>CM053502.1:21771342-22263567 GCA_028627145.1 Eidolon dupreanum | reverse complement strand
AGGTCTTCAAGGAAGGGCACTATTAACACATTCTGAGTTACACTGAAAAGTTACCACCCACTGTCCTTACCCACTGAGATGAGGTTTCTAAAGTTCTCCAACATCACATCCCAATACAAGGTTCTCTGATCACAGTCAAGCAGCTGCCATTCCTCTGGGGTGAAGTCCAGAGCCACATCCTGGAATGTCACTGATCCCTGCAACAGCACATTGATCTTCAAACTAAAGTGTGCATTATTTACGGACTTGCAAGAGAATCAGCCTCTTATGGTCATATTATGTTCATTGCTGAGTTTTCATAATGTTATGTATGATAACTACTGTATATTTGATTCAGAGATATATTTTGTGATAGAAATAAAAATAATATTAAAAATATTCAACTGGTACCAGCAATTCAATGGGGGAAAATATAGTCTTTTTAATAAATGGTGTTGGGACAACTGGATAGCCACATGCAAAAGAATGAAGTTTGAACTTGCCTCCCACATACACCTCACATCATATACAAAAATGAGCCTAAAAATGGGTCAGAGACCTAAATATAAGAGCTAAAATTATAAAATTATTAGAAGAAAACATAGGAGTAAATCTTGTGACCTTGGATTACGCAGTGGTTTCTTAGATGTGACAGAAAACGTTTAAGTGACAAAAGAAAAAATAGAAAAAATGGAATTCATCAAAATTAAAAATCATGTGCTCCAAAGGACTACCAAGAAAACGAAAAGACAACACAGAGAATGGGAGAAAATACTTACAAATCATAAATCTGACAAGAGATTTGTAACAAGAATATAAAAATAATTCTTATAACTCAGCAATAAAGAGACAACCTAATTTGAAAATAGGCAAAGGATTTGAACAGACATTTTCCCAAAGACATATAGAGTCCATAAGCTTATGAAAATGCTCAATATCACTAGTCATTAGCAAAATGCAAATCAAAATCACCATGACTTATCACTTCACACCCCCAAGGATAGTTAAAATTAAAGACAGACAATGACAAGTGTTAGCAAGGATGTGGAGAATCTGGAACTCTTGTACATTGCTGGAGGGATTGTAAAATTGTTCAGCAACTATGGAAAACAGTTTGGCAGTTCCTCAAAATGTTAAACATAGAGTTACCATATGACCCAACAATTTCTCATAGATATAAACCCAAGAGAATTGAAAGAATGCTCACACGAAAACTTGTATACACTTGTTCACAGCAGAATCATTAATAATGGCAAAAAGTGAAATCAGTATGGTTATCCATCAACTGATGAATGGATAAATAAACATGTTACTGTATATCCATATGATGCAATATTGCTCAGCAATAAAAAGGAATCTGCAACATAGTTAAAACATTGAGCTGGATGAAAGAAGCCAGTCACAAAAGATCGGATATTACATGGTTCCAAAGAAATGGGGAGTGACTGCTAACAGGTATGGGGTTTCTTTTAAGGGGAATGAAAATGTTTTTAAATTAAGACAGTAGTGATGGTTTCACAATTCCATGAATATAGCAAAACTACTAAATTGTATGTACTTTAAACAGTTAATTTGTTATATGCAAATTATATCAGTAAAATTATTTTAAAATATTTTTATGTTCTTCATTTGTTCACTCATAAAATATTTAATGAGGACTGACCAAATACTGTACTAGTGACACAAAAAATAAAATTAACACTGCCCTCAGAGATCCTACAGTTTATTAGACACTACAAAGTAAACATATAAGCGCAATAAGATATTACGGGGGCTGTAAGGTTAACATACCAGACTCACATAAGCATAATAAAATAGGAAGATGTGGATCTTTTAATATGCTAAAATATATCCTCCCAACCACAAAGCCAAAATCATGTTTAATTAACTTAAACTGAAATTTTAAAAAGGGATGTGGCTACATATCTATCACAAAGAGATAGTTAAGACCACATAGAGCAGAGGTCAGCAAACCACAACTCAAGGGCTGGCTTCCTGTTTTTGTAAATAAAATATTACTGGAATGTAGTTAAACCCATTAATTTACTTCAGCTACAAGGGCTGAAGAGTTGTATAGTTGCCATAGAGGCTGTATGGCCTTCAAGCCTAAAATATTTACTATTTGGCCCTTTAAAAAGTGAAAAAAACTAGGTAGGTTTTATCCCAGGAAATCACAGATAGTTCAATATTGGGAAATGTATTAGAAATTCTCTATAAAACGTATTAGAGAAATGAAAATATATGATTTTATTGACAGATATTAAAAAAAAGGATATGAGAAAAAAGTTCCCAGTTTATGAAAACAATCTTCACAAATTAAAAATTCTTAACCTGATTAAAAACAAAAATGAAAAACAACTATCTACCAGAATACAAGAGGAAAGAGTGAAACACTGGAAGCATTCCCATTAAAAATGGAACAAAAAGATTTTTGCTAGCAATTACAGTCAAAATTATAGAAGTCCGGGCCATTGCAGTAAGACAAGAAAAAAATGGAGACATACACATTGCACAGTAAGGGACAAACTCCATTTGAAGAGTTTATGATTGTCTAACTAGAAAATCTAAGTTAAACCAAAAACCTCTTGGACTTAATAAGAGTTCTGTAAGTTGACACACAGTCAAGTGCTGCATAATAATGTTTCAGTCAATGACTGACCATATGGACAATGGTGATCCCATAAGATTATAATGGAGCTGAAAAATTCCCATCATGTAGTGACATTGTAGCTGTCATAATGTCATAGTGCAACACATTACTCATGTGCTTGTGGTAATGCTGGTGTAAACAAACCTATTGTGCTACTAGTCATATAAAAGTTTAGCACATACAGTTACATACAGTTTATGTTATTTAATAATAATGAACTACCGTTAAAAGTAATAAACTACTTTTTAATCATTATTTTATTTTTTTAAGTTTATTGGGGTAATATTGGTTAATATAATTATATAATTTTGGGTGTACATTATAATTTGATATCTATATATTCTATTGTGTGATTAGCAGAGTCTAGTTTCTTTCGGCTACCATTTATTTGATCCTTTTATCCACTTTGCCCTTCCCTTAACCCCCTATATCTGACCCCCTTTACCCTGTCTACCTCTTCCCTCCTCCCCCACTCCCCACCCTCTGGTAATCACTAGTCCATTGTCCATGTCCCTGAGTCTCTGTTTGTCCTGTTCATTTGTTGCTTTTAGTTTATATCCCACATATAAGTGATATCATGTGATTTTCAACTATTTCACTTAGCATGATTATCTCGAGGTCCATCCAGGTTGTCGCAAATGGCAGTATTTCATCTCTTCTTATGTTTAATATTCCAATGTATATATGTGTCACAGCTTCTTTAGCCAATCATCTATCGTAGGACACTTCGGCTGCTTTCATGTCCGGGCCACTGTGAATAGTGCTGCTACGAACACTGGTGTGCAAATATCTTTTCAGACATAGGTTTTCAAGTCTTTGGGGGATTGCTGGATCATATGGTAGATCAATTCTTAGTTTTTTGAGGAACCTCCATACTGTTTTCCATAGTGGCTGTACCAATTTGCAGTCCCACCAGCAGTGTATGAGGGTTCCTTTTTCTCTGCATCTTCTCCAACATTTGTTATTACTTGTCCTGTTGATTATAGCTATTCTAACATGTGTGAGATGGTATCTCATTGTGGTTTTGATTTGCTTTTCCCTAACAGCTAGCAATGTTGAGCATCTTTTCATATATCTGTCAGCCATTCGTATGTCCGACAGTGTCTGTTCAAGTCCTTTGCCCATTTTTTGATTGGATCATTTGTCTTTTTTGTTGTTATTGAGTTGTATGAGTTTTTAATATATTTCGGATATTAGGTCCTTATCAGCGGCGTTGCTTGCAAATATATTTTCTCATTCGGATGGTTGTCTCTTTACCTTATTGACTTTTTTTTTTTTTGGCTGAGCAGAAGCTTTTTAGTTTGATGTGGTCTCATTCATTTATTTTTACTTTTACTTCCCCTGTCTTTGAGGTCAAATTCATAAAATCTTCTTTTAAGTCCAAGGTCCTTGAGTTTAGTTAATCACTATTTTAGAGTGTACTCTTTCTGCTTATTAAAAAAAATTTACTGTAAAATGGTATGCATGTCATGCTGGCAGCAGCCTCATATATCTCATTTCCTGTATCTCCTGTTAATCATTTTCTCTTGTGCTTGGTTTACTCGTGTTGTTTTATACAGTAACATGCTGTACAGACTTGTTGCCTAGAAGCAACAAACTATACCATCTAGCCTAAGTGTGTATAGTAGGCTGTACTATCCAGGTTTGTGTACGTATACTCTATGATGTTCACACAATGACAAAATCACCTAATGATGCATTTCTAAATCGTAAAGCAGTGCACAACTATAAAGTCAAATTGATTAATCCATAATTTCCTATATACAATAGCCTATAAGAAAATATAATAAAGATCCATACCATTATCAATAGCAACTTTAACCACATGTAAGAATAAATGTTACAAAAAAAGTACAAAAATTACAATAAAACTATAAAACTGTAAAGAAGAAAAAGTAAATAGAGGAGTCATTATTGAAAAGTTATTCTCTCCAAATTAATCTAAATGTGTAATTCAATCATAATAAAATACCTAACACACACTCCTCTATGGACCTTCACAACCTTATTTTAAAATGCACATGGAAGAGAAAATCTTCAAGAATAGCTGGAGATCCTGGAAAAGGTACAAAATTTACTTACGGATCCAGATGAACATTAAAAGGGCTATGTACCTGGACTTACAAATCGAGTTTATATAATGAGACTTGGCACTGGTACTCTAGGGAATACTATTAGAAAGTCATAAGAAATCTGATGTTATAAAACGTAACATCACAAGATTCTTGCTGTGAATGTTATCTTTAACATTATATCTATGAAAATCCATTATAAGATAGTTTTTTCAGAGAACTGTGCCAAGAAAAACTTTACTTATCTGGGGAACATTTTTGCTTTATCCTCACAATGTCAAATCTTTAACTGGTTGGCTATCCATTTTCTATGATTGCCAGAAAGATGAGGTACACATACGCAGCTCAAATCTATTCCAACTATATGCAGATCCTGTGACCCGAATATCAACTAATCAATTATCTAAATTTCCTTTTGGACCTAATCTATTCAAATCTACATTTCCCTGATTATACATTTCCTTTTTATATGGATTTTGAGAGATTTAAATGACTAAATAAATGGATGCCTTACCTGGAAGTTGATCATTTTCTGCAACTCTTGCACAGAGATCTATGGAAGCAGAAATGGGACATAGAAAGACATGAAAAATCAGGATTGCAATGTAGAACCCTGTTCTACCAAAACAAAAGAAACCCAGACTGTTGCCTCAGAGAATGCCACCTAGTGGGAGAATGATGTTTCTAGCAAGTCAGATAAGCCTCTATTTTATAAGCACCAAGCTCTACTTGTGATTGTTATGAATGTATAGATGTTGTACAGAAATTTATCCTAATAATAAATGAGTTAAAAGACTAACTAAAAGCCTGGTCTCTGAAGCTCAGTATCTCTGGAAGTCCTTCCTTCCTGTGATTATCTGGTCTCTGCTCTGAAGCTGGAGTAAGAGATCTCAAATTAGGCTGGACTTTCTTGAGAAGGCTGGATCTGGAGACCAGGAAACTATTTTGTTTTTTTAACCTGGAGCCTTTGGTTTAGACTCCAAATCAATCAGTCAATCTCAATCTCTCTCCCTCTTTTAACTCATCATCTCCTGTGAGTGCAGTCTACTAACACTGCTGGAACCCTAGAAAAGCTACAATGTACAAGAGGGACTCACAGATTTAAGCTTTATTACAGAGTCTTAACTGGAAGATCTGCAGTCACCTAGAGATCCTTTTAAAAATGCCGACTAATAGAAATTTACTCGGTATTCATTGCTCATATATTTCAAAAGGATAACAAATCCAACTCTTCGGTTTTTGCAGGGGGCTGTTTTGCAAAAAAAAAAAAAAAATGAAATTTGTAGAAAATTTATCTGGATTTGAATCTCAGCTCTTCTACTTCATAAGCTGTGTCTCTGGCCAAGTAACTTCTCTCAGCTTCAATTAATCATATGCAAAATGAAGATAACTTACTTCATATGATTGTTGTGAGAATACCTTAATAAAACAGCATAGCAGTTTCTTTAAAAATGCTTTCTTCCTAGATTCCTTGAAATGGTTTAACTATTTCCTGTTGCAGGCTCTGATAGAACCAACGGTGCTGTTGTAACCAGGAAAGGTACAGTTTGATGCACAGACTCGTACACAGTGTGACCTTTACCAACAAGGGCAGGAATGCAAACTGAGCCTTACCCAGCCCCACCTGAGATCTAGGAACCTATGTAGTGACAGTTGGAGCCCTGCGCTTGCTTTCTCTGAACTACTTCAAAATTGGACAAGACCCACTCAACCAAACACAAAATCACCGCACGTGCAGGTTAACTTTTATCTTTAATTGGGTAAACTAATAAACTTGCTCTTGTCTTTCTCCCTGCCCTTGCCTTACAGTCCCCAAGTCCCGCAGAGTCATACCTATCAGCCTTTCACCGCCACGCTCCCAGCTCCGGCCCTAAACCCTAATTCAGTTTACAGACATCTCCCAGAGACTCGAGGAGCAACACCCACTCACAAGCGGGGATGGTTAGAAGATTACGGAACATTGACTACCACGCCACTGGGCATGTGCGGAAGTAACTGCCCACGTAGAGTTCCCAGGCTTCCCCGCGGTGCAGGCCACCTATCGGAAACTACATTTCCCATAAGGCCGATGGAGCCCGTTTCCGGAAGGCGTCGGAGGCTTCCGCGTCTCTTGGGGGAGATTCCTGGGGTGGTATCTCTGAGAGTCATACTCATTTTTAAAATTCAGGCGTACATGTCATATTCGTCTAAAAAGACGTCAGAATTTTTAAATACTGGAAACCCTAAATCATCAGTATACTAAGAGACTAATTTACCCCTACTCAGTTCGGTTTCTTTTAACAATGCAATAGCTTAAATCAGGGAGATGACGAGGGCCCAACAAAGACTGGAGAAGGAATAATCCGTGAGGTAGATGGAAAAGTAGAAGAGTTTGGATCTTGTCCAAGTAGAATGTTCTGACCTGTTACTTGCATTTAATTAATTAGTCCCAAGTAAGTGACCTTCGTCGTGATGATCACCTCCTAGGCTCCAGGTGTCCCTAGAACCTCGCACAGGACTTGGATCTCATAATTAAAGACACTGGAGGAAGAATACAGACCACTCAAGATTGCGTTTGCACACGAACACTTTATTACTCACAGTCCGAGTTCAGCTTAAGAGTGGAGCCCCGTGGTCATTCTCGGCGTCAGCTGCAGCCTCAAGTAGGTCTCATGACATGTAGTCGCATGTCAGTCAAAGTTGGAGCATGAAGTGCTGCTGCTGTCTTCTCGGCCCCACTCTTTACGCCGTTCCTTGGATGCACCCTTCTTATCTTGTCCACCACACACAAGCATTACCTCATTGCATGTTACGAGCAAGATAGCGAGCGAGCAACCTAAATATTTTCTCATGCTTACACTCTTAGTAAATATTGACATTAGCGGGCAGTCCGCTTATCTGTCTCACACAGTCAATGCACACAGTTAAGTAAATATTTCGATATACACAGTTAAGTAACTATTTTGATTCCTTATACAGATCTGCAAAATCAAGGGAAGAAAATGCTTCAAGTAGGGAGCGATCCACTGTGTAAAATGCTGCTCATGGGTCAAGTAGGATGAGAACCAAGAATTGACCATTGAATTTAGCAATGTAGAAGTCGAAACATGCCATTTTGGCAAAGTGGTGGAAGTTTGATAACATCTGTTAAGAGTTTTATGTGAGTAGGATGAAAGCATAGAAGAGGAAGTGAAAAAGGTAAGTACAGATCGTACTTTTAAGAAGCTTTGCTTTTTCGCGTGTGCAGAAAAATAAAGCTGTCTTTGCATATGTATTATGGGTCCTGAATTTTTTTAAATGTAAGAAATTACCATATTTAGTATTCTAATAAAAATGATACCGTAGAGAGGAGGAAATTGACAACAGAGGAGACAAAACAGTTGGAGGAAAATCCTTGAAGAGAGAAAGGATGGAATCCAGTACACAATTAGAAGGGTCAGTTGGAAGAGTATGGGCAATTCATCTATTGAAATAAACGGGAAGCAGAGTTCATAGGTACAGATGCACACAGGCAGGCAGATTTGGTAATGGGAAAATGAGGACATCCTCTTCTGAGTCCTTCTATTTTCTCAGTGAAATAGGAAGCTGAAAGTGAAGACAAACAGAAGGTATTGGAAGTCTCAGGAAATAATACTGTATTACATTGATTCTAATATACTATTTCATATGTCAACAACTGTGAAATTGCTCTTACAAATGATAGCATGCTATAGTTTAATTGGTAGTATTTCTTCTTGCTTAATAGTATGTAAAATAATGATGCATCTTATAATCAATGACATCTGAGATTCTAATACTATTTAAGAATGTGGAAGAGTGAATAGATTAAGAAAAAGTAGTACTATTGCCTGGCAGCATTGAGCCCACTTGATATTAGTTGCCATTGACTTTACTGGCATTTTCAGTGTCATAAAGACATATTTTTATAGCTCATCTTTAAAAAATCATTTCTTGAACTATAGCCCACTGGAGTATTGTTCCATTTCCTAGCTTTCCTTCATAGAAAATTTTCTCTAAAAAGTTCCTTCTTGTTGCTGCCTACATTTTCTCACCTCTAACTCAGTCCGCTCTAATTTGGTTTCTTGATCATATTCTCCTGAAACTGCTCTCGTCAAGTTACCAGTGAAATTTCAGTTGAAAAACAAAATGGGCTCTGTCCTCAATATATTTTTCCTCCAGAGCAATTGACAAAGTTGGAATAAAATCTTCCTTGTGAGGTTTCTAGAACATCTTGCAAAAACTAGTTTCTCCCACCTCACTAAGACTACTTTTCTATTTCCTTTACTAAATATCCTTCCAATGTTCCACATCCAAATGTTGGAACACTCAAGGGTTTGGCCTTGAGCTTTTTTCTTTCTTTTTTCTTTTTTCTTTTTTTTTTTTTGCAGTTTTTCACTAAATGATTTCATTCAGTCCCATGGCTTTAAATACCACTCATATGACAATGACAGACAAATCTTTATCTGTAACACTCACCTCTCCCCTGAACTTCAGACCCCTAAGTCCTTATGCCCACCTGAAGTCTCTCCTTGAATATCTAAAAGCCACCTGCAACTTTACCAGGTATATAGTGTCAGAAGTGAGTTGAATTGTAGGACACCAAAGTGGTGTCAGAGACTTGCTTGGTGGTGGAGAAAAGAAACACACATTAGAATTGCTGTGAGTGGAATCTTAGTTTTGTTCATGACATTAACTCCAAAGTCTGGCACATAATAGGTGCTAAATAAATACTTGTTAATAATGAATAAATGTAAAACTGTCTATAGTTTCATCTCCATAAATGCAGTATGGAACTTGTCTGGCTCATCATCTTGAATCTAAAGATCAATTTGGGGAAAACTGATTAACAGTATTGGGTTTTCCAATCTATGAGCATAGTACATCTCATTTATTTAGGTCTGCTTTAATTTCTTTCAGAGATGTTTTCTCGTTTTTAGTGTAAGACTCTTACATATTTTTGTCAGATTTATCTTTAAATTATTTTTTAAATTTCCACTTGTTTATTGCATTAGAAATACAATTTAGTTTTAAATATTGATCTGACATATACTATAACATAGATGAAACTTTAAGACATGCTAAGTGAAACAAGCCAAACACAAAAGGACAAATATTGTATGATTCCACTTATATGAGATACGTTAGTCAAATACATAGAGACTGAAAGTAGAATAGTGGTTGCCAGGGGCTGGAGGCAGGGAGGAATGGGGTATTAGTGAATAATAGATACATAGTTTCAATTGGGGAAGTTGAAAAAGTTCTGTAGATGGATGATGGAGATGGACAGAGATGGTTACACAACAGTGTGAATATACTTAATGCCACTGAATTGTACAGTTAAAAATGGTTAAAATGGTAAATTTTATGTTACATACTTTACCAAAATAAAAAAAAAATGTTTTAAGATGTTGAAAATTAAGGGAAAAAGAGAAATTAGGGGCAGACATACAGGAATTCTCATTCCACAATTTTATACAAGATTTTTAAGATTGTACATAATTCTATGTCTTGCTTACCTATCTTCCATCTCCTCCCACTTCCCTTTATCTAGTATCTAAATTTAATAAACTTCTTTACTCCTTGAAGCCACCATGTTCTATATCTGCCAGGCTGTTGTGTATACCATTCTCTACCCGCAAAACTATTGCTTAAACTCTTTCGACCAAGCTAACTCACTCTGTTCAGGTCTCAGCAGCCTTCAATTCTATCAGAAAGCTACCCTGACCTCAAAAGTCCAGTGTAGACTTCCTTTTGTGAATCTCTAGTATCTTGTATCACCCATACAATCTCATCACATGGTTCTGTCATTGCCTTTTTACTTGTCTGTATTCTTCGCTATATAAAGCATGAGGACCAGAACTGAATGTCTTGACTGGGTCCTCTCAAATCTGCTCTCTTTGTGCCTGCCACAGGATGCCCAGAATGAGAGGCAAATTTCCAAGAATCTCATGACCTTGATTATCTGTCTCTTGCAAGCCTCCAATAGATTTGCAAATATCAAATTCTGAACGTTGACCCTTTCAATCTGATGTTTTTTCCCTAGAACATGCAAGGCAGGGAAACAATTGTCCAGATTCCATCTAGGGGATGTTATCAGATTTTTTTAAATTATGAGCCTTAACCTGGAACTGTCAGTTCTAGCACATTTTGGAACCAGGATAGAGTTGTGAGAACCAATTAAGCATTAGTCACGTTCATCTCTTCCTCTTTCCCCCAAGGGTTTAAGGTCCTTAGCAAGGCAAAAATTATCAGCTCTGTTTCTGAAAATCTCAATGGAGCAGAGATTGTAAGCTGTCACTCAATATCCATTCTACCCTTTCTTGCAGTTCATAGAATCTCCAGTTTTTGTCTGGGCATATGCTTTCCTAGAAAAAAATTTACATATCCCAACCTCCCTTGCAGCTAGCTATGACCAGGTGATCAAGTTTTGGCTAGTGGGATGGAAGTGGAAGTAGTGGTGCAAATTTAGGAGTGTCCTTAAAATGATGTCCTTTTCCTATTTCAGCTCTATACTGAATATGTAATGAGTGACTGGAGGTTGGCCAGCCATTCTGGACTATGAAGTAAGAAGATACATGTTGATATTAAGAGAAATAAGAGAGAAGGAATCTGGGCTCCTGGCACCACAGGGTGCCACATCATACCCAGACTAACTACCTTTAGGGTTCTTTTTCATAAGAAATAAATTTGTTTTGTTTAACTACTATTATTTTGGCAATTTCTATTATGAACAATTGAACCTAATCCTAATTAAGGTATTTGCCCATTCTCTGGTCAAGGAGGCAAGTTAAAAAAAAAAAAAGTTAAGAAATAGCTTCATTGTGATGTCTCTTTTCATCTACCCACCAAACTGAAAAACATCTAAGAGGTCCATAATTTAGGGTTCAGACACCTTAGGCAAAATTTACAAGGGAGAGATGAAATTATTTGTCAAGTGAAGGCTGCAAACCAGGGAAGTATTTGTTGTAGAAAACATCATCAGTGATTCTGAGGTGATCCCAACTACAGATGCCACAACTATTTTGTGAGAAACCATAAAGTGATAACCAAAAGATGTTAACTTAAAATAAGGATTTCAGAGCTCAGGGAGTTACTGATTTATCTAATTGCTGAATTCTGACAGGGTAACTGTCTGAAACCAATTGATTTTCTCATTTTCCTCTTCTTAAAGTTTCTAGTATAAATAAGATGATGGCACAGAACCCTGATTAAGTTATTTTCTTGAAGACTGTAAGAGTAACACTCTTTATCCCGTTAGGTCCACTTTACCATGCCCTCATTTGATTTCCAACTTCCTAGGACCTAGAAAAACATGCAGTGCATGAGGCTTAACAAGAGAATGAAAAATTTCTTGCAGTCAGACATATCTAGGCTGGAGTCTACTACTTTTAAACTGTGAGATCCCGGGTAAATTTTATTATCCTTGTAAGTCTCATTTCCCTCATCAGGGATAATAATGGATATACATAGATTTAATCATAAAAGTGCTTAGCACAGTGCCTGGTATGTAACATTCACTCAGTAACTTGGAAGTTATTACAAAATTCTCAACGTCCAAAAGAAAAGAATATGTTAACTCAGAAGGCCTCTAGAGATAACCTATTCTATCTTACAACTGTCCAGGTTTTACTAGTTCATGTATAACATGGAGTCACATTAACAATATTTATGTTCTGCTGGCTCTCGGCCTTCCAGTTAATATGGAAACTCCACCTCGCCAACTCTTCTTCCCTTCCATCTTCCTCTGCTGATTCTCCAGTAGTCTCCATAAACAAGTCTTTATTTTCTAGATGACTGATGTCCATATCATTTTCCCCTGGCCTCTTGGATAATGTTTACAGATAAGGGCTCCAATGCCTTTTAAGATGCACTGAGATTCCTCTCCACTACCTTTACACTTTCCTTAAAATGGTTTTGTTTTGTTTTGTTTTGTTTCTCACTTTATAAAAATGGTACCATACTTTATATAACCTTTTGAGACTTTTCACTTACTATTGTGCAGCTACATTGCTGCATGTCACTGTAGCTCACTTGTTTTGGCTGCTGTACCACATCATCCAGTCTCCTAATGATGGGCACCTGGATAGTTTTTAGGTTTAGGTTTCACTATTGTGAAAGTGCTACGAAGTATCTTCTTATTCATATTTCCTATTGCACTTGTATAAGAATTTCTCTTAATATATGCCTAGGATTGTACACTGTAAATGTTACTTCATGTAGTATATTTTTTATATCTAATATTTTCATTTTTTATAACTTCCTGTTCCTGCTTCATTTTCCCTTATTTCTTTAAGCATATTTATTACGCTTAAATTTCTTGGTTTGCTTGTTCCATTAATTCTGCTTCAGAAATATGTTTATGCATATATTTAAAGGCCTGGAATAGCATACACACATTTATAGTGATCTTCTTTGAAAGACTGAGATTATGGGGGAAAAAAATCAGTTCAATCAACCTGGACAGTGTTTCATTTTATTATGCAAAATGTAGAAAACCTTGATTGAGGAAAAATAGGAAAGGGACTTAACAGAAATGGAAGAATTTTCTTAGGAAAGCAGTGACTGCTGAAGGACACCTTTACTCCAGCTATGCTTGGCAATCTATGGCAAAATTCCAGGTACAGTATAAACCCAGATCTCTCCCACTCACCCCTGACCCTTGGTCCTGAATATGAAGAGTTAGCCATTGAGGAACTATAAAAAGAACCAAAATAGGAACATTCTCCATGAAAGTGAAGATCAGAGACTGGTCCTCTTTCACTCTGTTGAGTACATAAGGAGCAGGAAGAATCAGTTTCTAAAGGCATACCTTCTGTTCATCTGGCTTTTTTGGCTTGGGGCTATAGCATGGAACTGTGTACCCCACCGCCCCTCCTCCACTCACAGATATCTGCATAGTTGCATGTCCGGCATTTCCATGCTTCCTCCACATCAACCCCATGAGGCTCTCGTTGGCCCATCCAGTAGGCCATATAGTGCTGCACTTTGCTTTTCAGCTCCTTCTCTTCATAGGCCACGATCTCCGTACCCAGCACAGTGATAGTCTCTTGGTGGATATACTCAATTTTCATAATATCAACAACTGGGAGGTCAGACAGTGTTAGAGACAAAAAGACCAGCTCCATAAGGTCACCCAAGGACTTCACAGAGAAGCCTCCCTTCTGGGCATGCCTCAGCACAGAAGGTCCCAGTGATTTTTCTGGACACAATTTTACATGGTGGATCAGGCTAGCAGTGGTCACATTACCTTGTACCATGGCATCAAAGATATATTTGTATAGGCTGACTTGAAAACAGTCTTTCTTTCTCTGGGCTTCCAGAGGGAGCACAGGGTGTCTACGTGTCTTGAGTTCAACAAGTTCCAGTTCCCCCTTAGCTGTATAGTGCAGCTCATCAATTACTCCAACAAGAAGCATACCCTCCATTTCTCCAAACACTGGAAATTCTCTGATGCACCCTTCTGATTGCAGAGTAGGAATCATTGATAATATGTTCAGAAACTTAACTGCCCAAGCATCTTCTTTAGTGGTGACGGGGATAGTCACAAGATCATGAACTTCTAGTTCTCTGGCTAGGTGGATGCTGGCACCAGTGTCCAAAACAGCTGCTTTCTCGGGTGCCAAGAAATCAGGAAACTCCTTGCCATATACCATTTGCTGTTCACACCAGTTCTGAGTGGACAAGTCAGTGACATACAAATATTTAAGGTGGAATCGCTCCATGGGTGATAAGATATCCAATTCTCTTTTCCACTTTGGTAAGCATGTAACATTGCCATCCTTTTCGGGGAGTTCAGAAGAGGGGCCAGGCTTACTAAGTAAAGCACTTGACTCTTTGAAATCTTCTAGATCCAGAAACTCCGAGTCACTCAGGTCTGAGAACCCTGAGGCTTCTGCTGACACCGTCTCCTCTTCCCCAGTCTCTGCCATGGCACAGCTCTGGACTGGGTTAAGCCCTGCATATCATGTTAAAGAAATGCATTACCAAATAAAAAATTTCTAAAGAACACTTTCAAATTCCAAGGAGGTAAAACAAATCATGACTATTGTGTGTGATTTTAAGTAAATCACCTTCCTTGGCCTCAATTTCATTTAAAAGATTTGAGATTTGCCTTTTCCACTACAAAATTCTACTGACTTGGGATGTTATTTTATTATTTTATGTGAATACAGATCTTTGTAAATGTTGGAACAATGTTTGACAATTTACCATGGGCCACTTCTACAATTCTTCTGATACAAAGTCCTTGACTAGGAAAATAAATCATAACTACAAACTGTTTCTGGAGAAAAATCAGCTCTACAATGACTTTTTAAATGTTGTTCTCAGGAACATAGTATGGCAAAATTTTAAAACTAACTATAGATAAATACAAACATCCACTCAAACACAAATAGCATGAGGTAATGAGAGTGGTTGTTCACAGCAACAGGTGGAAATCAGTTGCTTTTCATACTTGAGATATATTAAGGAAGTAGCAAGGAAAAAAAGCTCTTGGTGGATTTTACTTTACCTCTTCTGACTTTATCCTTCTAACACTGTAAAAACTGGTGTTTCCCTCCACAAGACATTAGCTTATGATGGAAAACATCTGTCAATAAACAGTATTAAGATATCACTATATTTGCTATAAATAATAATGAATATTTATTATGCAGTTATTGTGTACTAGACACTGAGACAAGTTCTTCACATCCAATATCTCACTGCCCTATTGTGAGACAGGAACTTTTTAAAAATTTTTACTATGAAAAATTTCACACATACAGAGAAATAAAAAGAACAATGAACATCCATATATACACCATCTAGATAAACAACTGTTGATACATTGCTGTATTTGCTTCTTTCATGTGCCTTTTTTTTTGTCTGAACTATTTTAAAGTAAATTACAGACATCATAACACTTCAAATATAAATGTTTCAGCATATATTTCCAAATAAGCACATTCTCCTACATTAACAACAATGCTACTGTCATATCTTACAAAAATAATAATTTCTTAACATTCTTGTCTGTATTCAAATTTCTTCAACTGCCCTAAAATGTCTTGGATAGCTTTTCTTTAAAACAGGAAACAAAGTCCACACATTGTATTTGACTTGTTTTGTCTCTCAAATATATTTAATCTTAAGAAACTAGGCAAAGTAGCTTGTGATACTCTTTTTAAGCCTTCCTCCTAACCTGACATATCCAACACTGCATAGAGAGAAAACAAAACAAAATAAGATATGACCAGTCTACTAGTATTTGACTTCGGGTGCTAGGAAGATAATGTGACAAAGAATTTAAGCAGACTGAGGGAACTATGAGCCCGCTTTCCTCCTTGCTATTCTAATAAGCAGTGAATAAGCTGAATGTACCAACTTAAAAGCTTAAGAACTGATGCCTTGAAATGGTATACTTCAACAGTAATAAAACACAGAATTTGCACATTTGTACAAGTGTCTTAAATTGTAAATGTGCCTTAAATGATGATAGTTTCAAAATGAGTAATGTTATTTGGACTATGAAGTCCCTGAAGGTTGGTGAGAAAGTCCCTGAAAGTTAGTGAGAAAGTCCCTGAAGGTTAGTTTCCACCAATAAACTAAAGTTAAAGTAGCAATGAACATGATGTATACTTTGTAGGTTTTCTTTCCCTTTGCAGGGGAGGGCACTAAATTCAAATCAATTGATCTTGAAAATATTTTATTTCACATATCTAGACCTGGGCTATTGAGTATGTAGCCACCGACTACAAGTAGCTAAATTTAATTAACATACATAAAATTTAAAACTCATTTTTTCAGTTGCATTTGGCACATTTTAAGTGCTCAGTAGCTACAAGTGGCTAGTGGGTACCACATTACAAGGTAAAGATATAAAGCATTTCCCTTATCACAGAAAGCCCTATTGGACAGTAGTGATTTAGATTATTCATGTGTATTAACTCCCTAAAGAAAGAGGAAGCTCTTGAAAGGTAAGGACTTTCCAATTGTTTTACATACAATATTGAGAACAGAGCAGTCCTAAACAAGCAAGTGAAATGTTTTGTTGAAAAGACACAAAGCAGGGCAGGGAGCATTCTCTGCAGACTTATTCATCTGAAAGAAGAAAGCAATACACTGGGGATGTGTTTCTTGGACTTCCCTATGCAGAAAAAATCCAGGTGAGAGCATGATGCAGTGCATTGTGTGCCAAAATGCATTTTGGATTATCTGACGCAAGATGATTTTACACGGTACATTGATCAACATTTTTAGATATACCTTAGAATAAATGTAAAGCTATTAGAGCGTCCATGAAATGTATAATTTCATAGATAATGTTTCTTGGAGGACAAGTTCGATTTTTAAATAATTTTAAGTAAAAATAAAAAATATGAGAATAACAATAAAGGTACTACATAGGTATGGCAAAAATCATTTGGTGGTAAGTGAATGAGATGTTTAGGAAACACCAGCAGAGTGTCAAGAGTCTTGGGGATCTACAGATACAGATTCTGGATCTGATCCTGACTAGATCAGTGGTATTTAGTAGTATGCTACTTGCCTTAGGAGCACTCTACTGCAAGTGTTTAGTTTTCTTGGGACTTACATCTTTAGAGTATTCCTTCCAACTGTACTCAGTTACTCAAATGATTGCATGATAAAACAGTGTGTGTGTATACATATATATATACACATACACACACACACACACACACACACACACACACACACACTCTCAACGGATGTGAATCTCCTTTCCCTTCCCAAGGAAGAGATGAGACCATATCAATTTCCTTTGACAAATGAAATTAAGCCTTAGGAGAGAGGAAGACTACTTACAGGGATTTAGTTGATCTTCGTCCTCACAGGGCAAGGCAGAATGCTGAAATGACAAAGCTGAGGGAGAAGGAAGAAACTCTGAAAGACCAGTTCTGCTTCGAAGAATCCAGATTATCAACTCTGAATCTTGCTGTGGTAGAACGGGGACTTGTGCTCCTTTCTCAACTGACCACTCCCGTACATTGTGGCGTTTCCTCCTCTCTGATCCACAGCGCACAGACTGTTGCCCACCCGAGGCCTAGGTAACGTTTGCCTCTCTCCAGGGACAAATCCTCCATGAATTCATTTTCCCTGTACCCTGGATGCAGTTACTTGATCCTGTCCCTGCTCCCTGTAAGCAAAAGGATCAAAAATAACCAAGGTCCCCCAGGAGTTTTGTGGTCAGTTAGTTCTCTCTTCTAGGCCCGAGCTCAGTTCAGAAGCTCAGGGAGAGACTTCAGGTCAAACTGAGGCTTTTATTCTTTGCTGGGTTCCTGCTGCTTGCATAACTCCCAGTGCTGTCACCTTCAACATCCTAACTTCTTGGGAGCAGCCGGATTTACGGGCTCCGAAAACGTTTGCATTCTACCGGGGACCTTTCCACCGGACCCACACCACTCACTGTCTTCCCGGGAGTTCCACGCATGCCCTAAAATTTACTGAGCGCTTCCTACAATGTCTTGTAAGAGCCGAGAATGACAGCAAGCGGTTGTAGGCCTCCGGAAGGGGTCCCAGCTCATCGCAGGGTCTTCCGAGGGCGAAAAGTCGAGAACCCACAGGAGCCTGGTCTGCCTGGGAATCCCCGCCATCTGGGGAGGGGTGGGGGTGGGGGGACGCGGCAATCGCGGGGACAGACCCCTGAGTTCCAAAACACAGCCCCTCAGTCCGCCACCCCCATTTGCTGGCATTCTCCTAACCTCGGATACTTCTGCGAACCCCCAACTCCACCTGGCTCCACCACGACCTCGGAAATGCTCCAGTGCGCTAACCCAGACCAGCGTGAGCAGGATGAGAAGCCGCCCTTTCCTTCCCGGCGACACACAAAGGTTCGTAAAACTAGGCCCAGAATCCCCAGCGGCTGCCCAAGGACCGCCCCATTCCAGAGGCCTCAGCGGCGCCGCTTAGTCCTGCAGAGGCTGCAGCTCAGCTGGAGTCAAAACGCTACCCTGCGGAGGAGCGTCTTCACGCGAGGTCCACCTCTGGGCAGGCCCTTCCTGTGCGCAGCTGGCTGTGCGTGTGATTTAAGTCCGGACGGAACTGCGCTATCATTTGACTTTGAAACGGGGTAGAGGGATGTCTTCCAGCTACTGCCAAGCCCGTATCCAGGAAAGGTCTGGGCACCTGCTCTCTGCCCGTTAAGTGTTGCGTCTTTGCTCTGCCACCCTTGGATTTTGTATTCCCCTCTTTGCACCTCGCACCAGCTTTCCCAGCCGAGAGAACAACCACGAACTCTTCA
Source organism: Eidolon dupreanum (assembly GCA_028627145.1). NCBI lineage: Eukaryota > Metazoa > Chordata > Mammalia > Chiroptera > Pteropodidae > Eidolon > Eidolon dupreanum. The sequence goes on along the minus strand of CM053502.1, from coordinate 22,244,642 downwards.
AAGATGCTGTCGCTCGTCTCATAAATGTATTTTTTAATTTACTTACATTTTAATTGAACTTTTTTATTGAGAAATGTAACAATTGCATTTTCAATATGAAATGAAGGTATGAATAATAATTATTGGACATGTATTGCTGCATCCAGCAAGTGATAAATCCTCCCACGTCCAGCGCGACTCTGGAAAGTAATCCTGAGTGCGAACGGTGGGAGATTGAGAAAAGAAAGAAGACAGCTGGGATTGGGAGGCCCACTATCCACTGATGATGGAGTAGAGAGCGATTTTATTTTTGCAAGTTGCTTTTATACAAGAGCATACATTTGCTGGCTAAAATAAGGTTATCCCCACCCAACCTACACATCCTACTATAATCATTTGCATTTCCATAGATTATCTCCACCCTACATACCTGCTATACTCATTTGCACTTCAGCACCACAATGTTGGGCGATCAGTTCTTACTTCCCCATTCTTAGAAGGATTTGTGGAGGTGAGGCAACCCTTGGTTGGCCTCACAAATTGCAAGGACCTTGTCAGCTTGCAACCGCTCTCCACATGTCATCATTAATGCAAAAATAGAATAGTGTCAGGCCCTTCCCAAGCATACTCCCATGCCTCCTTCCTGAGGAAACCACTAGCTTGACTTTATGAGTCACTTCTTTGCTTTTCTTTACAGTTTTATCACATACTTGGAAACTTGATTTATGACAAAGATGACATTGCATAGCAATGGAGAAAAGATGGTCTTTTCAATGCAGGTTCTGTGACAATAGGGTAATCATACTTTAAAAATATGAGACCTCTATCTGATTTCATCACAAAAATCAATCCCAGAAGGATTAAAGACCTAAATGTGAAAAATTAAACTATAAAGCTTTTAGAACATAATATGACAAAGTACCTTTTGAGTTCCATTTTAGGGAAAAAATTCTTAAATATACAAAAATGTTAAACTACAGAGATTATTTTGGGTCAGTTGAGGGAAATTTAAATGTGACTTGTGTATTGGTAATAGTATCAATTATGATATCTTGAGTGTAATAATGATTTTGTGATTATGTAGAAAAATGTCCTTGTTCTTGGAAATATTAAAGTTGGAAAATCTTTTTAATCAAGTGAAATATGAATAGGCACTGCTGGATTGAGGCTAGAGATTTCTGCCTCTTCCCCAGTATAACCTTCTTTCACCAGGATATAACTCCCAATGCCAGGAAAACCCCTCCTCAGCAGTTTCACACATTGACCTATCTTCAGATGGAGTTGGGGGGCAGGTAACACTACTGAATAGAGTGAAGCAAAATATATTAAGAAATGATCATGGAGTCTCTGGGGAAAAGAAATACCCAAGATAGCAGAACCATGTTCCCCAAAGCTTTAATTCTCAAGACTGTGGGAGTCAAATTTCAGTAAAAGATGTCCTTCCTCCAATAGACTATCCTAAGAAGTATGGATATTTAAGCCTCATCCATATACAAAGTCATTGATTTAGTTCATTTATCTTCAAGATATCTGTAACCAAGTGAATAGTTAGACATAAATGGTGTTTTCCTCTCTTTCCATCTTTCCTTCATTACTCTTTCAGAGTACAGAATTTGTACCCCTAACATCACAATGTTTACAGTCTACCATGTGTCTATCTATATAATAAAGTGTTTGTCTACGTAAGTACTCTCCAGAGCTTCACTGTCCAACACAGTAGCCACTAGCCACATGTGGCTCTTAAGCACTCGAAATGTGGTTAGTCCAAAATGAGATGAGCTGTAACTATAAAATGTACATCATATTTTTGAGACTTAGTATGAAAAAAAGTAAAATAAGCAATAATTTTTATATTGATTACATGTTGAAATAATATTTGAATATATTGGATTAAGTGAAATAAATGTTATATTTTAAACTTAATTTTACTTATTGTATTAATGTAGCGGCTAGGAAGTTTTAAATTACATATGTAGTTCACATTTGTATTTGGGCTCACATATTTCTTAGACAGTGCTGCTCTAGAGCATCAGAGCCTAAGGGCAGGGAATTTATCTTGCTCAAGTTTGTGTTCCTCACAGGTGCTAGAACATTTATAGACATGATTTTTATATGCTCAAGAGAAACCCACTGACAACATTCTGTATCTGATAATCTTCTGTTCTCCATATTAAGATCATCCTTTCTTCAGCAAAACACCAATGCTCAGTAATTGAAAGGGCATTGCTTAGTTGGAGAAAGCCAGAGAAGGTAGTCCTAAGGTAGGAATTTGGGGGAGGTGGAAATGAGGTAAGGATGTAAGACTGGGGAATGCTTCTGCTAAAAAAAAAAAAAAAAAAGGCAACTTCAGATATAGCACTTTTGAATCTGTGAATCAATTAGGGTTTATCTATTTATAAAAGTTTTAAAACCCAAGAGTTCTAGCTCGATCTCTGGGGTTGAACAGCATGACTATAATTGATCTTCTCTCTCCATTTCTTGGATATATTTCCAGTGTGTTTACTTCATTTGCAGGCAGCCTCCCTCTTCTCCCACTTCCAGTAGCTTCCAGGGATACAGCCTTTCAGATTTGTGTCCAGTGGAAAAAAAAAGACATCCATTTCCCTAATACCTCAAAGATAAGTCCAGAAATTGTCCCATGGTCCCTAATTAGCCTAACTGGAGTTATATGTCAATCTTAGCCAGAGTTTTCTAGAAAACAGAGCAAGGATAAGAAGGAAGTGAAGCAAAAACATGAAACAAATTGAAGCGGTCCAGCATTGGCTATTGCTTCGTATTGAGCCATGGTCTTCCATATTGATTCTGGAGTAATTTCACAAAATTCAAATTCTATGTTATCACTCTCTGGTCAAAAATCCTATAGGATAAGGCCTATTTCTTTGGTTTATTTAGTAAATTCAGCCAAGAATTCAATTGTTCATCCAAGAAGGCATAAATTTTGTGAGGTGTATATTTCCTGATAATGTGACACCAACTAAAATTGAGAAGATGATAAGAGCTAGCTAAACAAAGAAATTGGGCAGAAAGAATTAAAAATAGCACAGTTGAGGATCAGAACTCATGAAATAGCATGGAATGTCTAGAGGACCATAAGATGTTTATGGCTGGAATGAAGTATGCTTGGGGGAAATTTGGGAGCCACTACCAGAAAAATAAAGTGTTCTATATCAAGTGTCCTATATTAAGGAATCTGACCTTTATCTTCAAGTTATGAAAAAAACAGGAATTTTAAACAATAACGTCGTTTGATTAGATATATGTTTTCTAATGTTCTAGCAGCAGTGGGGCGAGTGGAGGCATCAGTTGGAATTAGATATATAGAAAAACCAGTTGGAAACCTATTTAAGCAGCTAGGAAATGCTAAGAGCCTGATTAAAGCACTAACAATGGAAATGGAGTGGAGAATATAGATTGAAATCTTAAATGGCATCTAAAGCCACGTCACCCTGAACAAGCCCAATTCTGTCTGATCTCAGAAGCTAAGCAGAGTTGGGCCTGGTTAACTTGGATGGGAGACCACTTAGGAAGACCAGGTGTAATAGGTGTAAAAAATAAGGGATTGTAAACTGATGAGGTCCCTGCGATCTGTGAGGTCAACCAAGGGTTATCTTGCCCAAAAATAAATAAGAAATTTTAAAAACCAACAGAAAAAAAAAATCCTAAATAGCCTATAAAGGATCTGTTGACTGACTGAGGTGATGAATGAGGGAGAGGAAGAACTTTAAACTGGAGAATTGGATAGGTGGTGGTATCACTTCCTCAACTAAGGAATACAGACTTTATTGAAAAAAATTATAAATTTTGGACATACTTCATGGTAACCAGAGGACATCCAAGTGGGACAAGTGTTCTGGAGCTCAGGAGATATTTCTAAGACATAAGATGTAGATGTAAGAAGTGTTGGAATGTTTAACAAAATCAATCAGACTAGCTTGAAAAGAGAATATGCCTAAGGTTATACGGTTCTGAGGAAGAACATTCACTGACCAGCAGAGGGAAAAGTTCCTGTGGAAGAAATAGAATGAACAGGCACTAATAAAAGGCAAGCCAGTGGGTAAGCTCTGAATCATAACTTATGAAGACCTGCAGGGCCATAGCAGACCTAAGAAGTAAAGCTCTTAGAATGGCAAAGAGCAGCTCTGTTTAGCTATTATGGACAAGTGTTTGAAAAGCTAGGCTAACAAACTTAAAAAAATGCTCTCAAAAATGTGACTTGGGTAATAGGATATGAATAATTAAAGGAGATCCACCATTTATTTCTTCATCTATAAAGTGAGTTTTGATTAGGTGAATTCCTAGACACTTTTCAGTTCTAAAGTTCTGATCCAATGAGCTGGCATTGAAAAATGGGTAGGATTTGGAATTCTATGAGCAATAACCGTTTCTTTTGCTTACCTGCTCATCCAGCACCCCATTCACCCACCATCTACATGGTTCTCACAGAAGCTGAGATCTACTCCTTCAGTTGACTTTAAAGATGATTACCTGACCTAGGTGGGCCAATGAGACCCTCCTAGAATTTTGGATAGGAAGTGAGAAAGAAAAGACAGCTTTTCTCTGGATGATGGTAACTGAATATATGTAAAATCTAGAGTTAATGGTAATCATGATTCACAACGAGGTGTTTAAAAAAAAAAAGCCAGAATGTAGACACCACGAGAAGCAGAGGTGACAAATGGAGAAAAAACTGCCTGGGTTTTCCAAAATACTTTAGGTTCTGGTCCCAGTCCACTGTTAGAAGCTATTGCAATCCGAGTTACATGAGATACCCCCAATATCCCTCTAATAACACCTCCTTTGAGACAAATAGCACGTTAATTTGTTATTTACAACCTAGAGTCCCAACTAATATACTTAGGGCACATATGGGAAGGAAAAAAATGGGAGAATCATGAAAACTTTAATAAAATATTACCAGATTGAAAAATGAACAGGTACGAAATCACTGTGGTCTTGACCTTGGTGCTGTTTTCACAACATAGGCAATGTCAACTTATTAATTAATGCTCTCATTGTTTTTTAATTTAAAAATTGTGTCCTACTCTTCTGTCTCTCTCAATGTGTTCATAACTCAGTAACACAACCACCCTGTAAAATGCTACATATGGTCAGTTGATCATGACAGACCCTGCCATCAAGCACCAAGACCGAACTGTCAGTTTTTCTCCATTCCAATCAAAATTGTTGCAGCCAAGATTATATTTGCTAAGGCAAGTGGATCAGTCTCTTTAAAGGGACTCTCATTGATCAGGTAGTTCCAGTCTTAAAAATTAGGGACTATAGCAGTTGGTGGAGAAATGTCTTCTTCTCCAGTTGAGAAACTGATGGGCTTGGCTGCTACTAGATAAGATACAGATTCCTCTCTGGGATGGCAAGTGCTGATCTTTTTGGGAATGTAGCTCAGCTGGTACTTCTAGACTATGTTACTGAGACAAGTTGGTATTTCTTTGATAGCTGACAGCGCTGTTGGTCTAAGAGATGCTTCAGCACAAGATATGGAGTTTTATATCTTGCTGGTGGGAAAATAAATTGTTCTAACATCTATGAAAGTCAAGTTGGCAATATCCATCATACAAATGCACACATCCTCTAGCACCAAAATTCCAGTTCTAGGAATTTACCCTACATATATACTTACATGTGTGAGAAGTAAGACTGTATAAGACTATTCATTGTAACATTATATAAACAAGATTAGAAATACAAAAGTCCATCTGTAGTGGACTGGCTAAATAAAAACTACATTCAAACCATGGAATACTATGCAGCTATAAAGAATGAGTAGGCACTCGATCTACTGATATGGAATGACCTCTATGATATATGGTAAGTAATATTAAGTGCAGATGTTTCTGTATAGGAGGTTGTCATTAATGCTTAAAAATAAAAACTATATATTTGTATTCTCTTGGCTATAGGTAGAAAAACCTCTGGAAGTGTACAAAAAAAATTAGTTATAAAAAATGGTTGCCTCAAGGTAGAATTTGGTGGTGAGGGAATGAAGGAAGACGACTTTTCACTTATACGACTGTCTGTGCCTTTTGAACTTTGTACACGTGAAATTTTTTTTCATTAAAAAATAAAATTTTAATTTAAAAAATGGGGGTGGTGACATTTTAAATAGTAGTTCCCAAATGCTGCTCTGTAAATTAGTGAATGCCCATGAATAATAATTAATCCACCATGAAATCAGAAAAATAATAAGAATGTGTGAATTTTCCATATGGCTGAATTTAATTTGAAGGACCATCCTTTATTCTTAAGTACTCTGTATGGAGGTGTTAGTAGACAGTCATTACCAATGTAGTATTTATTTACACAATGGGCATAATTTAAAAGTTGGCATCATTATATCAATAAATCAAGAGTACTGAAACAAAGTATAGAATCACTGATTTAGACATGGCTTTTGTTGGATAATCAGTTGTTACACGTTATTTCGGAAGGCATTCCTCCTATGTATTTCATGATGTCGAGTAAGCGATGAATTATAGCTGAAGGCTTTTCCACATTCATTACATTCATAAGGTTTTTCTCCAGTGTGATGTCTCTGATGTTTCTTAAAGGATGAATCATGCCTATAGGCTTTTCCACAGCGGTTACATTCATATGCTTTCACTCCTGTATGAACAGTTTTATGGTTGCTAAGATGTATCCTCTGCCTAAAGGCCTTACCACATTCCTTACATTTGTAGGGTCTCTCCCCAGTATGAATTCTCTGATGATGCGTTAGATACGCTCTATGACTAAAGGTTTTACAACACGCAGTGCATGCATAGGGCTTCTCCCCAGTGTGAATTCTTACATGTTCACTAAGGTGTCTAATCTGTCGAAAGGTTTTCCCACATTCATTGCAGGTAAAGGGTTTCTCTCCAGAATGAGTTCTCAAATGTTGGATCAAACTAATGTTCTGGCTGAAAGCTTTTTGACATTTATCACATACATAGGGTTTCTCCCCCGTGTGAGTTCTGTGATGCTGATTAAGAGATGAGCGATGTCTGAAGGCTTTGCCACATTCTTCACATTCAAAAGGTTTCTCACCAGTGTGGATTCTCTGGTGGGTATTAAGGGATGCACTTTGACTGAAGGCCCTTCCACATTCCTTACATCTGAAAGGTTTCTCACCAGTATGAATTCTCATGTGTTCAGTGAGATGAATGGGCTGTTTGAAGATTTTTTCACATATATTACATTCATAGGTTTTTGTTCTTATGTAACTTGTTGGATGATTAATCAAATCTAATTTGTATTTCTTCCTCTTTCTAAGTGTGTCATATTTATGGTGCCTCTGTTCTATAACATTTGAACTCACAATATTTTCCCCAAATTTGTTAGTTTCTTGGCCTTTCTTCTTATGGGTCAAGATGGTTGGTCTTACATCTCTTCCATGGGTGTCCTGATACCTTTCTAACTCATCATCATATTTGGAGACTTTTTTCCATGTGGAACAAATGACATCATCCCTCACAAACCTTTCCATCATAATGCCATGATATAACTGTTTCTGTAAAATAGCATTCTTTGCAGTTGACATACTGATTTCTGTTTTACTCTTCAAGTCTGAAAGAAATGGAAAAAATACAAATAATTCATATTCTTTATGCTTTGAAAAAACAATTATTGCAGTAGGTATGGAATAGAGATTTAGATAACAATACATACAAAATACATGAGATTTTGATAATATTTAAATATGATTATGCAACCTGGAGAAATAATGAGGAATTAAGAAACAGTAAACAGAGTAAACAGAGTAAACAGTAAACAGAGTAAAAGTGTAACTTCATATAGAGAGTAAAATTTGAGCAATTTACTCCTGCTTTTTCTAATAACACTAAATAATGAAACTTCAGAGCTATGTCTTAATAATATGTTTTTAAATTGACAACTACTTTTAGAAAACCATCTCAGAAAGATAAAAAGATATCCATCCCTCAACCCCAGTAGCAGTCTGAGACTTTAGTTGAAAAACTAAGGTTGGAACTAAAGATATTCACAAGAACATTAAGCTGTATTTTATTGAAACTCATGTTAATATTTACATATTGTTGTTTCTTGTGCTTATTAATCTGTCCGTGAAAGTGTTATTTATACAAAGGAGACTTGTAAGAAACCCAGACTATGTTGCTACAATTGCTATTTTCTATGAAAATATCCTTTAACCTCTAAAATTCTGGCTGGTTTTCTTACTTGATAATTTGTTGTATGTATTACTAATATTTCATCTGATAGCTCTTTATTCCTGAAAGGTAAAACATCTTGTAGGATGTTTTTGTCAACACAAAAATATTATCAGTACTTCCAAATTCCACATTCTAAAAGAATAGAAGTAAGAACAGAGTCTATGTTCTGCAGGCCCCTGACTCTGGTCATGAATAGTGGAGGAGGAACAGAAGACAGGGAAAGATGAAGCTGTCATCTCTCTCTGCTTCCCAGTTCAGTATCTAGGCCTGAAGTAGGCCTAAGCTAGGGGAGAAGAGGATATTTAACTTTGAATGAAGATGAGAGTTTTTATTATCATACTGAACTAAACATTTTACTAAAATCAGACTGTTTTTATTATTTAAAGGAACTGGGCCATCAATAGGACCTCTTTGAGATTTCATCCAGAGGCAGGGAAAGAATATCTGTAGTTTTTATTATTATTTTCATTATTATAAGTTGAAAATGAGAAAACTCGAGAATGTACTGGAATTAATAACATAGTGAAACAAGGCAATCAGCTATAAGATCAATATATGAAACAAATTCTGTTATTATACACAAGCAACAAACAGAAAACACAATTTTAAATGCCATCTATAAAAGCAACAAAATATAATGTAATGTAAGAAACATGAATGTAAGAAAAGAGATGAAATATGTACAAGAGCTTTATGGGGAAAATCCTAAACCTTTATTGAAAAAAAAATTAGGAAATATCAATAAACAGAGCAATATATCATGTTCCTGGATAGCAGGACTCAATAGCATAATATTAATCCTCCCAAACTGGTCTATTCAATTCTATTTTAATCAAAATACCACTAGAATATTTGTTAGTGTGTATATGTCATGCACTCATTATATAATTTTGATGCATTATATATATTTGATGCATTCATTATACAACTTGTATGGAAAAGCCAGGGGCTAAGAATAGCCAGGATAATTTTGAAGAACAAGATAGGAGAACTACCTCTACCAGATATTAAGTTTCAGATGAAATACAGTAATTAAGACAGCCTGGCATTAGAGTAGTGATAAACAGAAAACTGGAACAGAATAGAGAGCCCAGAAATAGACCCAAGTAGATAAACAAGCTTGACAGGTGACAGAGTACCATTAACTATTAATAAATAACTATTAATAATTATAATAATAAACTTATAAATTATTTGTAGACTGGTTATCCATGGGGAAAATATTACACTACTCCACACTATATATAAAATAAATCCCAGGTAAATTAAACCTAATTAAACCTAAGAAACACTTGTATTTGTACACAAGAAGATACATACATGAAGACTGACTGCAGCATCTTTGTAACTTCGAATTTAGAAACAATATAAATGTTTACCAATAGGAAAGTGGATAAATTGTGGTTTATTAAGTCAACGAAGTGTATGAACTAGAACAATATGGATAAATAGGAACAGTGTCGAATGAGAAAAGTAAGTATAAGAAGTATATTTACCTTTTATTTAAAAAATAAGATATGAAAAAGTGCTATATATTGTTGAGGGATATACACATATAATAAAATTATGATGACACATATGAGAATGGTAATATTTATACTCAGAAAAGTTGTTTTTTTCAAAAGGTAGGAAGGGAACAATGAGGCTTCAACTCTGTTTTATTTCTTAACCTAGGTGGAAGCTACAAAGAAACTTGTTATAATGTTCTCTGTGCCTTTCTGAACATCAAAAATATTTCATAATGGCAGACTTTAAGGAGATTGTGGTGATCTTTGAATTTGGTGGGAAGGAATCCTGTGGTAATTTCTCTTACAGGAGTTTTCATAAAGTAATTGTTACAAAAAATTAAGATACATGAGTTAAAAAGAGTGAGAATTGAAAGCTAGGATTATTAAATGAAAGATGAAGAATAGAATACAAGAGAGAAAATCAAGATTTGTAGACTGCAGTGAGAATCCTAAAAAGTGATGTCTTCTGTAAAGAGAGACCACATATAGCTGACTAAATAGAGAAAGGAGCTTTCAATTGCTAACTTTAGGATACTAAAGAAAAAGGGAAAATCAAGTTTAACCTTAATGAAGATAAGACTTCTCTTCCCTCCAACTCCAGAAAGACTTTTCCAAGGGCAAGCGTAAAAAACGGGGTGGCAGAATGAGGGGTGAAGTTGAGTCTAATGCATGACCTATCCAGTGGCCACAGCCTAGAAAGACTTTGGGCACGCCAGCCTACATATGAAAACCTAGTATCTGCCTTGGTCTCACCTGAACTGGGATGTCCTGGGCCTTCTTTCTCTGTTATCCATGGGTCTTCTCCTTTCTCCAACTGGGAAATTACCCTAGGTTTGGAAATTTGATATCCTGCTTATGGAATAAAAAAAGAATATGAATGTTTATGCTGAAGTCTAAGAGCCACCCCCAGAATTTAGTTCCAGTCCTCTGATAGTTTGGGTCTCTGGAAATAGAAAGGGGCACCACAGCATGTCTATTCTAGCTCTAAAAAGTAAAGTTCTTCCCCTGAGGAAGGAGAATCATATATGTCCTCACTTGATTTTCAAAGGAATGAGACATCTTTAATTCAGGACCCAAGGCCAAGATCCAGGGAATCTACAACATTTAATAAATAATGTTTCCCCTGTAATGGGCAGGTTTTGTACATTTATCCCATCCTTACCCACTGAGACCAGGTTCCCATAGTTTTCCAACATCACCTCCCGGTACAAATTCTGGTGAGCAGGAGTCAGTTGCCCCCACTCCTCCTGAGTGAAGTTCACAGATATGTCCTTGAAGGTCAGTCGTTCCTAGAATATCAAATATATTTATTTTCAGCCAGAGATCACCTCCATCAAAGTCCAAGGAGTTCTGATAGTACTCTAAGTTCCAAGAGATTCTAAATTGTTTTACTTGGAGCCTCCTCTAGATCTGTTTAGAGATTCTCTAGAGATTATGTAAATAATTCAATACATAGAAAGACAGGTGGTCATACGTGCCTTGGAAAAAATTAAGCAGGATAAGGGGAATAGGGAGAGTCACAGTGAGGGTAGTGATGTTGGAGAAGGCCTCTCTGAAAAGGGTGACATTTGACCAGAGGTGTGAATTCAGTGAGGAAAAGTCATGTGGAAATTTAAAGGGGGAAGATTTCAGGCTAGTATAAAGGAACTAAGGTGAGAGTGTCCTTGCCTTGTCTGAGAAACAGGAAAGTGAACAGCATCACTGGAGGCAGGTTAGGAAAGGGGAGATTGGAAGAAGATGAGATCAGAGAGGCCTGGGGAGGAGAGGGAGAAAGAAGAAAGGCTTTTAGCACCTATTGTCACAAAGACCAATGCATTCCTGCTGACCTTAAATTCTGGGGCTCTGCTGGAAAAGAACGAAACTGTCAAGAACTGTAGTCTTAACCCCTTCCTAGCTCAAATACTGAAGAGATAAAAAAAGATCATCCCCTCCACAGTGCTGGCATCGGGCACTGGTAGCTGGGTTAATCAGAAGTGAACTCAGTCAAAGCTGTATCTTAGCCAGAGCTCAGCTACAGCTCTAGGAGGAATATGAAGAATCAGTACTTAGTAACCACCAAAGAAAAGGGGTTAGAGTCTCTCAGAAATAAATAGAATGAAATAAAACAAACTATATATATGTCTAAACCTCACTATTCTTTTATTCACAGTATTTGAACTATAATAAAAATTGTCAGACTGGTGAATAAGGAGGAAAATCTGACCTATAATCAAGAAAATAAAAATCAATAGAAGCAAACACATAGGTGACCAAGTCATCAAAATTAGTAGACAAAAAGTTTACAGCAATTATTAAAATATGTTAAATAATTTAAAATAAAATATAGATAGAATGGGTGAAACCATGAGCAATTGAGGGGGAGAGAGAAATGCTAAAAAAGAACTCAATGAAAATTCTACACCTGAAAAATATATCTGAAAAGTCCATTGGATGGGCTTAATGGCAGATTAGACCCTGATAAAGATAAAATCAGTAAAACTTAAGACAGCGCAGTAGATATTATTAAAACTGAAACACCAAGAGAAAAAAAATCTGGGATATCAAGCTGTTTCATATACATATCATTAGAATCTCAGATGAGAAAATGGGCAGAAAAATATTTGAAGAGATAAAGGCTGAAAAGTTTCCAAATCACTCCACAGATCCAAGAAGCTCAGCAAGCCCCAGAAAGAATAAATTCAAAGAAAACCATTCCCATGCACATCAGAGTAAAAGTGCTGAAGAGCGAAGTTAAAAGAGAAGATTGAAAAAGTAGCCAAAAGAAGGTAGGAAAGAAGGAAAAAAAAAACAAGAAAAGTTGTCATAAAAAAACAGCAGACACACCATATATAGGCGAATGATAAGAAAAACAGCTAACTTCTCATCCTAAATAATATAAATAAAAGATCATGGAACATGATTATGATGCTTAAAAGAAAGAACAGTCAACCTAGAAATCTATATTCAGTAAAAGATCCTCAAATAGGAAGACAATATAAAGACATTTTTAGATCAACAAAAAACAGTGAGAATTTGTCATCAGAACACCCATACTACAAGAAATGCTAAAAGACATTCTTTAGTCTGCAGAGAAATGATGCCAGATAGAAGCTCAGAACTAAAGGAAGGAATTAAGAGTGCCAGAATTGGTAAATATGTGGGTATATATGAAAGACTCATTTTCTTTTCCTTTTCTTAATTTTTCTATGACACAATTTACTGTTAAAAGTAAAAATAAGAACAACGTATTGTGGGGTTTATAACATGTTAAGTGAAACATATGATGACAATATACGAAGAATGGGAGTAAATAGAAATATAATGCTTTCATATTATATGTGAAACAGTATAATATTAATTCAAAGCAACTGTGATATATTAAAAAATGTATATTGTAATAGCTAAAGTAACCGCTAAAAACAATCAAAGAAGTATAGCTAAAAACTAATTAGGGACATAAAATGGAATACTAAAAAACTATTCAGTTCAAAAGAAGGCAGGAGAGGAAGGACAAAGAAAAAAAGAACAGATGGGACAAACAGCAAACAAAGAACAAGATTATACACTTAAATCCCATCATATTAATGATTATGTACAAGGCCTAACCAAGCAAGACCTAGCTATATTTAAGAAGGTCACACCTTAAATATAAAGACACAGATAGGTCGAAAGTAAAAGAATGTAAAAAGCTATACCATACAGACAATGAAAAGAACACCAGAGAAGCTATATTAAATAAGATAAAGTGGATTTCAGAAAAAGGAAGATTATTAGGCATAAAAAGAGACATTTCATAAAGGGTCAGTTCATCAAGAAGACAACAATCCTACACATTTATGCATCTGATAATAGAATTCAAACTAAAGCAGAGTTGATAAAATTAAAGGGTGATATAGACAAAACCACAATAATTAGAGATTTTAACATTCCTCTCAGTAATTGACATAAGTAGACAAAAATTCATCAAGGATATAGCTTGAACAACTTATTGCTAACTTAACTTGATATTTATAGAACATTATACCTAACAACTAGAGAATATACATTCTTATTTAAACCTTTTATTTTGCGATAATTTAACAGGATTTTATATGTAAATTTATTTACATGCAGTTATAAGAAATAATACAGAGATCTCATGTACTCTCTCCTGGGGGTGAAGTACAGTTTTAATTGGAAAGAGGTATGAAGAAACTTTCTGAGATCGTGGACATGTTCTTTATCTTCATTTGTCTGCATGGTACATACATATGTCAAAATAGAACTATGTACATTCTTAAGTGTTTTTTTCCTGTATGTAAATTATACCACAATTTAAAAAAAATTAATCTTTTCCCAGTGCTAAGAATCCCATCAGTTTTTCATAAATGTCAGGAAGTAAGAAATTCCAGAAAAGTAGAATACAGAAATAAGTTAACTCTTTAAAAAATTAGACTACTGTCACTTCTTCCACATTTCTGTAAATAACTTTAGAATGCATTTCAAACCTAGAAGGTACTAGCATCTGAATTAGTTGCAGAAACAGGGGTTGTATGTAGCAAAAAAAAAAAAAAATTGCCCCAGATCACTAAGCTAGTAAATACAAGAGAGGAATTCAAATCCTTTACCATCTAATTTCAGAACCCCAGTTCTTTTCACTTGAAATTCTTTTGTTCTCAAATAACATCTTCTCTTTAATAGTCTTCCCTTCTTGTTTATTCAACAGTTTTCCTTCCGTTTCACCTATTCTTCTCAGCACTCCTGACGCCCTGTTGTATCTGCCTGGCCTACTGTGTGCAATGTGTGGCATGACCATTTCTTCTCTATTCGCTTCTTTGGCTGCAGTTTGTCCTCTGTTCCCAATACTACACTAAAGGTCACCTCACGAAGTTCACAAGCAATATATGTACACCATTAAGAACGTCAGAACTTTCTTCTCACTTACAAAGTTTGTCTTTTAATATGAAATACTCAAATAAAATGAGGCTTATCCTAGATCCCAAGTGGTATCTGTTGGTTTTTAGGGGCTAGAATGATATCATTCATTTTGCTTTCTCTACAGAAATTAGCACATTAGATCTAGATGTTGGTTAGAAACAAGAGTTACACGGTGGGAAGCCACTATAAGGACATAAATTGCTACCACCATGGCCCAGTTTTCTGTATAAGAGCAACTTGCTCTGAGCTCCCAAGGTTGAATTCATTAGCCTCAATATTCCCCTTACCCCCCAAAAAAGGGGCAAGTTGTAGCCTTAAAAACCAAGAAGCATGTCAAGAAAATGAGAGGAAACTCCAACCTACCTGGGATTCTGCAGTCAAGGCTCTAGAGGTCGCTTCATCCTTTAAACTTTCTCCCTGGGTCTCATCAGTATCCTGAGATAGCAGAGCTGGGGAAGGAAAAGAGCCATGAAGTTTGCATCTCCCCAAATCCCCCAAACCAAAAAACTGCCTGCAGACCTGCTGAATGTGTCTCTTCCCTCAATATATTCACAAAGAGGGACATTTAGAATGATGCAAGAGCAGACTGAAGCCTGCTTAATGAGGATCTGCAGTGTACTGCTTTGGGGATCAGTATTTTCCAATGGTCAATCCTGGTCCAAAAACATAGATCCACCAGGCCACGCCTGGTTCCCCAAAACAAAGAAAAATCTAGACATTTCCCATGGCCTTCTAGGCACTCTATAATTTCCCTGGAACATATTTTCCCAGCATTGGTTGCCTCTAATCACCATCCTTTACCTGTTGACACATACACTGACCACATTCTTAACTCTCAGTTAGACTACAATGTTCTCCATTCTCTGAACCACTCATCAAGGTATCCACTCTTGTATCCTTTCCCCAAATCTTCTCTAAAAAACTTGTACATCTTTCAAGGCCAAATTCAATGCTATCTCATTTATTAAAATTTCTCATATAAATACAATTGGAAGAATGCTTCCTATCCCTTGTCTTCCAAAAGAACTTTACCATAGCATTTTTCCTAGGCTACCTGCTATTATTTTAATCTGGGTATGTGTCTATCTCTATCAATTAATAATTAGCAACAAAGATCATTATTCATTTTTTTATCCGTCAAGGTGCTTAGCAAAGTCCCTGCTTGGTATAGTGAGAATACAATAAATACTGGCTGTTTTTGAAGTGTTAAAGGTATGAACTAAGAGACCACATGAAACACACAAATTCCTCTGTTCATCTATCTATCCTGACAACACTAAATAACACTAAATAATGTGTAATCTTGGACATATTTCCCATTGAACCCTTATATTTCAAGGTAAAATGAAACAATCAAGCATATCATTCCTTCCTCTCAGCAGAAGATGAAAACAAAGAACAGAAACTTGTGAAAAATATTAGTTTGGGGCTAAAATGACTGAAACTTGTGAAGGAAAACTATTGGAGGTCCTAAAGGTGCAAAAGCCTTTGACCTTGCTGTCTATGAATCACATTTACACACTTGGGAGTGTCTGGTGGGGAACATCTTGTGCCTGTCTTCTTGTCGTGTGTATTTGAGGATGGGAGATGGGAGCAGCATAGAGCGGCATGGAGCAGAATATTTTCTCTCATAGTTATTCCTTTCCCAAAAGCCACAAGTATGAGCCTCAGAGACCTGCTTTCCCTCAATTTTCTCCCCAAGAGATCAGAACAATGAAGTATGTATTTATCTTTTCACACACAAATGAGACCTCCTTCTTCCCCTTCCATGCCCCAAACCATCAGTCTATTCTCACCTTCTCCTTCAAAGATCTTAGTCACATCCTCCCACAGGAGCGCCCCCTCCTGGGCCTTCTTAGGATGGTGCAACTTCACCCAGGTGCTGGCCTGGGTGGGCAGGGTGATCAGGAGCTGCTGCAGCATGACCACAACCTGTTGGCTGGGCTTGTCCACTTCTGGTACAGAAACTGCCAGAACCGCTGCTGAGAGGCTTCACAGTTGTGTGGTCTTCTTCCGACCACAATCTCCAGCCTTCAGCACTTTGGCATGTTCCTCTGGCACCAGGTCCTAGGGGCTCCTAGAAGCCAATGTGACTTTAACAATACTGAAAAACTCACTTCTCTCTTAAATTAAGCATTGCCTCCTTGGGAGGCAGCCGGTTGAGTAGGTCTGAGTGCATGCCTTTGTTCTTCTAGAGGAGCAAAAGGCAGGAGATGAGGAATCCAGAAGCACTGATCATACAGCCAGAACTCCAGAGCTTGCAAAAAATATATTCAAAACTGCAAAAGATCCAAAAAACAAAGATTTGGCATCAATGTGAGAATACGTATAATCAATGCTCTTGGATGTGACTCTACCTCCCAGTTTCATACACACATACACAAAAAGCGAAAGATACACAAACATGCACAGACTCTGCCTTAACTTCCCTCTTTGTAAGCTGCATGCATGTTTGAAATCAGACAGCCTGGGTTAGAATCCTGATACTTGCATGTAAAAACTCTGAGGCACTTCAACTGTCTGACCTTCAGCTTCTTCATCTATAAAATAGGAATAATAATATATGTTTTTTCTTCATAGGGTTGTAATGTTTATTAGAGACAATGTCAGACATACAGCAAACCCTTATTAAACATTGTTATAAACATTTTGTTTTAATGCTGCATCATAGCATATCTTTTAAAGTTATATTTTAAAACAATTAGAGATCTCAATTTAAAGTTCCTTTCAAGTATCTCAACTGATGGGATAATCACATAGCTGCAGTTTTCACATAGGCAAGCAGTGACAGACACATCACCACCCATGTGTTTCCCTAGCAGCCGGTAAGTCTTTTTAACTTCTTTGTTAAGATGCATCTTGGTTTCAAAAATGTCAAAATTGTGAGAAAGGGTAAATTACCAAATGGAGGAAATATAGTACCTCGAGTATAATGAGTACTGCATAGCTGTTTGTAACAGACAAATTGGGGGTGGGGGGGAGAACAAAACCTAAATGTATCATCTAAATCATCCAACCCCTGGCATCTGAGCAGGTAAGTCTAGATTCAGTGTGTCTGGAGCCCCAAGAACAGTCCTAACTCCGTGGAAAGGAGGCCAACCTAACTTTTTGAAGTTTGTGGTGAAGGGTATGTGATTTACGGGTGTATCTTTTTTTCAGCTGTAACTGAGGAAGAGAAAGGAGCTGCACATCCTATGAACTCTGGAGAACGTGGGAAATATGCTGTCTCTGAATATATAACAAATATCTTGTTACAAAAGTGGAGAAACTTATGAAACAGTTAATGACAGAGAATCTTCCTTTAGAAGATGCCCCTTTTCGCTGCTCCCAAACATGCCTCCCTCGGACTTAGAGACAGCGGACACAGGCGATGTAGCCTCCTACTCACCAGATTGGCCTTGGACGCAGGTAGGACCAGAGACCCAGGCGTAAGCGCGCTCGCTCTTGAGGCTTTCAGCTCCAGAGGCTGTCTCTTTAGAGGAGGACTGAGTAGTAACGGATTTGTTCGTGCCCAGTCTTTTACAGACCACATCCCCACTCAACACAACCATTCCTCAAAAAAACAAAAACAAAAACAAAAACAAAACCAGCTAACGTTCACGGACTGGAGGTGAGTCTTCTCCAAATTCCCAACGAGAGGCGGCCTAGGGAGGGTGCTACTGCTCCACATCAACCCACCGTCCTCCAAGGTGGCCTTTCTTGGTTGCACCCACAAGAGCCAGGCTCTGGGGGCCGCAGTGGGAGGGGTGCCCTGAACTAGCTTTCCGCGGACGCGGGCGAGGATACACCTCGCCGGCTACGGCTCTAATGCCGCGGAGGCGGCAGTGGCCAGGTCCCCAGTGCCCGGCTTCTTGGGCCGCAGCGCGGTGTCTCCCCGCGCCTCTGCCTCCCCACGCGCCCTCCCGGTTGCCAGCGCTGCGGATCGCCCTCGCGCAGACCCCAGTGGGCCCCCGGGTGCGGCCCACCCACGCGGCCGTGCCGCCACCCAGAACAGCGTCCGAGCGTCTTCCGGTGGGAGCCTCAAACCCGACTGCAGGCTCCGCCCGGCCGGCTGCCGGCTCCGCCCACGAGGGCCGCCAGAAGCCCGCCCACTCCAGGAATGCGGGGAGCACCCGAAAACCCGGAAACCCGGATGCCGCCGATCTCGCCTCGGAGGGCTGCCCAGACCCAGGGGCGGTGGCCACTCAAGCAGACCGCCTTACTTTTGCTGACAGTGGTCCGCAGAGACTACGTGGACGGGAGCTCTTCCAGTGGGGAGACCCCTTCTCGGTCATTCATTCATTCGTTCATTCCACTGTCTTCTTAGAGCCTAGGTCTGCCATGCATTGTTACAAGGTCTGAGGATACAGCAGTTATCAAAATGTAGTCCCTGCTTTCTTGCATCTTATATCCAATGAGATTAAATAGACAAATAAAAAAATAGATAATATCCCAGGTGATGGTAAGGACTATGAGGAAAAGGAAAGCAGTGTGTAGAGTGGGAGATGATGGATAACTGGAGTTCCTCTTTCTGTTAATAGTGGGCTAGGATATTTAATCAAACCCCCTCAGAAAACAACAATAATAAAAAATAAGTCTGGAATATATATATAAAATTAATGTTCTTAGAGGTATGTGTTAATTTGCTAGGGCTGTCATAAAATAACACCAACTGGGTGGCTTAAATGACAGAACTGTATTTTCTCACAGTTGTGGAGGCTAAAAATTTCAGGATCCGGGTCTCAGCAGGGTTGATTTCTTCTGAGACCTCTTTGGCTTGCAAATGACTGTGTCTTCATTTGGTCTTCTCCCTGTATCCTCACCTGGTCTCTCCTCTCTGTTTTCTCACATGGTATTTTCTCCTTGTACTTGCCTGCCTCTGGTGTCTCTCTATGTGCACAAATTTCCTCTTCTTATAAGGGCACCAGTCAGATTGGTTTAGAGCACAACCTAATGCTTCATTTTAACTCAATTATCTCTTTAAAGTGATTAAGTTTAATCACTGAAATATGTGAGTAAATACAGTATTGGGGGTTAGGGTTTCGACGTATGAATTTTGGGACACACAATTCAGCCCAGAACAAGAGATGGTAAGATAGAATTACCAGGCCATAAGCTGTAAAGCCAGGATCCAAAGGAGTAATCCAACTTGGAACACTGGAAGATGCTTTTGCCCTGAGGCATTTAGCTAGCTGAAAAATGATGATCTTCCTTTTGTACTCCAAAGTAGAAAAAAATAAATAAAACACAATGTGTAAGGAGTGAAATAGAAGACCGTCTGTATAATAACTGGGACCCCAAAGGGTTACACCTTCAGGATGAGGATGAATTGGTAGTGAAATAGCTTGAGAGGAATTTACAGGCTGGCGTCAAATTGCCTGTCTTAAGTCTTAGTCTTGGTTTCAGGTAGTCTCTAACTATAATGCCACCAGATAGATAACTGGCAAAAACAAATACAAATCCTCACTGGAGGAAAGCATTACATTCATAGGCCTTAAATTGTTCCTACACAAAAGTTATCATAGAAATTTTAAGTACATAAATAAAGATAAACAGGTACACAGGAAACTAGACTATTTTTGGTGAGTGTTTCAGCAGAAACATAAACAGAAAAAGACATGCAAAAATAACTTCTTTTGGAATTATCAGATGCAAACTATAAAATAATTTCTATTTTATTTGTTCAAAGAAATAAATGATAACTCAGACAGTTTGGGAAGGTATCTGGAAACTATAAAAAGTGATAGAGTGGGTATAAAAAAAGAACTAAATAGAAATTCTATGACTGAGAAATTCTGTAACAAAATTAAGAACTCACTGGATGTGTAGACATAGCTGAATAGAGAATAAATGAAATGGAAAGTGGGTCAGAAGAGATTATCCAGAATAGAGCATTGAGAAACCAAAGGGTAGAATATAGAGGAGAGGATAAGAGACATACATGATTCAGTGAGAAGATCTAGCATAAGTTTAAAAAGCTAGAGGAGAAAGAGTATTTGAAGAGATAATGGCTGAATTTTTTTCAGTACTTATGAAAGCAACCAGATCACAGATATAAAAACTCAAATAACTACCTAACAGGATAAATGAAAAGAAATCCATACTTAGACACATTATAGTTAAACTTCAAAAAACCAAAGACAAAGAGAAAATCTTAAAAGTAGCTGTGGTAGTTTTAAAATACATCCATTCCTCCCTTTCATATGCAGATTAACTTCTCTCCCCTTGAATGTGAGGCAGACTCACTTCTAAAGAATAGAATATGCGGAAGTGGTTGTGTGTGATTTCAGAAGCTAAGTTATAAAAGACATTACCACTTCTACCTTGCATACTCTTTGCTTGCTCTGAGGAAAGCCAGCTGAATAACCAGCATCAGCTTGCCAGCCACATGAGTGAGCCATCTTGGAAGTGTATTCTCTATCCCCAATCAAGCTTTCAGATGACTCTAACTTCAGCTGACATGTTGATGGCAACTTCATACTGACTGCATTCTGAGCCAGAACCTCTCATCTAAGCAGCTTCTGAGTTACTGATCCATGAAAAATGTGAGATTAAAAAATGTTTATTTTTTAAGCCAATAAATTTTAGAGTTGTTATGCAGCAATTGCTAACTAATGCAGTGGCAAAATTTGGTAACTAATACAAGTGGCATTATGACAGCAAATTTATCTCAGCAATAAAGCAATGATGGAAGCCAGAAGATTATGCAATGAAATCTTCAATGTTTTGTGAGAAAATAATTGACAGAGTTATTCAGTTGCAGAGTAAAAAAAAAAAAAAAATCCTTCAAGAATAGAGGTGACATAAAGACATTTTCAGACAAACAGAAAACTAAGTTTGCCACCAGAAGATTATACTAAAGGAAATTCTCGAGGTTGAATTTCAGGTAGAAAGAATATGATTCCAGATGAAAGGACAAAGATACAAAAAGGCAAGAAAAACAAAGAAACCAGAATACATGACTAAATCTAAATGAGCATTAATAATATAGACTAAAAATCTTTATTTGTGAGGTTTTAAAAGATATACTTAAAATACCCAAGAAAAATAGCATATAGATCAGAAGGGGATGGAGTTAAAGTATCCTAAGTTAAAATATAACACTTTAAGTGTTAACTATGTCAAACTAAGTTTATGTTAAAGTACTCTAAGGACTATCTGGGAGGAGGGTAGAGGTATTCATTAACATTAAATTTATAACATTAAATAAGTAAGAAAATGTACATCATTAGCTAGAATACTTGTATCACTGAACATAAAAACCTCTTATAAAGTTATAGTAATTAAGAATACGTGGTAGGTATTGGTGAAATAATAGGTAAACTGAACAATGGAACAGAACAGGGTCCAGATTCAGACACAAACATTGCATCACCTGATATATGACAAGGGTGAGGGAAAGGTCTTTTTAATAAATTGGATATTCATGTTGACCCTTACTTTACAACTCAAAAATTAGTCTAGAAGGTTTGCAGAGCTAAATGTGATAAGTAAAACAATGAAACTTTAGAACATAGTAGGAGAATATTTTTATAACCTTGCAATAGGCATAGATTTATTACATGATATGAAAAGTGCTAAATATAAAGAAAAAACTGAAAAATTAACCCAGATAAAAATTAAGAATCAGACATTTCAGACACTTCTAGTGAGAATATAAATTAATACAATTATTTTGGAAAAGGATTTGGCAGTATTTACTAAAGCCAAACATTATGACACAGTAATCCCATTCCTGGGCATACACCCAACAGGAATGCATACATATGTTCATCAAAAGACATATACTAGAATGTTTATAGCACACTTTATATTAGCCCAAAATTGGAAACTACTCAAATGCCTATCAACAGTGGAGTGGGTATATAAATATTTCGGTATCACAAAATGGAGTACACACAACAATGAAAATAAACATTCAACAACTACACACAATATTAATGAATCTCACAAACACAGTGTTGAGCAAAGGAAGGCAGACACAAAAGAATACACACCATGTAATTCCATTTATATAAAGTAAAAAAACAGGTGAAATTAACCTATGGTTTTAGACGTTACTCTTTGGAGGATAATGACTGAAATGCTATAATTTCCGTTCTTAATCTATGAGCTTGTTACATAGATTTATTTAATTTTGAAATTCATCAAGATATCCATATGTATGCATGTATCTGTATGGCTATTATATTTTAACAATGCTTTTTTTTTTTTTAGATGCATGTTATAACTTTCAAGGCAACCACTAAAAGGAGTACCTAACTTCAAACTAGTAAAGAGGGTGAAAGGAATGATAAAATATAATCAACCCAAAAGAGAATAACTATAAGAAGTGGGGAGATGTTTTACAGAGGGTAATCAAAGAAAGTCCCTCTGATGAGATGCTATTTGAACAGAGACCTGATAGACAGGAAGTGAACCATGTTGATAGCTGGAGAAAGAGCATGTTAGCAGCAGGCAAAAGGCTCTGAGGTGGAAGCACTTGTGGGCATGTGCATGGACTAGCAAGGAATGCTATATCAAGACAAACTATAGTAAGGTCATTGGATCTATTCTGAAAAAAAAAAAAGGGAACCCCTTGAGAGTTTTGAACTGAGAAGCAGGATGATCTTACTTCTATATTAACAAAATCATTTGGGTGCTATTTGGAGAATGAACCATGGGGGATGCAAGTGTGCAATAATCCAAGTGAGAGATAATCATGTACTGGACTTAGTAGTGGAGGTGATGAGAAAAGATATATTTTGAAGACAGAGCCCACAGAATTTTTGATGGATTTAATGTAGAGTTAGAGGTGTCAAGGATGTGTGACTAATTAGATGTTCCCATTTATGGAAACAAGAAACATTAGAAGTAGAACAGGTTCAGAAATTGACTTGTTAAATTTGAAATGTCTAATACACATCCAGGAGTCAACTATGCACTAAGAATTAAGAGTCTGAAGTGCAGAGAGAGTTAGGAGTTGGAAATATAAATTTGGGTATACTATGGTCAGAAAGTCTGTGTCCCCTCAAACTTCATATGTTGAAATCCTAATGCTCAATATGATAATATTTAGAAGGTGGGACCTTTAGGAGGTGCTTAGGTCATAAGGGTAGAAACCTCATGAATGGGATTAGTGCTCTTATAAAGAGAGACCCCACTGGGATCCCTCACCCATTAAGTATGTGAGAACCCATCCAAAAGGTGGCAGTCTGTGATCCAGAAGTGGCCACTTTCACCTGAACCCAACCCTGCTGGTATCCTGATCTTGGACTAACAGCCTCAAAAACTGTGAGCAATATATTTCTACTGTTTATAAGCCACTCAGCCTATGCTTGGGGGGTGAAGGTAGAGACTGTTGAAGTTGTGGAGCCTGCCTTTCACTGGTAAAAGTAGATGAGGCCCCTACAGTTCACATGTCCCCTTAGTCTCCTTTCCAGCCCTGCATCTTACCCCTAGCCTCTACTGTCTCTGGTGTCCCTGATTCCAGAGCAACTCTGGTCCTTCTCCAGGGAAAAAACTTCTAGTCTCCTTTGAGAGGGAAGGTAGTAATGGAATGGAGAAAGGGATGAGATTGGAACTTGTGTGTAGCAGCCTGCTGTACGGGGTAGGTGAGGGGATCTTGGGGTCTAACTACAGAATTCCAACCAATTCCAATTTTCAGCCCCTCGTCTTCCATGATGCCCAGTGTCTCCAAGGGCTGTCTTCCCAGGGACTTCTTCTTGCCTGTCTACTTAGCTGTAGGCTATGCTAAATCAGTAACCACTCTTCTTCAAAATTGTGTTGACATCTCCCGTCTAATGTTGTATTGTCTTTTACCCACCCTTAGCTTTTCATTAACTTATGCTTACAAAACAAAAGTAAGCTTATGTTGTTAATCAGTCATATTTAACTGCATTCTTGGAAAATTAATTTAAAAATACCTTGCCATCTTAAAAGTATGTTGGTTATAATTCATAGTTCTTAGAGGCCTATAAATTGTATCCATTTGCAAAGCAAAAGAAAAAAAAAGAAAAAGAAACAGAAAGATCTTGCCTACAAAATCTAGATAGGAAAGTACAGGGATCACCTTTCTCTGCTGTTATCAGGGATACATAATTCAAGCAGTTCAAATCAGAACAATTCAACAAATATTTGAGTCCCTATTATGTGAAAAAAACAGATCCCTGCCCTCATGGAGCTTACACATTAGTAGGCAGAGACAACAGTAAACAATAAGCACAATAAATGTGTAAAAATATCTATTATGTTAGGTGGCATGTGGTAACAAAAAAAAAGAGCAAGTTAAGGTGGTTTAGGAATGTTGGAGTTGGGGAGTAAGGAACAGGTTGCAATATTAAGTATAAGCAGCATGATCAGGATAGGCTTTAATGAAAACACAACATTTGAGCAAAGTTTGAGAAGGTAAGGGTGTAGGATACCTAAAGGGGCAGCTAGTGCAAAGGCCTGACATCAGGAACAAAGCTAGAGCTCATGAGAGAGGTCCGGGCTGGAGATGTGAATTTGACAGTTAAATAGAGATGGTATTTTATGCTATAAGGCTTTATGAGATTACTGAGACAGGGACTTTGATAAAGTGCCTATCATGCCTTGCCCTGAAAGAAGCCATTAGAAAACCCCAAACTCTTAGGAAACCTAAGACCACAGAAACATGATAGAACATATGTAAGGAAGAGTGCGTATTCCCTCTTCCCTTTGAACCATCAAAGTCATACAAGGACTTAAGAACTAGAGGCCAGCTAAAAAAAAAAAAAAAAAAAAAAAAAAATGTAAATGTAGTAATACAAAAAATCTAGAGATAATGTTATAGTCCAGGTTTACAGTTTTACTTTTGATAGTTCACACAATGCTCAGGCAATTGAATTGTTCTGTCACCTAAGAAGCTGAACTTGACCTATCTCCAATTATGTTTGGAAGGATGAAGCATCTATTAAGTGTAATGAAGTACTATCAGTTAGTTCCTCCACTTCCTCCCTCATACTTCCCTTCCTCAATATGGCCCTTGCAGTCGCCTTCTCCTTGTTCCTCTTTAGTGGGTCCCTAGATGTGTTGTTCTGGGTGTTACCTGTAAATCCCTCACAATCAACAGAACATACATTTTTGAATCTAATACTATACACCTATCAAAGGGAAAAGTCAAAAAATTAAAATGGCAACCCCTGATCTCAATATTTCTATCTTCAAAAAGTCATCAATATGTATTAAGGAATTATGGCCTAATAATTTTAGGTGTAATAACGGCATTGGAGCTGTCTTAAAAATGAATGTTTATCTTTTAGAGACACATCCAAAAGTACTTATGGATGAACAAAAAAAGCATCACTATACACTCAAGTCTTCATAAATATCTCCATAAATATCTCCTAGGCTTCCACAACAGCTTTACAAATGTGATTTCTTAAAATTCTTGCAACAAAATACAAAAGGAATTGATAAGGACATAAGACTGGTGACACAGATATATATACATACTAATTTGACATTAAATGTGTTTCTTGCCATTACTAGTCATTTACATAATCTATAACAGAAGTGGCAAACTACAGCCTTTGGACTACATATAACCCAATATCTGTTTCTTAAATAGAATTTATTAGAACACAGCTACATTCATTCATTCATTTCAGTTCTTAACTAGGGAAAATCTTAATCCCCAGGGAATATCTAACAATGTCTGGAGACATTTTTGGTTGTCACTATGGGTGGGGGAACCACCGGCATCTAGTGACCAGAGATAAACAGTGCACAGGACGGCTGTCCATAACAAAGTATCCAGCCCAAAAGATCAGCAATGCCAAGGCTGAGATACCCTGGTTCATACATTGTCTCTGGATGCTTCTACACTAAAATGGTAAAGTTCACCATTTCTGACAGAGGGCTTATGGCCCATAATACCTAACAAATCTACTTACTATTCGGCCCCTTACAGAAAAAGTTTGCCAATTCTTCTTTATAAGAAACCATAAAATATATGTAAGTATCTCATGTACAGTAGGTTATCGATCACTTTTAGATAACTTTCTTTAAAATTTTTTCTTCTTGAAATGAGCCAACCAATATTTTTATTTATACCTCTTCCAGCCATATAAAGGACTACAGTAAAAGTTGCTCTGATTCTTAAAGGGATATATAAAACAGTGATTCTCAAAAGCCAGTCCACAGATCACTGACCTGCCATGATGAAGTTTCCACTGGCCTATAGAGAAATGAGGAAAATAAAGACAAATTTGGGAGATTTTCACAAAAGTGACTTAATTCAATATAAAGGGCTGTTCTTTATGATTAAATCTTTCCTATATGTTTAAATATTAAAATGCCTTTCTTTTCTGAAAAATGTTAATAATAGCTGAGTTTTTCTAATGTGGAAAAATTAATAGTTATATAACTTTGGGTCAAACCAATAAAAAATATTATTGGTTCTTGAAATCTAAAAGTCAGAAAATCACCAATTTAGAGGCTTTTGCTCCAAGATGAGGATTCTTTGATGTTGAGCGTATTTTACATATCATTGCTAAAGGTATTTCTTAAATGTGTTTTGCAATGTCTAATAAGTGATGAACTACAGCTGAAGGCTTTTCCACATTCATTACAATCATAAGGTTTTTCTCCAGTATGAATTCTCTGATGCTTAGCAAAGGATGAATCATGCCTAAAGGCTTTCCCACAATGACTGCATTCATAAGGTTTCACTCCAGTGTGTACTCTCTGATGAATAGAAAGATGTATTCTCTGGCTAAAAGCTTTCCCACATTCCTTACATGTATATGGTCTTTCTCCAGTATGAGTTCTCTGGTGTTGAGTTAGATATGTGCTGTGGCTGAAGGTTTTACTGCATACATTACAAACATAGGGTTTCACACCAGTATGAATAATCTCATGTTGCTTAAGGTGTCTAATCTGGAAAAATGTTTTTCCACAGTCTTTGCATGTAAAAGGTTTTTCTTTAACATGAGTTCTCAGATGCTGGATCAGCCCAATGCTCTGGCTGAATGTTTTTTCACATACACCACATTCATAGGGCTTCTCCCCAGTATGAATTCTCACATGTTGAGTAAGAGATGATGGGTGTCTGAAGGTTTTCCCACATTCCTTACATTCATAGGGTTTCTCACCAGTATGGATTCTCTGATGTGGAATAAGGGATGAACTTTGGCTAAAGGCTTTTCCACATTCTTTACATCTGAAAGGTTTCTCACCAGTATGAATTCTCATGTGTTCTGTAAGGTGAATAAGCTGTTTGAAGATTTTTTCACAAATATTACACTCAAAGATTTTCATTCTGGTATAACTCTTTGAATGATTAATCAAATCTAAATGGTATCTACTTCTCTTTTTAGCTTTGTCATATTTATGGTCCCTTTTTCTTGGAGTACTTACTGGTCTTGGAATAACTTTTGAGCTCACATTAATACTTTTCTCAAATGCGTTAGATTCTTGGCCTCTTTCCTGAGTAGGTATTTTCTTGTGGATGAAGGGGATTTGCCCTTCACCCATTCCTTGGTTTTCCTGGAGAATTTCTAACTTAATATATTTGGTGATTCTTCCAAACGTGGAATACAAGGTGCTTCCTCTTGTGGACCTTTCCAGCATCAGGCCATGGTGTAATTCTTCCCACGAAATATCATTCTTTAAGGTTAACTCTTTGGATTCTGTTTTACTCTCCAAGTCTGAAAGAAATTCAAAAATGCAAATGACCCATATTCACTTCATTTAAAAAAATAAATGGCCATAGTAAGAACAGGAGAGAAAAACAATAACATACTAGGTAAGGAAGCTTGGACTATCTTTAAATGTGATCCTGCCACCTAGAAAGTTAATGTGAAAGAAATGAGGAAGTGGTCAAAGGAAGCTGTCAAGAGGTGACTTTAAAAAACAGGAAGAGTTCAACCATGTGAATTGCAAGAGGAAATGGAGTAAGAAGAAAGCACTGGTGTAAGGGCAAATATCAAGAGATAAGATTAAGGAAGACAGAATTCTAATACCATATTATCTCAAGCCCATATCTCTATGACAAAATTTTCTTTATTAAAAATTTTTAAAGTATTTATCTCATATTTTTTACACATTAAAATAAAACATTAAATAATATAGGAATTCATTCACTAAAATGGGGTAGCCTCTCTCAACCTCATCCCCATTCCCTCTAGTCTCTTAGGATTGTGGATTGCATCTGTTCAGAGATTTCTCAACAACATGTGATGGGAATGTTTGCATTTACATATATATGGTCACAAATATACATTTGCACAAAGAAGGGATTATGGTATACATATAGTTCTGTATCTGTTTTGTTTTGTTTTTTAACTCATCTATATTTTTAGGCTCCCTTTCACCATGTCTATATATTTATATTTACCTCATTCTTTTTAACAACTGCATTACATTACACTTAATGAATATATCATAATTTGACTTTTCCCTACTGAAAAATAGCATTTTAGTTATCTAATTTTTCATTTTCCCATTATACATACATTTGTGTACACTCTTGTCAGTGTTTCATAGGATTTACTAAAGAGGAATTATTGGGTCATGGGTATGTGTGCTCTCAGTGAATGTGAGTGCCTTTCCCTGCAAACTCACAGGATTTTTACCAATCTTCATAAATTTTGCCTATCTAAGAGGTGAAATATGGTCTCAGTTTGAGCAAAAATATTAACTGTGTTGTAAAATCTTAAAGGACAGAGAATAAATCTTCTATTACATTTTTGGATGAGGAAGTTTCCCTGATTTTTACTCTTTCTTTTCCTATCCTTCTATTCTAGACCCTGGCATCCTAAAACAACACTATTTCCTGTTCATAGTGCAATCTTATTCCCCAGGATTTCTAACCTCACTTTAGTAATAGCAGATACAAAGTGTTCTTTTGGAGAGGATTTAAAACATAAGTGAAGATGTTTAGATTACTTCATACGGGGAATAAGGAGTTACTTAACTTTCTTTTTAGGGTAAGAACAAGATATATATTTCGAGTGATTAAATCTGGCAGTAACAATCAAAATG
This sequence comes from Eidolon dupreanum, assembly GCA_028627145.1. Taxonomy (NCBI): domain Eukaryota; kingdom Metazoa; phylum Chordata; class Mammalia; order Chiroptera; family Pteropodidae; genus Eidolon; species Eidolon dupreanum. The sequence goes on along the minus strand of CM053502.1, from coordinate 22,215,112 downwards.
ATTCAGAGAAAGAAAATAAGACATCAGTAAATGTAACTAGAAAATCACAGTAATAGGCATGAGATGATGGCAATTTGCCTTAGCAAGTTCAACAGAGGTGAAGAGTAGAATTGGATCTAACATGTACTATCAAAGAAGAAATCATTGGAAATGAAGAGAAAACTGAGAGTAGAAAGCACGATATATTCTTGCTGATATCAAGATTTCTAGTCTCAGAAACTAAAAAAATAAGGGAAGTCAGGATGAGATACTTGTTTGGGAGAAAAGATGCCTTCTATTTTTTAACATACTGGATTTGAAGTGACAACAGTGCGTCTATATAGAGATGTCCTAGATACCAGGGACATATGGGAATAGAGTTCACATGAATGTATAAGACTAAGATGAAAATATGGAGAATATAGGTGTCAAAGGGATAGTTGAAACCATCACAATTCATTTGTGGGAGTTTGTACAAAAACAGAATTGCAGTGTAAAAGACAGGGGCTCCTTAGGGATTGTGGCAGAAACCGCTGGCTGTTCATTGAAATCTGTTCTCCCCATTTCTGAATACACAACTATACTATATTTCCCAGTCTTCCTTGAATTTGATTGAGTTAAGTGACAAAGGTCTCCCCCATGAAGTGAATGAGAGCGAAGGTGATGTGAACCACTCCAGGCTGGCCATATGAAACTCCCAAATGAGCTCCCCCTTGCGCTTATCCTACTGCTGGCTAAATTCAGATGATAAGGCTCTAGGGGATTGTGGAGCCACCAGGTGGAAGAAATTCTGGTCCCAGATTCACCAGGTGGAAAAGAACTGTCCATTGAACCAACAGACCAGTATATAAGAGAGAAATTCCTATTCCTTTTGAGACAAATTTTCTAGTCCATTTGCTGAAATAGTTTAGCCTATCCTAACAAAGGTGGAAAGGATAAATCTGTATCAAAAGGATATTGATGAGAAGCACTGAAAAAGAAATAAGACAAAATTATTAAATTAGCTGTTGGAGGAAAGAATACCGAGAAGGTGATGAAGTCTATATAACCTAATGCTGTCCTATAGAATAGCGCCATAAGAACACAAGCTTTAGAGTTGGAGTCAGAATGATTAGAATTCAAATACCGACTTCACCAAGTAGTAGTTCAGTGACCTTCTACAAATTTCTTACTCTATGAGCTTTCTTTTCCCCATTTGTAAGATGAGGCTAAAGTAGGCACAGGACTCACAGAGGCCAGCTCATTAAATAGCTGTCATTACTACTGTTCTTAGAAGCTGACAGATACACCAGATTTGGTAAGGAATTCTGTGGTGATTTCTTAAAGAGTCATAAATTATCTGAAATAAAAAGTCACACAAATTAAAAAGATAATCAGAATTGAAGCTATGATCACAGAATAAAATATAGTAGAAAAATTTTAAATGAAATCATGAGAGAAAGTGAAATTTATGATAAAATGACATGAGAATCCAGGGAAGGGTACTGTATTTAACAAGGAGAGATCCATAGATACCTGAATGTACAAGAGAAAGAAGCTATGATCAGGGTAGGTTTTGGAATGCTAGAGAAAGCAAGAAAATCATGGAAGTCAGATCAGGAGATATGGTAAAGAAGACTTACCCTGATGAAAAAGGCATCTCTTCCTCTGACTCCAGAGAAACTAATGAGAAGAGGCAAATGCAGGAAACGGGTAACAGTAGTCATCAGGTTTCTTGTGAATTCCATCCTAATGGCCTCAGCCTTTCCCCACAACCCAAAGAAGCTTTTGAGTGGAACTCTCTGGCAAACATGACAAAGACCCCATCTGTCTTACTCTTACCTGAACTTGGACCTCCTGAAATCTCTCTCTCAATCAGCCAGGGTTCTTCTCCCTTCTCCAACTGGGAAATCACACCAGGTTTAGAAAGCTCGTATCCTGCTCATAGAGAAGAAAAAACTGTATGTGCTGAGGTCAAAAAGCCATCTCAAGAATTTCAAGAGAGTTCTTTCGTATTCAGACCTCCTGAAGGGTGGAGTACAAAGACCAGGGCACAAAAGACCACAGCAATCCTGACCTGGTATAGAATCCTATAAAAGAGAACCCAAAGCCCAAGCATAGCACTTAACTTAGAAATAAAGATTTTCTTCCAATAGGTAGGTTCTAGTTGCGAGGGGGACCCATCCTTACCCACTGAGATCAGGTTCCCATAGTTCTCCAGCATCACCTCCCGGTACAGATTCCGGTGAGCAGGGGCCAGATGCCCCCACTCCTCCTGGGTGAAGTCCACAGATATGTCCTTGAAAGTTAACAGTTCCTAGAACATCAAACATGTTCCTTTTCAGCCAGAGTTCAGGAAGTTGTTCTGACCTTATCTAATCTTTTAAGATTCTAGTCAAGTTTTCCTGGACACCCCCTTGGAAATTGTTTGGCTGATGATTCTCTGCTGGAGGTTACAAAATAATGCCTAGGGCATGTAAGCTATCTTTTCCAACTTAAAACTTGGCAGAAAGCAAAACAGTCATGAAATATTAAAGCAAGTCACAGAACATTGTGTAATAATTTAGATTAAGGACAATAAAGATCAGAAATATGTGAGAAAGAGGAGAGTTCAAAAGGGGCAAAGGCCACAAGAGGAGACAGGGACCACTGCTGAGCTGAAAGAATTAGTGAAAATGAGAATATTTCAGATTGGGTAAAATACTAGTAGCTGGGTGTTTCTGTTAGTAAGAAAAGTATGTGAGAATAGCATGTTTCTGGAGAGTGCAGGAATTACACCTAGTAAGGAAGGCTCCCTGATGGAAGCAGACATTCTGCACTGTCAAGTACAAGGGCCTGTTATGTACGATCTACACAAATTAAATGACCATTTGACAGCTATTTAAAAAAAATATTCCCAAATGCAAAGAGAATTCAAAAGCCAGAAGACTCAGATAATAACAAATTCCGTAAGTATGGATACTATTTTAATGTTTTTTATGTACTATAAACAATGTATTTCATGCCTATTAGGCTGATATTAGCATCGCATTTAACAAATGAGAAACTGAATTTTAGGAAGGTTAAACACATGGGACTAAATCCTGTACCATGTAATTTTGGAAGCTAAGAAGCCCCACTTTAAAACACTTCTCATGGATGTACCTTGAGATAATCATGCTAAATAAAATAAGCCAGACAGAAAAAGTTGAAAATCACATGGTATCACTTATATGTGGGATATAAACCTAAAAGCAACAAACGAACAGGACAAACAAATAGAGACTCATGGACATGGACAATAGACTAGTGGTTACCAGAGGGGGAGGGAAGGGGCCTTACTATTAAATTGTACACCTGAAACTTACTGGATTTCGGTAATCAATGTCAACAAAAAAATAAATTTTAAAAATTTTAAAAATAAAATAAAATAAAACGCTTCTGTCCTCTAATAATATCTCCTTCTACATTGGTTTTCTCTGATTATAATTTTCTTCAGTTTCCCTATGCTTCTGGGGTTTGGTAGCATAGAGCTTTGTCAGTGCCACTGGTTTTCTCATTTATGACATACGGAAACTGTTACTCTACTCTTAGAAGTTTTCTTTCCTTTTTTTTCAGCCTATTTAGTTGTTGCCTTTCATGATCCGCTAGGAGCTTCTCTACTCATTTCTCTTTTCAGCTACCATTGTGCTCCAGGATGTGGCCAAAAATCCTCTCTCAGAGGTCATTAATGAAGGGTATACATCTCCAAGAATACCAGAATCTGATTCTGTTCATTTTTAAATGCTGCTTAAAATGTTTACAATGTTTTTCTTTCTCCCAGATGACATCCCTGAGATTTAAGAGTAAGAACTACACAATAAACTTTTACCACTCCCCACACACACCAGCATAATTTTTAAACGTGTTGCATAAATGGCTAGAGGTTTGCTAGAAACAAGAGGATTCCTGAGGAAGGTTACTACTGGTGGGGAAACTACCTCTGAAATCAATAGAATCAGCCTCATTTCGAACACGCTAAGAAAATCCAAGCCAGGAAGTCAAAGTTAAAGAAAATCCAAGTCTAGGGCTCTTAAAATCTGAGAAACAATTTCAAGAAAGTGACAGGAAACTCCGACCCACCTGGGATTCTGCAGTCGAGGCCCTAGAGGTCACTTCATCCTTTAAACTTTCTCCCTGGGTCTCATCAGTATCCTGAGATAGCAGAGCTGGGGAAGGAAAAGAGCCATGAAGTTTGTATCTCCCTGATCCTCCAAATCCCCTTATTAATGTGGCTCCTCCCTCAATACATTCACGTAGAGGGACATTTAGAACAACTCAAGAGCAGACTGGAACCTCTCTAATGAGTGCACTGCTTTGGAGATTAATGTTTCTCAATGTCAGTGCTAGTCCAAAAGCACAGATCTGCTAGGCCATGCCTCTACTAAAAAGTCCTCAGAGGTTCCCCACTGTCAAGAAAGAAAAATCCAAACATTTCACCATGGCTTCAAAATCCTCTACCACCAACCCAAAACTGCTTCTCCAAGTATTATCTCCCTCTAAACATCATCTTCATCCAGTGGCCACACTCCCCACATCATCCTATTCACCATTCATTGAACATACCTGGATAGCGCCCACCTCAAGTACTTTCCTCCAGGTCCTACTCAGTGAAAAACTGAGGTATCCTTCTGGACCAGTTTGAGTGAAGTTTTCTAAAGACATCCTTAATAAGAAGAAACTTTTCTCTCCCCTGTACTCCCCCAAAGCTTTTATTCTCTGGTATCTATCCTAGGCTGCTTATTATATTTATTTTTATATTTATCTCCTTCAATTGAGTATAATTATGAGTATATGGGTAGAAACTATGTTTGGTTTATTTTTCCCATCTTTTAAAGTGTTAAACATAACACCCTGCCAGGCTGCTAGAATTCCAAGAAATAGCAGATGAATTTGAGATATTAAATTATAAATTAGGAATGAAGACACACAAATCACTGTCCTTGTATTTTTTTCCCAACTTTTTATCATGAATATCAAACACTCATATATCCACCACCTACATCCAGTGACTATCAACATCGGCCATATTGGCTTCATCCATCTGTATTTTTTTTCTAAACTGTTTTGCAGTTACAGACATCATGATACTTCATCCAAAAATTCTTCAAATAACTTTCTTCTACTGCATAACCACAATATCATTTATCACAATACCATGTGTAACCCCACAGTATCATCTAAAAATTCAGTCCATATTCAGATTTCCTCAATTGTTCCCAAACTGTCTCTTCTAATGGATTTTTTTCCTAATCAGGGGCCAGTCAAGGTTCACACATTCAAAGTGGTTGTTATCTCTAGTCTCTCTTACTCTAGAATAGTATTTCCCCTTTTTCCAGGACTTTAGCTTTTTTAGAGACCAGAACAGTGTGACTATATCCTCATGGTGAGGTTCATCTTATTTCTCCATTCCCTGTATTTTCTTTAAACCAGAAGTTCAGCCTTTAAGCTTAATTTAGGATCAGGTTAAATATTTTTGGCAAGAATACCTTATGGGTGATACCATGTGCCTTATATTACATTACCCACAAGGTACAAATGTCAGGTTATCCCATTATTGGGACACTTGGTTAAGATCTGACCACCAGATCTCACCATTGGAAAAGTATGTTCTTTCTTTGGCATTTAGCAAATAATGTGTAGGCACAAAACTCTGATATCCTGTGAATATCCTGTTCTCCATCAACCTTTCAATTATTTCATTTACAGTAAAATATTCTATAATTTCTTCTATATTTATTGCTGGCAGGTATTTTCTGTAAAGAACTTTCCCTCAATAAATGGAAATGATCTAACAAGCAAGATAAATTGCATCCTTCATTCACATAATCACATATTTTCAAAGTAAGACATCAGTGTATTAATCACCTCCAATGTTGGCAAAGGAGTTTTTCCCCCTTCCTTCTCTATTTTAATGTCATCATGAACTTATGGAATTTTATTTATTCAAGGTGTTACAATCAATTTGGACACTTAAACTGTGTCAAATTTGTCCAGTATAAGCCCCTTGAACCTGGCTGTTATATCCATGTGATAAATGTCCATTAGTCTTTGAGTTTTTTCTTGCTTTCTAGCACAAGATACTCCAGGCTCACTTGGTACTCTCCCTGCTGCCTTCTACTTCTGACCTAGCCACCAACTACTTGGCCAGGTCTCTTGTTTGATTCACATTTCCTCACTGTAAAATAGAGAAAATTAGGCGAGTCCTCCCTGCCCCACACACCCATGGGGAAAAAGAAATAACATATATGGCCATGACATTGAACATGACTACTCAGGAAAACCCTAGGTCGGGAGCCATAATCAAGACCTCCAGAGACCTCTTATCCAATTGTCTCCCCAGGAGATGCTTCTGCTCCAGTGTCTACCTTCCTTCTCACACTAGAGGATGTTGCTTTTCCTCCCTCCCACCCATCAGTCTACTCTCACCTTCTCTTTCAAACATCTTAGTCACATCCTCCCACAGGGGCGCCCCCTCCTTGACCTTCCTTGGATGGTGCAACTTCACCCAGGTGGGGGCCTGGGTGGGTGGGGTGATCAGCAGCTGCTGCAGCATGATGACATCCGCCCTCCTTCCCTTCCTTTCTGTGGGACTCTCTGGCCTCAGCCCACAAGGTAGGGAGTCATGATGGGGCTTGTCCACTTTTGATGAGGAAACTGCTGTAAACTCTAAAAGGAGGCATCACAGTTGTATCAGTAATCTCCCCCTCAGGAACCTGGGGAACACAACAATACCAAATTCGGAGTCTGGACTTTTTAATATCAAGGCTCTCAAGGCACATGTCCCATCTTGAGCTCCATTTGTCTCCTCAGCAGGCAGGTGGAAGCTCCAGGTATTTATGCTAAGCAGCGACCTCTATTGTCCCCTGATGATGCTGGACAGAAAACATTAGAGTCAGCAAAGAATCTAGAAGCCTCAATCACATGGTCAGAATTCAAGAAATTGCACGACTCACTGAACAATTTTTAACAAAAGATACACGGAGACTGTGGATATACACAACACACATGGTCCAAAACACAGTGCTGGAGTCAATGAAGCATGATAGACGGGTACAACCCAATTCTTTGTTTCAGGCACCATTATGTGTAAAACAGTCTGAGATTTGGAATCAAAAACGATCTGGATTTGAATCTCAGCTTGTTTGTGGCAGATCCTGTACCCGCTTTAATCCCGTTTCCTCCCTGATTAATGGAGAGGCTGAACCTTTCTCCAGAGCTGTACCGGCCGCTCCTGCCCTCGCAGCCTTTGTCTGAGCCCGACTCCGGGGCTCCGGGCTCACCGCGCGCCACGGGTGACCGCCCGCGGGGCAGAACCGGCGCATCCATGCTCATCTCCTCCCCAGACCCCAGAGAGTTCCGGCTCACCCCTCATCGGCTCAGACCGCAAGCCCAAGCCCGCGGCCTACCGCCGATGCCAGCTGGTGTCCACACAACGCGAAAATGCTCCCACGTAGCACGGTCCCGGCCCGTGCGCTTGCGCGGGCGCGGCCTCCGCGCGTGGCTCCCAGCGTCCTCTAGGGCAGCGACCCGCTCGCAGTCGCCTCCCGGGATGCTCGTCGTGCGGTTCGGTCCCTCTCCGTTTTTGACATCCCGGATCCGAACAGGGGAAAGCAGCCCCGCTTCTGCAGGAGAACCGGAGCCTGTGTTCTTGTTCCCCTACCCCACACAGGGACTACGAAATAGAACCAACTCTCCTCTGCCGAGAATAGGAATGTGAGTTTCTGTGGCGGAGTTTGAAACCTTCGACAGAAGGGAAACATCTGTATCACTTTTTGTTGAAACGTTAATAAGAAGGAGTCCATACCACTGTCACTGAATAATAAGTATATGAAAAAAGAATGAAAATGGAGTAGAATCCAAGGTTTTGCTAAAAGAATACCATGATCAGATAGTGTTTTCTATAATTCAGCAAGTTCTTATGTCAATCGCTTTCCTTATATTTCTGAAATACATAGGAAATACACAAGCATTATTACCTATAATCTCACCAAGCAGAAATAATCATTGTTAACATTTGGTGCACACACTTACACACACACACACACACACACACACACACACACACACACACAGCAGTGGTTTTTCATGCATTTTTGTTTCCCCAAAAATGATCACACTGTCATGCTGTTTTATTGCTGGGTTTTGTCTCTCCAACAAAATAGGAATACATCTTTCCAAATATATACGTCAATAGCCTAAAAAAATAGCAATTTAGAAAAATAGAAACTATGCAGTTGCTAGCTATTATAGACTGAATGTCTCTCCACCCACTCCCCCAAATTCATATGTTGAAGCCCTAAACCCAGTGTAGCTGTACTTGGAGAAAGGAAGTAATTAAGATTAAGTGAGATCATAAAGGTGGGGCCCTAATCCCACATGATTAGTGTCCTTACAAGAAGAGACAGCAGAGGGGTGTCTCTGTCTCTGTCTCACCCTCCTCCTCCCCTCCCTCCCTCCCACTCTCCCTTTCTCTGAAGGTGCGGGCACTGAGGAAAGGTCATGATGAGGATTTAGCAAGAAGGCACCGTCTACAGGCCAGGAAAAGAGCCCCCACCAAAAACTGAGCCTGCCAGATCTTGATCTGAGACTTCTATCCTTCAAAACTTCGAGAAAATAAATTTTTTTAAGCCACTCAGTTTCTTATATTTTGTTGTAGCAGCCTAAGCAGACTAATACAGTAGCATATAGTATTTACAAAGTATGAGGCTTTGTTCTAAGTACATTACATATTTTAACTGATTTAGTCCTCATAACAACCCCTTGAGGTAAGTACTATTATTATTCCCACTTTGCAGATAAGAAAACTGAGATTTGAAGAAATTGAGTAACTTGTGCTGCATCATGCAGCTTGCAAGTGATGAATCCGGGCATTCTATGCTCCTGTGTACTCAACAAAAACAGCATAAAATATAGTAAAATGTTGATAGTAGAGTCTAGGGAGTGGTACGTGAATGTTCACTGTAAAATTCTTTCAACTTTTCTATTTGAATATTTTCATAATAAAAAATTGTAAAATATAGCTAAGAATACACCAGAATTCTGTGAGACATTATAAATAAAACTATAAAAGTTATTGATTTAAATGGAGAGAAGAGTGACATGTACCAAATTCAAGGACTGAATAGAACATTCTAAATATGTCACTTTTCCTCTACTTTGATACTCCCAAATCAAAATCTCAACTTTTCTTTTTACTAAATTGATTGTAAAATTTATGTGGAATGGTAAGTATTTCAGAATGGCCAATAAAAATTTCTAACAATAATGAAGTCAGACTTGATCTATCAATATAATTGGTATAAATTGCCCTACAAATAGAAGATATTATCTTGTATTATTGAGGCACAATAATGAAAATAAGATAAAATACCAAAATATACTCATAAATTAGTGAAATGAAATTGGAAGCCTGGAAACAGATTTGATTATTAAAATTTAATGTTATAAAAATGGCATTTCAAACTAGTGGGGTAATGATGGATTATTCAGTTGTCATTAGGACAACTTGGTAGCTATTTTGAGACCTGATAAAATGCCTCACCAAAGAAGAAACACAGATGGCAAGTAAACATATGAAAAGATGCTCATTATGAATTAGGGAACTGCAAATTAAAATGAGATACCACTACACACATATTAGCATGGCCATAATCCAAAACACTGACATCACCAAATTCTTGTGAGAAAGTGCTGCAACAGGAACTCTCATTCATCCCTGGTGGGAATGCAAAATGGTACAGGCACTCTGGCAAACTGTTCGATAATTTCTTACAAAACTAAACATACTCTTATACAATCTAGTAATCACACTCCTTGGTATTTACCCAAATAAATTGGAAACATATCCACACAAAAACCTGCACACAAATGTTTTTAGCAACTTTATTTATAATTGTCAAAACTTGGAAAACAAAGCTGTCCTTCAGTAAGAACAAATAAATGTCCATCCAGACAATGGATTATTCAGACTAAAAAGAAACAAGCTATCAAGCCATGTAAAGACATGGAAGAAACGTAAAAGCATATTACTAAAAGAAAGAAGCCAATCTGAAAAGGCTACATAATGTATGATTCCAACCAAATGACATGCTAGGAAAGGCAAAACTATAGAGACAGTAAAAACAAACAAACAAACAAACAAACAACAACAAAAAAACAACAATCAGTGCTTGCCAGGAGCTAGTGGAAAGGAAGGAATGAATAGGCAAACCATACAGGATTTTTAGGACAGTAAAAATATGCTGTACAGTACTACATTGAATTCATATCATTATACATTTGTGAAAACCCATAGAATGTATAATATCAAGAGTGAACCCTAATGTAAATTATGGATTTGGGGTGACAATGAGTCAATGCAGGTTTGTCAGTTGTAACAAATATACCACTCTGGTGTGGGGTATGTGGGAAGTGTACTTTCTGCTCAGTTTTGTTGTGAACATAAAACTGTTCTAAAAAATAAAGTCTAATAATTAGTGAGAAAAAGTCTTTACCACAGGACTTTTCAGAGACATTACTATTTGGACATTATATTCTAGATGTTCCAGAGGTGATATAACATGCAGTGTTTCCCAAACTTATTTTAGCATTGTTGTGGAACACCTTTGAGCATCTCACATGCCTCATAAGCAGTTCATGAATTCCTGCTCTTAGCTGTACCATCCTTCGGTACCCCTACCACGGGCCTCTCTCTGGTCCCCTAGATCTGGCCTTGTTCCCTTAAATATTGTTCTCAGCACTGCCTAAAACTCAGATCTGACCATGTCACTCCTCTGTTTACCACACTTCTGGCTAAACTTCCTAAGGTATAGGAAGCCCCCTGAATTCGGTCCAACCCCACCTCAGTCTCACCTCTCACCACACCCTGACTCAGACTGTACCTTAGAAACACTGAATTGCTGTGCTTCTCTGATTGTTCTGTGCTCTTGAAGGGCTATCTTGTTCACATGGAACTGCTGTGGGTCTGGAATACTCTTCTCCCCATCCCACCCTACCCGCTGGTTATTTACTATCTCTCCATTTAGCTCAAGTGCCACCGTCCTAAAGATTTCCCTGACAGGTTAGGCGCCTCACCAGCTCCCCTTAAACATGTATAAGGGATTCTAAGTCTTGCCTCATGAGTGAGATTCTTAAGAGCAGGGACTATGTCTGATTTATTTATCTGTTATTTCCAAATTTTAAAAGATGATGGGCCCCAAGTCTCAGTCCTCTCCTCATTATGCCTTCTTAGGTGACACTGCATCGTCTCAGGGCTTCACAAACCATCAGTACCCTGATAGCTCCCAAACCTATACCTCCAGCCAAACAATTCCCAATGCAGACATTCACCTTTATTCTGCATTTTTTCTAAAGCTCCACACAACTGGCTGCTTACTCAGGTCTCAGATGAAATGTAACCTCCTCCTGACTACCCCCATTCAAATGGTCGCATACCCACTCTTTCCCCTTGTCTTACCTTGTATTATTACTGTTCAAAATTAAATACTTTATTTACTTGTTTATTGTCCACTTCTCTTAACCATACTGTTCTATGATATTGGGGAGTTTTAATTCATTGCTTTATTCTAGAACCTAAGACAGTGTTTGGCACATTGTAAGCACTTATTAAACATCTGCTGAATGCATTAATGCCTAACGTAGGTCTGGCACATAATACTTGCTTGCTCACATTTGTTTCCTAAGGGCCCAACACTGTGCTACATGCACCACAGGAATTACTTCATTTTCTCTTAAGTGTTACCATTAGCCCCATTTTACACTGAGATTTGGGGGTTTAGTACCTTAACCAGGTCAGAGTAAAAAGAGATAAGAACACTGGCAGCCTGATCCAGGCTCACTTTCTTAGCCACTGTGCTATCCCCTCACATCTGGAAGTATTCAAAAGATATACTCAAAGAAAGGGAGGAAGGGAGGGAAGGGTGGGAAGGGGAGAAAAGGAGGAAAGGGAGGGGAGTGAAGGGAAGGCCTCAGTTTCCCTATCTGAGGGGGAAAAAAGTGCTTCTAGTTCCAATGTTGTGACTCTAGCAGGTACAGATCTCCACAGTTCCCTCAGATCACAACTCTAGACACCAACGGAGAAAGGTCCCCTTTCTGACTGCCTGAGCCTGGCCCTGGCCCTAGGGCATGCCCCATACAGAATTTTTTAAAATATAGAAAGCAAAGCTGAAAACCTGGGTGGAACTCGCCCACCTCCAAGAGTGACACGTAGTAACAGCAAGCACACAGTCCTTCCCTGTAATATTTATTAAGGAATTTACACATACACAGGAAAAAGGCAACCAGGAATTGTGGTTCCCACAGACGAAATCTTTTAAGCAAAGTTTTCTTATTTTAATTTTCAAGTAGGGTGAACAATGACTGAGAGGAAAGCTGTCCAGGCTCTCTGCCTCATACACCTGGAACAGGTAGGGAAACAGAGCAGCACAGGAAACACAGGCATGAAAGAGTGATTGGCAAGGTGAGGGAGGGGAAAGGAAGAAGGGAGCCATCAATGAGATTGCAATCTTTTTTAACTTCACGAAAAACTGGCAACAGTTTTAGGCTGTTGATAAATTAGCTCCTCTCTGTTGTAAACCTAAAACTGAAAGAAAAAAATAATACCCAGAGCAGATGGGGAGTGGGAGAAACACACACACACACACACACACACACACACACACACACACACACACGTTAAGCTCCGCATTCTCACTGGAGGGGCTGGACCCCCGGCCACTGAGCCAGTTCCTACTGCAGGCAGGACAGAGGCAGGGAAAGGGCTGTGCATTTTTGAGTGGGACCTTCACAGAGTCTTTGGTGCTAATAAAGGCTGACTGAAGCAGCGAGTCCTGAAGCCTCAGATCCAAAAAGCAATTCAGGGCACAGTAGAGTAATATTTTTGCTTATCCTCACAGACAGGGTTTTGCCTCACCCCAGGGCTAGGGCCAACCTGATCTAAGACCTAAGAAGTATTTAATTTGATTTCAGTACTTTCTTCATTCCCATAAATCATTGGAGCATGATGGCTTCCTCTTCAACCAATAATTTAAACATGTAGAAACAGCTTACTAACACATATGGAAGTACCTCTAACTCTCCCCTCTTTGCCTAAAACACAACACATACAGACCCTTCTGAGAGTCTAACAGGTGGTTTAACTTTGCAGGAGAGGTACTCAAAGGTGTGCACATTTCTCCTGCCTGCAGTTTAAGTGCCTTCTGCCCACAATTCCTAAGGTGCCGGTGCAGGAGAGGACTGGGGCTGAGGCTGGGGAGGAAGCCAGGATGGCTAGGGAACATGTACAACATAAAGCAACAGAGAGGTCTGCGTGTTTTGGAAGTAGCTGGGCAGGGCAGAATGCCAAGCCTCAAATGACAGATTGAGCAATTTCTAAATCAAACTGAGAGAGGTAGGAAAGGGGGGTGGGGTGAAAGAGTTGGGAAAAGAGGGAAAAGGGGGAGAGATTGGGCAGAGGAGAGTGGCAGCCATACAAGTGTTTTGTTTTTATTTCCACATCTGAGGGCTGAGAGTCTGATTTGCTGCCTGTCCATTTCCGCCGTTCATCGACTGTCCATAGCTCAGCATGCCATTGGCTCCACAGAAGTTCATCCCCGCCATCTGCTGGGTCATCTGAAAGGGAGAGAGGAGACTTTCAGACCAGGATGTGGGCATGCAGCCAATTAGAGCAAAAAGGCAGGGTACGAGTCCCTCTGTTTGTGGGGAGGGAGAGAATGAGACAAAGGATACTCTGTTATGGTACACAACTGCCCTGAACCTTAATAGATCATTTCAAGGACACCTGACCATGTAAATGAAGGACTTTTTAGAAGAAAAAAGTTGACAGAGACTAATGTTCAGAGAGAGAAAGAAGGAATCCTGGAGCTAGTCAACATAAAAGTTACCCACTTTTTCCTTTCCTGGCTCTCATCCGAAATAGAAGGGGATTACTGTTCACTTGCTTTAGCTAAGCCTGAGAGTATAGAAACTCCCACTCCAGCAGAGTTACTAATAATGTCAGTCAAAGTGCTCGTGCACGCTCAGAGAGAAAAAGGAAGGAAAAGAAACTGGATTGTTTAGAATTAACAACCAAAGGCAAAACAACAACAAAAAACCCAAGAGACAAACTTGTCTTCAGTGCATGAGAAGGGAAGTTGTTGGGAGAAATGAGTCAGTGAGATAAAGCCTGGGTGCGGTTAGGGCCTCTTTATAAATTAGATTGAAAAACTAGCCTCTGGCCGTGAACAGAAGAAACAATTAACCAAAGAAAAATGCCTTAAGTTTTCTAAGCCTAGTACATTTTCTGTATGAGTTTTTTTCTATAGGAGGCCTATTCTCCTTCCATCAACTTTTAAAGAAAATTTCAAGCTTACAGAAAAGTTGAAAGAACAGTACAATGAAAGCCCTATATTCTTTCCTTAAATTCCCCAATGGTTAGCATTTTGCCATATTTTCTCTCTGAGATAAATATGTATATGTGTAAACTTCTAAAAATTTTGATGAGCATTGAAAATTGCAGATATGGTGACATTTTACCCTAAAGTCAGGATGCATCTCATAAGAAAGAACACTTTCCTAAAACTATAATACAATTAACATACTCAAGAAATTTTAAGATAAATACAATATTCTAATGTACATTTCATTTTCATATCTCTTTAATCTAGAACAGTTCCCCTACCACATTTGTCTTTCTTTCTTTCCCGCCCCCTCCCCAGCATTGTTTGAAGAATCCAGGCCACTTCTTTTGCAGAAAATCCTTCAATTTGAATTTATCTCATGTTTTCTTATGACTGGATCCAGGTTAAATATTTTTGGCAAAAATTGTATGTAGGTGATATTGTGTCCTTCTTAGATCTTAGTATAAGATATCAGAAAGCACATGATATTAATGTGTCCCATTGCTGGTCATTTTACATTTGATCACTTGGCTAGGGTAGTAGCCATTATGTTTTTTTCACTGCAATTAATACATAATCTGAAGGGTATTTCTCTGAGAATATGTGAATACTCTGTTCTTTCTACAATTATCAGTTGTCATTCTTCCATAAAGAAGGCTTTGTCTCTATCCCACATTCATTTTTTTTATTTAAAAAAAAAATTCACTATGGACTCATGAATTTTTTTCCTCAGTATATTATAATTCATTAATGTCATTCTTCCTGATGTTAAAATTGTCCCCTTTGGACAGTGGAGCCTCCAAAAGTTGGCTGATGTGTCTTTTTTGCATGTTCCCATCTGTTATATAGCACTTCAATAGTTACATAAATAAAAAAGAATAAAAATAAGTGAATTAAAATCCCAACTATGAAAGCCAAAATAAGAAGAGCAAAGTAAATCAAAAGAAAGCTTATGGAAGGAAATAGAAAAGATAAACCATAAACTGAGGTAAAAACAGAAAAACATAGAACTAATAAATAAATCAAAATCCTGTTTTTTTTTAAACAATTTTTTTAATAAATCAGATGGACCACTTAAGTAGTGACTTAAACTAACTGAAAAAAGGATAAGAGGAAAGGAGTACACAAACATACAAAATAAGAAATGACGAGAGAAATAACCATTGAAACAGGCAACTCAAAAATCATGACACTATGTGGCCTAACTTTTGATAAATGAATTTGAAAGCCTAGATGAAGTAGATATCTAGATTAAAATACAGTCTTCCAAAACTGACTTCATAGAAGAAACAGAGAGTAATCAAAGAATTAACATACAAAAAAGCAAAAGGCCCACAAAATTTCACATGGGAATTCTACGAAAGCTTCAAAGACCTATAAATTACTCCAGAGTACAGAAAAAGAAAAATGTGACAATGCTATTTGTAAAGCAAGTATCACACTGATACCTAAGCCTGATAAAGACAGCATATGCATGCATCTGGTATTCCTTTGCTCATCTCTTTATTTTCAGACTTTGAATCACTTTGTTCTACCTCCATTTTTTGTATCTAATATAAAATTAGGTGCTGTTTTGTGAGCCAATTTGAATATGTTTTTAATAGAAGAGCTGCCTATTGATATGACTGGTATGTTTGGTCTCAATTCTACCATATTTTGTTTTTACTGTGTTTATTATAATTGCTGTACTTCATAGTTTGTGTATTCTATTTTGTGGTAAAAAATTCCTTTGGTATTTAGAAAATCTCAGATTTTTGCTCTAGTAATTAATTTTATACTAATATTTTTTGTATTGGCTTTGGTCACCTTTATTCCGTATTCAAGCTCCTACCATTTGGTTTGTCAGCTTATTACATCTTTTGACTTCTACCTAATTTCTTATGAAACAATTAATTTATTCTTTTCCTCTTTTCTCCTTTTAGTTGTATTGTTTGTCAGAATACGACATATAGTCTTCCATTCTTCTCATTATCTTTGTTTTAGCCTTAGATTTTCAATTAAACATTCAATCACCATCAGTCCTTTAGCCAAATGTCCCTAGTCATCTTTTAGTGGAATAAAGCTTATCTTCTCAGTAAGTTCCTAAGGAAAGGCTTAAGTATTATATTCCCAGATAGCTTGTATATTTCAGATTTTGAACCCATTTCTCATTTAGAAAAAAAAGTGCAGCTCACTGCCAGTGTTAATTTAATTTTAAATAAACACACTCTTTGAGGCTGAAGACAATCTGACTAGTTTTCAATGTGAAAATGAAATATAAAAACTGTTCTTGAAATTATTTCTAAATAGAACTTGTCCCTAATCCTCACATAACAGAAATGTATACATAAATAGGATTCATCAAATGAATCTTCAGCTAACTGTTCGAGAACAATGTTAACATCACATGTAGGAATGCTACATTTTCTAGGATTTGACATTTTCAACAATCCAGAATTACTATATTTTATAAATGACAATACCACTACTAAAAACAGAATGCTATAAGTAGAATAATGTCATTTGTTTCTAAAGATTATTGATATACTAAAGCAATGTGAAAATAATAATAAAAGTGAGCTATTTTGTGGCAAACCTTGGGAGTAAGGTTAAGACTATAATCTGTGAGTTATCTTGGGGTAAACGTTGCAGCCACAAGAACAACCAGCATGTATTTTGGGGGCAAAAGAGAAATAGGTTAAAATATAGCCTGACATCTGAAGGATAGCTTGGTTGTCTATAAAGTACTTGTCCTACATGTACTGAGTGTTTTGAAAATACTATTCACATTGCTATCTTTTCGTAAGTTGCTACTACGAAGTCTGATGTCAACCTGGGTGTTCTTTTTTTTTCTTTTTGTAAATAACTGATTTTTGAGAGGTGGGAGGTAAGAAGAGGCCTGGGATGCTGAAAATTTTTCTTGTCTATGAAGTCTAAAAGTTTACTGTGGTATGTGTTAGAGTTGACCATTCTGGGTCAGTTCTTCCAGACACACAGTGGCTCCTTCGATATTATATTTAAGTCTTTTATTTCTAGAAAGTTTTCTTGTATTACAGTTTTAAATGTATTAATTCTGTTCCACCATTTTGTTTTTCTTCTTTGGGATTCTCTAAATACATTTGTTAGGCCTTGTTGGTCTAATTTCCATACTATTTTCTCTCTGATTCTTTTTACAGCTTTCTATATATATTTAGTTTCCATTTTCTTAACTCTTTCAAGCTTTTCTTCAATGCCAAATATATTTTTAGTTGATTCTATTCTCTCCTGGCTAACTTATAATTCAGTATTTATTTCTGAATTCAGTAAACATTAATAACTTTCAGTTTTTTGTTTTTTTGTCCATTTTCATTCTAAGGTTTTGAATTTCTGATTCAAGCTGTTTTGTCTGCAAGTATTTGTTACAGGACATTTAATTCAGGTGGGTGGACTATATACATTTTCTTCTGCTTCATGATTATTTTTTTGGGGGGGAGAATTTTCATTTTCTGAAATATTTTGATTTTCATTTTCTATTTTCTTCTCATAGTAGTTTTGTATGAATGTCGTCTGCCACTCTGTTTATTCTGTAGTGTCTTACTCTTTCTGAATCAGCAATGATATAGACAGGGGTGAGGGTTTGGAGAGGTTTACTAGATTTCTTAGTTCAAGGGCACCCTCTTCTGTTAGAATAGTGAAATGACTACTGAAGGGGAGAAGGATGGTATATTTCTGATTTTGTGATTCTCTTTTCCACTTCTCATTTCTTACTTTCCCTTTGCCACCAGGTCTCCAAAGAGCACATTCTCCTTATAAGTCATCCTTATCTCCCCTAGAAGCAAGGCTTTTCCAAGGCTACCATCTATAATCCTATATATTTCGATCCCTTATTTTTGATTCTAGAAGTAACGAGAGTCTTAACCTACCAGATCTCAGACCTATTCTCAGCATGTCTCTGATCAGGGTAGGACTTTCTCTTTCTAGGGGGTGATTTTATCTATGTTCTGTCACTGCTTCCTCTCCTCTTTTCACATAGTCTCCTCTGTGATGTTGGCTCTGCTGGATTTAGGTGTTTATACACCTACTGCCATGTAATTTAAAGTCTGTATTATTCTATCTACTAGATGTGGTAGTCTTGGGTTATGGGTGGTTTTATTTGTGCTCCTTATTTGACTGTATAGGTTGTTTTGGTTTTGATGAAGGTGTAGAGAAATTTAGGTTTAGGCAGTTACCCTTATTCTACAAGAACCCAGAACTCCTTGGAAATTCTGACTTTAGATAGAACTTCTAGAAAAAAAAAAAGCAAACCTAAGAATGTCTCTTGTATTGTCCCATCCACTATTAGGATTTGAGAATAAGGGAGAGACACAAAGTGAGATAGCCTTGAGGCAGTCTCAAAACTGTTGTCCCGAGTTAAATGGGGTAGCTTACCTGAGTAAGATTCCATTGCAGCTGCTGAGCTGGCTGAACTCCGTACATAGTCTGGGGCATAGCTGCCATGCCTGCCATGTAGCCAGCCTGATGAGTGGTCATCATTCCATTTGGCACACCCATCACTGATGCCTGCATGCCACCCATATAGCCTGCAGGCATGGCCATGGGAGCAACCATCCCAGAAGCTCCTGGCTGAGCTACCATGCCTACTGGAGGGGGCATCATGCTCCCCATTATGCTGTTTGGAGGCGCAACTCCAGGGAAACTGGGGTAGGCTGTGGGATATGCCATCTGAGCAGGAGCCATGAACATTGCTACCAAGAAAATAGACACACAGATCTGTTAGAAGGAAAGCACACAAAGTCGGTCCAAAGTCTCACTGGCTACTCCTTTCTAGCCTGAATTTCTCAGGACTACTCAAATCAGAATGTTCTTTTACACAGCAAAACAGTTAGTTAGATAGATTCCCTACAAGATTTGCTATGACTTACCAGTGAGTTACTGACCTAATCACTTCCCCTCTAAGGTCTAGATTCAGACGTTGAGTTAGACTTCACACAGGTGTGACACCAGACCCCACGGAAGTATCTGCTGATACTTTGTGGCTTCACAAGAAGCATCAATCTTGTCCAGGGTTATGTGGAGTATGATGTCCCAGCCCCCAAAACAACTGCCCTGTCACAACAAATAATTCCTGCATGGAAGTCCTAATGTCTTTATCTGGCATATTGCCATGACACCCATGAATTTACCTTGGGTGGGCATTTGCGGTGTCTGGGATCCATACAGTGAAAGGATGGAGTCTTTAGAGAGCTGCTTCTTGCCTGTTTCTTCTGATTTGCTCCCTGGCTCTGGAAACAGGTTCAGGTTTTCAGGAACAGAGCCAGCACTCCCTGCGGTTGGCATGGAACCTACAACCTTAGGGCAAAGAGGACAAGAGGAGAGTTGAAACTGTTCTCATGGGCGTCTCTGTAAGGACCTCCCTCATCTCTCTGCTGCTCCTAACATTTCTGATAAGAATTCATGGCTCAGTTAATAATTTCCTGACGTTTTTACCATACAAATATCTGAAAACACCTGATAGTCAGGTTCTGGTACAATTCTTTGTTTTTTAGCAAAACAATGTGACTTGATAAAAACAAAACAAAAAAACAAATAAATGATGCAGCCAGAAAGAACTGACTTTAGATTTCAGTGCAGCCATTTACTAGTTTTATATCAAAAGCCTAATTACATAACTTTTCTGAACTAATGTTTCCTCATCTATAAAATATCCATTTTGTAGTGCTGTGGTGATGATTTTAAATTATAAATGAAACTACAAAATTATATACAAACATTGTGCCTGGTACGCAGCAGGTATTCCACAAATCGTAGCCATCAAATGTTTCAAGTCTCTCATACCTACAAATTCTCTGGTAATAACTCAGACTGAGGAGTCAACCTAAAGCATCAGCCTTTATAATCTGACACACCTTTGCTAGAAGTCCACTCAAAGGGCCCACCCTTTCTGGGCAGGAGACAAAATGGAATGAATAGTAATCTTAGGACGACCCAATATTAAGGGAAGAATCAATAATTAAGAAAACTAAAGTTCAGTTCCACCAAAGAAGCATGACATGGTTCCATGGTTAAGTTATCAAAATCACTCTTTTCGGAATACTCTTTAATCCTAAGGAGCCCATGAGACTCACCTTTCTAGAAACTGAAGAAGAGGGGGATGTAACAGAGGCCAAAAGTTCTAAATCCTTCTCTAGGGTATTACTGGTCTTACTGTTTGTAATGGAGCAGGCCACAGGAGCATCTGGAAAGAGAGATCAAAGTTAAAATATAGCACTGCTCATTAAGCCCATGCCTTCCTTCTATTCTAGACTGACAGAGAAACCCCATACATTCCATCATGGAAATCCACGCTTCTAGAACCATCTAGCTTGGATGGGGCATCTCAAAAGAGGCTTCATTCCAAGAGCACACCGGAGAAGCCTGTAGCTCAGCTATAGGTCACAGGGCAACAGAAACCCAGGCCTGAAGGCTGCATCAGCACCACAGCAAGGGGGCTGGCTGGCTCCCTTCTGGCTATTTGAGGGACAAAGTTGTGTACGATTCATTTTCAGAGAGAAGTGAAAAGTATAGAAATTAGAAGCCAATTAGAAGTAGCTAATAACCTAAATCAGCAGGAAAGGACTGAAATGAAGTACAACTATCAGTACGTACAAGATAAAGAATAAGTTCTACTTCTAAAAGGGGCAGAATCACTAGTTTAGGGTTTCAAAGGTTTGAAGATAAATGACCACAAGATAATGAGCCATCTCAGAAACAGGTCGTACCTGAAAAATGAGAGAGATGGGGATGGGCTCACAGGTGGTGGTTTAATGAAAAATGCTAACGTTTACTGAGTGCTTACTATGTGCCAGGCAAGGGGCTAAGAGCTTTAGCAGCATCTCATTTCATCCTTCCAACAACACCTTTGAAGTAGAGACTCTGATCATTCTCACTGCATAGACAGGAAAGTAATGTTCACAGGTTAAGTGAATTGCCCAAGGTCACATAATATAGTAAGTAGCAGATTTGGGACTCTGGCTCTCAAGGCCATGCTCTTAACCATTACACTTACTATCACTCTGAAAATGTCACAGTAAACACTTCTTTGCACAACTGCTCAGATGTAAAACAACGAGAACATGAGAGAACAATCTTAGTGACAAAGATACAAACTGAAGACTGTAATCTCTACCTATCTTCCCTGGATCAGAGAGAATTCATTAAAATTTAAGATTATGGGAGTGGAAAAGTCTAACTCTTACCAAGGCCCAACAAATCCATGACAGGTGCTGTAGATTTCGGGGAGCTTTTCCGAGGTAGTTGTGGATCTTCTTTTTTCTGTGGCTAAGGTGAAAATATGTTACAGAAAGAAATAAGCAGGTGCTTTGAACCCTTTTTAACCCTCTTCACAGTAAAGCCACAGGTATTCTTGTGGTATGGTTGTTATTATTCAAAGAGCACTACCAAAGAAAACAAAGCTCAGGAAATGTCGGGTGAAAGATTCAAGTCAGGAGGCATGAATACATAAATCATTACTAAAGGGAAAAACAAAGATATCTGTGCTTGTTTGGCTTTCTGAAGAGAGAGATTTTTCTGAAGCCAATATAACCACAGATCAGGGGATTCAACAGAAGTAGCAATTTTGGGTCCCAGGAAAAATCAAGAATAAAGGTAGATGTCTGATGGTACAAGAGCTGAGAGCCAAGAAATCTCCTAGCAATTAGAAAACCTTCAATATTCAAAGGGAGATTAATTTAAAGATTACCTAATTTACTCTGCCAATATCACTAATGACTGTGTCCTGCATATAGTGCAATTCAGAATGATGATAAAAGACTGTTCATTAAACAAATAGTAAAAAGTCCCCTCTCCCAAGATTCCAAGCTTGTATATTAGAGTATCTACTACCATAGACACAATACATCCTGTGGAAAAAGAAAGGAGTCTACTTCACTGTGACAGCAAGAATACAAGAAGCAATTGTTTAAAATGGATTAATATACCCTGGCTTTTAGACTGTTCTTAACTGCAATAGGAAATGAGGTACAGAAGGTCTAACAAGAGAAAGATTTATGTGGAAGTAGCATCTGCTCAGAAGGTATCACACAGCCTTGGCATTCTGGCATGGAACGTGCCTCTTGCTTAAATGGGACAGATGCAGTTCCCAAACTTCCATCTGGCCCCAAAAAGAAGTGTTACAGAGCAAATTAGGCAAAAAGAAGCAGAAATGGCAGCAGGCAATCTAACCTAAATGTGGAACCCTTTAGCCCCAGAAGCAAAATGCTATCGACCCTACCTCACCCCACCACACATATAAACACACGCATTAAGCCATCCACTCAGTGCAAATACTTTCCCACTTACCATTTTCACTTTCTCAAAAACAACAGGTTCCATTTTTTTCTCAGGTGCTGGTTCACTCCCTCTTTTCCACTTGTCATCTTTTTCTTTCTATAATGATTTTACAAACAAGATAAAGAACACTGGCCGAATGGTGACTAATAGTTTGATAAATTACCATTCCAAATGTCCAAAAATGAAACAAAAAGTCCCTATTGAATCTGAAGCAGGAGTCTCACTAGCTTGTGGGGGTTTCTAGGTGTCAGGCATGAGAGCTGGCCTCATTCACATTAGCCACAATGCTCTATGAAGCATCCTTCAAATATCTTAGGTGCCTGCCCTCCTCATTCTGTCTTATGACTCTTGAAATGTGCATTTAAGGCTATCTAGAGAAGATAAAACATTTCACCCATTAGCTACCCCTTTTTTACTCAAGTTTAACTTGCTCACGCTTTGAGGGGTCCCCCCTCATCTTGGTACACTAGTGAATAAATTCATGTTCATCTAACTCGGCATACAGGCTTTGTGACTTTATAAATTCAATCTTAAGTTTTATCAAGCCTCATCTCTTTTTAAAAAAAAATCAGAAAATAAACAGTAATTTCAAGCTTAAAGATTAAAAAAACAAAAATCATGGAAATAAAGCAAAAAAAAAGAGTAAACAGATTAAAGTTCCCTTTTAGGTTTTCCTGAATGATTTGCCAGTATAAAACCAAAAAGCACATCAAATAAAATATTACAAAGTCTCTCACAGTTTCTGTTACTTTTAGGGGCAGTTTCATAATACTTTCACAGATTAGAATGTTATTGGTCACATTTTTAACATCAAATAAACATCTAATTGTAAAACAGAGCCACAAAGAAAATTCAAGAACACCAGCATATGAAAGGAAGTATTAGCCTTGCTAATGATCAAAAAGTGAAAATTAAAATGCATTTTTTGGGAAGATCTTAATAATACCTAATGTCGGTATAGATAAAGTAAAACTAGTACTCTTATACAATACTAAGAAAACAGTATAAAATAACAGTACAATTCTGGAAAGTATATTGGCAAAAGTATGAAAGACAAATACTGAAACCCTTTGACCTAGATAATATTGTAATATATCTTAATAATCCAAAATATGGAAAAGGTTATATGCACCAAGAAATTCACTGCAGAATTATTTATGCTAAAGAAAAACTTACCTGAAACTAATATAAAATAATAATGAATATCAACTCTAATTGAAAAATAAAAATTAAAAAAAGAACAATTTAAATTACAACCTGTATGCCACAGAAGGAAAATGGTAAAATAAATTGTGATCTAGCTACTTATTGAACAATGATACAATAATTAAAAATTATGGAAATTATATAAGTAACATAAAAATACATGATATAGTAAGCTGAATGAAAGTAAAAGACATTCTATATAACTATATTATCACTGTGCCACCAAAAAGTAATTATAGAGAAAAAGAGGGAACATGCCAAGATGACAATCATTACTAAAAGTTGACATGGATTTTCTACTTTTTCATATTTTCTGTAAAATGATATTATAATCACAAATATATGAAGTTATATCTGTTTCATACATAGTGTAATACAATACGAAACACTATTTCTTGAAGTTAAAAATGTTTTATCTGTCCATTAAAAAATACTCTTTAATTAACAAAACTAGTTTCTTTTCAATTTGACATTAAATGTATTCACTTAGAAAATATTAATTCTTGGCATATAAGTATTCACAAGAATATTTTCAAAAATCTAAGCACATGAAATAAAATTTGAAATAGCTTTTTGTTAAACAGGAGGATTTCCTTCCTAAATGAAAACACTCATGTGTAAAACAGGCTGTTTTCATGGGCATAGTACATCAGTAACATAATTATGAACAAACACTATCTTCACACAGCAACTCTTCCTACCTCCCTCATCTTCGAGATTACCTCAGTTACCCTTTTCTGATCTCATATAATTTCATGTCTTCAGGTACAATGAACAGGGCTAGGCAGACCGACCATTTGTAGTTTTCTACAAATGAAAGGAAATGTATATGTTTTGTTTCAAACTCTTTTTGATGATGCCTTCCAAGCTGTAGCTATACACTGGATTAATCCTTCTTAGAACAGTTATGATTACTTACTTATAGGTCCTTTTTCTGTATGACTATGAGGTAAGAGTCCTTCATACTAAGGAATTATCTTTTCCTAATTACACATATTACTTTGCACTGACTTTCCTGCACTGAAATTCACCTACCAGTTAATGCTGTTTCGCACAACCTCAAAAGATCGATTTGGAGATGATTCTAATCAGCTTGACATTAAATTATATGGAAAGGTTTAGAGCCTTGGTGATTTCACTGGCTAGTACATGCTCCATTAAAATATATAACTAGCTAGATGATATATATATATATATATATATATATATATATATATATAGAGAGAGAGAGAGAGAGAGAGAGAGAGAGAGAGAGAGAGAGAGAGAGAGAGAGAGAGATGGGCAGACAGACAGGACCTCTGCTGGAACTGGAGAATCCCATACTCTCTATATTTCTGAGACTCAAGAAATGGGCAATGATTCCTATGAAAATTTACTGTAGAATCTTGTCAAAGCCTTTTTAAAGGCCTAAATAGTCATATTTATTGGTTTTCCTTTAGTTGTCAGTAGTCAGGCTTATATTCTTCTTCCGGAAACCACGCTCTGTTTCTTCTTGTATGTTATACTTGTCCTAGTTATCGTACATTGTATTTCAGATTCTAACCTCATGTCTAGGATGGAAAGCATACTTGCCAACTGGTAGTCTCCTTCTAAAACCCTTCTCAGAAACAAAGGTGCCATTGGCAATCTGTCCATTGACACAGTGGAAATATACGCTGGTCAAACTGAAGGAAACTCTGGTGATTTAATTACAGCTAATTTTGTTGACCTCATTTACATAATAAAAGAAATCATGTGTGGTATATATGTGTGTGCATATATGTACACACTTATTATTCTATTTGATCTCATGTGCCCAAGATGTCCATTTGAAGAAATAATTTCAAACTAGGAATCACTTACACCCAAATACAGAAAAGGCAAAGAATTCGCTGATGGTTTGCTCTGTCTGCCCCTAAGGCCAAAGTTTGCTCTCCATGATACCTCATGGCCTTGACTCAAAAATTGGCTTTTTTCTACTTCTGTATTTTGTAAATGACCATTTTTGAGCATGTTGATAGCTATTCTTCAAATTCTTCCCTGGCCTGATTAATAAGCAAATTACATTATATGTAAAAAACTTGAAAGATTTACCACCAACCCTAAAGGCATTGATGTCCAGACTTCGGTCCATGTATTTCTTCTTCTCATATTTATCTCGAATAAATCCCTCAACAGCTCTGCAAAAAGCCTTTAAGGACAAATCAAACAAATCTTTCCCACAGTATGACTATAAAAGATCACTCTCTCCCCGCTGCCTGGTTTCCCCACATGGCTCCTGTCTCTTCACATGTAAGTTCCCTGACCAAAACCTTGAAATGTCTTCTTCACAGTTACTTCAGGGAATCCTGTTTCCTCTGATTTTCCTTCAGAGTGATGAGAGCAACATATGGGGTTAAGCTTCATACTGACATCAGAGGAGCCTGTGGCTCTTCTAGAATACAGGTAAAGCAGCAATTACCTATTTCAAAGATCTTAAGTCAATACGCCTTAAAAAAAGGCAACTGAGTGCCTCTCATAACTACAAACTCTTGCATCCACTATTATATTTTAATTGGTTGGTTTTCTTAAGGGCCCTAAATCTGTATTTTAACATGTTCTACCTTCACCAACCAAAAAGCAAACTCTAATGAGCTGGCTGACAAACTATATTTTGAGGAACACTGCCTTTAGGGGGTTTGGTTTTGTGAGCTGGGTGCTATCCCAAGCTGTGGGAATGGTGGCTGTGTGTGTGTGTATGTGTGTGTGTGTAATTATTAACTGGTTAATAACAGTCAATTATTTCACACAGGATATAAAAAGACATTAAAAATAAATGGCAGTTTTGCTGATTCGCCACAACACAGTAAACTGTTAATCAAACAATAGTTTCAGAGATCCAAAAACTACTGAAAAAGTCACTTTATGGGGAGAATTCACAGTGAACCATTGCAGTTTTTATTCCTAAATGAGTCTTCCCCATGTGACACCACCCTTCTGATATAGAAAGTATACATATGCTTTTGTATGTCTTGGTTGCAGGTGAAAGGGAATGTAAGACTTTGACCAATCTAGATAGATTAGATCTGACTTTCACCAAATCATGGGTCCTGGGTCTTATGTGACTCTTCCAAAACACCAAAATACCACTCAGCCTTCTAAGTTGCTTCAGAAAAGATACAGGTCTATTTGAGGTCGTCGAAAGGTCTCCGGAAGGTAGGCTTCATAAAGTCGGTTTGCCTTTCCGTTCCCCATCTCTTGCATGCACTGCAATAAAAAAGAGATGTGGAAACATGGAATGTCAGAATAAGAAAGAACTGAAAAACTTCCCACCCAATGGCAGCATTTTACAATTTAAGAACCAACCTAGAGAAAGGCAGAACCGAGATTTAAACCTGTGTATCTTGATTTCCAATCCATGATTCTCTTTACTCCCAAATATTTGCCCACAGTTGTCTTTCCCACTCCCCTCAAGAGTTCCTTTTATTGAAATATCTGTCTGACAAGATATATTAATTCAGTGATAGTTCAAGATCTCATTTGAAAGTCCGAGACACAGCTACCAATCAAAATGTCTACTTGGCAGGCAATAATCAGTGCCTAATCGGGCAGGCAATACACGGGCAATAACTACTTTCAGAGTTTATACTATTAATTAACTTATTCAGCTTTATTATCAATAAATGTGCTTCACACTAGGCTTTTGAAATAGACTCTAATACTTGAGGGATAAATTCCAAGTCTTTTAAAATCTTCAAATTCTCAAATACCTCCATGGATATAGTTTCCTTCATAAGATATAGCAAAGTGCAACTGAAAAATATAACATGAATCTATAAAAACAGTCTAAAGTATTTCTAAAGCCATGTCCTGGTTAAGAATAACCTCTTATTTCCACCACTGACTTTAGCAACTGGTTTTCTTTGGAGCCACTCCCTGCCCAACCCCCTAATTTTTAAAATTACTTTAAAAAGTTTCAACGTAGTAAGAGAGTAGAGAACAATGAATCCACATGGAGGTGCAGATCTTAGGCCAGCTGGACTAACTTAAGTGTCTCACTCCTAGCCCACCAACCTAACAGCAAGCAAGGTTCACATTTGCATTTTAGCAAAAAAACATTATAAGTCTATAAGTTAGAGGAGCTTTTTTTTGGTTTTAGAGAATATCTAAAACTACAAATGTTAGATCTACAAAGGCCCTTGTAGATCTAACATTTGTAGTTTTAGATATTATTTGGAAAATAATCCAAAGACCTACCCTTTACACCTTCCTGGATCCATGAGGGCCTAGACCATAGACTATTTGTGTTTTAAAGTACATAAAATATAGGTAGACTAATTTGTATATTAAATAGAAAGATTAAAAACTTCCCTATTAAGGTATGAGAATTTGACACAAGTGTTTGACAACTAAATTTTCCTTTATCTTCACCTTTGTGCCTAGTTTGAAATTCATCTGGAATTACTTTAACACGGGGATATGAGAGATGCTGACTCATTCCTGGGCTGTGTAAGTACCTGAATCTGTTCTTGAGTCCACTGGTCGAGGTTAACTGATTTTACCCTGGATATGTGTACCCCCAGATTCCTGTGAATTCCAGCACATCGAATGCAGATGAACACACCAATGTTCCAGGAGGCCCATCGTGGCCCTGTGAAGGTCAGGAACAGGAAAATACAGCACAGATTAAACCAACACTAGGCCTATGCTGTCCTACTTAAATATTACAATAAAAGACCCATGCTATAATATTTACATTATCAAACATTTCCGCTAGAACATAGTGAGAGAATTGTTACCACAATCACCTTTTTATTGGTTTTGTTTATTCCTCCATGGATCAGCTTTGTTTTTAGTATATTCGCATAGCTGTGCAATCATCACCACCATCTAATTCCAGAACATTTTTATCATCTCAAAGAAAAATCTCAAACCCATTAGCAGACACTCCCCCTTTACTCCCAACTCCTCTCGCCCCTACTCTAGCCTCTGGCAACCATGAATCTAATTTCTGTCTCTATATATTTTCCAATTCTGGACATTTCATATAAATGGAATTATACAATCTGTGTGCATTTGTGTATGGAGCAGCTTTTTACAGTGTCCAATAATAATGAATGTTGAAATACAGATATAATACTGTTACTTATATAAAGAAAAATCTCAGGAGAAGAGTGCAAAAGTTATGTCACATTTTATTTAGTATCTGACACGAACAGCCCTCCCTCAAGAAACTTTTCAATGGTGGTGGGACCTGGATTCACTTTTCCTACTAGGAAAAAAGATACAGATACGCCATGTCAGCCTAAGGATCAACCTGACATTTAAAGCTTTGTTTATCCTCCTCCCCTTTCAGGCCTATAAAATATGCATCCAGATTAACTTAATAGGATCCTTTCCCCTTGGGCTGATGTCCCCATTTTACACAACTACAGCATCATCTAGATTCAAGGTTGTCCAAAAATAAAAAGATGCTTATTGAAATAAAAAAGAAATCTCAGGTATGTATTTTAATAAAAAACCGTTACATAATCTCCCATCCCATATCAACTTTGCTCACTCTAATAATCACTCTGGAAAATTATAAAATTCCTCTTCATAATTTTTACACAGGAAAAAAAGTGACTTACTTTTATATGACATTTGTCAAAGACTTACTTAAATATCACTACTATTTCCTTCTCCATTATTCCACTAGGCAAAAATTTACCACATAAAATAAACATGATATAGAAGTTAGAGGTTGCAGTGGAGAGGTGAAAAGACACAGATTGATTTTCTACAGAGATACAGGACCTGTGTTTGGAACAACTAAGGGCACAAGATTTCACTTCTGTTGGACACAGATAATTATTCCGTTAGTCTTCAAGTTTTGACAGCAATTTTAATGAAAGAATGCTAGAATTGTATGGCAGATTATTCCCAGAAATTTGAATCCACAATTATTATAAATTAAAATGTAACTTTTAAAGGTATCACTTAGATACTACAGCAAATACTATAAATACAGAAGCTCAAATCCTCCTTATAACCACCAGGTGGTGTTCTCTGCCTGAAATTTTGTCCCAATACCTTATTATCCTAATAAACTCAGATTATCTTCTAAAGAGACTTTCAGTCCCTTCAAATTCTTAGACAAATCTGCACAGTAGGTCTGCCACATAGCTAAGAAACACACAAATGATTCACATACTTCCTTCTGTGGCAGGAAGTTACATAAACACAAAAAGAAAAACCTAAACGGATGCGATTGAGGTTTCCTAGGGGGCCATATGTCTATTCTGGGTTATACTTTTCATAAAGGAACTCATATAAGGTCTAAGTTATACAGGTTTAAAAACAGGACCAAAAGTTAGTATCTCACGTTTCTTTATCATTTTCTCTTTGCTCTAGATTCTAGAATTCATGATAAGATCGTTAAAATATGGTTGTTTGCTAACAAAATCGGAAGCTAAGAACCCTAATTAAAAGTAAGCTATAGAGCATAGGGAATACAGTCAATAATATTGTAATAACTATGTACAACATGAGGTGGGCACTAGACTAATCAGGGGGATCATTTTGTAAGTTATAGACATGTCTAATCACTATGCTGTATACCCGACACTAATATAATATTGAATGTCAACTGAATTAAAAAAAAATTAAAAAAGAATTAAAATTAAAAAATTAAAAAAAGAATTAAAAAAAAATTAGCTGTGGAATGTTATACCATTTACCTCCTGGCTTTCGGTCTAGAGAAGGTGATTCCAAATCATCTAAGCCACTATCACAACTGTGGAATGTCTCTGGATCCCACTTGAGAGTATCCAAAGCCTCTTTGCCGCTGAGGAATACAAGACTAAGATATGATGCTCTGGAGCTACTAACAAGGTAACAAGGCCTCTGTACAGAGACACAGGCGATAGTATTTTCACAGTCAGAGGAGAGCCTCCTCTGCCTCCTCCCATATCCCTCCTAGAACCTTTTCCCAGAGAAACTGATGGTTCAATCCCACTCAGCCTCCTTTAGTTTTAAGTCACTAGATTTATTAGTCAATAGCTGCATGCTCCATAAAAGAGTCTGAAATTAGAGAAGAGGAAAACACAAGAGACAAAAGTAACTTACATGGTTGAAAATGTGGGGAAATGGTATCATTATTAAAAGTTTAATCTTTGCAGCCAGGAAAAACTTAGTTTTGTACACTGGCTCCATCAATGATTAGCTGTGACCCTCAGGGAGATATTTAAACTTTTTAAGTCTCGGCTTTCTCATTTATAAAATGTGAACAATAATACCTACCTCACAATATTTAGAATGCAGAGGGATAATAATAAAAGAGAGCTATATGTAGACTTGCTGGCAGCATGAAGCTATTGAAAAGCTCTTCAACAGAAGGGTCAAGAAAGAGAGAGAAAATCTCTTCCATCTTACATCCAAGCCCTGTTGAATCTACCTTGGAAACTTTCCCAGAATCTTATCCGTCTCTACCTAGACCTTCTCATTCTTTTTAACATTATTTACTGAGTATCTACTATGTGCCAAGCACTCTGCCTGCTAGGTATTAGGGATATGAAGGCAGAGAAAATAAAGATGAGATTCCTGATTCAAAGAGTTCATGGACTAACAACTAACTGGTCTCCAGACTCCCACCAGAATAATCCTTCTAAAACACAAATCTATATAATCAGGCCTCTAAATATAAACCTTTCATGTTGTCTTATATATAGAAGTGAAAATATAAATTGGTGCCAGATTTCTGAATGGCATATTACAAACAAGTCTCAATCTCTTCCCACAAAACCTGCTCTTCCTCCATTTTTTCTCCCCCTTAGTCAGTTATACTGCTGCCCACTCAAATGCATCATTTAGAAATTTAAACATCTTTGATACCTCTCTCCTTCAACCCTCATAACTATACCATCACCAAGACCAAAATATCTCACAAATCAGTATCTCTTCTCTCTATCTGCAACAGTATTTCTCTAATCCAAAATCATCAGATCTCTTAGACTAGTGCAATAATCTCCTAATGTCTCTCCACTTTTACATTTCCTTCTCTTCCAACTCCAACCAAAACCATTCTCCACAAAACAGTCAGCTTGAGCTCTTAACGAAGCAAACATCACCTTCACTAGGCTGCTTAAAACCCTTCTATGGAAGGCTTCCTTCTATCACTATTGGATTAAAGAATAAAATCCTTAACATGGTCTCCACGATTTTATATGATCTGGCCCAAGCCTACTTCCCCAGCCCTCAACTCCAATGATACCAGCTTTCTTTCATTTCCTCAAAACATTTTCTTTACTTAGGGCTTTTGGCCTTTGTACATGTGGTTCCCACTACCTAAAAAGCTCTTTCCCAACTGCCATCCACCACTTGTAGCCTTGTCAACTCCTATACATCACAAAGGTCTCAGCTGAAAAGTTTCTTCCTAAAAGGAGCCTTTCCTTGGCCCCCCAGTGTAGACCAGATTATAATCTCTCTTTGCATCTTTATGTTTGATTATGGATAATTTCAAACACACAAAAGTAGAGTATAATTAATCACCAGCTTTAGCCATTATCAATGGCTGGCCAATCTTGTTTCAGCTATACTCCCACCCACTTTCCCTCACCTCCAACTGTTGAATATTTTGAAGCAAACCCCAAATATCATGCTATTTCTTCTGTATGTACTTTGGTATATATCTCTAAAAGATAAAGACTTTTTAAAGATTATAAACTTTCATTTACCCTTTGCTTTTTCTAAGTTGTACCACATTTTATCATATATTTATTTGTCTGATTGTTTAACATGTCTTTCCCACTAAACTATAAGTGCCACAAGAGTAGACAGCAGATTTGCAATATCTACTGTCATATTCCCAGGGCAAAGCATAGTTCCTCACACATAACAGTGAGGCAAATTTTTAATTTTTAATTAAAAATTAATTAAAAGTAAGTAAATCCTTTGATTCCCCCTCCCATCACTTGTAAGAATTCATCAGGGAAACAACAGGTCAAGTATGCAAAGAAATATACTAAGAATGCTCATTAATATATTAAGAATGTTCTAATAAAAATTAGAAACATCAACAGATTACATAAAGGAATTATGGTATTACTACACAGTGGAGGAAAAATTTTGTAGCTCTCTATTTAATAAAGAAATCTCTACATGTTAATTTAGAAATTCAAATTCCCCGGGCCCTACTCCAGACCTACTGAGTAAGAAACTCTAGTGGTGAGGCCTAGCAATCTATTTTAACAATCTGTCAAGTAATTCTGATGCAAAAGAAAAGAAAAGAAAAAAAAAAAAAGGAAAGAAAGAAAGAAAGAAGAGAGAGGGGGAAGGAGGGAGAAAGGAAGAAAGAGAAAGGTTATTTTAATTTTAAAATCTAGTTTTAAAACAGTACACACAGAATAATTCAATTTTTGTTCAAGAATGTGAATAAATGTATTTGCATGAACAGAAAAATGTCTAGAATGACATATGTAAAATATTAAAAACTATTATTTCTGGGTAGTAGGGTTATGAAATACCTATTTTAATTTCTATATTTTTATATACTCTGAATCATTTGCAATTAACTTGTACTGCTTTTGTAATGAGAGAAAAAAACAGTGAAGGTATTTTAGAAACAACACACCACTGTCCATGGCTCCTCACTGGCTACAGGATAAGTTGATATTCCTTAACATGACATTATAAAGCCCTTTAAGGGTCTGTGCCTTGCACATGCTGAGCAAGCCATCACTCTGAAATATGCCATGCACTCAGATCACTTTGCACTCACACCCTTCTTCCTATGTGGAATGGATTTCTCCCCCAATTACCTGCTTGACAAACTTCAAAATCTAGTCCACTGTCACCTCTTCTCTGAGGTCCTCCAATGGAATAAATCTTGACCTTCTCTATGGCTAATAGCCAATGCATGTTTTGCTCTACTAATACTTAATATCTCATTATAGTTAATTGCTTATGGTCTCTCTTGCCCTAAATAGACTGTGAGGTCTAGGAGGCAAGGACCATGCATGCCCCTTCGTTATTTATCCCAAACACTTAGCACAATGCTTACAAATAGTACATACAAAATAAATATTTGTTAAATGAATTCATCAGTAACATAAAAGTATATGATTTTTTCCTGTTTTGGAAAATGAAAGAAGATGAGTTTTCAAACATCTTCAAGGTGAAGCAATCATATGGAAAAAGGGATTAGGTTACTCTGGTGAGGTTCCAAAGACAAAACTAGCATCAATGAGTGAAGCTGATTGTAGTACACTCTGGGGAAGAATCTTCTAACAATTAAGGTTGTGTGAAAACAAATGCAGCATATCCAGAACTAGTAGAAGCCCAGTAAGTGCAGGTATTCATGCAGAGGCTGGATGATCAGCCCTCAGGGATGGTAGAGAAATGATCCCTGCACAGTGGGTGGGCAAACCATGAGCCTTAAGATCCCTTCTACTACTGCAGTTCTCCTAGCTGATTTGTAGGTGATTTTTAGGTCCCTTCCTGTTTAACTGTCAATGGTTCTGAAAATGCAACATGAGAATCAATTTATAAAATGTTAAGACTTGATGAACCTAAAAATCTGAATCAATTTCAGTTCATGAAGCCTGTAACTGGCACTGAAAACTGGTTTAAATGTAATAGATACATAAGGAAAAATCTAAATTGACAAATTCTGATTTAAAAACAGAGGTTAATTCTCTTTAACTTGGTCTGTCATTAACTCTAACATGTTCAAGTGAAGAAGTGAAGAAGAAGAAATATTTGTTTTAAAAATAAGTCCAAAAAAAAAAAAAGAATAATTCTAATGCCAGTTACTTAGTTTCACTCAGTTCCCTCTGGCCCCTGATTCATTACAAAGAATATACAGAAACACCATTGCCATCTTGGAGAAATTAAGTAGGGCCAAGCAGTATGTATGTTTACCAGTCTATTTTCATCTTTACAAAAGAGAATTCATCTAGTCCCTTATTCAAACAAAAACAAAAACGATAAGCAGTAACCTTGACCTTCTGTAAGTACAAACATTTTCAGGAACCAGGAGACCAAAATAAGACTTACTCAATCCACCTCTGCTCTCAGAATGCTC
The DNA here is from genome assembly GCA_028627145.1 of Eidolon dupreanum. NCBI lineage: Eukaryota > Metazoa > Chordata > Mammalia > Chiroptera > Pteropodidae > Eidolon > Eidolon dupreanum. The sequence continues at coordinate 22,180,246 of CM053502.1, read as the reverse complement.
TGCAAGAGAAGTCCCTTCCTATCCGGTCCATCTTGCAAGAATGTTGTTTCCTTTTCTCAAAAAGGGACACTGTCTCCAAATACTGACTGAACTACATCAAGAATATGCAATGAAACTTTACAGAGAATTGATCAAGGAGGGAATTTACTTCTTAAAAATAAAGAAGAAACTTCACGAAGCGTACAAAAACATCAACAGTATACACCAAAAACAACTCCTATGGCCAAAGGCCTAGAGAGAGAATTGAAAAAAAATGTTTTCTTCTATCAATGATGGATTATATCCCACGAGAAAAAAAGCTCAACAAAGTTGGTTGGCATCTCTGTCAACTGAGAGAAAGCTCAATGAGCTAAGAAAATGGTCACAGCAGGCAAAAATTGGCCTAAAATAGAGTTTAAATTCCAGATTTGCCCCTGCTATTCAACAAGCAGAGACCTGAGAGGGTGGGTGCATCCCTCTCCTTCAGGTTCCCAGGGAAAGAAGAGGGTTAAACTGTGAGAGCCAAGGGATCTGGGATCACATTCAGGTTTGATTAAGCTTCCATCAGCAGCAGCCCCCGGAACATCCACAATTATAGGAAAACGTTTGCTTGTTTTCTCTCTTTAAAAGTAATTTTGATTTATCTGTTTTTACGTATTGACTGTTATTTAACTGATGCTACATTTGCTTTTATTATAATTCCTAAGATAGTATTCAGTATAATGCTTAGGGGTATACTATTTCTACTTCACTGGACTCTCTAGAATCAGACAATGTAACTATTATACTTTGACTGAAATAAAGATCCACTATTCATTGAAGTTTGACATGACCAACTGGAGACATCTGAAATATAGGAAATGCCATGAGCTGTTATTAAAAGTCTATCAAAGTAACTTAATATGTATCTCAATAAATTTTGATTGGTTTTAAAAATAATTTAAAATAAATAAAAACTAAACAGCAACAACACCCCTAGCCAGACTTAGTCATATTTTTATTAGTTTAGCCCTAAATTCATAGGTCAAATTAGGGGAATTGACATCTTGTAATTATTCATTTCTTATTAAATACATGCTCCCACAATACCATCATAAAAGTTGTAGTACATATTCCTGGACCTCCAACTGGGAAGACCCATTCTTTCTGGAGAATCTTGAGTTCCACCTAAAGGATGATGTCTCTTATTATGCCAGCAACCTCAGAAAGGGCCTGAGTGCCTACCTCCTGAGAAATGAGTAAAAGAGCCCTAAGTGAGCAGCAGCACAGGAAGGCTAGTTTGGTTTTTACTTCTAGGTCAAGTTCTCTAGAGAGTAAATCCTGGGAGGTTAGACCTTAGACAGCACCTTACACATATAAGGCCTGAGAAAAAAGAAATCAAGCAAGGTAATTAAGAATATACACTGGTCCTATAAAGGTAAGGCACAGAGATCTCAGGACTGTGATGCGGGACAGGCACTGGGAACAAGCCAAGGTAGAATCAGCAAGTAAATCTTAAAAGGGTGACTATTTTTTAGTTTTGTTTATTTTGTGACCAATTCCCTTTTTTGTTTCCCCCTTGTACTCAAAGTTCTAAACAGTCTTTAACAGGGCTAAGGGGGAAAAAAATCAAAGGAAGTGATTTGTGTCTATATATGAAGCAGAGCTTTAGAGTAGAGGAAGTAATATGATGAAAGCATCAATGATACAGAAGAAGCAACCCAAAGTGGGAGAGAGAAGCAGGACACATGGGGACCACCTGGGAAACTTTTCATCTCTACTTGAGGATTCTCCTTCCTCAATTCACATTTTGGAGGTTCTCCGTTTTGACCAATAAGGAAAACTGGACTACTTACAACTTTTCGGATCAACTTAAGATCTCTGACAAATAGCTTTACAGAGGCTATTATTTCCATTTGTAAATATCATTTTCTGCAAATCTTGCTCCATCCACTTTTTCCATCAAGACTTTTCTCTTTTCGACTCCCACAGTACTCTATTGTTCTCCTATGGCACTCATCTTTGGTTCGTTGTTCTGTTATTGAGTTTTATTTTGTTTTCATTTATTTTTCTGAGCTCCTTTGGGTAACAACTGCCTAAGTTAGCATACTTTTAAAAAAACCTACTGTTAGTATTTTTTTATGGGGACTTGAGGTACAAATTGCTTATTACTAAGAAAATCATACAAAGGTAATTAAATATCTTACGTAGAAAGTTGGGAAAAGGGTGTCCTCAATGTTCCTTGTCTCCAGTTAGCCTGTGATATTTTGGCTCTAGCCAATTTCCTCTGCACAAAGACCCTGCTTAAAGCATTTATGAATAAGCTAGAAGAGTGGCAGCTGAGACATGGCTTCTCTGAAAAGGGGAGGGAGGAAATAAAAAATAGCTGCTTTCACCGGGGGCAGGAAGGAGATTATTTCATTAGGAGCTAAACAGGGAGACTATCTCAGTACAAACAATTGTTTGGTTCAACAGCTCCATGTAGCCAATTATTCAGCAAAGACTCAGCTGGAATGGAACCCAGAGCTTGCCAGGACCGAGGGACAGGGACTGACACAGGTTCAAGTGTCAGCTTCATCACGGTGTTGGGGTCCCAGAATGTCCCAGCAAGGATGTTCACAAAACACACTCTACCCAATCAGCACACAGCATCATTCTGCACCCAACTCAGTCGAGAATGTGGATTTAAAAGAGATGAATCAAAGATGGAAGTGGGGCAAATGCAAAGTTACCTACCCTAAAACTGACAATTTTACAGCAAACATAACAAGTATAAAATTAGATCTCATAAGAGAGCTAATGCATTTCAATCATCGTATCAATGGTTAACAGCAGGCTGAAGGAGGTGGGTAGGGATGGATTGCTAACAGCTAGGCACCCATTACAAAGTCTGCCAGGTAGATCTGATATTTCAAAACTTGAAATTATAATTGAACTAATTTCCCATCACTCGTGACCTCACTTCAGGTAACAGGCACTAACTTGGTTCGCTAGAAGTCACTTTCTTCACTCCCTGGGGACATGTAGCACTTTACATTTTCAGCTTTACTTCAAGTTAAAGTCTTAACTTCCTTTTTGCAACAACCAGTATCTACTCCTATTCTGAAAAAAGTACTAAAGATGCAAAGTGAGCCTGACCACTTATGGTATGCATATCTTTAAAAGAAGCTATTGAAAGAATGATATGGCCATTGACCAATGAGACTTCATCCTCCAACCCTAGGCCAGGTAATAAGCAGAAGAGAAACAATATGAAATAGATATTAAAAATAGCCTGCATTCAAACAGTACCACTTTCTTCCCTCTAGAACAGTAGTTTTCGACTGAAGCAATTTTCCCAAGGGGCAATATCAATGTCTGGAGACATTTTTAGTTATCACAACGCACAGGTGGTGGGTGGGGCATGCTACTGGCATCTAGTGGGCAGATACCAGGGATGCTGCTGAACATTCTGCAACGCACAGACAACCCCACAACAGAGAAGTAGCCAAAATGTCAAGAGCGCTGAGGTTAGGAATACCTATTCTACAGGAACCATTTTTAAGTCATTTAGTTGGGAGCATGCGAGATATAAGATTATGCCAATTCTATGGAAAAGCCTCTTCTCTTGTTCTGTAACAAGCATTTTGGGTACCAGAATTCCAAAATTTAAAATAACCTTAAGGATTACCTAGTCCAAGCACATTGGAGAAATAAAGGCCCATTGAGGTCAGGTCATTTACCCAACTTCATAGAAATCATCAGCTGGACTGGAATTAGAATCATCTCTAAACACGTGCAATGTGTGTTATCCATAGATGCTCAATAATGGTCACTAAATTGATATCCCGCTCTTTAAGTGTTCTTTTCTATTACAACATACAGTTCATTCTCTTGTTGAGAAGCTCGACACCTGAAAGTGTGCGTGAAGGCTTATTCACACCACTTCCCATCGACATTCTTCTTCCTCCAAAGAAGTGCAGAAGTGGAGAAGTGTGACACAATACAGCTCAAGAACCTGTGGCCAAGCACAATGTTTTGCAGCAGCTTGCCTAACACATCAGAGGAGCCTCGACAAGTGGCAAACATTCAGAAAAGCAGTGCCAGGTTAACTGAACCACAACCATATCCAAACAAGCTACAGAACTTTCATTTCTAAACAAACAGCAGGACAGAAATGAATTCTGGGATCAAAGTACAGATAGTTAGTCCAACGGCATGTTGAATGTTAGTCATCAAAACAGCCCCAGCTTAAGGGGAGAGAGCGAAAGGTGGCGATTTGCCCTTTCAAAATAAAAACACAGTACAGTGTTTCAAAACCTAGGTGTTTCAAAATTGGGTATAATGAGATCCAGGTCAGAAAGTGTGGTGCAAGGGGGTGGGGCAAAGATGCTAGCCATGTGAACAGAAAGGATTTCACGAAGGGAACATTATGTAGGTAAACCCAGGACAGGACTCTAGGAAAAAAATCACAGCTTCAAAAGAGCCAAAGCAAAGTTCTTGAAATTAAACCTGTTCTAGTGGGAACAAGGAAAGCTTCTAAAGCTTCTGCAAGGTTATTATTAATTTCTATGGCACCTGAGAACAGTGTCTAAATATTTACTCTCATCCCACAAAAAGGCCAAAAGGGACTGCTATTTCAGCCTCCTGTTTCAAACCCCATGCTACATTTTCCCCAAGTTGATGTGTCACACTAAAATCTGCTACTGAAAGGGCAGAGAACTAGCTTCGTGAATGGCTCCAATTTTCAATGCAGCACAGATGCCAGAAGCACACAAAAGAAACAGCACAAAGAAGCAGTTACCACCAAGCAACCATGAGATTCACCTGCTCAGCTTCTTGAACTGTCACAGATCTTCAAATATCTGATTTAATGGTATGAAGGTGACTTTCAAAAAAGAAACCAAAAAAAGCATATGAGCTAAACACACATTAATAGAGTAATAGTGTTTATGACGGAAACTTTAGACACTATGTGCCAGACACTGTGCATTTGGTCTACAGACATAAATGGGACAATCCCTGTCTTCATGGAATTTACAGTCTAAGAAAAGCCCTTGAAAAAATGTAGTAGCTATCATCCCCTTTCTATCAATGTATGACCTCTAACCCACCTTTCCAGTGAACTGAATTTGAGTGTAGGAGGCCTGGATGAACATAAGATGCTGATCAATAGCACAATATTTCCACATACCAAGTGTATAATGTGGAAGACTGTGCGTGTGATACAAGAATATATCTTGGCCCATCTTGCTTCCACCATGTGCCATAAAGCTGTTCAAGCCAGGATTCTCCCAACTCTCTATTCCTTGTCTTAACAGATGTCCACTGCGGTGAAGCACTTCGGAATGACAGTCCCCACAACAAGGCCATGTCTACAAGGGCTCATCCCAGAGGACTCCTTGACAACTTTTTACAGTTAGAGGACCCCATGACTACTCAACTCTGAACATCCACCAGTCTAACAGCAGCACAAAAATTTACATTGTACCCTTATTTATAATACTGAAAAACAAAACCAAAATGTCCAACGATTGGGCAAGAGTTAAGTAATGACCTATTCAAATGATGAACTACAGTAAAGGCATTTAAATGTTTTTAATGTCATGAAAAATGCTTCTGATAAATTTCAAGCAAAACAATAATGATATAAAATTATTATAGTATAAATTCAAGTAAAAAATGGGTGATATGAATTATAGGCAATATCGTCTGCATCATACTTCATTCTTCCCAATGATTTTTATCAAATGTGAATAACTATCATCAGAAAAAATAAAGTTTTTGCTTTTTAAGAAATAGCATTTAATGATGTTTAGCTAATAAGCATAAGAACTCTCCTGCCCCCCCACCCCAATCCCTCAAGACAAAAAACAACTAGTCTGGGAGTCTGTTCCTATGGTTACAAATCTTTTTTTCCCTGTAAATACATAAGTCTAATGAAACTGAGCCCTATTTTTACTCTACCCACAATATGGACCCTTGATTTGAGTCACTTATGTCAGGCTGCTTCTGTTCACAGACTAGGCTTAGAACCAAGTCAAAATGCTCAGGAGAGCTGATCTAGAGTCTTCCTGATTCCAGCAATGCTTTTAATGACACTTTCTTTCTCTCACATACAAACTGGGAAAGTTATTATAGTACTCATATCTACAGGAAAGACCTTTCCTCAAAATTCTCCTGGGTCTGAAACAGTTTCTCTAATCAAACTCCACGTGCCTACCCTCAGAGAAACACAGTTCCCAGTCCCACAGCTATTCTTTCAGTAAAAAGGTTTTCGACATAGCAGAAGAGGCTGAATCTTTTAATTGTTACTTTCTCAAATCAATTGTCACACTTAAATTGGTCACCATTAGCTCTGCTGTTTACAGCTATTTTGAACAAAAACATCATGGTAAGAACAGGGAGTTTCCTTCCTATTTCTCATCAGAGGGCTTGTGTCAGCTTTAACCCTCGTGGTAAAGTATCAACAAGATAAAGACAGCAATGCCCCCTCTTCCCCCACAAGCTTTATACTGGAGCGTAAGATGTCCCCAGCTCACAAGGAAAATTCCATAGGAAATCATTTTTTGAAGGCATAAGAACAAGAAAAACCAGCTAAATGATATTAAGACGATCTTTAACTCGAGATTTGAAACGCTAGAGAACTTATTTCTAAATCCACACACTGGGGACTTCCAGTGAGACAAGAAAAGAGGAAGAAGTTAACAAAATTTACTTCGTGTGCACTTCAGGAAGTAACATTGTAGGATTAATACGTAAACCCACATTTAAAGATGTAAACTCTGTGGTAGAGGCTTGGGGATTTACGGTCTTTCCATCACTAGCAGCTAGTGCAAAAAGACTGCATGGCTATTTGAAAAAAGGAAAAGAAAAGGTGTTCAAGTCTCTCAAATCATACGAGGACAGGCTTATCAGCTACAGCTGAAAGTAGGTCTCTTTTCCACCTCTACTTGCTTACTATTTTCATAAAATGAGAATGTTGCACATTTGTGTTTTGGGTGAGGAGAAATGAGGTGAAACCTGAGGAATCCAGTTTTCACTGCTTTGGAGTAAGAAATTTTGTTTTGAAAGCACTGACTTAAAGTTAAGAAAAAAAGGCATTCTTCAAGCAGGCTTATGAAATCCAGTACTTTCTCAATAAACCATAATCTACATGTATTTAAAAGCAAACCAGAATACCCACACAAAATACACAAACTGGGGGGAAAAGATGATTACAAAACTAACATTACGTAAAAACGAAACGTAGCAGCAATAATAAAATCCTGTTACTACCCAGTGATATGATACAAAGGTGGGATTCCAGGGCAAGTTTCAGCCACACATGAGGGAGGTGGGGTGAAAGCGATGTTGGACAAACTGAAGACAACCACCAGGGCAACCTTACGCTGATGGATGGCCACAGCTGAAGGCAGATTTGGCTCATCTCTGTGGTTTTCCACTGGGGAGAGACCTGCAGTACAGCCATCAATGGACCAGCATCCACAAAGCCTGTGGGGAAATATGGGATCCAGAAAAGTAGGGTAGGGAAGGAGAAAGTTTGGAAAACGGAGGAGTCAAAAACAATAGTGAAATAATGTACTTATTAAACACGAGGCTTCAAAAATGCATAGATGTACCTCTTAAGTTGAAATGGGCTGGCTGAAAAAACCTGGTATTCTGGAAAGCATCTGATATGCTTTTTAAAATACCAAAATACATTTTAATTACATCTGGAATTAAAGTAATGCCTGTCAAGAGGAAATTAACTTTTGGAGAAAAGAGAAAAACAGTAAAACCTATGCAATTTTTATAGTTAGTAACTTTACTGAAACAATGAGGTCCCTTATCTGTGGCCTCTGCAAGAAATAAAAGCCTAAAAACAAATATACTCACACTCCACTGAACACCTTTGCTGACCTACTTCCACCAATTCCATTAATGGAGCAGAGGCCCAAAGGCAGGTGACCTGATTGACAAAAAAAGCACTTCTAGAAAGTGCTGAACTTGTGTCATGTAACTCATTAAACACTTTATAATCAAGAAGAAAATTAGTAACAGTAATTTAGGAAGCTTTGCCTTTAAATGGAGCAGCAGCAGTGTTCCTTACAAAACAAAATACTTTTCAGGTCCAGTATAGAAGAAAGAAGATCCAGTGATCTCACCTTCCTCCCCCAGTGCTAACCTATCTGAAGTTGGGGAGGGACAGACAAACCAATAAGATTAGTTAAAATGATATGTGGCACAAGGAGAATTAGCTCCACCACAATTACCTTAACTATCAAGGAAAAAACTAACCTGTACCATGTTTTAAGGCTTTAATTCTCAAAACTCTTTGTACATTTGTGTTGCTGACCCAAGTCTTCTAAGCTGTAAATTGGACAAGCTCAATGTATATATACATCTTACCTAAGGCCTCCCAGATATGACAGGGTGGGAACCCATTTTCTGAGTAACCAAATGATGAACTACTTCTGACAGAGACCAACAGTCAAATACAGATTCAACAGAAGCCAGTTTTCCTAGTCACACATCCTAATTATATAGGCAATGAGTGAGTTGTTACATTACTTCCTGGGACTAATTATTATTTCAGCAACAGTAAAGATCCCTTAAAAGCACACAGGGTTGTATCTGCCTGAAAACCCTTTTTATCTCTTGTCCAAAATAACTCAACTATTTACTAATAAGGAGAAAGAATTACATCTTGGAAATATTTTTAAGTGCTTTTGCCAGTTTCCACTTGGATCCTACCCCTGCTCCGCTCTATCACAGAGAACTACATCTCCCAGGCTCCCTTGCCAATAGATTTCTGGGTAAGTTCCAAAAACGGGAGGTACCGATGAGATGCAGGAGGAAGTGGGCAGTGGAGCCAGGGTTAATGCTCTCTCTCTTACTAAGTCTGAGTTACAGCTGCCACCAAAGAGCTCTTCTTTCCATGCTTCTATCTTACATCAGATAGCTCAGGCTTCAGGCCTTTGGTGACACCAGCACCTTCTAATTTCCTTAGGGGTATAGTAGCTCCCAGGTGTTGCTAATCTCTGGGTTGCCTCACCAGCCCATTTACCTTCTCAACTCTTATATCATCTGTGTAACCTACTCTGTATATTAAATTCCCTTTGCCTGTATCACCTGCAGTGGTTTCTATTTCTGTGATGGGTCCCTAACTTTAAAATACATTTTAAAATTTAGCTTTCCTAAGAATTAAACAAATATTCAGATAACCTGTAAAAAATTCCTTCTAATAAGAAACAAAGGATTTGTAGATGACAAAATCAATTCATTCATTCAAACGAACATTATTGAGAGCCTGATCTGTGCCAAGCCCTGTTCTAGGTGCTGAGAATACTGTAGTGAACAAAACAGGCACAAAACCCCTGCCCTCATGGAGCTTACATTCTAGTGGACATGTAACTGTGGCAAATTACAATTTTAAAAAGTTAAGCAATATAGGAATATTTCTTTAACAACAAAGGAATCTGGCAAAAGTGAATTCACTTTAAGGTGTTCTACTCTACACAGACTTGGTTCCTACCTTTTCAATGTGGTATGCTGAACTGTCACATTCCAGAGGCCAATACAGAACTTCTTCAAAGTTAGTATCTACTTAAACTGGCCACTTGTGCTCAAACAGAAGTACAACTGTGATAAGGATTTAAGCAGACACAATAACAAAAGTTAGGCACTGTATGCTTAGAATGCAAAACGTATGTGTGTTTTATGCAGATTCTTGCTTAGCATCTTTTCACCAGGGATATCATTTGAAGGAATTTAGCCTTAATCCATTTAATAAGTCATTTTATCCCTTGTCTATGGCACAGGTAGATTCCATCAACACAACATACAAAGGCAGCTGCAATGTACATAATGAGTAAAATGTTGCAGTCATCAATTGCATGACATAATTCCAAGATGAAAATTTCAGGCAGAATAATAGAAACAGACAATGAGTCATGTGGTGAACAGTTATAAAGACAACTGTGCCCAAGAAAGCTGCCACCTACATACCACAATGACATCAGATGAAAAATGCAGAAAGTAGTTTTCTGATTTATTTGAACACAATGGATTTGCTGAAAAGTGTACTGAGAGATCAGGCTGCAGCTACCTGTTTATACATCCTAAGCACTGAGTAAACATGAGCAGACTTCAAATATTCAGTACTCATAGACTGCTTGAGTATAAAAGCACATTCAGCCTCAAAATCAATGTCATTAACTTCAGAAATGACATAACATCTATTGCTGCCATTTCACTAGACTTTTCTAAGATAATTTAATGTACTCGTGAAGGTACATTTCCATGGAGATCTTGTGGGCATAATACTCAGACCTTTCTTACTACTTAGCAATTAGAAAATGTTTCATATCTACAACGCTTATGATTCCATTTAAGTAGAGTGTGGATTTCCAATATTATTGGCTTCTTACACAACAGGGAGACTAAATCATCTTTATAATCTCAATATCCCACAGCAAGTCAACTACAGAGCTAGGATATTAACCTTATGGCCAGCCCCCGTCCGCCTCATCCCTAGCCACTCCCCAACATGTAGGCAAAATATACTAAAGAATCCACCCTCTCTGCCCCACAATATGTTACCCATGGCAGCCTTTGCACAGTTTCTTCTGCCCAGAATGCAAAGTACCCTAAATTCACCTGGCAAAGTCATGCTTAACATTCAAGACACAGCCTACTTGTCTCTTTGAAACCACAATTTCCTGAGGTAGATTTGTTTGCTTTCTTCAATGCTTTCATTTGGGCCTGTACACAATGCCATAATGCTAATTACTACATTGCATCATTTATCTGTTTACACATCTGCTTCCCCCATTGGACTGTAAAGTCTTTGAAACCAAAGACCCTACTTTTTAACCTTCATATCCTGGTACAGTGTGTGACACAAAGTAGGTGTTTAAGAAATATTTTCTGAATAAAAACATGTAATGTGGGATTTCAGGCTTACAAACAGTTTCCCCTAAACGTTATGGCATTTTGTACTCTCCATCACACTGCCAAGGAATATTTAAAGTACAAGAAGAACGAATAGCAAAGTATCTCCCAGGTTTAACAAGTTGATATTAAAAGACAATCTAATAGAGACTGATATATTAAGACAATCCAATAGAGACTTTGATAAATTCCTTTCAGTAAAACTGTGTCAAGGTAACCACGACTGTCATAGTTAAAATGCATTAACTGTAAAGACCTGGAAATTTTTTGTTCTTGGCTGGAGAAGGGTGTTGGACTAGAAGTGGAAGCAAAATGCCTTCTGTTGTCTAGATCTGATGGAATTTTCTTAACCTCTCAAAAGGTGCCACAGATATAGCTAAAATAGTTAAAAAGTGATAGGAAAGTTCATGTTCTAAGAAATGATGTTTAACAAGCAATGACTTATCTAGCAATAGAAAACAAATGCAAGGTAAAGCTAGAAATTAATTTACCAGAGTTAAAATTTAGGACTACCATTAGAAGGTTTCTATACAAAGATTCCCTCGTCTAATCTTTCATAAAAGTTTGAAGAGTCAGGAAACATCCAGAGATAACTCTCAAGAAAACCATAAAGTGCATTTGCAAAAATGCCAGAACCCCCACAGATAGGAAATGGTTTGGCTTAAAGACTAGGGAATTATTGGGTGAGTCATTCTAACTGTGGCTTCCAGTAACCAGGGTATGTAAGGGAATTAAAGTCAGGAAGTGAAATGAATAAAATCAAGATTAAAAAAGATCAGCAACAGTAATAATAATGCTTACTTTTGTGTAACACTTTAGTTTATGAGACATTTTCATTTTTAAAATGAGGAAAATTAAACTGAGAACTATAGGTGGCATGCTGAAGGTCATAGAGCTAAAATAAGCATAGTAAAGGAGTTTAACTGGATTTTTCAACATCAGGTCTACAGATCCTTCCACTACTCTGCTTCTTTGCCCCCTGAAGAGTGGGCTACTATGTGCTGTGGATGGGCCCGAAACACTTTCTAAGATGCCTTCAAGGAGAGCAGATGTTTCCAAATCACTTGAGCATATCTTTCAACTTAAATAAGATAGCCTAGGAATAGCCTTAGGAAATACCCTGAAAGAACGAAGAAGCTCGTTACTGTGCCAGAAGAGAGAATCTTCCCGTTCTCCATGTTATACTATTGATTGAAAAATGCAAGATGTCATGTATTGTGGATATTACGCAAATGTCAAAAGCACTGCAAAGAAATATATTTAAATGTAGTTGTTTGTCTATGCAAATAAAAGCCACATAAGAAATTGCCAACAGTGGTTACTTCCAGGAAAGGAAAATGGTGGCTAAAGGATCAGAGACAGGAAAACAACTTTTCACTGTACACATTCCCTTTTGAACCTTTTGAATTTTGAACCATATGTAAGTGCTACTTTTTTCAAAAAGTTTAAATTTAAGAATACACAATGGGAATTGGAACAGAGGCAATGGTGATTCAAGGTGAAACATTTCAGAGATAGGACACAGCAGAAGGGAAAAGAAAAAAATTATTACAAAATTTCCGTCCAATTCCAGAATTCCATGTGGTGATTCATAGTCTGAAGTAAATACTCCTCAAGACCATCAAATGTCTTCTGTTTTAATTCTCTTCTCATTCTTTAGGTCTCAATTCCTTATGAACCTTGATACTGAGAAAGGAGTGTCCCGATAGTGGACACAAGTATTCAGGTCATCAGAATGGTAGATTCTTTCATGGTAAATAAGATAGTGTCTAATTTAAACTAGTCTCTGAAGAGTTTGATAAGGAGTTATTTATGATAAAATACGGAACTGCAGAGCTAAAGACTAAACTAAACCTCAGACTAGTAAGACCCCACAGAGGGTCTATCCCAAAATGGGACCTGGTAGTTACCACTGACATATCTGGAATTTTCAGTATATCTGTTCTATCACTACTTAAATCAGTCCAAAAATTTACCCTAAAGGTCATGATCACTTTACTTTCCCACACAGGAATCACTTCCATGCCTTAGAGATCCCAGAAATTGGTGAGACTTGTGCTCAAGAGAGTTTTTAAAAACCCAGGACCAACAAAACTTGTACCACATAAAGAGAACACATTCTTATTCTCTATTCTGGTGTTTAAATTACATATTTAAAGATAATAACATTCTTAAATGAGTATAAGGTTTTAAAAAAGAGAGCTATTGCCAAAGAATTATTTTGGAACATTGCAAAAATATCTACTCATGGGTCGGCAGTCCAGGGCTACATTATCTGATTTATTATTAATGGATTAGCAACCATTCATCAGGTCTTGTACAATTAGCTCTCAATTTCTAAAAATGGACATGAGACACAGAGATAAATTCAAATTCAAGTCTCATTTTAACCAAGTGTTTAAATTCCTCCTCCCAATAAATACATTTTTCACCACAGATAACAGGCAACTTAATCTACTGATACAAGTGTCTCTTCTTTCCATGATCTGACAGTTGTCTACATGATCATTATGACAACCAAAAATCAAGAAAAAGGAGGAGGAAAATGAGTGAGAAGGGCTGAAAGAGTAGAAGGGGCTAGATAATTCACAAACTGGATAAACTGAGGCCTCAACAAATGTCTTATTTAACTGAACTGAAAGATGACTGACACACTGTCATCTCATTTTTAATACTATGACCAAGTGACTGAAGCCAACAAGCCAAAATGTAAAACTAATTTGTGAAAAGAAATTGTTTCAGAAACCAGGATTCTATCATCGACAGCAGTTAATAAGGTTTACAAGCCAGCAGTTACTAGTTCTTATTAAGAATTAATCAATGTTTCATTACCTGATCTCCAGTAATGCTATCGATACGAGTAATGGAAAATTTGGAGGAAGAACTGATGAATCAACCTCTCTCTTCCATATGCTATATCTTATTGGAATATGAGTAAGCATAAGAGTGGTATGAGAAATGGGGATGGGGGTGGTACTAATCATCGAAATGGCATCTGACTCTCCAAATGTAGCAATGCTCACTCCAGTGAGTTGCTTCACTGTGACTCAAGATCTGTCAACTGAGGACATAAGGAAATTAGAGTAAAGCCAAGAGATACACTGCTAAATTTTAAACCAAATCTTCCAATAGATTTAAGAGAAAATCTAACAAGAGTCAACTAAAAGAAATTAACCTACTCAACATAAACTGATTCTAAAGTACTTTGGAAAATGCATTTTTGCTAATGCAAAAATTCAAAAGAGAAGTCTGGGGACCTGTTTTCCTAATGACACATGCCATTTATCTACTGGTAGAGGGCACTACAATATACTAGGCATCTAAATCAAGGTATCACCCCCGCCCCCGTCCTCCTCACATAACCTTATTTTTCAAAAATAAAAGATAATTAGTGAAAGCATTAATTATGCATGTAATTCCTCTCTCAATACTGATAAATACAAATACATGCATCTTTGTTATATACCATATGCCCAATATGCTATATGGCAAACAACTCTGGCAAATCCACTGCATTATGAACAGAAGTAAATTAACAATAGCTTCCAAAATATAACTATATCTTTCTCCCTAACCAAAAGAAAAAGAATTTTCTCAACTCCTCCAATTATAATCCAAAGAAATCATAAAGAAAATAAGGAAATAGAACGTTTATAGACACTTGTACCTATAAATTTCGAGTGCAAACATTTCACTAATAACCACGCTTTCCTATCATACTGATTTTTAATTGGATCAAATCATTAATCTTTGAGGACACAGAAAACAAAGACTAAAACTCTGCCAATTTATAATGACTGTACTTCACCTTTAGCATGGTAATCACCATGCAAACAACAAATTGGATGCACCTCTTGCTTCCCTTTCTCCAGTGATTAAACAGATCTTTCACTACAGCCACAATCTGCTAGTTTCTGCCAGCGCGCCCGCGCGCACACACACACACACACACACACACACTAGGCCTCAAACGCACTCCACAAGCCAGGTCTAAGACTGTCTAGAAATCCGCACTGTCTCACTGCATAAGGAAGCTTCCTGCAGCACATATTCAGGAAAAAGAAAGCCACCTAAGTACCCTGTCAGATCACAGCAAAGCTGTAAAATGTCAGAAGGAGCTGCTAACCAAATGGCAGGTAGCAACAATTGCCACCTTTAAAAATCATTTAAGCACTTTTCCTCCCCATCATCATCTCACTTCTTTCCTCATCCCTCTTCTCCCCCTCCCTCATCTCTCCCCCTACCCCCCCCCCACACACACACAGTCACTCTGCAGTTCATCCGCAGCTTTTCAAGTGGAAGGCTGTGAGCTCTGGGCTGCCTCTGGAATAACAGTCAGTCCCAAACTCATTCAGACCCCTTAAATACAAACACAGTCACCTGCATACACCACGCCACTTCTATTCCCACCATCACCGCTCCCCCTCCGCCCCAACACATTCGCCCTCGCAATCTCTCCCCACACCAATCCCGGCGCTGCAGAACACCTAGCAAGCTCAGCAGCAACAGTAGCACGCGGTTACCATTTCGGATGATTTGGGAGGCCAAAGCTTCAGAAAACCCCTCCCCACAGAGGCCGCCTCCTAGGAGCGGCCCGGAGGCAGGAGGACCCCTCCTGCCGGGGTAGGTGCACTACCTTTAGACTGGCAGTCCGCGCAAAACTTGTTATCTTCCTCCAGCAGCAGGTTGGCCAGGACCGCCTGGTACCGATCCACGTCCTTCACCGACTTGCCCGTCATGGCCAGGGTGCGGGCGGGGGCAGAGGGCAACGCGCCCTCTTCGCCCCCAGAAACCTCTGCCTCAGTCCGGAGGTGAGGACTCCCGGTCCCCCGCCCAGGGGCACCTCCTGAGCGGGGGAGAGCCCTCTCCTCCGGCCCCGCGCCCCTTCTTGCTTCAGCCGCGCCCGCCCCCCACTCTGCAGCCCCTCAGTGCGGCGCCCCCTGGCGGGCTTAGGGAAGAGCCGGAGTCCAGAGGAAGCTGCCGGACCAGAAACCCTCAGCCCCGGCAAAGGGGACTCTCGGCCCTTCTGGATGCCGGACACAGAGACAACCGCCTGGCCTGCCCGTCTGTCGGTCGTCAGTCCCGCACCTCGGTTTCCCAGGCAGCTGGCGCCTGCTCGGCCACCACCGCTGCCGCCTACTTCCGGCAGCTCTTCCTCTCCACCTCCACCCAGCCCAACCCGCGCATGCGCCCCGCCCCCACCGCTTCGTACTGGACTCTTCTCTGGGCTCCGCCTCTCAGGAACCAATCGGGGCAGAAGTGAGGGGAGGAGCTTGGGGTGGGCGGAGGGAGAAGTAGACACGCCCCCTGCGTGTCCTTGGAAAAGAATGAATGGAGCCTGGCAGAAAGGGAGTGGAGGGAGTGGAAGAAAGTGAAGAAAAACAACAATGAACTTTTACTGAGCTCTTACCACATACCAGATACTGTGCTAAGCTCTTTACACGAATTATCGTAATAAAATCCTCAAAGCATCTCTATGAGTTAAATACTTATCATCCTTATGTAACCTGGGGATTGTGGATACCCTAAGGACCTCTAGCTTATTCTTTCCTTCAACAGCCAAATAAAAGGACCTAAACTTTTAACCCAAGATAACGGAGACATCACCTCCTTCCCAAATTTTCAGAGGATTCTCTTCACTTCTCACTTGGAATACCTGCTTGCACTGAATTCTGACTGAATTCTGGGTTTTCCCGTTTATTAGCTTTCTTGTGACGACTGCCATTTTTGGACATTGTTTTGCCTGAGGCCTAGACACCTTTCTTCTGTCGTTCCTTAAATCCTCCCACATAGGGCAGTTTTCTGCAGCAGACTTTTACTGAAGGTCATTTGAACAGGTGGTGTAGGGAGAAAAGTGATTGCAGCATACCACAGAATAAGCAACTACTTAAAAATGATTATTAAATATCATTCTCCAAGACAACCTTTGTTACAGAGAATTTCTCAATGACCGTCTTTTCTTTAGGGCTTCACTTGCCATCTGGCAAATGTTTTCATTCATTCATTCACTCACTCACTCAGCAAATTCTTACTGAGCAACTTCTAAGTATCAGGCACTTATTAGGGGAGAGGAAACAACATGATCTATTCTGTGGTTTTAAAATTTCACCGGCTGACATGGGAAGAATGAATTAGAAAAGCTGGTAAGACCAAATTG
The DNA here is from genome assembly GCA_028627145.1 of Eidolon dupreanum. Classification (NCBI taxonomy): domain Eukaryota; kingdom Metazoa; phylum Chordata; class Mammalia; order Chiroptera; family Pteropodidae; genus Eidolon; species Eidolon dupreanum. The sequence continues at coordinate 22,163,217 of CM053502.1, read as the reverse complement.
TCAGTTATATTATCTCTAGTAAAATCCTCTCCTCCATCTCTTAACTTTCTCCCAAGACCAGGATTCCTTCAAAACTTTATCTCACTAGAGGAAAACTAAAATTTTCTATTACTTTTAATCAAAGCAATTTAATTCTCCATCAAAACCTCTTCCCTTCTAGCCATATGTAGAAGACTTGACTTTAATAAACACACAATTTCATTAAGTTATTTTTCCTAAACAAAATCTCAGTTGTTTCTCCAGAAGGAATTCTGCCTTCTTCCTAAGCTAATTTTCTAAAATTGCCACCAGTTTGCAATCATTGTTCTTCCTTTAACTTACTTAACTTTTCTTACTTTAACATCTATTTTGTAAATGAGCAAACTGAGACTTAGAGCAGAAAGGGTATATGTCACTTCATGCCTGAAGCAATTATTTGTTGCCTTGAGACTCCTTTGATTCTCTTTCCCTCTGTATGTTAACCATCAATATTCAAGATGATGACTGTCCCAGTAAATTTGGAATATCATAGACAGGGTCACTTAAAAACAACAGAAATTTATTTTTCTCAGTTCTGGAGACTGAGAACTTTAAGATCAAGTTACCAACAGATTTCAGCATGTGGTGTGGAGGAAAGAATATAGAAAAAAAATCTGAATTCTTATCTTCCATAGGAGGAAGTGAATAAGCAAAGCTGAAAAGGTAAACAATGATAATAGAAGCATGTCATTAGGTAAATTTATAAATTTCAGAAGAATCTACTACAAGAGTTGAAAATGATTACCTCAGAGGAGCAGATATCAGGGTGGGTAGGGTAGGGCAGGGCATTACATTTGTCATAACTAGACTTCTTAAACTATGTACATGCTTTACTTTGATTTAAATGTTTTAAATTAACCAAATATTTTAAAAAATCCACAATGATCAATACCTGTGCACTCTAAGAGGTGTTTCAGAACATTTCCTGTCAAGGTAGTTTTACTTCATCTTAAGTTAGCCTCAGATGAGCATCTGTTTGGATTTTTCTCTCTTTCTGCCCTCCCCACAGAGTCCAGCTCTCTGTAAGTCCAGAATGCTTTTGAATGTGGGTCATAATAAACCCAACTAATCATAGCTTAACCAAATAGTTCTTTAGTTTCTCAAGAACAAAAAATCCAGAGGCAGGGCAGTTATTTATAGATTCAGCTACCTGACAAGACCATCAGCACCCAGACTCTATCATTCTGATTTGCCATCATCAACCAATTGAATTTTCATCCTCATGTTTAGTGATTCTCAAAGGGTGGTCCTCAACCCAGCAGTATCAGCATCATCTAGAAACATAGTAGCAATGTGAATCCTCAGGCCTACTTCAGAATCAGAAACTCTAGGAGTAGGAACCAACAATCTGGGTGATTCTGGTGCATACTCAAGTTTGAGAACCACTGCTCATGCTAATCACCTCATGATCACAAAATGGTTGTCATAGCTCCAAACATCATATCATCTTTGAAGGCAGGAAAAAGGGGAAAATATTATCTCCAGTGTGATTGTTTCTTTTATCAAGAAAGCAAAATTTTCCCAGAAGCTCCCAGCAGACTTTCCCTTAAGACCCCTTGACCAGAACTAGGTTCAACTCCTAACTGCAAAGCTGACCGGGAAAGCATGTAACTGGCTTTCCAGCCCCTATAGTGGCAGACAGCAATACAGAAGGGAGCTGCAAAATGGCTGTGGACAGCCAGCAGACAATGTCTGCCACAGGGTCCATGGTGGTTAGGACCACAGATGACATCATTCCTGACTCTATCCTATAAAAGTAGCAGAAGGTCTTGACATTTATCTGCCAAAGAAGGCTTAGAACTTCTGAATTCTTCATATGGATAATCTACAAGACATTGAAACACTATTTTTACATTTTGACATGAGATTTGACACTATGGCTACTTTAATACCACTGACTAAATAGCCCAACAAATGCCCTGTTTTGATACATATCACAAAAGAAGAAGAAAGAAGGAAGAAGGAAGAAGGAAGAAGGAAGAAGGAAGAAGGAAGAAGGAAGAAGGAGGAGGAGGAGGAAGAGGAGAAGGATAAGGTGGAGGAGGAAGAGGGCAGAAGGAGGAGGAAGAGGAACTTAAATCTGCCTTAATAGAGTTAGTCAATTTCCAGGCAATCAAGGAAGAGAACATTCTAGGCAGAGAGATCAATATGCAAAAAAATGCAGAAGTGAGAAAGGAGAATTGCACACTGTTATGTATAGGGAGCATTAGGAGAAGCTGGAGAGGGAGCAAAGGGCCAGATCACAAAGGCTGTGTGTGTTGTGCTGAGGAGGTTGGACTCAACACTGTTCCCAATGTCGTTAAAGCCTAGAGGGTGTCTTAACCTGGGCCTGCAGTTGTGCCTCAGCACCTTGTCAAACCTCTAAAATGATACAAGTTTCATGGTTGTATGGCTCTATGCACTTTTCTAAGGAGCAGGCCCTAGATTTGCAAAGATTTGTGTAACCCAAACACATTTAAGAATCGCTTCTTTGAGGAGTCAAGGAATTAGTCATTAAATTTTTTTCATCACCAGAATAAATTCAGATTTCAACCGAAGTCTAGATCCAAGTTAACTAGAAAAAGTTGGAGCTCAGACTAGCACCAGGGTTTCATTTTCCAGGCTGGAGCCCTTTCCTGTGCGATCACTATAGTGGACAATCTTCCAACCAGTGCCAAGAGAGAGACAGGTACTCCTCCAGTTTGTGAGAAACACTTGCCAATTGACAGAGTTCCTCTTCTCTCCAAAAACTTCTCAGTCCAGCTCTCTGTTGCCACGCTCAAATGATGAGAAAGGAGGGGATGGGAGCTCTGTGAAGAGAAATCCCCCAGCTCTCCATCAAAGCTGGGGCAATTCAGAATGGCAGTCCCCAGGAATGTACCAGAAAATAGGACAGGAGAGAGTGGGACAAATGCAAGGAAACTTCTGGTTTATGACTTGTCCCTGTGATTCTTGGTGAAAAGCAGGATTTTTTGAGTCTGCCCCCAACCTCGCATCTTCGGAAATCTCAGCTGCAGAGGCTTGCAATTATTATTTGTAATGAGTGAGCAAGCATAATGGGGAAGAATATTATCACTTATTTTTTTTAACTCGAAGAGAAATTACTTTACAAAAATCACAATAAGCAATACATTTTTAAGATACTTGATTTAGAAGAAGATACAGGCACATTCTTCACATGGCTAAACCTCTTCATTAATGGTGTTATTTTGTTGTTGTTGTTGTTGTTGTTGTTGTTGTTATTGTTGTTTTCCAATTAATACCTGAGTTTAAGAAACCCTTGAGGTTCTTAGCTTTTGTGGTACCACACACTTGAAATATTCATCCAGGTAGGCTCAATAGACATCCAAGTAACTTTGTTAGCACCCTCAATTAAGGTGGGAACGTCCCTTGATCCAGCTAGTGGGGACTTACTTACCCAGATATACTACATATCTAGTGCCTGAACAGGAAGTGGCTCAGATTTGCAAATTGCCACACAAATTCAGTACCAATAATACAGTTTTGGTTTTGTCTCTTACCAGAGAAGAGATGTGTTAACCATATTGCCAGCCCACTTTTCTCTGTTCTTGAAGTCCTTACTGATTCCTGGACCTCTTCTGGTCATTCTCTTATGGTCTCATGGGCTAGGAACCTCGGATTTGCATACTGCCCTATGTATCATTTGATGATCTCCAACACAGTGTGGTGGGTCTGATCTGATTCCTATGTATCTGGTTTTAGTGTACCCTCAGGTACAGATGGTTCTGTTTGGGTACCCTGATTATCCCTGCTGAAGATTGTGGCTAAGGAAACCAATGACTTCTCTGCTTGATCCCCTGGCCTGGTCTCTAGAGTTGGTGATATATAGCTGTCGGATTCGTCATGTGGCCTTTCAATGAGTTCAGAGCACACAGAAGGGCAGACATTCCATGACTTCTTGAGATTGGGCTCCACATGACTGCTTCTCCTCACTAGTGGAAAGTTCACCTCCCACAGTCTCTGAGAGGCAACACTTGCCTTCTATCTGACTCGCCACCCCTCTGCCATTTCCAACAACTGACTATGAGATGCCATCTTGGACAATGTACTCCTATAAGTGACCTTAGAAAGGATAGAAAACTGATGATTGGATTGTAGAGAAATAACACCATACAAGTTGTCATGAAGATTAGAAATAATAAAGAGCATTTATAAGAGGTAGGATTCTGGATGATATTTCTATTTTGTTATTTACAAACAATAAAAGATCAAATCAAATAAATGTTAACCTTTATTGCTGAAGAATCTCCTTTCCACCAATGGGCTAACCTAGGATGTGACAGTTGTGGCTACAAGTGCTATCTTCCAAGCTGAAAATCACTGAAATCACTGCAGTCATTAGTGAGCTAATGGTCTGGCCACTTAATGCTCTCACTTCTGCCACTGCCATTCACATCTCAGCATCACTCCCAGTAGCAAAATGATGACTTGGAACACCTGTGGCAAAACCCTCCCTCAATCCTGCAGTGAGAGTTTACAGAACAGAATGTGTGAGCTGGAAGGAGTTTATGTCCATTACTTCTCAAAGCAAACACTCAACTAAGAGCTTATTTCATAGTAGACCCTTGCTAGGCGCAGAGGACACAGCAATGAGGCAGACACAGTCCCTACTCTCATGGAATTTACAATCTAGTAGAGGAGACTGGAAAGTCTATGGGTCATTCCAATCCCATATGATATGCTCTGACTTTGGAAAAGTGCTAGAGCACATTAGAGGGGACACATAACCCAGGGAAGGCTTCCGGAAGAGGATGATGTCTAAACTAGACCCAAAGAGCAAGTAAGAGTGAACTTGATGAACAATGACCTTGATGTCAGCATGGAAACTGAGGCTACAAATAGCTCAGTTTGGCTGTATTTCAGAGTGTTAGTGGCAGGAGAAAGGGGAAAGATGAGAGAGTGTTCAACAGTTCAGGACGGCCAGATGACAAAAGTTGCTTTGTAACAGCCGTAGTAGGAATTTGGTCTGCATCCTGAAGTACATAGGAAGCCATTTAAGAGGGTTTTGTTTTGTTTTGTTTAATTGAGGTATGATTGACATAGAACATTATATTAGATTCAGGTGCACAATATAAAGATTTCGTATTTATATATATTGCAAAATGATCACCACAATAAGCCTAGTTAACATCTGTCACCATACATAGCTACAAAAAGTTTTTCTTGTGATGAGAACTTTAAAGATCTACTCTCTTAGCAACTTTTAAATATGCACTACAGTATGACTAGCTGTAGTCACCATGCTCTACATTATAGCTCCATGACTTATTTATTATATAACTGGAAGTTTGTAGCTTTGACCTCCTATACCCATTTTACCTATCCCCCAGCCCCTACCTATGGCAACTACCAACCTGTTCTCTGTATCTATGAGCTTAATTTTTTTCTTTTTTAGATTCCACATATAAGTGAGATCAGGTGGTATTTGTCTTTCTGTAACTTATTTCACTTACCATGGACTAAAGTGACTGAGTTTGGAGAGATCACACTGGCTAAAATTTGGAAGCGTGTGATGGGCAGAATAATGTTCCTCCCTCAAAGATATCCACATCCTAATCCCTGGAACCTGTGAATATATTACATTACATGTCACTAAGGGATTCTGCATGCATGATTAAATCAAGATTCTTGAGATGGGGAGATTATCCTAGATCAACCAGAGGGGCTCAGTGTAATCACAAGCATCCTTAAGAGTTGAAGGGGGTGGGGCAGAAGAGAGAGGCAGAGGAGATTTTGCTGTGGAATAATGATCAGAAAGCTGCAGTGTTGCTGGCATGAAAATGAACGAAGGAGGCCATAAGCCAAGGAATGTGGGAAGACTTTAGAAGGTAGAAAAGGAGAGGTAATAGGTTCTCCCCTAGAGTCTCCAAAAAGGAATGCAGCCCTGCTCACATCTTGATTTCAGCCCAGTTTCGGACTGCTGACCTATAAAACTCTAAGATAACAAATTTATATTGTTTTAAGTCACTAAGTTTGTGGTAACTAGTTACAGCAGCAATAGAAAAGTAATACAGATTTTGGTGCTGCTATAACAAATACCTAAACATGTGGAAGTGACTTTGGAATTTGGCAGTGAGAAGAGGCAGGAAAAACTTTGAGAAGCATGATAGAAAAAAACCTAGGTTGCCTTCAACAGACTGTTAGTAGAAATATGGATATTAAGACTCTGCCAGTGAGGGCTCAGACAGAAGCAAGGAGCATGGTAGAGAAAAAATATGTCAACTTAGAGAAATCCTAAATTGTTGTTAACAGACCTGACAGAAATATGGATGTTAAAGGCACTGCCAGTGAGGGCTCAGAAGGAAATGAGGAACATGTTAATGGAAACTGGAGGAAAGGGGAACCGTGTTACGTAGTAGCAAAAAACTTAGAATTGTGCATCCTGTAATTATGTGGAAAGCAGAACTTATAAACAATGAACTTGGATATTTAGTTGAGGATGATAAAATTACCCAGCAGAAAACAGATGCTATCTTTCATGAAAAAAGGAAAAAATGACTCAAAGGACAGAGTTGCGAACCCATAGGGAATTATTATTCCTTGAGCCACAGAGTATTATTATTCCTAGGCTTTGAAACCTGATGGAGTTGGTCCAATTTAATTTTGAAATTACTTAGGACTGATAATACCTTTACTTCTCCTGTTTTTTTTTTTTCTCTTTTTGCATGGGGATATCTATGACTGTTCTACGCCAGTCCTACCACTCTATTTTTGGTGTAGAGAACTTGTTTTCTAGTTTCACAGGTGACAGATGGAGAGGGACTTCACCCCAGGATAGATTATACTAAATCTCTTCGAATACCTAATAAAGATGAGTTAGATGATGAGATTTGGGCCTTATGAGCTGGTAGGATTTAGATGAGATTTTGGACTTTGAGCTGATGCTTTAATGGCTGGGACCTTGAAGGGACTTTTTGGAACAAAGTGAATGTATTTCACATGTAGGACAGACACGAATATTTGGGGGTCAGAACGTAGACTGTAGTAGCAGAAAAATAAGCCTCCTAATCCCCAGAACCTGTGAATCTGTTATATTACATGGCAAGAGGATCACTGTAGATATAATTAAGTTAAGGATTTTGAGATAGAGAGATTATCCTGGATTATCTGAATCGGTCCAATGCAATCACAAGAGTCCTTAAAAGTGGAAGAAGAAAACAGAAGAGAAAAACAGAGGAGATTTGACTGTAGAAGAATGGTCAGAGATGCAAGTTTTCTGGCTTTGAAAATAGAGGTCATGAGCCAGGAAATCCAGTGGGAAGCCTTTCAAAAGTGGAAAAGGCTAGGAAATAAACTGTCTCCTAGAGCCTTCAGAAAGGAAGTCAAACAAGGGGTATGACTAAAGCAAAGAGTCCATTATAACAATCCAAGCAAAAAAGAAGATGGAGTTGCAGCAGGGTTGAAGAAAGGTGGATGGATTAGATAAACATAAATGGGGCATAGTGACTGGAAAAATAGTGATAATACTTCTAGAGGAAGAGAGAGGAAAGAGTGTCAAGGCTGACACTCATATTTTTGGCTTAAGCAATAGGGCAGAGGGTGGAACCATTGGCTGTGTAGGCTACACAGGAAGAACAGGTCTGGGGGCAAACAGATAATTTCATTTTGTACATGTCATGTTGGTAGTGCCTGTGAAACATCCAAGAGGCAGTTGGAAAAGCAGTTAGCACATAGGTGATAACTAAAGTCAGTGAAATGGGTTAGATGACCCAGGAAAACGATGGAGAATAAGAAGAGAAGGACAAGACAGGACCCTTCAGGGTATGCAGAGAAAAGAAACCTGCAAAGGAGTGTGAGAAGGAACAGCTAGAGAGGTGGGAAGAAAACCAGGAGAACATACCTCACAGTAGCCAGCACCACAGTTGATCAATGCTGAATCAGAACTGGGACAGAAACAGATAGAACAGATAGGTGGTCAGATGGAACAAAGATCAGGACTGGCAGTTCAGAGCAGTTTGGAGGAGCTCTGCTCTAGCTTGAGAAGAAAGCATAATAGTTGGCATTTTCTGCCCAGGAATGTGAGGGCAGCCAGGGTCCAGGTGAGCAAAGCTGCTTAGGACTGGGTCTCAGCCTGGAATGGGTGGCTGATTCCAGTAAGGGGTTCCAGCTCCTCTCATTGTGCTATAGTTAAGAGCCTCATGCTCCCTAACTCTCACTTTGCTCCATGGGACTGACTCTCTCCCCAGCAAGGAAGAGGGAGCATGTCACCTGCCCTGTGTTCTGAACATTAACCCCCTTCCATGCCTTTGCTTACAAAGTTTCTTCTACCTAAAATATCCAAAGCTTGTCCATCACTATGCTAAGCACACTTTATGGACAGCAAAGGGCGTGCTCAAAGAGGTAAAGTGACTTACTCAGGGTGACACAATTAGTATGTGATTGAATCAGGATCCAAGTATAGCTGAATACAAATTCTAAGCTCTAATTCCCCAGAAGCCACGATCTCTCCCTGGTGAGTTCCCTCAGACCTTTGTCTTCTCTCCTCATTTCATCTCCCTAAGAGCTCCCTGAGAAAAGGGCCTTTACTCAATTTGTCAGCATGGTGTACTGCGGCAGAGGACCACTAGGTGGCTCCAGAGCACCGGAGAGCCTGATTTACTGCTGACCTGGAGTTGGACTGTCCCGGGAATAGAGAAATCCGTGGGGAACAGAGGAATCCGTGGGAAACGGAAAAAATGGCGGGGACACGGGCTGCCTTTACTTTTTGGTTTCGACGCCCACCCCTCCTTCTTATCAGAGTTAAAGATAAAGGGTCAGGAGTTTAGAGATAGGAGGTCTGAGGCTAGTAAACTGGAGTGGCCCAGACTTCAAGTCAAACAGAAGGTTCTAAGAATTCTTCTCTGGGAAGGCCTAGGACCAGCAAAACAAAAGCTTGTGGCAAGCTTGCGGCCAAGCTGGATTTCAGCCCTACTCCTCCCTTTGTCATCCTTTTTTGTGCAGAGCTTAAACTGCACAACCTTATTCTGTGCTCTTAGTGGAAAAGAGAGGAAATGCATTAACTGGTACCAACCTAGAGCCGGAAACAGTGGAAATACAGTTGAGTATCCTTGGGGAAATTATTTCATTACTCTAAGCTTCAGTTTTGTATATAAAGTGGAGATAATCACTGGATCTACCTCACTGAGCAGTTGTGAGGATTTAATGACAAAATATATATAACATGCTAGTACACTATCTGTCATATAGCAAGTGTTCAATAAGTATTGTTATAAATACAGAACAATTATAATAATATAAATATATAAATGATAGATATTATTAATAACTGGTAGTTCTTAGCTATCCTTTTTATGATTATGTCATTTAATTATTTCCTCACACTACAGGCCTGACACATAGGTTCTCAGGAAATATTAGTGGAATGAAAATCTAGCTTGTAGAGTCTGGAAAGACTTTCTGAACAAGGAGTCTTTAAGGATCAGCTAAGGATAAACACAGCTCTATAGCATATAGAACAGTGCCTACCTGTAGAGAAGATGCTCAGTAAATGTATCAGAAAGAAAGAAGGGAAAGAGAAAAAAAAGGAAGGAAGGAAATGAGGCAGAAAGAGAAGTAAAAGAAGCTCAAGGTTTTTTCTCTGAGCTAAAGATCTCTGAGACAGGGGTCTGGCAGCAATAGGATCCCTAGCAAAATGCTTACTAGACAGTTGATATCAATATACCCTAGGTCCCCATAGGCCCTCAAATTTCCCCCTAATATAGTCTTCAATATACTTCATATCTGAAAGCCTACCCCAAAGTATAAGCACTGTAAAGGCAGGAACTGCATCTATTTTGCTCAATAATATATAATATATATTTGCTATATATATTATATCTATCTATATATATATCTATATCTATCTTTCTATCTAAATATATAAAATACCGGTTTTAATATTAATATAGTTTTTCAAGATGTTACCTTTGGGGTAAACTGGGTAAAAAATACACAAACTCTCTTTGTATTATTTCTAACAAGTGCATGTGATTCTACAACTATCCCAGAATTAGAAGTTTAATAAAAATAAAGAGCCTCAATGATCTATGGAACAATAACAAGTGGTCAAGCACATATAATTGGAGCCTAAGAAAGAGAAGGGAGGAAAGGATGGATAGAAAACATTTTAAAAAAATAATGGCCAAATATTTTTCAAATTTGATACAACTATAAAATTATAGATCTCAAAAATTCACAAAAATCATAATAGGATGAATACAAATAAAACTGCACCAAGGCACATTATATCTCATAATCAAATTTCTGAAAGCCAATGAGAGACAAAAATCTTAATAGCAGTCAAGGGAAAAAGACATAATATAGATAACAAAGATGAGACTGCATAATTGCCATCTGAAACTATGCATTCCAGAGGACAATAGTGCTAAAAGAACTGCTGCAAGAAAAAAAAAAACTCTGCCCAGAAAAACTATCTTTCAAAAGTTGAAATAAAGACTTTTTCAGGCAGGCAAAACCAGAGATAATTCATTAGCAGATCCGTTCTATAAGAATATAAAAGACAGTTTATCATGCAAAAGAAATATGACACCAGATGTAAATTTAAATCTACACAAAAAACGTGACTTCTTTGAAAGACACGAATTATCAAAAAAGGTGACTTCTTTGAAAGACACGAATTATCAAAACTTGGTCAAGAAATAGAAAATATAAATCCTTATATCTGTGTTTAAAATTGAATTTGTAGATATTCTGCAGAAGATATGAGAGTAGACTCAGAGGGCAAATACAGGAATCAGATCTGTGTTCTAATTGAGACATTGTCCTTAGAGAAAAATGCCATCTCCCTTCATCCAGAAAAACTTTCAAGAAAGAGTTTGCACGATCTTCCCAGCATTCAAATCACTTATGTCAGTTTATTGAAAGCTAAGAGACTCTTGCCTGTTCAATGTGACGTCCCTAATACTATGTCCATTGTGAAGCACACAGGAGGTGCATGACAAACACTTGCAAATTTATACATGAAGATTTATACATGAAGTCAAATCTAGGTATTGAAAGGAAACATGGCGGAGTGAGAGACATCCCCAGATATCTCCCCTTGAAATAATAATAAGCTGAACATCTAAAACTCAACAAAAAAACACTCAAACTGCACACCAGCACGTGTGAACGTGGGATCTGCACATAAGAGCTACCACAGGTCAGGAACCCAGGTGTCAGTCAATGGACTGGGAGAAGTAAAGAAGCTGCCTCTCACAGCCACTAGAGCTCCATGGAGGGGGAGGGGAGAGGGGAAGAGAGAAGGTGTGGCGACTTCCTTGAATAGCCCCACCTGGGAGAGTTTGTGAGTTTCATGCAGCCAGTGGCAGGGCCCAGTGATCAGGTCCAAAAGCAGAAAAGCTGATGGTAGAGAAACAATAGTTGATTTTTACTGCCTCCGGTTGCAAAACTGAGGCTGAGCCGCAGCCCCCAACCCTCAACCCAGAGGGCCCCTCCCTCCATACCCTTGGAGACTGATCACCACAGAGCCCAGGGGAATCTGAGCAAATGCTACCAAAACTGTTGCTAACACTGACAGGGACTGAAACTGAGGGTAGCTAGCGTGATTAAATATTTACAGGAAAATAAAGACTTTATATAAAGGCATTACTAAGGCATCATATAAAGCAGAGATCCAAGAGGCTTAAATGCCACCTACTGGAAACCAAAAGAAAAGTACCTTCTTTGCAGCAGGCTAAAGAGAGGCTTTTATATAATAAATCTTCTTTCTGGGGGAAAAAAAAAGCACAATACATTTTCATTAATGTCCAGGTAGAGAAATAGTTCATTAAACACCATGAACAACCAATGTGACAAGTCATCTCAGAAAGAAAGAGAAAAATCTCCAGTAAATGAGCTTATAGACATAGAAATATGCAATTTAAATGACAGAGAATGCAGGATGGTACACCTGAAAAAACTCAGTGAATTCCAAAACGAGTCATATCCACAATTTCAGGAATTGAAGAAACACCTAGATAACCAGAGCAAGGAGATTGAAATCTTCAAAACAAACCAAATAGAACTTCTAGAGATAAAAAACACACTGCAAGATTGAAAAATGAAATAGCAAGCTTGGGAAATAGAGTCAACCAAATGGAAGAAACAATCAGTGATATCGAAGACAGAAATTGAGAAATAAATGAGAAGAAAGAGGAGAGAAACTGAAGAATAAAAAATAATGAAAGAGAAATCCAAGAACTAGCTGATACCATCAGGAGAGGAAACATAAGAATGATGGGCACTATTGAAGGTGAGGAAAAGGAACAGGGACTAGAAAGCATTTTCAGACAAACAGTTAATAAGAATTTCCCAAATCTAAGGAATGAGCTGGAGCTTGGAATTAAAGAAGTCAACAGAACACCCAATTATCTCAACCCCAAAAGGCCTTCGCCAAGACACATTGTATTAAAATTATCAAAAATCAACAACAAAGACAGAATTCTCAGGGCAGCCAGGGAGAAGAAAATGGTAACTTATAAAGGAAAACCCATTAGATTATCCTTAGACTTTTCAGTGCAGACCTTATAAGCCAGAAAGGAATAGAATCAAATATTTAAACTATTAAGTGAAAGGAAATACCAATCTAGAATAATGTATCCAGCTAAGCTCTCCTTTATATTGAAGGAGAAATTAAGACCTTTCCAGACATACAAAAATTGAGGGAATTCTCCACTATGAGGCCTGCACTACAGGTAATACTGAAAGGGGTCAGCTCACCTAAAACAAAATGACAAAAAAACAAAACAAACAAACAAAAAAACCACATAATTAGGAGTAAAGTGACTATCAGGCAAATAGAAGCAGAGGAGTGTAATCCTTACTAAGAACAGGGCCTTATAAGCTTAAATAATGAGAAGAGAATTGCTATAGCAAGATAGTAATGAACATTCAGCATACCTAGGGACAAATTGAGACAACAATGACTGAAAAGGGGAGTATTCAAAGATCCAAATTTGCAAAGGAAAATGGAGATAAGGCACACGCAGAAAAAAATGGACGACTGTGTGTGTGTGTGTGTGTGTGTGTGTGTGTGTGTGTTTAACTATCCTTTTCATATTTGTAATGGTAACCACACACCAAAGATTCAGAACTGAAGTATATAACATAAAATAAGAAGAGCCAGGGGGAAAACCCACAAAAGCCAACCAAAATGAAGAAAACAGAAACACAAGGACAAGGAAACAATGGAAACACCGAGCTACCTGAAAGCAAAAGATAAAATGGCTATAAGAGACCTCATATTTCAATAATCACCTTAAATGCAAATGGACTGATTCACCAATAAAAAGGCACAGAGTTGCAGAATGGATCAAAAAACAAAACTCAACCATATACTGCCTCCAGAAGACACATCTCAGCTCCAAAGACAGATATAGACTCAAAGTGAAAGGGTGGAAAATGATATTTCAAGCAAATAGCATTCAGAGAAAAGTGGAAGTAGTGGTACTAATATCGGATGAAATAGACTTCAAAATAAAGAAGGTAAAGGAAGATACTGAGAGACACTTCATAACGATAAAGGGAATCATGCACCAAGAAGACATAACACTTATTAATATCTATGCTCCCAATCAGGGAGCCCAGAAATATGTAAAGGAATTACTAACAGAACTAAAGGGAAAAACAGACTGAAACACTATCATAGTAGGGGACCTAAATACCCCACTGTCGGATATGGACAGATGATCCAAACAGAAAATCAATAAGGAAATAACATCCTTAAATGACACATTAGAACAACTAGACATAATTGACATTTACAGAGTCTTCCATCCCCAAGCAGCTGCTTATACATTCTTCTCTAGTGCGTATGGAACATTCTCAAGAATTGACCACATACTGGGACACAGAGATAGCCTCAATAAATATAAGAGGATTGGAATCATACCAACCATATTCTCTGATCATAATGCTTTGAAACTAGAGATCAACTGCAGAAGGAAATCAGGAAGAACCACAAATACATGGAGATTAAACAACATGCTACTGAAGAATAACTGGGTCAGAGAAGAAATAAAAAGAGAAATCAAGAGATATATAGAAAAAAATGATAATGATAGTACAACATATCAAATCTTTTGGGGCACAGCAAAAGCGGTCATAAGAGGAAAGTTCATATCATTACAGGTCTACCTTCAAAAAGAAGAACGAGCTCAAATAAACAACCTAATGTTTCATCTTAAAAAACTAGAAAAAGAAGAACAAATGAAGCCTAAAGTCAGCAGATGAAAAGAAATAATAAAAAATTAGAGCAGAAATAAATGAAATTGAAAAAACAATAGGAAAAATAAATGCAACAAAGAGCTGGTACTTTGAGAAGGTTAATAAAAGTGACAAACCCCTGGCTAGACTCACTAAAGAAAAAAGAGAAAGGACACAAATAAACAAAACGAGGTATGAAAGAGGGGAAATTACAACTGACATTGCAGAAATACAAATGATCATGCAAGAATACTATGAAAAAGTATATAACACCAAATTTAATAACCTAGAAGAAAGGAACCAGTACTTAGAAAAATGTAATCTTCTTAGATTGAATCAAGAAGAACTGGAAAATCTAAATAGACCGATCAGCAGTATGGAAATTGAAACAATCATCAAAAACCTACCAAAAAGTGAAAGTCCAAGACCAGATGGCTTCACCAGTGAATTCTACCAAACATTCAAAGAAGATTTAATACTTATTCTCCTCAAACTCTTCGAAAAAATCGAGGATGAGGCAATACTTCCCAACTCATTTTATGAGGCCAATATTACTCTGATACCAAAACCTGGTAAAGATAACACAAACAAAGAAAACTACAGACCAATATCTCTCATGAACACAGATGCAAAAATCCTAAATAAGATAAGAGAAAAGAGTGTCATTAAAGAGGTAACAGGAGGGATCTTTCTGGAAATGAAATAGTTCTGTATCTGATTGTGGTAGTGGTTACATGAATCTACACATGCGATAAAAGTGCTTAGAACTATATTCGAGTGCCTGTGCACACGTGTGCACATGAATGCATGTAAAACTGGTGAAATCTGAATAAAGTCTGTGGCCCATACTGTCAATTTCCTGGTTTTGTCATTGCCATTTTACATGTTTATGTAAAATATTTTCATTGAGATAACCTGGATAAAGGGTACATGAGATCTTTCTGTACTATTTCTGAAGCTTCCTGTGAATGTGTAATTAATTAATTTAAAATGTTAATGTTTTTAAAATCTTCTTAAAAAAAAAAATCTCACAATTCTGTGGATCAGGAGTTCAGACAAGTCTTAGCTGGGAGATTCTGCTCCATGCAGTGTTTCCTCAGACACTCACTGGTATTTAGCTGGTGATCAGGCTGGTCTGGAAGTTTCAAAATGGTTTTAGTCATTTGCCTGGTTCCTGGGTGTCGAGAGCTAGAAGCCTGGGCTCGTCCAGGCCCCTCTCCCTCTCCATGTGGTCTCTCCAAGAGGATGGTCAGACTTCTTACACAGTGGCTCAGGAATCCCAGGATTGTTTGATTTTAATACTTCAGAGGTGAGGGATTCTGGATGAGACCAAATCCCTGGGTACGGCCTTGAGAATATAGCTAAAGTGGAATTGAGTAGACAGCCACGAAAAATTAGGTTGTCAAAAAACTGAGAATCCAAGCTGTTAAATGAGTCATTTACGACAATGTGGAAGTGCCCCCAGATGATGGCAGGACTCAGAGATGAGGGTTGAGATAAGGCCCAAATCATTAATAAATGAGGGAAAATGACCCAGGGAAAAGAGGAGAAGGGGTGACAGAACCAGTTGGCATGTGCCTAAAGGAGTAGGGCTTCTACAAGCATGTGTCTGAAAAAATACTTAGAGACAATGTAGACACTGATCCCAGCTCCTGACCCTGAAGAATTCGGAGCCTCCATCTGAGACAGCTGCAGGAAAGCAGTGTTGTCAGAGAGGGTCGTGTGGAGGTCCAGGGTTGGAGATGGAGGAATGACTCTAGAAACTGAGAACAGACAGGAAGTTTACTGATCATTCAACCAATGTCCCAGAATATACAGTGAAAAGTTGCGATAGGAGATCAGTTGAGACCTTGGATGCTGGATCAGGGGAGGGAAAACACAGAACAGCAAGGAAGTAAGTGTTTTGGAAAATGACCAAGGACACCAAGGTGTGAGCCTGGTGAGTTTGGCCATGTATAAAAGAACTTAGTCCATCACTCTGAACTGAATCCTGAGAATATGCCCCTGCAAGAGAGGGCATGGTAGGGAAGATCCTGAAAGAATCTCAGTCCACGGATCCAATGTGTGTTGGAAGTTGATTTACTCATATGTAACTTGCTCACTCAAAACTCTGTGGACTTCTGCATTTTGGGAGCACAGAAGATGAATCAGACTTAGTCTCTGCTCAAACAAAATATCTTTATGCTTAAAATTTAAAATTTTATTGACAGAAAGAAAAGAAATCTTGAGTTAATTTGGATGAAGAGGAAATTGTAGGAACATTTTTCTTCCTCCTATTTTTTGCTCTAGTCCACTATTTCAAGCTCTGTAAATTCTTCAGGGGAGATGGGGTTCATAGTGTGTGGTGTCAATCTTCCCTTCTGATCCAGGACCCGGCTTCTTGGGCCCCCATTTTCAGACTTGTTCTTTCCTGAAAGAAGAAATTACTATCATAGGTGGAGACAAGAGTATACATTTGAGTTTCTCTTTTTCTTTTCTTTTCTTTTTTTCCATCTGAGATAATCTTAAACTTTTCTTTTTCAACCTAATAATATGGTGAATTACATTAATAGATTTTCTAATTTTAAACCATCCTACTTTTCTGGTATAAAACCAACTTGGTTATGATATATCTTTTAATAAATTGTTATTCAATATGCTAATACTTGAAATAAGACTTTTCTGTTTATGTTCATAAGACAGATTGGCTTCTAATATTCCTTTCTCTTACTACCCGTCACTGATTTGGGTATCAAGGTTATATTAGTCCCATAAAATGAGTTGAGAGTGTCTGAACAGACCCCAGTCAGAACCAACCAGCAGAGCCATTCCTGAATTTCTGATCCAAGAAATTGTTGTTTTAAGCCGCTTATTTTTTAGGTGATTTGTTATGCTGCAATAGACAATTAATCAACAAATGTACACTGTCCAAATGTGAAGCTCGTTCCTGTTCTAAGATTCCCATACAAAAACAAAAACAAACAAACAAAACAAAAACAAAAACAAAAACTTACACACACAAGGCCTTTGTGTATTTAGCCCAAAAAGAGATGAAGAAATGAACACTGTAAAGCCAGCAACTTTGGACATCCTATTTCTTAGAAGTCCTTTACATATACTACCCTACCCACCCCAGGCAATACCCATCATCCCTCTCTCACTTCCTCCTCCTCCCCTCATTTACTTCCTACAAACTCCAAATTCTTCCTCACTCTGTAAGGCAGACCAATTAAATTCTCTCAAGCCCATTTCCCCAGACTGAGCTCCAGGAACACCCTTCAAAGACCTCCAGCCCTTTGCCAACATGCTCAATGGTACAGGACATTTCTAAGTTCCAGAGGGTATTCTCCTTGACTATTTTGACTCATCTGCTTGTGGCTGTCTTTTTCACATTTGGGTGCAGGCCTGGAAAAGAGAGGATCCTCATTAAATCATAATGAAAGCTAAAATGTATCAAGCACCTGTTATGTGCTGATGCTAGGTTAAGCATTCCAAATGCAGCATCTCGTTCAATGTTCACAAAAACTGTAAGATAAGGATTCTTATTATCCCCTTTTACAGATGAGGAAACTGAGACTCGTATAGCTTTAGGTGACTTTGGTTATACTTAAAGTTAGTGACAGAGTCAGATTCCTAAACATTTTACCAATATTGCTTAAGTGAATGAAAGGGAAGGTAAGGGACTCTAGAGAGAGGCTACTCTGGACAGATGGGTTTTGGAAATTCTAGTATATAAGGTGGTGATTGTTTCCATGAATGTAGAGGAGAGCACTCATAGTGAGTGAGCAGCCTCAATTCTAGAAACCTGGATGCTTAAGGGAGCTTCAGAGAAGAAAAGGCAATAGAAGAAGAAGGATCTGGGTGGTGGAAGCCTGGACAGGGAGGACTTCAAGCATAGAATGGCCAACAGCAGGCGCGGTGCCAACAGCCTGTCTGGATGACTGAAGAAGAGTTCCACCTCACCACTGACCTTCAGGAGACTGAGCTCAGGCAGAAGCAAGGAAGTGAGAGGGAAAGGAGGAAATTTGAAGGTGGGATGCAGATAACTCTGCTGAAGACCTAGCAGGGAAAGAGCGAGGAGGCAGATGGGGTATTCACGGGATGGTTAATCCAGGAAGGGTTTCGATATGTTTTAATATGGCAGAGGCCTGTTTGTGAGTGGAGAGAAACGAGGTGGGTGGGGGCTGAGTAGAGCCTGCTCTGAGGTCAGCAGAACCTGAGGTCCGGTGGGTCTGGAGAAAGGAGTGACCCAGGCTCACAGGCAGAAGTGGTGAGGACGTGGGGCAAGTGATGGGGCGTGGGCTGCGGGTCAGGGCTAAGGTGCTGGGCCCTGGAGGTCAGGCTGGAGGGGGACCTCGACGGCCCTCTGCCTCCTCACACAGAAACCAGACCGTGGTCCCCGCCGTGCACTGAGGCCTCTTCTCGGATTACAGGGCCGGTGCCTTTGGGAAGTCCGAGGCGAGGACGGAGGGTGGGCGCTGGCGGCTGGATGGAGCGGGGCGGAGCTGGGCGGAGGACAGGGCCTCCCTCCCCCGCTCCTCTCAGGTGACAGACCCCGCGGACCCCCCGCCCCGCCCCGCCGCATATTCAGGGGGCCGGGCCCGCCACTTGCGAGAGCAGCCATCGCCGCGCGCGGATCCTCAGCCGTCGGTCCTGGACCCGGGCCCCCTTCCTCCTCGACCCGCCGCCGCCATGGCCCCTGCGGCCGCCCCCCGCGGCCTCCTCGTCCTGCTCCAGGTGCTCGGACTCGCGCTGGCGCAGATCGTAAGTGTCGCTGCCACTCCCGCGTCGGGGTCCAGGGTGCGGGGCCCGGGATCCAGGACCCAGGAGTCTGGTGAAGGGGTCTGCCTGGCCTCTACCCTCTACTGACACTTCCTAGCCCGAGGGGCCACTTCGGACAGTCTCGCAGCGCAAGTCACCTCTGGAGGTGCACATACGGGGCGCATCCCGGCACCGTGAAAGGAGGTCTACGAGCCGGGGAGCCTGAGGGACCCTGTCGCGAGATGCTCGGCCTTGTCGGGGACAGCAGCGTGGGGCAGGAGCTGGCGCTGGGTCCTGGCAGCCCGGCGAGTCCAGGCGGCGGGGAAGACAATGGTGCCCATTCAGGGGCTCGGGGGCCTCCGCCCTCTCTGCCTCCTGGGGGGCGCCAGCTCCGGCCAGACGCCGCTCTCTCCTGGCCGCTGCCTGTCTGCGGGGCTCATTTCCGAGGCCGCCTGGGAGATGGAGGTCCAACCCGACGCCGGCGCAGTGGGGCAGGGCCCGGGCGCTGTCTGGTACCCTGTGCAGTTCGCAGCTCTTCTGTGGTCACCTGGCACACGTGGAACCCGGCACGCGTGGGACCCCTGCGTAGACCTCCCCGCCCCCCCATAAGAGGGCTGCCCCAGGGAGGACGGAGGAGAGGTGCTGGGAGAGAGCTGAGTGGAAGGAGAAGACAGGTTTCCCGTCCTTACGCCCCCCTGTCCCCATCACCCTCCATTTTCCCTTTGGGTTTCACCTTCACCAGTGGGAGGGGAGAGGGTGGGTACCTTCTCACCACCGAGACCTGAATATTCTTCTAAAAATGATATACAAGCAACCCTTCATTGTACTCTGTGACTTATTCGAGCCATCAGGCTCTCCATCTGTTCCCCACCACGACAGCGCAAGGGCATCGTGGTACAGTGGAAGGAGTCGGGCAGAACTAGGACAGAATCTGACTTCACCACTTACTCTCTGTGATCATTCTTAATCTTTCTGAGTCTGTTTCCTCAACTGCAAACTGGGGCTCGAAAAAGTATCTTCCTCACAGTTCTGAGCATTCATTAAGATCCTATATGTAATGGTACGCAGTATCTGGTACACCGTAGGTTCTCAATAAACGGGAGTTCGATGCTCCCTGCGGAGATGTCTTTCCTGGGGAAGGTGCAGCTCCCTGCACTGTCTGAAGGCTGCACCCCTGTGTGTTTTCAGAGAGGTCCACCAGGAGAGCGGGGGCCCCCAGGCCCCCCGGGGCCGCCGGGTGTGCCTGGATCCGACGGCATCGACGTGAGTCTCTAACCTGGGACGGGAGGGGGAGGGAGGCTGCGCACAAAGGGGAACTTTGTGAGCCTGGGGGTGGATGGTGGGGGTGGTTCCAGGAGATGCAGTGCCCCATGTTGCCAGTAGGCGGCATCGACCCGCACCACAAGGAGCCCATTTATCTTGCAAAAACCTCAAACTAGCCAGGAGATGCAGAGCCGGTCAGTTATAGCTGCCCACCGACAAGGAGCTGCTGTGCTGTCTGCCCACCACAGATCACAAGGATCCCTTATCCCCACCTCCCCTTCTCTTTCTTCTTTTTTGGGGTGGGAAACGCCTTAACCCCTCGCCCTGTCGCCTGGCAAGTCTGATGTTTCTTCAGGGTAGCTTGGGATCCTTGGCCAGACCGCTGACCAGCTGAGGCCAGACTTCTGTCTCTTCCCTTTGCATTTCTCTCCCCGATTTAGAACCAGCTGGGCTTGTTGCCTGCTTTCTTTAGCATGGTGAGGGTTAAATACCTCATTCAAGAGGCTCCCCCAGGAGGTCAGCTCTATGTTTACCCATCTAGACAGACTTCTATTCAACCTGGTGACTCCACCCCCAAACACTAGGCCCTGAGTCTCTGCCAGTTCCCTGGCTGCTGCAGGCTCTGAAATGCCTCTCTGGGGCTGGATCTGACTCCAAACCCTGCCTGTCCTCCACCAAGGGTCCTTTGTCATGGGGAAAAGGAGATCCTTCCTGTCTTGGGAAGATCGAATCTGTCCCCTTCATGGGCCCCCTTGGTCCTTGTCCCTCCCAGTCCCTTGCTTTCCTGACCCCAATCCAGACAAGAGCCACTGCCTACTTCACTCACCTCCCCTTTATGTTATTCTAAAAGTTTCTTCCACACTTGCCCAAATCCAAGAGGCACAAGCTCTTGGAGGTAACTTGGAGCCCACAACCCCTTTTTCAAGTCTCATAACTGATACTTTACCAGCACTGGCATGTCTAAAACCCATTGTGAGTTAATATCCTCTCCAGCCTGGCTAGGGTAGATTTCAATCAACCCATGATTTTTTTTTTTTTTTTTTTTTTAAGAAATAGGGCTGTTTTCCTAAAAAGTGCAAGGCTGAGGGGACCCAGGAGTGAAGAAAAGAAAGTGAGGAGAGAGGCACGTGGGACCAGTCAGCCAGGGCCTGTGTGTGCTCACTTGGGGTAGCATGAGCCAGAGCATGCTCTCACCAACTTGTATCTTGCAGGGTGATAAGGGGCCCCCTGGAAAAGCCGGCCCTCCGGTGAGTACTTTTTCCTCTTTGACCTTTGACCCTTCCAGTTCTTGCTTTCCGGATAATATTTGCCTCACCTGTATTTTCAAGGGACCTAAGGGAGAGCCTGGCAAAGCAGGGCCAGATGGGCCAGACGGAAAACCTGGGATTGATGTGAGTAGACTGGTTCTGGCACCTTCCCTCATCTTCTGCTCAGAGTGGGGTAGCAGGATGGAGACTCTATGATTGTGAGCCTGCTTCCTCTTCACGTGACTTGTGATTTCACTGGAACCCCTCACACGTATGCCAAGAGCATTGAATCATAGCACATGGGATCCACAGAGTGGTTCTGTTAGTCTGCAGCACCCAGGATTTAGTGTCACATGTCTAGCCTCAAAGTATCAGACTGAATACTCTGAGTGGAACTGTCCTTGTGTGCTTCATCCTTTCCTCCCCTCTTCCCTTTCCTTCCCTACCCCACCCCCTCGCAGCCCAAGGTACAACTCAGGAGAAGAACATTATTTGGCTGATACTACAGAGTTCTCAGGGACCCTAAGGTCACAGGCTCCTGGACACAGACCACTGGGACAGTCATCTGGTTGGGGGATAAGCTTGGGTCAGTCACTGAAAGATGGGAGGAGGAAGAGGCTCTCATGAGTTGCCTTTACCCTGCTGGCTCAAGAGGTACCCAGCAAAGCTGTGCCCAGCCACCAGGGCCCCTCCCACTCGTCCACTCCCTGTAAAGATTACAAAGCACATTGCCTTTCACATCAGTTCTCATATCCACCCAGAGAGGTAAGCATGATTATTAACTCATTCTGTACATGAAAAAACTAAGGCTCAGAAAGTTGTCAAGGGCAGGCATCAAGAAAATTACAGTTCTAGATGTGTGTCTATGTCTTCTAGATTCCTAAACTAGGAGATGTGAGACCTGGCCTAACAAATCTTTGAGACTTGGTTTCTCATCTTTCTAAAGAAGATAATCTTTCTGTCTGCCTGCTTCCCAGGGTTACTATGGGAACTGGGGGAAGGGAAAGCGAGGTGTTGAGGCTCCTAGACCTTCAAGAAGTGGGGTAAAAGGCAATCTCGGCCCACCCAGGAGAGGCACATGGGTCAGGGAGCAGGTTCGCCCCTCACTGATCTAACTTCTTCCTTCTCAGGGTCTAACTGGAGCCAAGGGGGAGCCTGGCCCCATTGGGACCCCCGGAGTCAAGGTAAGTGGCCTGCTGAGGACTCAGCGTGGGCAACCTAGAGCCAGAGTTTGGGAGGGGCTGCAGTAGAGAGGAGCGGGGACCCAGGGGACCATAGCTTCTGAGCTTCTCCCATTGCTCTTGCAGGGCCAGCCTGGGCTTCCAGGACCCCCTGGCCTGCCGGTGAGTATAACCTGTAAAGGCTCTGACAACCCTTTGTGGGGAGGGAGTACTTGAAGAAGGAGCCATGAACCCAGTCTTTTTTCTTCTGTTCCAGGGCCCTGGCTTCGCTGGACCTCCTGTAAGTCCTCAGGGGTGGGGCAAGGTCCCTAAGACTCCTAGGGAAGCAAGATACAGAGGGCTTCTAGGAGACTGGCCATTATGGGGAGGGTTTAGCATGCTCTGATGGTGTCAGGAATGGGCACACTTGCCAGAGAACCCTGGGCCAGCCCACTCTGGGCCTATCCACCGGCTCTGGGAGCCTCTGGTCTTTAAAGCCCTAACCTGTCAGTCCTCTGAGATTGGTTGCAAAGTAAAAGTAGGGAAGGGGGCTCTGGGTGCCTGTCTCTACCTGGGTGCCTGGGGTGGGCTAACCCTCCGAGACATCCTGGCTAGTGACATCTCTGCTCCTAGGGACCACCTGGACCTGTTGGGCTCCCTGGTGAGATTGGAATCACAGGCGCTAAGGTGAGCCCCAGCACCTGTCTGCTCACTCTGCCTCCTGCCCTCTGCTTCCAAGCTAGCAAGCTAGGTGTCTCTCCAGGGAGCTCCTCCAGGCCTAGGGCAGAAACCCCTCCTGCTGAGCTTCCCCTGCAGTGGGTCTTTCAGGGAGGCCAAGGGCTGGAATCATCCCTTGCCAATCAGGCCTTGATATCCCCAAGAGACCAGACCTCAGGAGGTGACCTGGCTGGGCAGGTATATGATATGAACCCCTCTTGCTTCCAGGGAGATCCTGGACCAGAGGGACCAGCAGGTCCCCCAGGCCCTCCTGGGAAACCGGTAAGTGTCCTCAGACTTCCCAAATGGCAATGTACAGCTGAAGAAGAAGAGTCACTGGCAAAAGCCGGGGGTGGAGAGGGTTCACATGAGGCTCTGTTTCCACACATCTCTTAGGGCCGCCCTGGAACCATCCAGGGCCTCGAAGGCAGCGCGGATCTCCTGGTAAGAGGTGGTCCTGGGTGGGGCTAATGCAGAAAAGGGGCGGGACAGCCGGAGAGGGGCGGCGGTGGAGTTAGGTTGGGTCCTGGCGAGGGGCTGTGCAGAGTGGCTCAGCCAGGCGGGCTGGGAGGAGGGTTTGGGAGTTGGCAAGATGGGGAAGCACTGCCCAGCTGGCCTGAGGCAGGCCCATGACCACAGAGCCCTGCGGGATTTTCTTCTCAGTGCCCAACCAACTGTCCGGCAGGTGTGAAAGGCCCCCCAGGGCTGCAGGGAGTGAAGGTGAGCTACTGGCCCAAGTCTTGGGAGGGCAGAGCAGGTGGTTGGGAGGGGACCTCACATTGAGCTCTATCCTTTCTTTTAGGGGCATCCTGGCAAACGTGGGGTTCTGGGAGATCCTGGACACCTGGGGAAGCCAGTAAGTGTGAGGGCGGAGGGCTGTGGGAGGTCCTACTCCTTCCAAGGCCTCCCCTTCTTCCTTTCTTTCCCTTCCTTCGTGGGTCTCTGAGGGTAGAGCTTTGCACTGGGGGCAGGAGGTCCATGTTCTAGGTTAGCATGTTTCTGGGCAAGTCCCTTCTCCTTGCTGGGCCTCCGTTTCCCCATCCAGCAGTCACATGGCACTGGGAAAGGATAGTATCTTTGCTTGTCTGTATACTTATCTCTTGATCTGCCTGCCCGTCTGATCACTCGTTCCCACCTTTTAGGGTCCCAAAGGGGATGTGGGTGCCTCTGGAGAGCAAGGCATCCCTGGACCACCGGTAAGAAACACTTCCCCTGGAGCCTCCTCTCCTCACCCTGAGAGACCTCAGGGGAGACCCCTGCTCTGGCCTCTAACTCGTAAAAGGGATGCCTGCGCCCAGCTGGCATGTCTCTGGGTGGGGAGAGGGAGGCTGAGGCTGACTGTCAGAAATTGGGGAACAGGAACCAAGGTTTGTCAGTCAACAGACTCGGTTGAGGCCCAGGTTCTGCCATGGTCACTTTGAGTGACCGTGGTGAGTTCCTCCCCATCTCTGAGCCTTGGTGCTCCCTCTATGAGATAAGGACTCTCTGCTGCCTATCTCAGAGAAGCATTGTGAAGAATGAGGGTGGGGGTCAGAGAAGGTATCATGAAGTGGGTCTTGAAATTGCCACTGTTATCATTTTTCTGTCTTGACAGGGTCCTCAGGGTGTCCGGGGCTACCCAGGCACGGCGGGACCCAAAGGAGAAATGGTAAGTGAGTCTGGAGGTTTCCTGCAAGAGCTACTCTGACAGCCCTCTGGCCTCTGGGGTCCAGCCAGGACTGACTCGCACCTCCTTCCCTGTCCCCAGGGTCCTCGTGGGTACAAAGGCATGGTGGGCTCCGTTGGTGCTGCTGGGTCACCGGTGAGTCTACTCCTAGCACCTCCTTCACACACCCCCACACACCTCCTCCATGCTGGAGCTCCCCGAACCGCAAGGGCAGGGTGCAGTTCTCTCTGAGATAATTAACCTGGATTCCTATTTGTCCTTCTTGCCAGGGTGAGGAAGGTCCACGGGGGCCACCAGGCCGAGCTGGGGAGAAGGGCGATGTGGTGAGTCCTCAGGTTCCTCTTGTCCAGCCAGGGCCCCTGGGGAGTACTGGGGAGGACTCAGCTCCATGTAGGACATGCATGCGTGCATACGCACGTGTGTGCTTGTGTGTATGTGCGTTACTCAGTGCCTGTGCATGTGGGTGACCGGTTTGGAGAAGCCCAGTTGGCTCTGTCAGCCCCCACTGCTCAAAGCCCAGCCTGCTACTGATCAAATTCAGACTGGGAGAAACCGTGAGATTCAGTCCCACAGCTACCAGAGCCAGACGATGAAATTCCAGCAAATCAGCCATGAGGCTAATGGGATTTGGTCCAGATCCCAGTTCTCTCAACCCCCCCCCCCTTTTTTAAATTAATAGACTTTATTTCTTTTGAGCAGTTTTGAGTTTAAATAAAAATTGAGCAGAAAGTAAAGCTATTTTTTTTTAGTTTTTATCATGCAAGTTTTAAAATATACACAAAAGTAGAAAATGATATAATGAACCCCCATTAACCTAGCTCCCCAAATTAATATTTTGCCAGACTTCCTTCATCCTTCCCCTTCTTTTCCTTTGTTTTGTTATTGTTTTGCTCTGATATTTTCAAGAAAATCCTTAACATCATGTCATTTTACTCCTAAATACTTCTGTATGTATCTCTTAAAAATAAGAACTTTTTCTTACATAATCACGATATTATCACACCAACAAAATTATCGATTATTCCTTAACATCATCAAATAACCAGTCTGTGTTCATTTTTTCCCAGTTATCTTAAAAATGTCTCTTCAAGGTTCTTGTTCCAATTAAGACCTAAACAAAGCCCATACATTGCTTTTGTTTGTTGTGTGATGTAAGTGGAGCTCAGAGTCTTAGTGGAGTCTCAGTGAGTGCTGGCTCCTTCTCACCACTGCCAGCCCAGGCCAGGTCAGCCTAGCCCCTTCTGCTTGACACTGACCTCTACTTCCCACTGGGTTTAGGGCCAAAGGGCACACCTAGGCCCCCATCCTCCTGCCCTGCACAGCGTGGTCTGTGCCAGAGGGACCGTGGGACCCAGAGGTCACTGTTAGCTGTTCCCCTCTGTCAACAGCCAGACAGGCGTTCAGTATCCTGAAGGTGACCTCATCTTTATCTACTTTGCAGGGCAGCCAAGGTGTTCGAGGACCCCAGGGAATAACAGGCCCAAAGGGAGCAACTGTAAGTGTCCCAGATCCACCCTGACAGAGACGGGTTCAGTCAACTCTGTCCGAGACCTCAGAGGACATGGAACCTGGGATTTTAGACTGAACTCTGTTGCAAGCTGTCCCCTTGGGAAATGCCCACTTTCTGTGCCTTAGTTTTTTCAGCTGTAAATAGGGAGGTGATGTAGGAGAGGTCATAAGAAGCTTATACCAATCTGGGACACTTGCCACTCACACAAGGGAAGGACTATGGTCCAACCTCTGAAGTCCCCTTCCCACTTCTGCTCCTTTCCCCCAGTTGGCTGGTGGGACTCCTCCAGGTGACTGGACCCACTTCCTACCTGCACACCACAGCTGTTACAGAGGGACATGGGTGGGTGGCCTGATCCCAGGCATCTCCCCATTGTGAATCTACCTTCAACTCTCCTCCTGAACAGGGTCCCCCAGGCATCGATGGCAAGGATGGGACCCCAGGCACACCTGGCATGAAGGTAAGAGTGGGAACTGCGGCAGGATTGGGGCAAGGGTCAGGGTTCCTCTTAGCTCAGGCCCTGAGCCCCATCACACCAATCCTGGAGGCCTAGGAGCCTGGGACCCTCAGGTGTCTCACTGACACATCCATTCTTGCCCCTGGGCCATAGTTTTCCTGCCTGCACTCCGTGGAAGCCGCGGACGCTCTGGGTGGAGCTCTCATTTGTGCCTCTGGTTCTCTGTCTCTCTCAGGGCAGTGCAGGACAGGCAGGGCGGCCAGGAAACACAGGCCACCAGGGCCTAGCGGTGAGTATGGGGTGGAACCATGGGGGCTGCTCCATAGCAAGCTGCTTCTCCTCCTTAGAGAGGCCAGGCGCTCTGTGGCCCACCTCTCCACAGTGACATGAATGGCCGATGAAGTCAAAATCCATACACTCAGGACTCATGCTCTAATCCTTGCCCTCACACAGCCCAGGCCTCATCACCACCTCTGTGGCCTCTGGCTTGGCTTAGGCCTTATTTTTGGGAAAACTGCTCCAGTCTTCTCTTTGGAAATTCTAATCCTCCATGTTGGCTAGGTAGAATCTGACCATTTCCCTGCTATGCACCTTGTATGGCCTTCATTGCCTCCAGGAAAGACATTCTGTTCAGTTCATCAAGAAATAATTACTGACTACCCGAGATACACTGAGTGGCAGGGAAAATAGTTATGAATAGAACAGCCACAATCCTTGTCCTCATACCTCATCTTAGCATTCAAGGACCACCGTAATCGGACCGGCCTATTCCTGCTCCCTTTTTAGCCACTGCCCCTCTTCGTGGTCTCCCTTCTCAATGCCGCCTTGGCTTTTCTACCCCCACGCCTTCAGACCTTTGCCCATCCCTCTCCTTGGAATGCCCTTCGCCATCTCTCTGTGCCTCCTCACCATTCAGGCCTGCCTCCATCTCACACCTTTCAGGAGCCCAGCCTATGGGTGCCCCACCCCCACCCCGGCAGCCCTGCTCCCTGCTGGAGGCCCTGAGACCAAGACTTGCTAACATGCCGTGTGCATACTGTGTTCTTGTATGCACCACACGTGCCTGTGAGCGCATAATGTGCTCCTCTTCTCCCGATAGACCACAGGCCCCTCTGTCCCCAACTCCTCTCCCACCAGGGCTTAGGGGTAAGCATAGTCAAGTCTGGGCCTTCTGTTGTTCAGCCCACAAGAGAGAAGGATCTGGATCAGGGATGGGAGGTAAAGCACAGGTGCATGGGACTCCCCCATGCCTGGACAAAAATTGATTTTAACTTCTTTCCACAGGGTGTGCCAGGCCAGCCTGGGACAAAAGGTGGCCCTGGAGACAAGGTGAGGTGACCCCAAGCTGGAGGCGGAATAGCTTCATCTGAGCAAGGGGGGATGGGGGTAGGGATGAGGAGCATGCTGTAAAGACTGCAAAGCCCAGGCCTCACCCCAGGCTCAGCAACTTGGCCTGGACACAAGTTTCTTAGGCCTAATTACCTCCCTCCTGCTCCCTCCCCCTGCCCCTTGTCCCAGCTGGAGACAGGATGGCATAGCTCCAAATCTAGATGATAAACACAGGAAAATCAGTGGAGTCCCAAGGACCTGACCAAGAACATCGTTTCCCCTCCCCAACTCATTTGGTTCCAGTCTGTTTAGGGTTCATTGGGCTTCCCCAAGGGCAAGAGCCTGACTGGGCCGCCCAGACTGACCTGAGACTTGTATTTTCCTACAGGGTGAGCCAGGCCAGCAGGGCCTCCCTGGATTCTCTGGTCCCCCCGGAAAGGAGGTAAGTGACCCCTCCTTTGACACAGAGCTCTTGCTTTTCCCCCCGCTCCCAGGCCTGAGGACCCAGCACTCAGTGTATGGGCCTGAAGGAGACTGTGAAGCCCTAGGCTGGGGTACCCTGGGTACCGGCCAGGCATTTGCCAGAGATCAGGGAAGCTCTCCCCCTCTTTGTGAAATGCACTGAGGGTGGGAACTGGTTCTGTTCTGGAATATGACCTCTGTGGATGATGAAGCTGACTAGGGATCAGAATCTATCAGACAAGAATTGTTCATTGGTTCATTTGTTTGTTCATTTGTTCATTCATTCATTCAATAAACATTCACCAAATACTTGCGACTGTGCTAAATGCTAAGACACATAGTCTCCTACTCACAGAGCTTACTGCTTAATGGAAAAGAAGACATTAAATAAATAACCATATGATGACTGATTATAATTGCGTTTGGTCCTCTGAAGGAAAAGTACAGAGACACAAAGGAATAAATGGGGGGTAAAGGAAGGCTTCCCTGATGAAGCAAATTAGCTGTGACCCAAGGATGGGTGGACGTTAGCCAGGTGTGGAAGGGAGTGATCCACCAGGCCTATTGCTTACTTCCGGTTTCTCTGTCCCTCAGGGAGAGCCAGGGCCTCGAGGAGAAATCGGTCCCCAGGGCATCATGGGGCAGAAGGTAAGTGCCTGGCACAGTGGGCCCTCCTTGGAGTCATTTGCAGCTGCTGACTCTGCTGGACCCAGGATCTGGGTCCTCTCAATGGCTCCAGCACCTGCCCAGTCCTACGCGGCCTTGTATGAGGCCTCCTCAGCCAGTACCTCAGTGTGTTGGTCTGTGAGGTAGAGCAAAGGACCTCCATGCTGGTGACAGCAGAAACAGAGGGCACTCTGACCATGTAGGGTCTGGCCTGGGGTCTGGCAGGGGTAGACTGCCAATGCCAACAGCCTGGGTGTGACTCTCTTTCCATTTCAGGGCGACCAAGGTGAGAGGGGGCCAGTGGGGCAGCCAGGCCCTCAAGGAAGGCAGGTGAGTGCAGGACGGCTCAGGTAGGTGGTGTGGAGAATATCTCGGCACCTCATTTGATTTACTCCTTTGGTTTCTTTTCTCCTCAGGGCCCAAAGGGGGAGCAGGGTTCCCCGGGAATTCCAGGGCCACAAGGCTTGCCTGGCATCAAGGGAGACAAGGTACCAAATGAGACTGGAAAATACCTGGTAAAGAGGCCCTAAGATCCTGGCGTGGGGGTGGAGCTTAAATTCTTCTGAGCTTCCAAATCTTCCTGGAAAAATTACTCTTTGTGGGTCCAAGGGGTTCTAGGGGTGAGGCTGACCTGCAGAGGGGGATGTGACCAGCTGCTGAGGTGGAGGAACTCATCAAGTTCCTTGCTTTCTGCAGGGCTCCCCAGGGAAGACCGGCCCCCGGGGCGGCGTGGTAAGTACCAGCGCCTCCCCTTCCCCCGCCTAGAGGTGTCGCAGGCGTCGGGGGTGGGTGGGATGCAGGGCGGCGGGTGCAGGCGTGGTGGTATCACAGCCCCAACGCGGAACCCCCTTGCTGCTGTGACTCATGGTTTTGCATTAACAGGGCGACCCAGGGGTGGCCGGCCTCCCAGGAGAGAAAGGAGAGAAGGTGAGCGGGTGGCGTGGGATTGGCCAGGGAAGCGGTGGGTGGCCCCGGGGCCCCACCACTTCGTGACTGCGCTTCCTTGTGCCTGCAGGGCGAGTCTGGAGAGCCGGGGCCAAAGGGACAGGTGAGTTCTGCCCCTGTGACTCCGCCTTCCTTTTCTCCCACCGTCCCGCTGGGCTGCGGGGGAACCGCCACTCTCCAGGCCCCCTCCCCCTTCTACACCTGCTCCCACTGCGTGCGTCCTTTCACCCGGCTCTGCACCCATCCCGCCCTGGCAGCAAGGAGTCCGCGGAGAACCCGGCTACCGGGGGCCCAGCGGGGATGCGGGAGCTCCCGGAGTGCAGGGCTACCCCGGGCCCCCTGGCCCTCGAGGACTGGCTGGAGACCGTGGCGTGCCAGGACAAACCGGGAGACAGGGCGTGGCGGTGAGTCGGCCCCCCAGGGTGGGGGTCTCCTAAATAGGAAATCTCTTGGGGTGCTGCTAATGCCCCCAAAGGTTGGAAACTCCCAGAGGAAGCTGGCGTCTCTGAGACTGGTTCCACGC
This sequence comes from Eidolon dupreanum, assembly GCA_028627145.1. Taxonomy (NCBI): domain Eukaryota; kingdom Metazoa; phylum Chordata; class Mammalia; order Chiroptera; family Pteropodidae; genus Eidolon; species Eidolon dupreanum. The sequence continues at coordinate 22,132,330 of CM053502.1, read as the reverse complement.
TCCAGATCGGAGAGGATGGGTGTGGGGTGCAGCAGGAGGGATTTTGGTCAGATGCTAAAAATATTTACGGTGAAAAAGTAGGCGAAGGAGGGATCACAGGGCACAGGAGCAGCAGCCCTGGCAGCCAGGGGCTTCTTCCTGAAAGGGCCTCTCTGCTTTCAGGGCCGAGATGCCAGTGATCAGCACATCGTGGACGTGGTGCTGAGGATGCTGCAAGGTGAGGGGAGGGGCTCCAACCCATCTTCACAGTCCAGGTCAGGGCATCACTCCCCCTTCAGGAATCTCTCCAAGTGGCCTTTCCCCAGTGTCTGGAGCCCTGGGTGCCCATTCCAGCTCTGCCTGTAAGGGTCTGAGGACCTTAGATACATCCCTGCCCTCTATGGATCTTTGACTTCAGCAAAAGGGCCTGAGAAAAGGGGAGGTTAAATACAGGGCTTTTTTTCTGTTCTGCGTCCACAGAGGCCAGAGGCCATCAGGATGCTCTGCCTTCTGAGTTTTCTGAGTTGGCACCTCTCTATCTCTCTCTTTCCCTCCAGAGCAACTGGCAGAAGTGGCTGTTAGTGCCAAGAGGGAAGCCCTGGGTGCAACTGGCATGGTGGGTCCTCCAGGACCCCCTGGGCCTCCTGGGTACCCAGGCAAACAGGGACCCCATGGGCACCCTGGTCCTCGGGGTGTTCCTGGCATCGTGGGAGCTGTGGGTCAGATTGGCAACACGGGGCCCAAAGGTGAGTGCTGTTCTGTGGTGAGGGTGGGGGCCAGACAATGCGCTTTGGCTCCTGTTGCTCAGTCTCCTGTTTTCTCTTCTTAAATCATTCCCCTTCCCAGGACGAGATCTCCTGGGCTTTCTTTCTTGGCAGCAAATTGATGAAAACAAATGTACTATTTTATAACCTGTTTTTTTTTTTTTAATTATTTTTATTATTTGGGGGGGGGGGTGTTTTAAATTTACTTAGTGATACACCATAAACATCTTTCTGTGTCTCTAGAAGTGGGGAGGAAGATTAACAAAACAGTAAAGTGGGCAGACATGAGAGTCACAAGATGGGTATGAGTCCAGACTCTGCCACTTTCTTGTTGTGACCCTTGCTTTGACAAGTTACCTGTTGATCTCTCTGGACCTCAGATTTATCGTCTGTAAAATGAGGATATTAATAGCAACAACCTCATGGTGGTGAGGATTAATTACATTTAAAGGTAATTTACATAGTTCATTGCTTGGCACATAGTGAATGCCAGCTATCCTTATTATTAGACACGTTCCTGTAACGAACTTTATCGGCTGTAGAGTCTTCCACCCTTTGTCTGGACCGTCTTTTATTTAACCATTTCTGCAGTCATTTCCAAATTTCCTCTATTGTAAACTACCACAAAATAGGAATAATTACTGTATGTGCAATAGAAATTAAATAGCAACCAAAGTAGAAAAAACATTTTCCAGGTCTGGAAAACTAAGGCCCCCTTCTTTCTCTGCAGGAAAACGCGGAGAGAAGGGTGACCAGGGAGACATGGGACGTGGACACCCGGGGATGCCTGGGCCCCCAGGGATCCCAGGTGAGAACCTGGCCCTGCCCAGAGGCGGTTCTGCCCCTCAGCTCTGGATTTAATGACCCATAGACAACTGGGTCTTCACTGTGGAGGCTTCATGCTCTGAAACTCAGTGCCATATACTCAGCTTTTGCACCCCTTTGGAGTACCCAGGAGCTTCTGGGAGGGGTCAGGCTAGAAATTGGATAGCTGAGATTCTGAGGACTTCCTGGGTTGTACCAAAATCTGCTTCATGGAGGGAAAGGAAGGGTATTTGCTCTCAACACTCATTGATTGGAAGTGGCAGTAATTGACAACCGGATGTAACTCCCAACCTGTTAGTCTGGGGTAGAGTCCCTTCTACCTGTGGTGTCCTTGACTTCATTCCCTACCCTACCCCTCCACCCCTGAAAAGTGGAACTTACAAGTTCTAGGGTGGAGACAGGAGGAGGCCCTGATGTCTTGACATTCTCCCTTTCACAGGTCTTCCTGGCCGCCCTGGCCAGGCAATCAATGGTAAAGATGGAGACCGAGGGTCCCCAGGGGCCCCAGGAGAGGCAGGTCGACCTGGCCTGCCAGGCCCCGTGGGGCTGCCTGGCTTCTGTGAGCCTGCAGCCTGCCTTGGAGCCTCAGCCTACGCCTCTGCACGCCTCACGGAGCCTGGATCCATCAAGGGGCCATGAACATCAGGCCAGGATAGAGCCTGGCAGGCATCCTGGGGAGAAAAGACTGGGTTCCCTCTGGGTGGACATGAACCCCACCCTTCAGCCCAGGAAATCAGCTTTCCCAAAACCTTCTGTCTGGGACCCAGGAGTCCTTAGGAAAAAGAAATTCTAAAACATGGAGGAAGGGAAGGGAGGGCATCAAAACGAAAAGATGAGGCCAACAGACAGGGCTAGTGTCACTGGAGAGTCCAGGCTCCAAAGAGGATGGAGTGGCACCACTCAGATGTTACTAAAACAAATGTATCCTTAATTCACACCATCTTCCACTGGCCATTTTGTCCTTGGGACAGATGGACTTAGGTCTCTACTGGTTCCTGATCCCATTTCACCCACTGGACTTACTAGGTGACTGCTAATGGGTAACTACCTGAGGTGGCTGCCCTTAAGCCAGCCCCACTACTTCCTCCCTGCATCCCTCCCATCTAAGTATTTAAACCCCCTTTTCCTTCTCTTTCTGGCATCACCTTCTCTCACCACTCCCTTAGATCCACGAAGGCCTTTCTGTAAATAAAAACCCCCAACTTGGGTACAAACCAGGATGTGAATTGTTGAGCTTAATTTCTCATGGATTGGAGCTGGGACTCCACTGCCCGGGAATGATAGTCAGGGGCTCCAGAAGAGGAGGGCAGGGGGTAAGCCACCTTCCCCTGGGCACATCCTGAATTATGAGCATTAGGATGACACAGCAAGTTGGAGGAACATCTGTGGGAAGAACCTGGGGGTGGTCAGGACGGTGATCTGCTATGTAACTTTGGGCAAATCACTTCCCAGACTTTGTACAGCTGTGACAAGGATGCAGCCAGGTCTTATTTATCCCAGCAGAGCACTCCTGGTGTCTTGCCTGGGGCCTGGCACATGTGAGGTCCTCTGTGAGTTTAGCACCCATTGTGTGTTGGCCCTGGGGCAGGAGCTGGCAGCAAAAGATAAGAAGACTTGACTCTGACCCTTCGGTGGGGTTCCCAGGCCAATGAGAAAAACAGACATAGACTGGATGATGAGAGCAGAAGTGATATTCACTCACGCCACTTTCACTAAGGGGACATCTAGGGGAGAATGGCTCATATCTGATCTGTACCTCTGGGGGTTCCCAGCTTCATAGCTTTGTAGGCAAGCAAAGCTGCTCCAAACAGCAGAAGCAGGGAAGGGCATGGCAGGTGCTTTTGACTCATGCAAAAATGGGAGTTTTTGAAATTCAGAGAGTGACCAATCCCTTTGCTCCAGTGTTGATTTGGGCATTTGTTTCTTTAAATGAAGCATTTTGCCAGCTCCAGACCCTCCTGAAGGGAGACACAGGACTCCAGCCTGAGGTTTGAGCATTTTCTGAAGCCTGGGCCCTCCTACACCTCACCCTAAACTTGGCTGCGCATCCGCGTCTATGCTGGAGCACCCTTTTTCTCCTCTGGCCAACAGAGGCAGAGAACTCCCCTTGCTTGCCCACCCTCCCTCCTTCCTTCCTTGCCCCAATACGTGTGCGCACAAATACACACACCATTACTGGTGACGTCTCAGCATCCTTACCCCAATCTAGACAGGAAGGATAAGGTGGGGTAGACCTAAGGGGCACAGAGGTGGCTTCACCCTCAGTGCTTTGGCAAATCCTGAATCATAGCATCCCAGTCCCACTGCCCCCATCCCAAGGCCCCACTACGGCTGGGGCTGTAGGAGCCTTGGAATCCAGAATCGGGAGCTCAGTGAAAAGGGGAAGAGGATGAGAGCTGCAGGAGGCAGCTGCAGCCTAGCCCTGAGCTGGCTCCAGGTATTTCATACCTAGTGGAAAGGGGGTTCTCCCTTCCATAGGCCAAGTCACTTTACTTGTCTTGGTGTTTGAAACCTTGGCCTTAAGAGAGTCATTTGAAAAGAGAAAAAAAAAATGAAAGTTTCAAAAACCAAAACCAAAAAGAAAACCCAAAACAGTGCTTGGCACATAACAAAGACTCAATAAATAGTCATTAAGTGCATGCTCAAAGAAGACCCCACTGACCATCAAACCAGGAAGGAAAGGATTTGGTCTTGGCTAGTGTGTGGCTGAGGCATGCTCCAAGATGGCTCAGAGCATCCAGTTTATTTCCTCCTCTAAGAACAGGGATCTGCCCCTCAATAACTGAACCTTGGGAGACAAAAATCTAGTGCAACAAAAATGAAGTAGGAATTCAACTCCTATGTTCACAATCAGGAAAAGGGGGATTTAGGAAGCCAAACTGAGTATCACATCAAGGCATCCCATCTCCTTCCTGGAGGTTCAGCAGTTTCTCCTCCAGAATGCAATCTATGAGGACTGAGTTCCAAACCTGCCCTTGGCTGGGCTGTAGAAGTCCGGATGATGGGATTTTGTTTCAAGTAATTTAGCAAACCATTAATCTTTCAGCCCAGATGGCCAGCATCCAACCCGTGTCACCAAAAATTCAACAGTGAAAGGGGCCTTCAGCCAGAGCCCTAATGTTTTACTAACAAACGAGGCCCCAAGTTGGCTGCTGGTCATTTTGGCAATTTCTGAAGTATCGATATGGTGGCACTGGGTGGGCACAGAAGTTGATGAAGCCCTCCGCCAGGTAAGCACTGGCAACAGCAGTGGAGCAGCAGTGGAGAGGCTGCTCTAAAGAATCCTGGTAGGGGCAGAAATATTCCCATTTGGAGGGCTTGTTTCTTATCCATAAAGCGAGGATTACACTGATGATAGTACCTATAGCCAGTTGCCTTGGTTACTGGACCTCTGTCATGCTCTTCATGAGGTCATAATCAGCTAAACTCAAGCAGATCTAGCTCTAGGTGGATGAGATGTGTCCTCTGTCCCCTTTGCATATCTATCTGATCACCACTGCAACTCAACCTGTCCAAAACTAAAGTCAAAACTGGAGCCACCCCCACCTCAACCTGTTCCTTTAGGGTATCCCTATCAGTGACTAATTCTACCATCTACCTGTGCCCAGGTCTGAAATAAGTAAGAAGGATGCATCACCTTTAACTTTTTGCCTTCACCCCCTTATCACAAGTTTCTTCTCCAACCCTGTTGATCTCTCCTTTTCACTCATTTGATTAGCAAATATTCATTCATTCCCTAAATATTATTTGTTCACTGTTTCCTCAACTAGAATGTAAGCTCTGTGAAGGGAGGGGATTTCATCATGTTCATTGCTGTACCCTGAGAGCCTACAAGAAGATACAGTATTTAACAGGAACTTATACATATTAGCTAAATGACATTATTCAGGATAACAGCTTCATGTTTTATTATGGCACACAGCCCCTTAAACCTGACCCGACTTCCTCTCTAGCCTCATTTCTCCTAACTTGCAATTCCTAAAATGCCTCCGTGTTCTCATGTTTTTGTACCTGCTGTTCCCTGGAATACCCCCTGCCCTTCCTTGCCCGGTTGGTTCCTACTTCTCTTTCAAAATCTCATCTCATCCTCTAGCAATCCTCTCCTCACCCCGACTGCCAGCTGGGTTAGACACCTTTGTTTTTGTGCGTATCCATATCATGGTGATTATGGTGAATTATTAATATTGTTATTAACAATTATAATTATTAGTGTGTGGCTGAGGCATGTTAATCAGTTACTGAGTTCTTATTATCAGTCACTGTGCTAAACACCCTGCAAACATTATCTCATGCTACCCTTACAAGAGCCCTGTGAAGCAGGTATTAACCCCATTTGCTATGTTAAAAAATAAAATCTTTTTCTCAAACCCACTTCCACTAACAGCTGCCATCCCATATTTTTTTGTCCCTTTTATGGGAATAAAGGGTTGTCTAATTTGGCTCTTATCACACTGTCCTTGGATACCTTTGCTGGTCTCTCATCTCCCCAGTAGCTGACAAGATTCAAGAGGGGTCTTGAATCATAAGTTTTTGGATACAAGTTCTCTATAATTTTCTTTGTATAGCACCAAGAACAGAACTTAAGGCCCACAAGTGGTACTTAGTAAGCTTTCTGCTAATGATGATAAAACACTCAAAACAGTCAAAGCTACATAAAGTACACACGTACAGAAGAAGCCAAAAGATTAATGAAAAAGATCAAATAGAAGGCGGCTTCCTCAAGGAGGAGAATACTACATAAAAGATTAGCGGTAACAATGAGAATATAAAGGTAAAGTCCGGCTCTCCTTTGATAGCTCAGCTGATAGAGCAGAGGATTGTAGACTAGGTAAAAGTAAAAGCCAACCTGAAACCATCATCGATACTAAAATTACTGAATCAGTCCCAGGAATTCTGCTCCTATCCTGAACAGAGGCAGAATTTACTGGTAGCTCTCAGACTTCAGCAAAGGGCCAAATCAGATAAATGCATTACCTACACACAACAGAGGCTCTGCCTTAGATTCAGAGATCAACCCTGCTAAGGGCATGCTATTTTACCTGTCTTGATCTACTTCATTCTGCCCCCTGCAAAGTGGATGCAAAGTGGCACCTCTTTCCCTCCTTGGTTGGCCTTTCTACTCCTTCCCCTGATTGGTCAATACCTAAGGAAGCTACCAGTATCCTTAGGCCATACCTATGCCTCTGCCACCCATAAATTGTAGGTGACCAGGTTAAAACAATCAGATTAAAAAGCTAATTACTGCTGCCACATGTAAGGAAGACCAAAGATTCAGCTGAGCAGACCAGACAGGCCCAAGACAATTCTGAAAATGGAGAAGCAACAGTTCCAAATGAAGCTTCTAAGGAAACACCAGCAGGAACTGGTAACATTCTGGAGTGAATCAGGGGGAAGGCACTGAAGACTCACTGTGAGTGAGACATCGCGATGGTGCTGACGTCACCCAGCATTAGGGCCATTTCTTCCTATTATTCTTCATGTCCTGGCAACTCAGTCCTCTAGGTGATAAATATATAGTTGGGTAACAAATAACACACAAATTTTGTCAAATCGAAGACAAAGTACATTAATTTGCATTGGCAATTTTTAATGTTTCACTTGTGCAGAACTGAAATTTGTATTTAAAGGCACAGAAGGAAGGAAAGGCAGTTATCACAGCATGAATTCACAATAAAGGATGCTGGATAAAATCACAGACTGCTCCTCTTTAGCCTTAGGAAATAAATAATGCAGTACTAAACTAGATCTTTATTTTTATTATATTTCCGTGTGAAGTCATCACCCAAATATGATCTGAGCAAATGACTTTCTGGCCAGTACCAAGGGTGCACAGTTGATCCCACTTTGAAGCAGTCAAACATGCAGCTTTGAAAACTGGAAAAGAAAGCTTGTATAACATTTGTTTCGAGAAGAAAAATCATTAGCATATCAAGAACTGTAACTTTCAAAAATGGAACCAGGCCTGATTAAATAGTACTTATGATTTACTGATAAAAATTACAAAAATAAAAACTAAAAACTCTTCTGTCCTTGAAAGAGATAGAAAACTATATATTTTTTCCTATAGTATCCTAAGAGTCATCAGTATTTCACCTTTAAGTCTCTTAAAATGTCATTTCTTCTTCTTTCTACATTCTACCACTGTAAAAATAGCAAAACCTGTTCAATATGACAATTTCTGATAAGTGAAAGGATGCATTATATATGTGATAAAAGGGTATGAGGAAAAGACTGAATGTTTTCAAAAATACTAGTTTACCCCTAATGGGGCCATGTTACTGAGTGGAAAACAAGATAAAGACTGAGATTTTCTTAAAAACAAAACCCAGTGATTTGAAACATTCTGTACATAATTTCTAATTTCAAAGCACTACTGGAAATTCCTGATCCATGTGTAGCAAGAGAGGGAACAGAGAATTTGGCAGAACAGTAGGACATATTTCTAAGTACTTTCATTTAAATAACATCAGCCTTACCAATTAATGTCTTTCTTCCTTATTTAAAACACTGATTGGCCAGGTTAAATCATAACAGCATGAAAGTAAAAACAAGTCTCAACTTAGGTATGAGCACAATGATTCGGAACCACTGTTTCTGCATTACAGAGGACTCAGAGGTTGGGTGTCCGCTCTTAAACATATGCCTCCAAACACCTTATATGCAGATTTCATAGGAGTGTGTAAATAAAACAAGTTCTCTATTTTCACAAACAATTTTACAAGTTGATGATAAATTTGACATTAAAGATAAAACTATGCCTCTAAAAACATTAAGCCTTAAAATTTTATCCAGTGTTTTCTTAATAAACAAATTATTAAAATAATTTTTGAAATGAGATATTAAATGTATTTAAATCTGGGCTTTTCTGTACTTAATACTTTTTCTTAAAAAAGAAATTAAAAACATCAAGAGCAGGAACATGCTGCCAGGACAGAAATAATCAGAAATATCTTCAGTCGCAGACCCTGTGCAATTCAATCTTGTTTTGAGTTTTTCAAAGCTTGAAGTCTCTCTAGTAGTGGAGGATGAGAATAATGCCACATTGAAAATAGCCAATCAGAAACAGGGAATCCCAAGTTATCTTTGTTGAGTTTGATTAAAGCGGAATATAAGTCTTTAGCCTTCCCAAGTTTCTTGGCAAATGCATCAGCTTGAAACTCAAATCTGCGGCTTAGGACTGTTAGGCAAAAAGAAAGAACCTGAAAAAGTAAATAAAAAGGTTTTAACCACTGTCCCACTCTTTGTTGTCACTGAAGATTTCATGAACTAAGACTGCAGAGGAAGTTTAGCTCAGGATAAGAGAAATAGTAGGCCCAAAGAAAGATCACTAGTATTTAGGGAACTTAGGATGGGGAATTATTATAAATTGAACCTTTTCCCCCAAACAGACCAGAAACATATGAATCCAAAGAATGTTACCCTTACCAAAAAATACTAAGTATTAAGAATTTGCCATGAGCCAGGCACTTTACATATTCCCCAATGATCCTACAAGGTAATTACTCTTACTCCTGTTTTACAGATGAGGAAGGTGAAGTTCAGAGAGGTGAGATAACTTGCTTGAGGTCACACAGCCAGGTGGTAGTGCTGAAATTCCCAGGGACTCAAAAGCCCATGCACACCACCTTCCTCAGAGTCAGAGTGAAGTCGTGGTAATTTATATTTAGACTCCCTTTCTTTTTAAAAAAATATTGTCATCTTTTATCCACCTTTAAAGGATAATGACAGTCTTTACTAAGAATATTCTAAAAAATATGCTATAGCTTCTAATGACAATCTCAAAATTAAATTTTGTAAAATGTTCTGAGCTCTGCAGCATTGCCAGAATAAATATCCAGTCTCCAAAGGTGACTGCTATGAAGGGGACAAATTTCATTTGAAAATATAAACTTCTGAGGGAAAAATAATTTCTTTGCATACTAAAGTATTGTAGGTTGAATGATGGATATTTCTTATCTTAAAATACTTAAGTATTAAAACAAAAAAAAGGTTAAAAAGTCTCTCATTTGTACCTCTTATTGCCACTAGCAAATATAAGAGTTTCAAAGTAAAGTTTGAGAGTTCCTGCTAACTTCTAAGATATGTTCAAACTCAATAACTGAATTCTGCCTGAAATTTCTTTCCAAATCTTGAATATACTTGAAGATACTTTTAGGGATAGAATCATTTAGGGACAATGCTATATAAGTATGATCTATTCCTCTCTATTTTTCTTTTCTGGTACCTTATCCTTCTCTCTCTTTTTTTTATGAACAAATAGGATTCATTTAGTTTATCTTAAAACCTTATCTTAAAACCTCTATAATCTGTTCCAAAAAATAATTCTGAATGGCGATATCTCAAGCTCCCCAGTATCATTTCTTGGCTTAATTTGGAAGCCTTATCAAATATTACAGCATGTTGTCATCATCAGATTTATTAATAGTCTCATTAATCCATGTCTTATCATATGTATGAAGCCCCACTACTGAGCAATCACAGAGTAGTGGTTCTTAAACTTCACTTATGATAAAGTACCCAATTCTGATTTAGAGGGTCTGGAGTGGGATCTTAAGGCAATTTTGAAGTAGGTGGTCAGAGAACACAATCAGAGGAATGCTGTCATATAGCCTCCCTTATCTAGCCATACATACACTCAATTATTATTTGTCTTGCTCCCTCACACACAGATTTTAACCCAAGGATTGGTGAACATATGGTCTAGGATATAGCATTCCAATAGTTAATCTCCATCACCAAGTCTCTGAGGTATGTGTTATTTCAAAGTTTATGCTACTAGAGTCTAATTCTTCACTTTTTCCCCCCCCAAACACGTTTTTCTTTATTTGGGCTTGGGTTTTTCTGCTACTGTCTTACACTGGTCAGTAAATCAAGGGACTAAAAGACTTTGTTTCATCTCCTTGTTAAAACTATAGTTCTATTTTTTTTTTTCTCACGACCCTAGGGGTTCTAGATTTGAAACAAGACACATGTGAATAATTTTAAAGATTATATATTACCTCATTGTAAGGTGAAAAAATAAACTGGAAAATGATCAATAGTCCAATTAGAGTGGGCTGGCTATCATAAAAACCAAATGCAGCAAAAAGCTCCTTTCGACCAATTAACACAGCAAACAAGAAGAAACACAGGAATGAATTCATCTAGAAAGAAGGACACAAAATTTCTAAGTTATTACTGAGCTGATTTCACTGCAGTACCAAAAAATTAGAATAAGACATTATGGTGTGACTTTAAGAATGGTGTTAATATGGGGACCAAAAAAAAGTTTAGGTAGTTTCATAGTTTTTAGTCTAGAAAGAAAAATAAAATTTCCCCAAAGGTATAAACTATATAAGTTTTCTCTAAGGACAGGCTTAAGTAGAACCTCCTATGATTGCCAGTTTAAAGTAATCAACAGCAATAGAATATTTTCTTCTCGTAAAAAGTTAAAGAGCTAAAATGGATACGGGCTTTGTTTGCACTAAACCATAATCAGACACAAGGCCTCCCACTTGACATTGATTGGCAGGCTCCAAAGAAAATAGGCATCCCTTGAATTCTCTTTAAGACCACTGGTTCTTTACTGAATAGTTACGAAGGCCCAAGAAAAAGTAGGTCTATCTTTAACAATACATAAAAGAGAAAAATTATCAAAAGTCTGTGCCAAAATACTAGTAAAGGGGTATTGGAATAAAGCTGGAGAACAAATATCATTCTTTTTCCTTAGCAGATGAGGATCTCAAAGGTAAACCACATGTAGGTGTGTCACTCCAAACCATTTATCAGGTGACTCAAAAAGCGGTCAGCTTACAGTGAGGCTTGAAGAATAAGAAGGCTCACCAGCTGGCCCAGGATGAAATGCAAGCAGCTCTGCCACTCAGCCTTTATATGTTCCAAGAGAAAACTTCACTCACAGTGAAGGACCCTAGAATTATAAGCTTTGATGCCATTTCCATCAAGTAACTACTGCCCCTTTGAAAAACGACTTTCAGTTTGCTCCTGGGACCTACTAGAGACTGATTCTTGGCCATAGGACACCATCATCTTACAACCTGGGCTGCTCCTCCTGAACTGGATACTATTTTGATACATCTAGCAAGGAAACTGGTAGGCTTAGAACTCCAACACCAGGTATAAGTGGTAAGTAAATATAAGAGTGAGAATGAAAAAAGTCTTGAAGGCAGAAGTTAAATGAGCAGGTGGCTCACACTCCTGGTATGCCAACTCCTGATACTCTGCCACCTCTCAAATGACCCTTACTCATGGGAAGTTCCCTATAATTATTTAATTAAGGAGGAAACATTTAAGCCTATTTTACAAATAACTTAATATGCTGGCACCAGCTAAAAGTAGACTGTTGTGGCATTACAGTACCATCCTGGAAGACAGTGGTGAAAGGAAATACTCTCAGTAAGAAACTATAAGCAGTCTACCTCAATGCGCACTCAGACTGGTAGGAGAGAGGGCCTGAGCTGATTATATACTAATTATATACTAATTAATTGGCAGTGGACAATTAATGGTTTGGCTGGATGATCAGGGCCTTGGAATAAACTAGAGTTATGACTAACAGGGAGATCTGGAAAAGAGAGATGAGAAAAACTTCCAAAATTAGCCCTCAGAACGATAATATTTTGGTCTAATGTGAATGTTCACTAAGAGTCCCATAGCAGAGGAGGCTCTCAGTGATCAGGTGAAGAAGATGTCTGCTCTGTGGACGTTAGCCAGACTCTTTCCTCAAGCACTTGAGGACTTGGTCATGAACCAAGTGGCCAAGGTGATAGGGATGGAGTTAATGCATTAATCAATAACACAGACATCCCCCCACTGGCTCCTACCAGGTGCCCAAGCTATCAGAATTGGCAATCAACCCCAGCCCTCATGAGGTAGCACACCTCAGGGACCAGGCAAGCAGCTCAGGGTAGGCTGACTTCATTGGACCCCCACCTTCATGAATAGGTCAGTGATTTCCTTGTTTGATAGAATATTTACTTTGAACCTAGATATGGACTTGTTTAATGTCTCATTCACTGCTGTGTATCCACACAACATAGCTTCAAGCCAAGGAACTCATTTTTATACCTACAGAAAATGCCTATAGGGGTTCACAAGTCTACCCATGTAATCCAGCACCCAGAATCAGCTGGCCTTTTAGAAGGGTATAAAGTCTCACTTAAGACTCAGTTAAAGCTACATATGCTCAGAACCAGTCAACAAGATAATAGTGCTATTTCACCCAGAGCCTGCAACCTATGGTCACTCTGTGGGTTTAGAGCTATTAACACCCAGAGGAGGAATGTTATGGCAACTGTTATTTTCTTCTTTATATTTACTACATTTTCCAATTTCTTTTCAAAGGATGTATAATGACTTTTAAAAGAGAAAAAGATGTTTTTTAAAAAGCATTTTAATGTCCAAATTATCTAGGCTCATGCCTTTTGATCTTACAGCTCCCATAGTTAAGTAACCCAGGTGGTAATGATGATAGTGGTAACAATAATAAATTTTATAGTACCTACCACATTCCAGGTACTACTACAAACTCTTTACGTGTATTAACTCATTTAATTCTTACATCAGTCTTATGAGGTATTATCATTAACTAAGTCATGGAGTCAAAGAGAGGTTCAGGAATTTGCCTGAGGTCATGCATGTAGTGACTCACAGGTAGTAAGTCAGGGAGCCATGACGTAAAGCCAGGAAGCCTGGCTATAGCATCTGTCTTAAGCTCTCTACTATAAGACCTCTCATGCCTGCCATATTTCTCATTTGACTACCATGCCATAAAAAGAGAAATGTCACTCCAAACTTACCTGGCTAATAATGATATTTTTGACTGTGTGTCCCAACTTCCAATGTCCCAGTTCATGGCCTAGTACAGCAAGCACCTCCTCATTTTTGCATCCTTGTTTCTTATTCTGAATCAAAGAACAAATTAAAAATACATTAACAAGAGCTTTTAAAAAACTTATACCTTTTAACCCAGTAAAGCCCTTCTTAGATTCTAACTTAAGGAAACAATTAGACTTTTGTGCAAAATTATTCATTCACTTAGCAAAACATTCTCTGAACCACTCCATGTTAGACACTGGGTTGAGCATTAAACATAGAACCATGAACAAGACAGACATACTCTGACTTCATGAAGCTTACAGTCTAATTTAGATTAGGAAAAAAGTGAAAAAATAGAAATCTTTGTTAATAGGGCAATAGTTAAATAAATCATGACAAAGTTGTATGAAAGCCATATTATAAACCCACTAGAAATTTTGTTTTCAAAAATTATGTTTTGACATGGGAAACTGCTCATAATAGATAATGTCAAATAATAGTTATGTTATATACCCATTAGAAATGTTTTCAAAGACTACATTCTAACATAATGGTTTATTAGGTGAAGAAAACGGGAAACAAAACTAAAAACATAGAGTATGATTCTAATTACAAAAAAATGTGAATATGTATGCAGAAATACACAAATATAGAAAACAGACTGGAAATATATCGAAATGTTAGCAGTTTTTCTATGTGGTAGGATTATAGCGATGTTTATTTTATCTTTCTTATATTCTAAATTATTCACAAATAAGTACATATCACTTATGACCTCCAAAAAATACACCAGGAATTATCATTTTAAAAATTGTTACTTCCAAGTTAAGATGGCAAAAAGAACATTCACATCTAATTTTATTCCTTCTAAAAACTCCAATCAAACTATAGTCAATGGACATATATTTTTTAAAGATACAAACTCACAAGGATGGGAGAAACAGTAGAGATGATAACAGTGACATTTTGGAAGCAAAAAAGCAGACGGACAAATGATAACAGACTAAGCAGACCAAAGAAGGCTGACTCATAAGCCAGTAGTGGAGAAAACAGAAGCAGCCTGATTTACACCAGAGTCTTCAAAGGGCTTGGGAATTAACAGCATCACATAGTTCTGGAACTGGGGGAAAAGAATGAGGTGACTAAAATAAGAATTGGGTGAGAGCTGTTTGAGAAATGGTTAAAACTCCAGATTCCTTCTCCAACTCCACACCAAAAGGCAACTGCTCCTCCCTCATCCTGGCAGAAGCCTGAAAGTTTATTCTCCCTAGAAAGGATAAAAGAAGAGGATCTTTCAACTGGGGGTTCACTAAGCTTGTCAATTTAAAAAAAAAAGTGATTGCCAGTTTGGATTTGAAAACAGCCATTACATTACAACAAAATCCATTGCTATGCTATGTACAAGATATCTAAAACAAAAGGATGTTAAAAGTAAGGTTAAAAGTAAAAGAATGAATGATAGTGGTGATGGTTGTACATTATGAATATACTAAAAACCATTGAACTTTACACTTTCGAATGGTTGAAATGGTAAATTTTATCTCAATAATTTTTTTTAAAAAGTAAAATGATGACATGACTTCTAATAAACATTAACCAAAAGGTGGTATAGCTATATTAATAGCAGACAAAATCAACTTAAAGGAAAAAAGTATTATTAAAGGTCACAACAGAATGCTAAAAGGTTCAATTTACCAGAAGAATACATTAACTCTAAATTTGTATGCACCTAATACTACTTCCATAGAATATATTAATTCAAAATTTTCAGATCTGGAAAGAAAACCTGACAAACCTATCATAATAGAGAATGTTAAGATACCTCTCTCAATAACTGAAACCGAGCAAATAAAATGTCAATATGATGTAAAGACCTCAACAAAATTATACACCAGCTTCATCTACTGGAGACATATTATACTTGTAACATTAGAGAATATAGATCCTAAAAAGTGAAGACTTAAGGTTTTGAGAAAAAAACTCCAGCTACTTAAAAGGGTGAAGTACAAAAAACCAGATGAACATGGAATTGATTTTGTTTTATACAGTGTAGAAAAATGCAACCTAATGGGAAGCAAAGTTTATTGAAATCTAGATATTCTACTACTTTCCCCTCCTTTACCAATTCCTCATTTTAAAGGAACATGACCACTTAAAGAAAAGTTGGGTAGATACAGGAGAAAAAGGGATCAATCAGAGAGATTTACAAGATAGCATTTACATTTATTATCTTTTCCTTTTAAATATTAGAATTTAGGTCAGAGTACATTTGGTAGAGAAAGAAAAAAATGAGGTAACTAACCCAGTTCCTTAAATGGCTAAGAGACACACACGTGCACCTGTAACTTCAGGACATGGCCATGAAGAGGGAGTTATGAATTAAAGCACCAACTAATAGACATCTATCTTAAGGAGGAAAAGAGGTGCAACTAAAGATTTACAGACAAAGATATTCACTGCAAGAATATTTTTAACAGAAAAAAACTGAGAAACAACCCATATATCCAAAAACAGAAAAAGGATGAAAAAAAATGATATTTTAGAAAGACTAGAAATATATATATAGTACAATGTTTATGGTTAGCAGGATATAGATGATTTTGTCATAGATATTTTCTAACTTACCTATCACTTTATGATAAGCAAAAGTATGTCTTTTTGTTTAGTAATAATGATGTTAATAGCTCCTACTCATTAATGGCCTATGTACCAGACATTGACTATATTAGGTATTTTACATACAGTTCATGAATCTCCATTTCTATAAGGCAAGTATGATGAACCTCATTCTATATAAATTAACAGTCTTTAAGTTTCCATTTTCACAATTTACCTGCTTCCCAATATGAACTATAAATTCTTTTATAAAACAACCAGTTCTCTATTAGAGCGCAGAGGCTCTTGTCTTTTAGTTCGACATGTGGGTTTAAGAAGCTATTCAGAACTACACTGAAGTCATATTCAAAGATATGGAATGAAGAGAGCTTTCTACAAAAAGGAGACTTGCTTATTTGTGGTAGATTCTTAGACAGAACTTGATTTTCTTTTCTTCCCACACAAATTTCACATGAAGAAAAAACAAAAATAAATAAAATATACATCTTCACTTTTCTATAGCAATATTTATAAAAGTCACACACTGATTCACTTGATCCTCACAACACCAAGCTGGGAAGGATGGAAAGTATTATCTTCATTTTAGAGATGAGAAAAAGGAAGCTGAAAAAATTAAAATGTCTTGCTTAAAATCATGTTGCTAATAAGTAGTGGGTAAAACTCCAACTCACACCTTTGGAGCCTGTGCCCTTTCTATTATACTTATCAGCTGGGAAAACTTTCACCTAACCTGAGCACTTGCTGGGGAAACACTTGTTTTCTTCTACAAAAGGGAAGCTTTTCTATACAGCTTTCATATACTTTTAATTTTTTTTTTTACTTAAACTGCTTTTGAGATAGGTTGTCCCAATTATGTTCTCCATTTGTCTCCTCAAGGGTTACTCCAGACAGTAGGTTCCCTAGACGTCTTTTAAAGTGTTAATGGCCAGTATAGAGACATTCATCAAAATGTTCACAGTAGTTACCTCTAAGAGGAGGGATTTCAAATAACTTTAGTTTTCTTCCTTGAACTTCTGTTAAAATTGAAACACTTCATCTCTACATCATGCTGACTTAAAAGCATAGTAGGCGGTCAGTAGCAGATGCTGAATAAATCATTGTTTCCTAAACTTTTGCCACATCTGTGTACTCTCTATGTGATTATTTACTTCATATCTTTCTTTAAACCAATTTACTTTTTAAAACTTAACCTTATCTTAAACGATAACATTCATGAAATGTTCTTATCTTTTTCCTAATATACATTAACATATAGCTATTCAAATGTAAAATACTGATATACTATCTAAAATCATCTCACCAGTGGTACATGCACTGGAAAGTAATACAGTTAATCAGTTCTGAGTCAGTCTTTGACTTTCTCCTTCACTCCCCATAATAGTGATCACAAAGTGCTTTAAATCCATCTTTTATTGTGACTCTTCCATTTATTCTGACCTCTCACTCTAGTGCACGCCTTCATTATTTCATGTTTATCTTGGATATCTTGATGCAATAGGCCCTATTAGCTTCCCTGCCTCCAGTCTTTGCTCTATCCTATATGCTGCCACCAAATTTTAGCCTTCCTAAAACAAGCTTTGGCCTCTAACCAAGTCAATCTAAACTTTCTAGGCCACTGGAAACAACCACTCGAAGTCTTCAGAAAGAAGTATTTACAAACTGGTCCTGGCCTACCTTTATATCCTCATCTATAAGAATCTACTTAATCAGTCTCAGAATAGCCAGTATGTAATTTTTCTATAGCTTTATTCATTCATATTTTCAACATGAAAAGGCCTATCCCCAAGTCAAAATTCCATCTAGTTCAAGTATCTTCTCTCTTAAGAAATCTGTCTGACCATTAGGATCTGCAGTAACTTCCTAATTTCTAAAAGCCACATTATTTCAGCCACTTATGATCTTTACCACACTGTGCCTTAAACAATGGCTATTTGTATACATATTTAGTCTCCTTTACTATAGGTTCTTTAGGGTAGGACTATGTCTAATACATCTTCATCATGTAACTTATACATAGATGCTAAAATATTTGTACTTATCAACAAAATAAAGCAGGCTCTTCAAGACACCAGGAAAATAACTTAAATTCCATTTGGGCCAATCTTTTTAAAGATTTAAGCCAAAGAATACTGCTCTCATTGATACTAAGGTAGTTAATTTCATTCCACTGCTTGAAATTAGTGGACCATTATCTAATGTCTAGGTTTGGCTATAATGTAATCCACTCAGTACATGGAAACCTCTTAAGCAAGCTGACTTACTGAACTTGTTTGATTCCCCAATGTTGTCTGTCACTGGCTTACCCTTCTGGACTTCAGTTTTCCTAGCTGCAGAATGATCTTAAGATCTCTTTAAATCCTATAATTTAAATCCTATGATTCTTAGTAAGACCAAAGTGACTTTTATTCCAATATCCGAACTGGCAGAATAACCTCATTTAAAAAAAATAAACACAATCAAAGGAGTTAAACCTCTCCCAATGCTATTTAACCTCATCAGAGAATTTTGTTCCATCTACATATTTATAACAGGTTGGGCACTGTACTAGACCATCTTTTTAGGGTCAAAACAGATGCTCAAATGACGAATGAAGTACAGAGTACTTCACAAGTATTATTCCATTTAATCTTCATGACCCTAAAAGGTTGGCATCTCTTAGCCCAGTGTTTCTCAACTAGGAGTGATCTTGCCCCATATGTCCCTGTCCCAGGCATATCTAGCAAATTCTAGAGACAATTTTGGTTGTCAATTGTTGGGTGGGGGAGCTGATGCTGGTATCTAGTGAGGAGAGGCCAGGGATGAGACTAAACATCCTATGATGAACAAGATACCCTCCCACAACAAAAAATTATCTGGCCCAAATGTCAACAGTGCTGAGGTGAAAAATCCTGCTGGCATCATGTTTTAGTTAAGAAACCAAAAATTTGGAAAACCTAACCTTACTTGTCCAGAGTTACAAAGATCCAAAATCATCTCTGAATGATACCGAAGCCATTGGCACATCACACATATACATACTGGTGACTTTTCTGATTAAATTTGTGACATTTATTATCATTGTTCCCTCTTCCCCATGTAGTCTTGATACTTTAGATTTTGCTCATCAGCACCAGCTGACCTCATCCAGCAAAGAATTCAAAAAAGCTTTCTTAGACTCTCAGGTCAGATTTAAGAAATGTCTTTTCTAGTGCTCTCACTGCATGCAGTGTATTATATAGCTTTCTTCTGGCAATTACCATATTCTCCTCTTTTAACTATGAGTTCCTTGAGAGCAATGTACGCCTCTTTAATTTTGTATTCCTAGTGCCAATCAAAATATCCCAGAACAGAGTATATGTTTCATAAATATCTGTTAAACAAACAAAACTAACCAAATTATATAATGTACCCAAGGACACAAAGCTACTAAATGACAGAACCATGATTCAAATCCAAGTCTCTCCATTGCCAAAGCCTATAATTACTATGTCTCAATGAAGCTAAAAATTACATGTTTATCTCCTCTTTATTCTGCCTGTGGGAATTCTCTGATCATAAACGCATCAGGAATATATATAAATTCCCTGTTTTAAAGATAGTTTATAATCATAAGAATTTTCCTATCTTATGCTTCCAATTTTAATGTGTACATTCTGGAAAAGGTAGTTTAGTTATTAGCATGTAATAATAGTGACAATTATTCCCAAATACCAGAATTATAAAGGGGCCATGGTGTTTGTATTTGACAGTCTCCCTGAATTCAAAACTCACTACACAAAAATTAATGTTATGTTGAGTTGTCCCAGGAAATGTTTATAAAAACTAAATTAGAGTCTCTTAGGAAAAGAAGAACTCACTTTAACTTTAGCTTTTATTTCTTCACTGTCCCCTTCTCCATCATTGCGGGGTTCCATGCCAGACTCCTCCTGGATGTCTTTGTTTAAAACAGAATACTCTTCTAGTAGAGTGTCAAACAAAACTATTCGCTTGTTCTTGAAGAAGCCATAAAAATAAGCATTGCTGTGGGAAGAGCGTTTAGATCCTAAGGAAAAGACAGTTCAAAGCATGGAAAATAATTAAAAAGTCTGGGGTCCTTTGGAGAGACTCCTAGAAATTGAATTACTGGAAAGGACATTAACAATTTCAAATTGTTTAATACTTGAAGAAAACGGTATCAACATAAATCACCACGAGCAGTGGGGAATGTCTGTTTACCTGAAGTCTTGCCAACAAGATTTATGCTCATCACGGCTGTGTAGCAATAAAAGTAAGTAAGTAGTGAAACCTAAATATCCAGCAGTACTGGAATGATGAAATTATGGTAAAGCTATGAAATGGAATTTTAAGCAGCCCCCAAAACTGTACTTTTGAATAATTTTAACTAGATAGGAGAAAGCTCACCAATATACTGAAGACATAAAACTTCATGTATATAAAGTTCCATTATTGCCATAAAAAAAAGGTCCATGTAAACAGAAAAGCATAAACACAAGCCTATTAAGAAATACATCAAAATTTTGAAGTGTTTATCACTAGCTTCTAGAACTATGAGTTTTCTCCTCTATACTTGTTTCCTCCTCTATACTTTTCTCTCTTTTCCAAAGCTTTTAAAGTATACTTACTTCTATACTCTGAAAAAAATTAAAGCTATTTTTTAAATGATTGGAAAAAACATACCTAGATTTTTAACAGTGGCTAATAGTAATTGAGCTGTGGTTGATTTTTATTTTCTTCTTTATAATTTTTTTTTTTTTTACTTTCTAAATGTTCTACAATATGCAGTGAATTTCATGGTTAAGAGTAGACTTTGGGTTCAAATCTTGGCTCTGCCATGTATTAGTTGTGTAAATGGGAGAAACTTTCTTAATTTCTTTAGTTTTTATTTTCTGTTTATATTGTGAGGTTAGTATCTATCTCATTGGACTAGATGGATTACAAAAAAAATTATAAGTAAATCATATAAACTACACTATTACTCATATGTGTGCAAAAAAAGAAATTATAAAATGTTTGCTTCTCTTGAGAATGTAAGATCTCTCACAGAAAATATGAATTTTGTTTTTACTCGAATTTCTAATAGAAGGTATGTTTAGCAATCTATTTAGAATATCACATATTTTATGCATATAGCACTATGTTTGGCAGTACCTTTAGAATATAGTTAAGACTTTGATAAATAGTGGCATTTATTTATTTATTTATTTAATGTTTTTTCACTTTTTGGTTGGGTTGCCTGGAAGTTAAGAGCCAAACACGTGGTCCAATTTTGCCAAAAATATAGGACCTTGGGATCTGGAAAGCCATGTACCATTCTGAGGTCTTTACTTCCATCTCATTTTTGTCTTCCCTGATTCTAATTTTTTAATTAATTTAAAAACATTTCTTAGAAGCTGCCTGAAGTTATTTATGGAAGTAGGGAGATTGTATACATATAAATAAAATAAAATGATCTGTCTTCCACTGGTCCAAGTACCTCAGAATGTGGCCCAAGGAACACTTACACCAAAATCACCTAGGGGTGCTTCTTAGAAGTAGATACTAGGAATCCTACCGGGTCAGAATCTCTGGGAATGGAGCCCAGGAATCTGTCATTTAACAAACTCTCCAGGGAATTCTTATGTAGTAGTCACTAAAGTTAAGAGTCCCTGCACTAGACAGACCTACAAGTTTTTCGTATCCCTGTGCCTGGTATGTAGTGTATATTCAATAATGCTTATTTGCCGAACGGATTAAGGATACCACCTGAAGTATGAAGGAATGTATTTGAGAATTCTGAAAATCAAAATGTTCTATGCAAATGTAAGGCATTGCCATCTGTGTCTTCATCTTTTGTTTATGATATTTGATCTTAATCAACATTTCAGCAACATTTGCAACAGTTGACCACTCTTTCTTTGAAACACTTTTTCCTCCTATCTCAAAAGAAAACAACATTTTCTCCTATTATTCTTCCTACCTGAATGGTCTCTCCTCAGTTTCCTATGCTGGCTCTTCTCCCCCTGCTGACTCTGACCTGAGCCCTTCTCTTCTCTAAGTGCCGTCATCCATGGCATCAAATACCATCTATGTGCCAGATACTTCCACATCAATATTCTTGGCCCTGACCTCTTCCTAGAACACCAGACTCATACATACACTACCTATTTGACATCCTACATCTCCACATGGATGTCTATAGTGTATATTTGTTATTTCTATTCCTTTTAGAGTTTAGGGAATTCACACCACGTAAGTCTTGTGAGAGACTACTTCATATCTGAAAAATATAAAAAGCCAGATATTTGCTTCCCCAGCATTTCTGGCAGCTAGTCCCATGCCCTGGGTCAGTCAACCAGATGCACCTACTGGGGACTCTGAATAGTTAGCTAATCTGCAAAGAAGCAGGGCAGTGAGGAACTAATTCTGTAGGTGCTAGTGGCAGGGATGTTAGGGATGCAAACTGCTGCATCCAACGGTAGGAGGCAATAGCAGTGTCCTCACCAGACTGGTTCTGCAGTGAGATTCTTTCTTGTCTCCCCATGGAACAGCCCATTTTCTAAGCTTGGTAAACTTAACTTTCCTGGTGATTTTGTGAGCTATCAAATATTTTTTCAATAAGCATTTTTTCCTGCTTAAATCAACCACAGTTGGTTTATATTACTTGTTTGCAACTAACTACTGTCTGCAGAACTCTAATTCAATGTTCAATAGATAAGTTAATACGTGACACATCCAACAGAACTTAATTCCTCACAAACCTACTGTTCTGTTTTTCCATCTAGGTAAACTACTATTTATCCAATTGCTCAGGTCAAAAATCTAGATTATCATCCTTCATGTCTCCTGTTCCCCCTTATTCCTTTATATTATATCAACACTATCTCTAAAACATATCCCCAATGCATCCACTTCTCTCCCATCAATTCCTACCATCTTTGTTTAAACTACCATAACCTCCTCCCTGGACTGCTGCTCTCCTAACTGCTCTCTCTGCTTCTACTCTTGCCATCCTGACAATCTATCTATTCTCCATACAGCGACTGAAATATTTAAAAAATATAAACCAGACTATGTCACTTTCCTGCCTAAAACCTTCAATGGCCTTTCCCCATGAATTTAAAATAAAATCCAAGCTCCTTTCCCTGATTTACAAAGGCCAACATCGTCTGACTCTTGCCTGTGTCTCAGATTTCACATGCTAACTCTCTACTGGTATGTGGCAGCCACGCTGGACTTTTTTTTTTTTTTTTTTTTTTTTTTTGATAGAAAGTTCTACAAGGTTTTCCCACTGATCTCAGCATGGATGGCTCCTTCCTTCAGGTTTCAGCTTAAATTCATTTGTTCAGAGAGGTCTTGCCTAATGACCCAATCTAAAGTATTTACTCAGTCATTCTTCATCACATCACACCAGTTTAATTCTCTGCACAGTACCTGCTGTCTGATATTTTTTGAGAACAGAAATCTTGGTTTCTCCTACAATATCCCTATTAGTTTACAAATCTGTATTGTGTGTCGTTATTGTTAGTAACAATTTTCATTTATTCAAAATATTTTTTGAGATTACCATTATTAACAATAAAAACAAACATTACAGATTTATATCTGTACATTCTGTTTAGCAAAGTCACACAGGTAACTATGATAGAGCTGAGAATCAAACCCAACACTACTGACTACACAGCCTGACCCCTGAAAATCTACCTCTCCACTTACTCAAATCTTGATTTTCCATAAAGTTCCAGCTCATGTTATAGCCCTCCCTAAAGCCTATTTCATCTAAAATCATATAGCACTGATGGTATGTATCGCACATCAATTACCTGTTATATAATTAGCTGTTATTTCATGTTATCTCATTATAACTTAAATGATCAGCAACTTAGGTTGCCCCTTCTGCAAAAGTCCCTCTACTGTACTGATTAGTGTGCTAGTAGTTTAATGTTAACTAAAAAAGTAGTGATCTCAGAGGCTAAAGAAATAGTATGAATTGGCTTATTCTTCTACTATTTCCCCATAAAAATGTTTTGGTTTTATGCCTTTAGTTGGGCTGTACAACCTCAGAAGCCACCAAATGTTTGAGATTTCTACACTCTTCTAGATTCTGTTAATTTATTCTTTCCAGTGTGACCATCTCTGTTTTCCCCTGATGCTGCAATTACGTACTTCTGTTTCTACTCCATCCAATATAACGACTTCTCACTGTGATTTTTTTTAGTTTAGGGGAGGGGTGGGCAAACTATGGATTGCAGGCCCATTCCAACCTGCCACTTATCTCTATAAATAAAGTTTTATTAGAACACAGCCATGCTCATTTATGTATTATCTATGACTGTTTTTGTACCATAATGGCAGAGATGAATAGTTGTAACAGAGAACATGTGGCCTGCAAAGCCTAAAATATTTACTCTCTATGCCTTTATAGAAAATGTTTGCCAAACCATAATTTACAGGAAACCGAACAAAACTGAAACAAGACTGAAACCTAGGTGGATGAAGTGATTTGTCCAAGATCCCACAGCTGGTAAGTGGCACAGGCAGAACCAGTCTCATTCATTTACACGGATTTTAATTTACAGATTCTGAAGTCATGGTACCATACAACAATTCTACTCTACATCTTTGCAAGCTTCCTTGAGACTTCAGTACTTTTATGTAAGCTAAAAGCTTAACTCTCAAAGCAGAGTATAACTAATCGGAAGTATCCAATGGTATTACAGTTTTTGGTAATCTGCAGGTGAAATCAGAGTACTCCAGACAATGAAAGTTCTGTTAGAGGAGGCAAAGTCAGTAACACTGGTTTTTGTTTATAAGCCCTCAAACTACTGCTAAATGAAATTTGACTATGCAAGAGCCCAACTGTTACCTAAAGAAGCCAGGCAGTTAACAGAAGGATATAAATCAGTCTAATATACATGATATAACAAGAAGTGATAAAAAGCCTTGGCTCAAAATTAAAAACAACATTGTAAAGCCAACCAAACATAGCTGCAGGCAAGAGCAGGATCTGGCATCAGGCCACCCCCTGAACTATGTCATCAATTCCCATAAATCTTAAAAAGCAAAACTGTAAAATCCTAACCTTTCGATGACAAATTTTAAAAAACTGATTCGTTCTTTTATTAAAAAGTTTTAAGAATAAAGTACTCAAATAAAACAAACCACCCAAATAAAATCTTCTTACCCACAGTAGCCTTACCTTCAACAACATACACTTTAGTCAAAGGAAAGTCAATACTCTTTGCCATTACTTCAATCTCTTGTTTAAGTTTTCCCTCAGGCAGAGGTGTGAATTTGTCAAATAAAGGGGCAATATAATCAGCATAGATTGTGACAAGTACCTGAAAAGTAAATGTCAGAACAACTTATAAATATATTCTTACAGAAAACTACTCTTTGTATAGATCCAATTACATTAAAGCAACTGTGATCCCGGCCTTGGGAACAGGGACTTTACTTATTTGCTCTGGTATTCCCAGCCCCAAATAGTACCAAACAGTAAGTGTTCAATCTGTTTGATGAATTAATTCAAAGTGAGTAGTCTCTAGGTGGTAACAGTTGCAAAGTCAAATAGTACATTCAAAACTATTGTGGGTATTTCTGATACTTTATAAGCCCATAATAACTTGGAATTCTGTCTTTCAAAGTAATCAAGAAAGACCTGAAGTCTTTGCTAAAAAAGGATTACTAGAGCTTGAGTGGCTGTTATTTGGTTGGTCTGCTAAAATTAATTACCTGTAGTTCACAACTGTACACTTTGATTGAAAGGGTACTTTCTTAAGCATTTTTGGAGTATTTCTTCTGCTCTCTTTCCTCTCGCTTCAATTTGCCATATAACAGGTATTTGTCAATTGAACTACCACCCATTTTCTGATCTGATCTTGATCCTACTAGTGGGAAGTGAAGCGATGGGCATTTGAGTTAAGAGATGATAGATGATATTTTCTGAGGGCTATGAACAGACCACTTTGATTGTGTAGTGTTTGTGCTGTGAAGCAGTTTAGAATATGGGAAAGAGAAGAGAAAAAGAAGATGTGAGGGAGGAAAAATGGTGAGAGAAAAAGGAAGGAAGAAGGAAGAGAGGAAAGGAGAAGTGACAGTAGGGGAGAAAAGGAGAAGGGAATGCAGGAGGAAGGGGGAGAAGGGAAGGGAACAGAAAAGAAGGGGTAGAGAAGGGAGAGTGGGAAAAGGGAGAAAAAAGGAAAAGAAAGGCAAAGGAAGAAGGACAGGAAAACTAGGTAATTTTCTACTTTCTTCTCATCCCTCTTAAATCTATTCTCTTCAAAACACCCATAATTTTTAAGCATTAGAGCTTGGTCAAGACTCATTAAATTGTCAAACTTTACCACCTATTCTGGTGGCAACTCATAAATACACAGGCCAAATGTGCTTGACAACTGGATCATTAAAAGTAACTAACAACTAGCTTCTAGGTTCTGTAAGAGTCAACATAAGGAGAAGAAAATCTATGGTCAGAGTCAACTCTCCTATTTTTATACTCAAAAACAGAAACCAAGAGGGGAATTTAAGAATACCTATTTATATTTCGTCTGCTTCTTAAGAACTATTTACATGCTAATGAAGATTAAATCAGAGTTATCACACCAAGGAACTTTTGTAAAAGAAAATAAAACCAAGATTTTACTCACCAGAGAAACAACTAATGTGAACAGCCAGGCATAAATAAAAAAATAGTCACCCCCAATTTTAATAATGTAAAGGAGAAGCGAAGACACAGGCAATAAAATGCACTGAGTCACAATAAATTTTTTGATTGCATCTTTCATGAAGAATCCCAAAGTCTGAAAAAAGAAAATATCATCACAAGAAAGTGAGAAACTACTTTTTAAGTAACTAATAAATGAATACAAATAGTATATTATTAAAGTAATTTTAAAAATTAAAAAGTAATGACACTATCTGACACTAGGTGGCCTAAGACAATAAGTAAACATCTTGTATTTTACAGTTTAAAATAAACTCATTTAAATGTTATTAGCTGAAAAACACTAGACATTCGTGCCAGAAGAGTTTATGGCAAGATTTTAACTACGATCTTTACCATATCTGCAGTTCCTTTTTTGTCCATAAGTTCATGCTTTAAAATAGCAAACTGTGTTTTAATTATTACTAGGAGAAGACAAGAGCACAAAAGATATTCACATTTAAAAGACAACACTTGCATTCTTTATTATACCTGTTGATTGAAACCATGTTTTTCTTCTATCACAAAAGTATTATAAAGACTCCATGGCAAGCCAGTCAATGCACTGAAAAGTGTAGCCATCAGTAGAAACACCAAGGACTGAGTGATCTAAACACAAGGAAAAAAATGGCAGTTTTTATAGTATAATACTGAATCATTCCTAAAATGAATTCTTAGTGAACAAATCAACAAGTAATTGCTGAGTACTTACTATATCTCAAGCAATGTGCTTGATTTTATGGGTAATACATGGTCTGAAACATCATCTATACCCTCAAAAGTTTGCTTCCTAGGGAAGGAAGCAATAAAACAATACCTCTTTTATTATACAGGCACTGTATGAAAGTTACCTGAAGTCATACAGACAAAATAGTTAAAAGATTTGAAAATCTAGATATTTGTTAATTTGTAGTCTTCTGAAACATCCCCCATTCTGTTACCTAGTTTATCAACATATGCCATTGCAGAGCAATCTAAATAATCAATAAAAAGTGATCTTTCAAAATTTTGGCTAATATACTAAAGACTTTCCTACTGTCAGATCTAAATAATAGGGACATGGAAAAATAATAAAATTAATATTTATTTAGTACACTAATTTAAAAGATTAAAGTCATTGAAAATTAATGTTTTATTTCACTATAAAAAACTTAGGAGTAGTTTGAATAATGCTTGCCTTCTAATTTTGTAACTTATAATATGAAGAGGGCATCTCTTCTCTGCCTTGGTGAATTGTCACACTCCTCTGAAAGGTTACATCTGCTTCAAACATTTCACTCTTTGAGCTTTCGATGTCATGAAATATCTTCAAGAGGTCTTTTAACGTGAGGGTTTTTGCCTGTAACACTACTTCTGGGACATCTTAAACCACTTTCCTCATTTATTACCAATAAGGTCACCTTCACTAAGTTCCTCTGGCTGCATATAGAGTCTAACAGCAGCAGGGTCAGCATTCCCAGGATCAGCTATTTCTTCTGTAACTGCAAGTACATTAGGTTTGAATTTCACTTCTGGTGTTATCGTTTTTCATTTCTTTGCTACACTTTCATCTTTATTAGTGAATTCCCTTTCAATTATCCTTTTTTGTAAACTGTCATATGGATATTTAACTGGGAGACCAGGAGGCAACACAATGCATACTCTGAGTAACTGAATAACAGATGTGCAGTGACCAATCACTGACAGACTTT
This sequence comes from Eidolon dupreanum, assembly GCA_028627145.1. Taxonomy (NCBI): domain Eukaryota; kingdom Metazoa; phylum Chordata; class Mammalia; order Chiroptera; family Pteropodidae; genus Eidolon; species Eidolon dupreanum. The sequence goes on along the minus strand of CM053502.1, from coordinate 22,103,981 downwards.
GAAAAAAAGTGACATGGTTGGTCACTGATGACTACGATCATCCATTATGTACAAGTGATTTGTGGATTGAAGAGCTAGCAGGGAAGTTTGTACTTTATGAAATTACTCACATAATATACTATGGCAACTGAAATTTGAACTGTATTGTTAAGGGACTGGTGTTATTTAACTAAACCATCCTAACTGAAATTGTGTATACTAGAATTGTGCAAAGCAAGGACAGCCAATACCATACAGCCATTAAAGAAAACAAAGATCTATATAAATGGATAGGAGGAGATCTCTACAACATTGTTAAATGCAAAAATGTCTCAGAACATTATATAAACTATATCCCATTAAGGTAAGGATATTTTTAATAGGCATACGTATGCAGATTGTGTTCATTCATTCAACAAATATGGAATACCTACTCTGTAACTGGCATTATTCTAGGCACTCATGACAAAGCAGTGAAGAAAATATATAAGGTCTCTGTCCCTTAGAGCTTAAAATTCTTGTCAGGGAGAGATAAAAAGTAAATAAACAAGGTAAGTGCTTTTATAAAGAAAATAAAATAAGGTGATGTGCTTCATCAAAGAGTGACAGGGGATTCTATTTTAGATGAAGTGGTCAGGGAAAGCCTGAGCAATTTAAGATGAGAACTGAGTAAGGAGTCAATCATGAGATTATATGAAGCCACCTTAAATCTTTTTTAAACAATGCAGAGAATATGTAACTAAACTGCAATACCATATATGACAGGTCAGGAACAAGAGTCTGTGAAGACAGACATCACAAGTCTTAAAAGAATTTTGCTGCTTCAGAAAAAGGTATACAGAAAAGGGACACAAGTGAGCTGACTTAAGGTCTAAGGTACCTATACAAGTAGATGAGATTCATCATTTCAAATAAGAAATCAGAAAGGAGATAGACTTGGCAATTTCTAAGGAAGAATCAGGAAGCAGTGTCCCAGCATCCATTATGGGTGGGAAGTCTTAGATTTAAGGTTTTGCCCAGTAACTGGAGTTCCTGGAAGAGTGGGTAGTCAACTCAAACAGCTCAATGAAGATTCTACAAGACACTGTCTCTGAAATATCTGCTAAGTATGTGTGGCACAGAGTACCTGCTTAATGTAGGTTAAACAAAATTCCTGCTTTCCCTTTCATTTCATAGAGCTGTTCCAAAGAAGCAGCTGCCTAACCAGAGTCTACACTACTCTTGTGTCTGAGACTAAATGACTGGCTCACCAACAAAATGTGCACGCAAAGGACAAGTATCACTTTGAAGCCAAAGGAGTTAAAAAGAGGATGTACATACCTCATATTCTGGTCCAAAGCCAGCAGAGCCACAGAACCGTCCAGAAAGTCTCCAGAGATAAGGGATTCCTCCAAAGAGAAGAATAAGCTATAAAACAAAGCATACTTTGGTCACATTTGAGCAGTACTAGAAACTATCATATGAGTGAGTGTTATAAAGAAAAAAGGACCTATCTCATTTAGGACAAAATATGCATTTAGATAAATACAAACCAACTGAGATACTAAATTTAGAATGTAACAAGGTTTTTACCTATACATTTTAAATGGATGATTATATGGTGAATTATATCTCAATAAAGCTGTTTAAAGGAAAACAAACTTTTGCCAAAGACCACAAAAAGACCACAACAAAGACTTTATGAATCAAGAAATAAACTTAGAAAGGCTAAGCAACTTGTCCAAAATCTCATAGCTAATGAGTGACAGAGATGGAATTTGAACCAGGTTTTATGGCTCCATAACTGGCTTTTCTTTGAAAGAAAACAGCTCTCTTTTTTAGTCAGGACAAAGTATTATTATCAGTATAGGTGGAGTCATGTCCGCTTACCAAACTGGGAACAAAATGAGCTAGCATGCCTTCTCTGGGTAAAGAAAAAAGGTGAATCCTGAGATAGGAGTCAGGGTTTCATGGAAATAGGCCCCTTCTTCAGCACACCCTTTGTCTAGGGCAGATCAAGTAAACACAGATATTCACCAAATCACCAGGACATTTGAATGAGGATATAGTTCTTAAAATTTGAGAATACATACTTAAGAAACATGATTTCTCACAACAGATACCAAGTTTGTGAAACGCATTTTGTCAAGAGGAATCAATTTATTGTTTCACTCTGTGGAGCCTCAGGAACACAATTAGCAATCACACTCCTCAGTTAGAAGCACAATATTCCCACCAGTTCAGACATGGCTCCTTGTGCTTTGAGGGTCTGGGACACTATAATATAGTTCATGAGTATCCTCCCAATCTATTTTCCATTTTTATATATGTATTCATAAATAATACAGTGGTTAATATATGTTTTTAAGAATGTATATAAATAATATTATGTTGTACTTATCATTCTACAACTTGTTTTTTACACTCTACATTTTTTTAGATCCGTCCACAGTGTTTTAACTTTATTCAGTATTATCAGCTTGTTCCCTAAGCAGGGTTTCCCAGTCCCCCAGGGCCATGGACGGGTGCCAGTCCATGGCATGTTAGGAACCAGGCCGCACAGTAGGAGGTGAGCAGCAGGCAAGGGAGTGAAACTTGATCTGTATTTGCAGCCTCTTCCCAGAGCTAGCATCACCGCCTCAGCTCCACCTCAGATCATCAGATATTAGATTCTCATAGGTGCACTGGTTCGTGGTGCCAAAAGGTTGGGGAACACCGCTCTAGAGTGTTTATACTAAATTACACTCCCATCAGCAGCACTTGAGTGCTCTTGCTCCCCCACAATCTCACCCACAGTTGATGCTGTCCATCTTTTAGATTTTTACCAGTATGCTGGATTGGTTTAATAGCATGGGTCTCAAATATGGTCTCTGGACAGCAGCATCAACATCACCTAGGAAATGCATTAGAAATGCAAATTCTCAGGCTCCAACCCAGAACTACTGAATCAGAAACTGAAGTTGGGCCCAGCAGTCTCTAGATAAATCTGTTGTATACTAAAGTTTGAAAATCACTGTTTCAATAAAGTGCTTTTATAAAGACTCCCTTAGCTCTATGTCCAGCTATTTTCACTTTACTACAACTAACTCAATCTTGGATGTCAATCCTGTTTTCCCAAAAGACATGCTTTGGCATCACTGTATGGTATAAGTTCCATTTGTTGAACTAATTGATTTGGAATGGCATGTCTTTCACCCTATTCTCAATACTAATAAATTATGCAGAATTAAGGATTTATAATGCTTTTGGTGAAAGGCGGGAACACCTATTATTAAAAGTCCAGCTTTTAAGTAAGTATCAAGGGTAGCTTTAAGGAGAACTTTATGCATCTATGAATGCATTTGGAAACTGCTGTTGCAACCTTGTTTAGTATACTTTGGGGAATGAAAAACAAAGCACAGTGAACAATAAAGTTTCTCTATATTGACAATCTCACTAAGCATGCTCCTGGGACACCCTATAAAAAGAACTAGCGATCTTAGCAAAAACAAGTCCAATGCTTTTACATATATTATTTCACTAAAGTCTTGAAAGGCAGGCAGGGCAGGGGCATAGTCATTTCTATTTTACAGATGAGGCAACTCAGTAGGGTAACTTGCCCAGAGAAGCCCAATGAGCAAGTACTTGCGATGTGTTCAGCATTGCACTAAGTGCTTCATTTACAATCTTTTAGTCCTTGCCACAAACCATATGAAATATGGTTTAATATCTATCTACTTCTCATCTTAAAGGGGGAAATGGGGCTCAAAGAGGCGAAATTGCATACTTAGAAACACGGAGAAATTGAAGAAGAAACAATTTGAACTTTTCTACTCTGTTATGCTCTATTCCCCATCCATTCCATTTCTTGAGAGGGTTCTTCATTGACATCTATGAGATATCAGGAAAGTCTGTTTCAGAGAGGCTGGACATTTTCTCTCTGGGTGCCCTATCACATTTGTGTGAACAGTGGCACCTGTGGTCACACAAGGCCTCTGTTTATGTTCCCTTAGGTAAAAAGTACCAAGGCAAAAATAAAGTCTAAATTAATTTTTGTACTTGTTCTTTGTGACCAAAGCATACAAACCTATTAATTTTAATCTACCCAAATTTGGAATTGATGAACTTATTTTCAATAGAACAGGATTTCAAAGTAACACATAATGTTTCCTATCTAATGATAAATGTAGCTACTAATTCCCTAAGGTAAATTAAGCACACTCATGTTGTGGTCCCCAGAGTTTCAAGAATGGTTTATTCAATGTAATTTTAAAGACTCAGAAGAGCAGAGTTTGAAACCCGGCTCTGCCATTTATTAGTGTCACCTGGCCATTAAATGGGCAACCATTTAATTTCTCTGAGCTATCGCTTTCTCACCCATAAAAGGAGAATAATAATGCCTCTACTTTCTACCTTAGAGCACTGTTGTAAACATCAAACAAAACAATAAATGTAAAAACAACATATGAAGTGAAAATCACTACCCATACAATTACCATGATGATGACTATTATGGTTCCCAGCTTCCGCCCATCAGTACTACTTCTAATCTGAGCCACAGTGCATTACAAAGCTCTCATTCTATTAATGTATTCTCCCTACCCCCATCATCTCCTAGAACAAACTGAACCATTACCATGGTCACCAACTGTAACAACCAAGCTATTGCCCACTTCTCCTGGAACTATTTGCTAATGACAACCAAGGAGACTGAAAATATTTTTCCTGTCATTTTATAATGGCCCTGTTGGGGTAAGTCAAAGAACTTCAAAGAATCAAACATCAATGAATAAAGATGACAGTGTCTAAATTTACCACCTCTACTTCCATCTCTCTCTGAAGGCTGATTTCCTACTTAGGCCCTGTCCCTGACAGAAGAAATGCTTCAGATAAATTAACCAAAGTCAAATATAATCCACAATAATACTATCTTTCCTGGCTTGGTTGGAAGGCATCAAGCTTTTTCTTCTTTCTTTCTCTTTCTTTTCTTTTTCTTTCTTTCTTCCTTTCTTTATTTATTTTAATTAGTTTCAAGTATACAGTACATTGGTTAGACATCTATATAGTTCATAAAATGATCCCCCCAATTTCTCCCTCCCTCTCCTGACCCTATACTTAGCCAACGTATTGATGCTAACTGCATTCCCTATGCCATGCTCCCCATCCCCATGATCATCCATCAGCTACTAATTTGTACTTCTTTAACCCTTCACCCCATTCTCCCAACCCCTCAAACCCCCCACCACTCTGTTACCAAATTGTTCAATGTATTTGTGAATCTGTTTTTGATTAGCTTGTTCTTTTTATTCCTTAGATTCCACATATAAGTGAAATCATATAGTATCTATCTTTCTCTGTCTGACTTAAATACCTTCTAGGTCCATCAAAGCAATATCTTTTTCCATCCCCTTCCTTTTCATATGTAGGAGTCTTGTTTTCTTATCCTTTCAGATACTCTATCTTTTGGTTGGAGCATTTAAGGTACTTATTGATAGGAATGTAGTTGTTACCATTCTTTATTCCTATTTTTGATACATGGGAAGCTCTTTATCTGTCCTACAGCTCTAAATGATAACTTTGCTGGATAAAGTATCCTTGCTTGTAGATCCTAGGTATTCATCCTGTCAAATATTTTTTGCCAAGCCCTTCTGTCCTGCATAGTTTCTTTTGAAAAATCAGCTGCCAGTCTTATGGGTGTTCCCTTATAAGTAATTATTTGTTTTTCTCTTGCTGCTTTTAATATTCTTTCTCTGTATTTAATCTTTGGCACTTTAATTATGATATGTCTTGGTGTGGGCCTCACTGGATCCCTGATTTTGGGAATTCTCTGAGCTACCTGAGGTTTTATATGCATTTCCTTCACCAGGTTAGGGAAGTTTTCCATCATTATTTCTTGAACCAGCTGTTCAACGTCTTGATTTTCTTCAGTTACACCAACCAGATGGATATTTGGACCCTTAATAGTGTCCCATACACTCCTTAAATTATTTTTATTGTCTTGGCATCTCGTCTCTTGTCATTCTGATTGTGTGTCTTTGGCTTTCCCATCCTCTATATAGGGCATTTGATCCTCTTCTTTATTCACTTTATTCCTTTGTTTATTCCATTTAATATACTTCTCATCTCAGATAATGTGTTCTTCATTTCCAATTGGTTCTCTTTTATAATTTCCACTTCCATTTTTATGTTTTTATCTCTTTGTTGAAATTCTCTACACTTCCCAAAAGTTCATTCAGCATCTTTATACCCAGCGTTTTAAACTCTGCATCTGTTAGATTACTTGACTCCATTATATCAGTATCTCTGTTCTGTTCTCTCGTATGGTTTCTGCTTGTCTTCCCATTTTGGCTGCCTTTCTGTGTCTGTTTCTATGTACTAAGCAAAGCTCCTAAGTCTCCCGGTCTTATTAGTGTGGATTTGTGAAGTAGGTGTCCAGTGGCACAGTCCTGAGAGGTGTTTAGCCGCAAGCCAAACTTAGCCCAAGCCTTTACCCCTCCGGGGCCACCTGTCAAGATTCAGCAAGCAATCCACAGATGCTGTGCTTATAGTTGCCTTAAAAGGCCACACCAGAAACCAAGGCCAGCTGCCTCCAGTGCAAGTCCAGGCACTGCTCAGCAAAGAGCACCTGACTCACTAAGGACACACCTGGACATGGCTTGGGTGGGGCTGCGAGTTGGGGGAGGCGGGGTTTCAGGAAATCCTCTGTTATCCAGTTTGATGACATCCAGCTATGGGAGTGGGGGAGGGCTCAACAGGAAACAATGGATACTGCCAGCACTTCTGTACCGAGCGAGTTTCACCTTGGCCCTCATTCCAACAACGTCTCCCTGTAAATCCCTGGTACCCCCTACACATAGCCGAATGGGCACTGGTGCTCAGAGCAAGCAGGTCTGTCACCGCAAAAATCTATTCACGGATGTGGCCCCTTTAAGAGGCTTTTGCCGCTGCCACAGCCACTGTCTCACTCAGCCGCTGGAGACCAGGCAGCCCCGTGTCCTCACCCCATCCTACCCTCAGCTACTACAAAGTGATTTCGTGGATTTTTCCCTAGTTGTATGGCTTGTTCATCCCAGGCGATTTTTCCTTGCTGCTGCTCCATGTTTCCATTACAACTTTGATTTGGTCGCCAGAGGGATGAACAGAGCTTCCATCATCTACACCATTTTTTTTCTCTCCCGGAAGGCATCAAATTTTAATACTAATCCTCATTATCTCAGTAACTAAACTTGGCTTGTACTAGTAAAAATTTAAAAATCAATACTGAAAAGACTAATTACTAGCATTCAGTGTTACTCCAAAAGCCAATGCTACTTTATTTTTTAGATCATTTATTGATTTTTCTTTAATACCAAGATATAACTCTTTCAGAAGTTTTGTCATTTTCCATCATCTTGGAGAAATGGGAGAGGTTTCTAATAACTCGGTTTTAAACACACTAGTCTTACTATTCCATATTTGTCAAGGCAAATTTTGTTACTAGCTAGACAATTTTGTCATCATTTAACAAAGCTACTAACAGCCAATTTCTTTTCTTTAAGTAATGAAACAGTTATAATAGCCGATCTCAACTATTTCCAATTTAGGAATCTTCCTCTTAGTGGTATTGGAGAATCTAAACAAGTTCTAGAGAAATAGTGATGATAATCATGACCATGATGATAAAAATAATAATAGCCAACACTTATGGAGTACTGATAATGGGTCAGGCATTGTTCTAAGCATCTTCCATATACTAACTCACTAAATCCTCTCAACAGTAGTATGAATGTGGAACTATTATTACCATATAGTTTTAACAGATGAGAAAACTGAGCCATAGAAATGTTGAGTGACTTGCTTGAGGTTACAAAGCTAGTATGGCAGACCTGAGATTCAAACTGAAGCCACCTAAGTTCAGAGTCTGCTCTTAACCTCTACACCATGCACTTTCAATTGTTCCTAGGGATGGAAAAACCAAGAATTGGTTTTTGGATGTGGAAAAAAATCTTACTCATTTTATGTAAAAACACAGATATACGTACATAGAGTATGAAAATAGGTATACAGTGTTTCTGTGGTATTAAAATTTCACGGAGAGGTGATTAAAAAAAGATGTCTAAAATGGTACGTGATCATGGACCCAGGGAGATCATGAAACAAAGACTGAGAAACACTACACTATAGAACCTCTCTTAGCATGGGAGTAAGACTGACCCTGTTTTGCTAAGTAAAAATGATCTGTCACTCATTGTTTCATTCAATAAATATGAATCATGGTCTTATTACACTTCAGGTACTAAGTATAAAACGATGAACAAGACTTTAAAGTACCCTTTCTTTAAGGAACTACCAGCCTGTCATCTAAAGAGGCAAATTCAATACAATGTGATAAGCACTGGTAGGAATAATGACAGGATGCTAAGTTATGCAGACTTGAGAGACAGGGGAAGTTTCAAACCATTTCTTAGGAGAGATGCTGTCTCAGTTGGATCCTAATGTTAGAGTAGGGATTAATTAGCCTCCAGTGAAGTAGTGGAGTTAAAGAGGGAGTGGAAGGGCACCCCAGACAGAGATACCAGCATGTGAAAAGACTCAAAGTCACGAGAAACTATGAAAGGTGTGAAATCGATAATAAAGAAGGGGAAAGAATTTGGGGGAAAAAATTAAAAGATGATGTTCAAGTAAGCAATAGCCAGGTCAAAAAGGACCGCATAAACCGAGCCAAGAAATTTGGACTTCACTCTGAAGGATACAGAAAGCCAGGGAAAGGTTTTCTGTAGGAGAATGACATGATCAAAACTGTTCTTCAGAATTCCTTTGGCTACAATGTAGAAGACAAGTTGTAGAATTAAGATAGAGGAATGAAGAGAAGTAGGGACTGCAACAAGAATGACTTACAACATAAGGTTCTTTTTCACACCTGTCCTCAGAGTGAGTGGTCATATTCTACAATTTTCAACTCACTAAACAGTTATGTTTCTACCTCTTTTACTCTATATCCATTACTGTCAGTACCAAAGGTTAGGAAAGCATTCTGGGATTTATAGATGTGGTAGTATCTTCTTTTGTGTCACAAAAATACAAAAAGGAAAACAAACATAACAAATTATTAAATAATATGACAGACTGTCTCTTCAAGAAGTAGATTACTCACAGTGCCTTCAATCTCTGAATAGAGTCCTGACCAAAAGCTGAAGGTACTTTTATCCAGCTGATACAGTCGCGATTTTTCAAATGTTTCTGAATCCATAATTTGTCCTAACTCCAGTGGTACATGAGTTGTTGTTTTATATATCCGTCTCTGAAATATTTTGAAGAAAATACTTTAATGAAACAGTCTAACCAAATCCTTATTTATTACAGTAGTCATTTATTATCAAATATCGAATGGTTTATAGCATTAACTTGTTGCTTAAGCCTGTTGAATCTAGTTTATACATACACAAATAGTGAATTTTCTCAAGCACACTGACTACTAAAACAACTGATGTAGGAAAGTAAAAGTAGAACAAGAGAATCTGAGGCTAGTTGACTAGGTAAAATTAAAATCAGGGTTGTCATCACATTTCAGTTTGCATATGTAAACCAAAATTGTAACATCACTAATGGTACCGCTCATCCCAGATATAACATACATACTATAATATAGAAAGTAAAATCATGGAGAGGAGGAGGAAGCAAATATGCGAATCATGAATATTAATAGATATTGTGGCTAGTCATTAAATTTGATCCTAGAGGCCAAATTATGGGAAATTTGAGGAATGACAGACAAACATGTCAAATCTTCGAGAAAGACACTTTCTCATTATACCATATTCCAAAAGGTAATTTCAACCCACAGAACATAATACAGAGAGCAGATACCAAACACAATAATGGACAGCATTTTTACAATGGTTTTACAACAAATAGCTTTATTTGTTGTTGTGCATCTTACCAAAATCTCAATAAAACACATTATATGAAAGCATAACTGAGTAAAGAAGACAGTATAGAAAAACAGTTACTGTAACTAGGCTTATTATTGAAGTAAGACAAACAGATGTTCAATACCCCATCCCCAATTTGCATACTACATACTGTGTTTACTTTATGCAAAATATCATCTCTAGGCCTACAAGATTCTGTACTAATCGAGCTGTCTAAAGAGATATATCAGAGAACATAGTGCTATACAGCTTAATGCTTCTTTGAATATCCTGAACTAAAAGAAGAGATCAAGATATAACCCAGATATGGACAGATATAGAAAAGTTAAAAATTTCAATTTAAAGATTCATGCAGAATGTAAACTGAGAGAAGAAATTTGCAGAGGAAATTTCCAGCAGTTAAAAAGAAAGGTTTTCATAACCATCATGGTTGACATAATTCAGCAGCCAAATAGAATGTAGGTAAAGCAAACTAGCAGTGAGAGACTGCAATAAAGCAGTCAATTAAACTTAAAAATCTATCTCATTTAAAAGTTCAGCTCTCTACTCCATCAAGTTGTTATGATCATCTCCAGGGAATAGTTATTAGGTAATTTTCACTTTCTACTTGTTTTAATTGTTTAAGCAAAAATAATAAAGACCCTTTTAAAACAAGAAAATATTGTTCTTTGGGCAAAAACAATATACTGTATACCGGTTTTTTGGTTTTTTTTTTTTAAGGAAATAGAGTTCAAGTCCTTAGAACAACTGAGAAATCTTTATTTTCAGAAAATGGTTTCCTAATCCTATGGCTGCGCATGATTACCACAAATGTCATGAGGAGGCTGTAATTCTAAAATGTTAGCATCTTCCTTTTGAAAGCTTATGAGTCACTGCCAAAAATAAAATAAGGTAGCCTGGCAGGATCTTAAGGAAGCTGTGGGACAGGCACAAGAGCTAAAGCCTGGCAAGGCGGCAGCCCTGCTTCCCTTTCACCAGGCCTTAAGTGGCCTCGTCCCTGAGGCACCAGATCCTCTCAAACGCAACCCCGCCATCGGGCCAAGTTAGGAGGCTCAGTAGGGACTCTTAGGGTCGAGGCTGGTGCTGGGGCCACAGCATTCATCCAGGGACTTGGGGTCGAAACCGGGATTGGCCTAGGGCTGGCCGGGTGTCGGAGATGGATGGACCTTGTCTAAACTCACCTGCCGCTGTGCTAGGAAGGTCTCCCAGAGATACACTGCCCAGGAGAACAGCAGCACGGCCCCGAAAATACGCTTCTCGGCTGGCATCTCCCACATCGGGTCCAGTGACGCCCACATCCCCATGGCCACCTGGTTACGCCAGCTCCCTCAGCGTGCCCTGGTGCCACACCAACACAGTCCCTTCAGAGAGTCCCAACAGTGTTACAGCGATATCCGTCCCTTCCGAGAGCCCCTACACCGACACCCGCCCCCAACCCACCACATCCGCGCCGCTTGCAGTGTTACATAAACACTCTTCCCCATGCCGACGCCCTCTAGAGTCGCCTAGTTTCTACCCGAAAAGGGCCAGCTCAGCCTTCCTCACTTCCGGCCAGAGGAGGGCGAGAGCCCACGTGCCGAGTTCCGGCCTCCGCTATCCTTAGCTCCGGCTCCGGATCTGGTCACACTGAGCTGTGCTGCACCAACATTTTTCCCCTTCCCCTCTAGGCCAGGTTCCTGCGGAGGATTCCGGCTTCACTGTGGAACCCGGCAACGCCGCGGAGCTCTCCGCTTTCTAACTTCCAGAGCGGCAATTGCATCTCTTCGGTTCGGGGATTGCCTAGCTGGGCTGCGGCCTGTGCCGTACTTTCCCCGTCCAGGACAAGCCCACTGGTAGTAGGCACTGCGCGGGAACTGACGCAGTGTGGACCGCCACTCCCGCCCTGAGGTAGCTGGAAAGTACTGCAGAGAAGCCGACTTTCCAGGCTCTAAACTCTGTTTCTCTGAGTAGTGTTCAGACTGTGGTATATGGTTCATCCCTAGGATTATTTTAAGACCAAAGAGATGGTTATAAGTGAGACTAGGCATTACAAGAACAGTATTTTGGCCTGTATAGGAGTGTTCTGAATTCAGGTGTGTTAGAGAGTGGGAGGTAGTGATAAAATTTCATTAATCTCGCCTCTTCCACCCCCAGGGAAGTCAGAGGCAGCGTTTTGCCTGAGACTGTGCCCTGGAGGAAAACAAGGATAGCGTTGGTTAGAAATACCTGAACTGAAAGGGCTTTACTTGATCTAGGGCCAAACTCAGAGCTCAGTGCCATGTCTGTCTTGGAATTCAGAAGTGAAACGTGATCACAGGCACGCCTGTTAACATATTTGTTTGAATTGAAAAGCTAATTTTTTTTTTGACAGATAAGTTTCACTTGGTTAATTGGTTTGACAAAGACTGGCGTTGCTAATTTGCATAATTTACAGTAAATTATGCTAAATCTACAGCTGCAGCTAAAATTACAGTAATATTGTCATGCTAACGATGTGTTGAAATTAACAATATCTTGACTTTCCCAACTCTTCCTAAATTCTTCTAAGTGAGAGTAATCATAATTAAAAGTCACTTGAGAAAGTGATGGACACTAAGGACAAAATAAATTCTTTTGCATGTCAGATTGTTCTCAGCTTTCAACAGAGTTGGTGGTGGACCTAATAATTGACGTGTCAGCTAACGAAGGAACACTTATTTTTGGCATATAACTTGGAAAAGGATTGACATTACTATAACAAAACTACTAGTATTCCCATCTATTTTTGTGAGTAATATTTCTTGGCACTGTATCTGTGAGGAAAAAAAATTAATATGGCAGTAAGAAAAAGTCATTCAGACAGATAAATTAATTAGTGGGAAACCCCATCCATCTCACTGAAACATGTATTCCCAGTAGAATTTTACCTTTTTCTATATTATCAAAATTTGTAATCATATCATTTTGTAATTATAATTGTAGTGATTGGTCAATTCAAAGAATTCTTTCTAATGCATAGACCCATACAATTACAGGAACTTTTAAAAAATTTTACTTTAATACATACAAATTTATAACAAAGAAGTGATCAATACAAGCTTTTCAAACATGAAAAGTATTGCATTTGGTTAACATTTTATTGGGGAGTAGAACGAAATGTAAATTAGAGATGATAAAAGAACAATGTAGAATTAATGGGTGTTAAAGAGCTTATTTGTAATTTTTAAATGGGTGATGGTAGTTATGCAATTGTTATGTAGATTCTATTGGATACATTATAAAAAGTGATTTTACAGATTTATCTTAAATTGTCATTATTTACAATTTGCCAGAATTTAAATCCATTGCAACTATTTAATGATGAAAACTTAAATATCAGCTTTAAAATATAAGAGATAAACACTTTTTCAGAATTCTCTTTCCCTGAGTTATCATTGGTATCCCCACTTCAGTCTTGTCTTCATTTGTCAGGGTCCATCCGGCCTACTGAAGTTAGTCCAAAGCTTCACCGAAGCTCCTGCCACTCAAACTTTGTGGCTAAGAGCACAGGTTTAGTCAGGCTGTGTGAGTGCCAGTCACAGCTACACCACAACACATTAATAGCAAGTTACTTAAATTCTCTGTGCATCAGTTTCTCATCAGTAAAACGAGAATAATAGTATTTACCTCTTCGTATTCTGAGGATTAAATGAGAAAAATCATATAAAACTCTTAGCAATGTATCTGGCTGGCCCAATAAAGATATACTTGGAAGAATCACATCATAGTGTTAATCTGTCACTGTGTGTCTGAAAAGATAGAGGAACAGGAATCCAGTATGAGGCTTCTAAAAGTCAAGACTGTAATTCACTCATTTATTCAACCAATATTGAGTGTCTACTAAGTATCAGGTATTGTTCTAGGTACTGGGATATAACAATGAACCAGAGTCCTTTCCTCTCCTCTGCTTACATTTTTTGTGAGGTGGGATGGATGGAGGAGTTGATAAATAATAAGCAAATATATAACAGTAAAAGTGGAGGAGGTGATACATGCTATGAAGAAAAAGCAGGGAAAAGGGGCGTATTGGCATGAGGGCTGCTACTTTATTTAAGATGGCCAAAGAAGACCTCAGATTCGCTGACATTTGGGCACAGACCCAAAGAAAGAGAAGAAGCCACATAGTATTTGGGAAAAGTATGCCATGCACAGTAAACAGCAAATGCAAAGGCCCTGAGGTAGGACAATGCATCTTAGCACATTTGAGGAATAGTAAAAGAGTCTAGAAAGAATTGAGAGACTAAGAAGCAGAGAGAGTGCAGATCATGCCATTATGTACAGTCTTTTAGTTAAGAACTTGACTTTTACTGAGAGTGAAAGAAGAAGCCATTGGAAGATTTTGAGCAGAGTAGTAACATGATCTCTTTGACTACTGTGTAGAGAAAAAAATGAATGAGGACCCAGATGGAAGAAGGGAGTCCAGTTAGGAGACCATTTCAAGAATTCAGGTGAGAGATAATGGTGGCTTGGGCTAGGGAGATAGTAGTGGAGGGAGAAGTGAATTATGGAAAGGGAATAATTACTTGTTCCCCTTTTGCAAAAAGATAGTGTTAATAGAGGAACTTGTCTGTCTGGAGTCTGAAATGAGAGCCTCAAAACAAGCTGTTGTCAGTGTTTTGCCAAAGATGAGAGACTGAATTTGGAGGATATAAGGATTCTTTTTCCTAGAGTGGACACCAATATAGGGTAGTTTATTTACCCCATCTAACCTGAATGATAAAATAGCTCTCAAGCCCTTTTCCTATCTTGCCATAATTCTCTTCTTGCCAAAAATCCAAGTTCCCTTAATTGATGCCCTGGACATAAACGCTCTGATCTCAAGAAAAGAATGACCCATACAAGGAATGAATACTTGGTATCAACCTCTTATGACTGTGGTGTGAATCACACATTCCTTCTGTGGAGCTGAGAACCAGGAACAAGGTGAACCCATCAGTTTCTACCCTACTTTGTATCTAGCTTATTCTATGTTTCCATAGGGACTACCAAATCTTTGTTACTCCCCTATTTAAAAAGCTATCATAGTCCATTTCCAACAGTATGGTATGACCTTAAAAGGCCCTTCAAAATGAAATGAAATAAAATGAAATAAAATGTATAAATCAAATAAAAGCCCTTCATTACCTGATGTCAATCTACTCTTCTAGGCCCTTCTTCAAACACTTTTCCTTTGATATACCTGAGTGGTAATCAAGACAAAATGACTGAAACTATGCAGGAAGACACTGAAATTTAGATAGCATCAAAAATTGAGACATTGACTTTTAAAGATTGCATGACACTCTTTCAGTAGCATAGTTAACAAACTTCCCCATTTACACTGTCAGAGAATGCATATTGTTGATAACTCTCATCTGTTCTGTTTGCCACATCATGAATTAAAGTTGATTCGAGGATGAGGTTAGTGTGTCTTGTTGTAAAGCCAAAATCCTTCATTGCAGCTCTGGAAATAGCCAGTTTTTCAGCCATCCTGAAACACTCCTTGTTTTCCAGTCAAGCCATCCTCATTTTTATATGATTCCATGATGATCCCACCAGCAGTATCATCATTTCACTGTCGACCTATGTTTCTCTTTATGGGACAACTCAATGTCACCTCTGCAAAGCCTTTCCTGGCCCCACCCTCTACTCACCAAACCGTTTTTGCACTGAGTACACTATATAGTGAAGTCTCATCTTACACAGGTATTATATGTTAACACCAGTGCCTGGTCAAAAATTATGATCGAAATTACCCTTGGAAATCCTTTGGAAGACTGCTATATTATCTCTTATTGGACAGCATAGCCAGTTTTTATTCAGAACAACAATATGTAACTGCACACCAAATGAAATATTTTCATTAAGGTGTCAGGTAGTTAGTGTTTTAATAAATGTAATCATTTATTGTGGCAAAAATGCACACACTATAAACTTGTGGACCATCTACTATCTTCTCCCCAGTAGGCCATCTTTCTTGTCAGGGTACACACTCAAATTGGTGTAATGGCAGGTAGGTGCCTCCTCCCTTTATTTTCTTCCCTCCCTGTCAAGCTGGGATTCACATTAAGAGAATCCCTCTAAGTTGAAGATGCTATGACCCCACTGTATTAGAATTCCTTGTTCTAAAATTATTTGTCCAACCAGCCAAATGGAGTGCTCTTAAGCACTCAGGACAGATTCTCAAGGATTATCACAATACTCAGCACAGAGGGAAGTATCAGTAAAAGTTATATAAAATTAAACAGTCCCCTTTATGTCCACCCCACCCTTGCACATCTCTGAGTATTTAATGTAGGGAGACTCCTGGGCCAAATATGTACTATTAAACCAAAGACCAACACAAGGGCCAGCCTACCCCTATAGGACAGTCTGCAGCATTGCCCTTAAATAGCACTTTCTTGCTGTTTTTATTATATCTTGGCCATCTCCCTAACACCCTCCCTTTCCCCACTCCCATGGATTCCTCTTTGGCTGTCCTCTTCTACAGGGCCGCTTATGGTCTCCAGCCTTCCAAGCAGGCACCACAATCTCAGAGACATTTTTAACCACCATTATACCCCACATTATCCAAACCCACATACAAGTCGATGCTGGGCCTTACTGAATAGAGAGCCAGTCCTTGTAGGATAATTTCAATATAGTTCTCTATCTTTATTGGCACACCACTGCACACATGAGGGAAACAGTGCTTTTCTGGAAAAGATTGGAGTCCATCACATTTCAGATGTGGAAGTAAACCCGGATGTTAGCAAGGGACTCTGGCAGTCAGAGCAACTGCAGTAGGGCTCAGAGGAGCAATCTTTCTTCATGGAAGGTTTTTGGGATATGATCATCCCCTCCAGGTCCTTCACTTTGTTTTCCACCGTCTGAAGTTTTTTCAAAATTTTCTCTTGCAGACCCAAGGACAGGAAAAAATTATTATTGTCTTGACCTGGGAGACCACTCCCTTCTGGGTTGACCAGCAAAGCCTGAAAAAAATCTGAGCCCTTCTTGTAAAGTTTGTAGAGTGTGATTACAAACAACAATATTTTCTAAAATAAAACAACAGAAGTTGAATGTTACTTGTTTATTCATGTGAAATGCCAGTTTACTATAGTACAAAACAAAACAAAAACCTAATAGCAACAATAATTCCTCATTCCTTTGCCAAGCTTTCTGTTTAACAAAACATCTTCATATCTATTTCATCTTTTGATCTTCACCACAAAATGGAGTGGAAGGCAGATCAGGGATTATTATTTGCATTTAACTAATAAAGATTATCATAATAGATACTATTTGTTGAAAGTCTGCCATATGCAGGGTTCTATATTAGGAGTTTCCTTGCCTATGCATGACCTATCTATGTAGAAAAAAATAGAACTGTATATCCATTTAGATACTTTCCAGTTTGGACTCAGTCATTATCCGAGGTCACATACTTGGAAATGGTAGATCTGGTACTGGAATAAAGGAATTCTGAAAAACTAGATTTCCTGATCATGAAAAAAAAATTTTTTAACATACCAAGACAGATGCCTTCCAGGGTAAGAAAAAAACAAACCAAATCATCTTTATTCCTTAATATAATACTAGCACTGCTTATTGAGTACTTACTTATATGCTAAGCTTTGTATATACGGTATCTCCTTTAATCCTCACAAACACCCTGAGGGAGGCACTGTTAGCAAGTGCATCTTACAGATAAGGAAGCTGGGATTTAGAGGCTAAGTGATTGCTCAGTTCACACAGCAAGCCCCAGTAGTGACTCCAGAGCCTGTGTTACTTACCACTGTTATACTACCTCTCTTTTGGGTTGAGGTGTCTGGAGGGCTGTGAATTCATCTCTCTGATTGAGCTAAGCATTAACCATAGAAGAGCAGAAACCAGAATTATAGATAAGAGTTTGAGGGGCTTTTGCATTATATTCCTGTATTAGCTAATTAAAATGCATGTATGTGAAAATGTATACACGCATATCCCTACTGGGGATGATTTAGGTCTGTTAGATTATATTAAATGAGATTTTGGAGAGGAATTGAATTTACAATCCTAAAACTTGGGTTCAAATCTCAGCTTTTCCAGCTCTTCCAATCTGTGTCAACTTGAGTAGGTGATAACAAAGTTCCCTCACCTACATAATGTAGATAATCCCTGACCTGCCTACAATACAGGGTTTTGAGAAATTAAGAGAACGCATGTGACCATGATACCTCAACAGTAGTGATATTATGAAAATACGTGAATGCAATACAATGATCTGGTAATAGCTTAGCATTTGCCAAGCAAGCCATTCATTCCTTAAGACAGCCCTTTTTAAAATCCTACCTCCTTATATTTCCACTGAACCTCACTTCACCTCAGGTTCCTTGTCATATGAAAATAACTTCTAACCATTTCAGTGAATTGTTGAGATTCTCATAGCATTTTTACTATATTGTAAATATAGCTATTATTATTGATTAAACAGAAGTATGTAAAGTACTATATGTTTCTCATAATCCCAATTATATTCCTATTCCCCCAAAGAGCCCTTGTATATTTATAGAACCTCATCTTATTAAAACAAGGAAATAATGAAAACATCATGATAAGTAAATGAATATATGTGCCTCCTCATCAGTTACAGAGCAATGGCACAGTAAGAACAGAAAGGCCAAACCCAGTTATAGTTGTGATGCCCAGTCTATAAAGGCACCCCACGTGGTATCTAGAACACAGTAGATACTCAAAGATGAATTAGTGATCAAATAAATTTTGGGGTATGGCTGCCTTCTCAGGGTATGAACTTGTTTGATCTATTTTATTACAAGACAAGCCAAAGACCATTGTGAGAAAGAGCATTTTTATGCTCAAAACCTAATTGGTAGACGTTTTTAAGGATAACTTAGTTTCAATCAACTTCAGAGAAAAGGTTCACCCTTGTACATCTGCATGATCTTAAAAGTGGGTGGCAGCAATATGGTTGAGAACCAATCAAACTTCAGTTTATAACTATTTAAATTTCTCTGTAACAAAAGAGTATAACCTGAATTGACCGAATACTTCGTTTCCATAAGGCATATAGTCCTACTGCCAACAAAATCAAAAAGAAAATCCCCAGGATAACTTGCACAGCCGGAGGAAAATTATCTAGTAGACCCAAATTTGTTTGTTGAGGTGCACTAGTCTCTCCCAGAGTTGCTTGTAGCCAATTCCATATCGAGCTCAGAGAAATATAATCTATGATGTTGTCCCAGACAGATGAAGATGAAAATGTTGACATTTTAATAAGATAGCAGCTCCAGGAGCTACATTTGCAGAGGCTTCCGGAACTTAGATATGAGTTAGGGAGAGTGGCCTGGGAGCCCAGGTGTCGTGGAGCCATTGTGAGCTGTGCTCTGTGATGTCACCGTTCCAAAGGTAAGCTTGCTTCTAACTCATCCAGTAAAACTTCTCATTCAAAACCAACCAGGGACTGGCCTGGGTTTCCAGTTCAGTCATATTGCTTTCTCTGATCTTTGGCGAGTCCTAGCTCTAGCACAACACTGCCTAATAGAACTTTCTGCAAAGATAGAAATGTTTTTTTATCTGCTCTGTCCAACATGAGAGCCACTAATGACTTGTAATGTGGATAGTGTGTCTAAGGAACTGAATTTTACATTTAATTTTAATGAAATTTAAGTAGCCACATGTGGCTAGTGGTTACCTTCTTAGACAGTGTAGATATAGACCATTTCCAACAATCCATGGAATGGACACGAATTATTTTCACATGACATGAGAAAATTGAGGCTATGTGGAGATTTGAGGAGACAGGATTTAGAGAGGATTTTACTAAGAGTGAATAGTTGGTAAATGTGTAGGGAGGTTATTATTGGATCATTTTGTAGCATTGTTTTTTATATGTCACTATTATTTAGAAATTGTGATCTTTGGAAGGCTTTTAACATATTTGATCCCCATTTTGCTCATCTGTTAACAGAGGGTGATTCCTCCTCCTTCACAAGGTTTACTTTAGCAACAAATGGCATGATTTTCTAAGCACTTTGTAAAAAGTAGCATGTTGTACTGAAACCTATATGACATTATCATATCAATTATTTACTGAGTAGTACCTATCTACTCAGCAAGGAGGGGAGGTATAAAAATATAAAATATATGAATATATAAAATAGAAAAGCTTACATGAAAATAGTTCGCACACAAGTATATAATCTAAATTGTGAGATCAATTACAAAGATAGCAAGAATCCAAAAGAGGGTTTGCACCAAGAGGAAATGAGGGGTACAATAAGGATGAGAAAGGGTCAGTTATGACAAATGATTTTTAGAAAATATTGTCTGATGCTATTCCAAGTTGTTCATTCTGATCGACTGAAAGTACAGTAGTGGGGAAGACTGGTGAGGAAGGAATAACTGTTTTGTTTTTACAGGAAGGAGAGGTATGGTAAGTTGCTTGCAGTGTCAGAGACACATCCAGAAAATGGAGTCTAGAATGCTGGTGGAAATATAGTACTTATGTCAGGGTAAAATGGTTTAGGAGTTACTGTTATTGATGTTAAACCAGGTCTGCTAGTGACTGACCACAGCCAGACAGACTCCTTTCTAGCAAGGACTGAAAGTTAACTTAGGATTTGATAGGTTAAACATAGGTCAGAAACCACTGAAGAATGGTAACCAGAAACTGTGAAGATAGGGTTGTGACTACTTAATCATTACCTGATACTCCCTACACTAGATTAGATCCTTGTTACATGGCACCTTATACTTTACGTGGAAAGCACTTAACACAGCTATAGTTATTTGTGCAATTTTTGGTCTAATATCTGTCTTTCCTGACTACTATAAACTCAAGGAAGACAGGGACTATGTCCATTTTATTGATGACTGTATCTCTAGTGCTTGGCACATAGCAGGCATTAAAATGTTTGTGAGTGAATGCAAAGTCCCCTAGAAGAATTCCAAGCATCTTTATAGCCTAAATTGTTCATTCATCAAGTGCCCATTGCCATAGTTTGAATAGAAGCTTTATAGAGTAGTTGTTATGATAGGCTTTTAGGGGTATAATGGATCTGAATACAAATTTTGGCTCTACTATTCACTAACCTTGTTACCTTGGGCAAATTACTTGATCTGGGGCTTAATTATTCATTTGTAAAGTGGGAGTAATTTCTACCTTATAGAGCTGTAATGAGAATGTGATAATTGGTGTAAAAAAAATCATGAATGCTACACATATAGATAAGGGAACTGTTATTTGTAGTGATGTTTATGACCAAATACAAGTTATTATAAATCTCAATAACATAAGATGTCTCAAAGAGAATCTAGGCTGAAAAATCCATTTGTTTTGTTTTCCCACTTAGACACCTGAACACCTCCAATGACCAGGAATTTATCACTATGGAAGGCATTTCAACCTACCTTTAGATAGTGTCATCCATCCACCTACCCATCCAGCCAGCTATCAGTCTGTCATGTCCACTCAGTAGTCTTCCACATCATGCCCTATTAGGACTTTTTGACTTGGACACTGCAACTTACGACATATAGACTTGCTTTCAAGCTTTTTTTTTTTTTTTTTTTGATAAGTTTTAATAGAAAGGAAAGTACACTTCCAGAAGTGGAAGCGGGCCTGAGCAAAAGAAGCGTGGCTCCAAAGGCCTGCTTTCAAGCTTTTAATAGATTCTTTGTTGCTTTTCAAACACAACTCAAAATCTAGAACATGGTTACAAGGCCCTGAAATAACTTGTTTCTGCCTACTTATCCAACCCTCTCTCTTTTCCCTTTCCTATTTATTATTTCAACTTGAGCTATATTAGACTTGCCAATGTCACTACCATACCAAGCTGTTGCACCACAAAGCCTATGTACATAATTGGATTATCCTCTGGCTAATTCCTATTGATTCCTCCAATTTCAGTTTCAACATTGCCTCCCCAAGGAAACCTTTCGTCCTCTCTTTGGTTCCCATCACAGTCAGAGCTTCTATTGCAGCACTTTACTTTTAGTGTTTCATTTAAAGTTTATCTTCCTTACCAGACTCTAATGTCCATGATGCAGGAAACTTACTGTATCATGTTCAACACTTTGATCCCCAGGAGCTAGCACGTGGTTATAAATATTTGACTATAGCTTTCCTGTGCTTCCTGTCTTATCTTTTCCATGCTAAACGTACCATAGGTTGACAGGTTAAATCTTTTGGCTATCTTGGTTACCTTCTCCAAAGTGATTCATATCTCCAAATGTAGGGTCACAAAATCTATTCTCTCAGGTGTAGACTCAGCAGGTCAGAGTAGAGTGGGCCACTCCTTTCAGAGTCGGTTTTACATAATAGGAGGCTTTGTCTCTGAATCAGTAGTACAAAACCAGGAGGCATTAGTCTACTATGGGGGTGGGAGGTGGGGAGTAAAGATTGAACAACTTTTCTTTTAGAAGCTTTTAAGAAAAAACTGACCTTTTAACAAGTTACATGTTATTCACTAAAACAGTATGCACCAGTTTTCCATCTCTTCCTCACATGAGATGTCAATACTTGATGTATGACTGCAGATGGATCTGCATGTCCTGGCTTTTACCTACACTTCAAACTTATTTCCCATTATTTACTTTCACAAATAATACACTCAATTACAGAACTGTGGTATTTTGGGTACTTTAAATAACCACCTGCGACTTTCTATCTTCCTGCACATTAAGTTCTCCTCCCTGATATTCTTTCAGTCAGAAGAGATGAGAAACAAGCTCCACCTCTTCCTAGCTTTTATCAGCTAGGCAAGACACTTCATATCTATCTTTTTATCTGTCAAATAAGGATAACAGTACCAACTTAATAGAATTATGAAAATTCAACAAGATAAATCTGTGTAAAGGGCTAAAAAAAGTATAATTACCCTCAATCCTCACATAACTTCCAACTTTGTATTCTGGGCCATTGCTTCTAGAACCTTTCTGTGCCTATGAGTCATCTGGAGATCTTACTAAAATGCGGATTTTGGTCCAGAAGGTCTGGAATAGGGCCTGACATTCTACATTTCTAAGAAGCTCCTTGGTAATGGCCATGCCACTGGCCCATTGCCATGCTTTGATTAACAACGTTTAAGTTACCCCAGCCCTCACATTAAAGTTCCACAATGGCAGATTCCTTAACAAATTTACTTTGGTATTTTAATATCCCAAAGCATCTGGAACTATCTTTAAATATGTATGTAAATATCTGGTTAATGATTAACTGTCCTCCAACAACTATATCCTTGACAGTGCAGCTTTGAAGTTGGCAACCTAGGACTGAGAAAGGATAGGTTGGAGATGGAATCCCTAGGAAGGCTAATAAAAAACTTTCTTCCCTATCATTCCCCACACTCTTTCACTCATGTGCTCATGAACATGAGGAGACATTGAAGTAAGAGAATTCTGGATAAAAAGCAAGAATGAAAGTGTCTGGCACTATCACTACCCATTATTTTATGAGGCATTCTTATACTGAAAAGGCTTTGAAAACATAGTCAGTGTTTCCAGGTCTGGGACAAACCCCAGAGATATCAATAAATGGTATTAAAAGCCACAAAATCAACCCCTTGACCTCGTGTATTATCATCACATAGTCAGTCATCCATGCTGCTTTTAACATAAACATTGTCTCCAATAACGATCAAATGAAGCAAGCTGCTTCAACTAGAATAGAAAATGTTAGGAGCAACCATTTGATCCTAAGTACTTAAAGCAAACTTTCAGTTGGGTTCTGAAAATTAGGGTTTGGTTTCACTGCAAACAGACGCACTTGGTCTTTCCAAGGGGTTAGGAGTTAGGGGTGGTTGAATGGATATAGTTCAGTCTTAAGGAAATTAGCAGCTCTTATTTTGGGCTAAAATGTGAAGAATTAAAAAAAATTAAAAAAAAGAGGTCTACGGCCATGCCACCCTGAACATGCCCGATCTCGTCTGATTTCACAAGCTAAGCAGGGTCAGGACTGGTTAGTACTTGGATGGGAGACCACCTAGGAATACCAGATGCTGTAGGCAATAAAAAAAAAAAAAAGTAAATAGAAATAAATAAAAATAAAAAATCTCCCCAAATGTAAATGATTAAAAATAAAAATTAAAAGATTAAAAAAAAGGGGGGCTATCAGTTGTTTCTCATGATCAGATCACAGAAAGAGACCTTTCAAGATATTCACCCTTACCTTCTCACTTAATAGTGAAGACACTGAAGCCTGCAGAAGAAATTAGCTCAAGATCCCAAAGAGTCAGCAGTGGCCTCAGCCTCTAAGATGTCCCACTGTTTCTGCCACTTTTTCTTTCTTAAGAGTCAGAGAAAAGGTCTTAAAATCTTAACCACAGGTATAATATAGGGATGGTAAAAATGTTTGAGTCATGTCATAGCTAACTGCTGAAACTGAATGAAAACTTCATAGGAGAATAAAGAACACACTGCTTCCTTTGTCGGTAGATACAGATGTCCCACAATACACTGAAACTCGATATATCTTAAGATCAAGATCATCTTGGCTTTCCATCTTCTCCAAAATCCCTTTTTTCCCTTCAGTCCCACTGCAACTGGTTGCATCACTATTGAATCTTTATGTTTTCCTCAAAACATTTTCTTCACTCTCCGAGGCTCACCAATCCTCTTTAAATTTCTCAATTTCATTTATTCTTCCCTCTACTGCAGATGTCAGTACTCTCACTACCTCTGCCTCAATTACTTCATCTTATTACCTATTGTTTCCATTCTCAGCCCCTCAAATCACACTGATTTGATTTATAAATTACTGTTATTTTGTTTAAAATCCTTCAAAGGCTCTCAAATGCCTAAGGACTCAAGTCCAAACTCCTTAAGTGTTCCTGGTTTGGTTCCTGCTTATTTATCTCTACAAGAAATCTCACTCATGCCAGTGCGCCTGCTCTGTTTATTCCTGTCAAATTATTTGTAGTTCCCTGGACACACGACTTCATACCTCTGAATTTGCTATGCCCTTCATGTTCTGCTTGGCATACCCTCTCTCCTTTCTATCTGGACAACCCCTGGACACCCTCTTCTGGGAGCTATTTTGACTCCCAAAGCTAATTACTCAATGTGAGAATTTTCTTCCCACAAAAATATTTTAAGACAATAGTAATTCAAAAGGAAGCTTGATCTGAATGGTTTGGTTAATACTAAATGAAAAACTTGGGTAAAATATAAGTGCACATTCCAGAAAATACTAGTGCAATTCAAGCTTATATGTGGCATGAACACTCTTTATGAGTAAACAAGGAATGGGTGAAAAATTGTAATTTATTGAAACTCAACTCAAAAAATATAAGATGCTGTAGTGTACAATATATTACACAAAGCACCCTCAGGTGCACATTCAAGTCAAGTAAGAACTCCATATCCCTTTCCCTAGCCCTCCCACCCTGGGATCTTAGTATTTGTTCCATATACAATCATGCACACTTAATTTGAAAAAGGAAGCCCCAATATATTTTGATGTATTAATTAGCACCAAACAAGAGTACAGTTCCATTTCTTTTTTTTTTAATTAACAAAAAAACCCAATCAATAAACCAACTGGAGAGCTAATGGACTCAGCCAATAGTGCTGACATAGATATTATACATTCATGTAAATACACAGCCTATTCTACCTTAAACAATGGTATAGCTGGTTCTCAGCCTTTGTTCGAGTTGGCAATTGTCCCCATGTTGCAGTGTTGGAGCCAGTCTGTTTCAAAAACAAAATTGCAATTTAGGAACTTCCTACGCAAAGCTCATCTGTCTTTTTTGTTGGAAACAAGTCTAAAATTGGTGTGGAAAACTTAGATCTTTCAAGGACAACAACTGGCCGAAGATAATGAAGCTGTTTTAAGGCAAGCTCTCCACAGTCTGTTAATGCTTTGTCCAATACAACCCTTAAGTTTTCCAAGGAAGGAACTGTTGCCGTCGTCTCAGCTACTATTAAAGGTGGGATTGTAGTCAAGTTCTCATGAATTGCAGAGTCACTGGAAGAATGAGGTATGTCAACTTCAGGGTCGTTGTCATTCATCATATTATTTGCCATAACATTCCCTGTTAAGTCATTACTAGGTTGTGAAGAATTACTTAAGTGCTCTGAAGGCTCCCAATCATCAAAATCGTCTTCTTTCTCTTCACTTTCCTGAATAAATTTCAGAAATGAAGATTCAAATCCCATAGGTTTATAAGTCTTCAAATCAAATGACCTGGGCTGTGAGTGCTTCCTAAAATTCTCTTTTGGGACATGGGTTGAATTTTTTACAGTGTTTTCTTTCCCTGAACTTTGCTGCCCAGTTTCTGAGTCTTTGATCCTTGGTAAAGGCAGCTGGAAACTTGCGAAGTAAGTCCCATTTTCAGTCCCATCAGGATTAGGTATGGAATTTTCTATTTTACAAGGAGGAGGCTGAACTATATTACACTGCTCCAAGGAAGTGGTTTCTGAACTGTGGTTGCATTTCAAAGTTCCTCTGTAGAGCAGAGGATCTGTCTCAAATACTTGCTTGCTTTCTGTACATCCTTTCTGACCTCCATCCCTTTCACCTGGATGAAGGGAATCAGTGTTCTGGACAGGTATGCTATGGTCACCTGTGGAATGACTGTGCTTTATGTACTCTGATTCACAGCTTCCATCTTCTTCTTTCTTTATATAGGGCTCTATTTCAGAAGGGGGCTCCTCCTTAATTTTGGTACCATACTTAACACAAATGACAAGATTTTCCATCTGTTGCTCTAAGTAGGCACTACTCATCTGATGGGTACGTTTGTAATGCCTCACTATGCTGCTCTCCAACTTCACCACAGACAAGCATCCTTGAACCATACAGGGGTACTGTGTGTGCTCAGAATGCTCCACACACATATGGAGGGCTTCAGCTCTTGTTTTAAAAGTAATTGGAGCTTTCTTTTCTTTGATTAAGCCACATTTTTTAGCCTTAGCATTAAATGACCTCCTGGTAGTCTGCTGTTCATGCCCCTGAGTGAGAGCTGTTTGACACACCTTTTCACTCCTTAGTAGCCTTTCATTTGCCACTTTCTGGCTTCTAAACAGATCATCATAATAGTCCTTATGTCGGTAATAGACATGTTGAGAATAATTGCTGCGATGGGTGAAAATCTGGCCACAGCCATTAAGATCACAATGAATTTCATAATCCGAATGTATTTCTCCTTCAATATTATGCTGTTCCATCAAGTGGTGCTTCAATTTGCTGAATGTAAAAAAAACAGCAGGGCACTGAGGCTGGTTACAGAAAAACCTTGCTGCAGATTCAGCTTCAGAAAGCACTTTAGGCTCTTCAATATGGTCTAGATTATGAGAGTCACTACAGTGCTTAGCAAGAGCTTTGGAACACAGGAAGCGTTTGTTACATTCTTTATATTTGCAAGCAAATATCTTTTTACATTTGACAAGTTCCCTTTTGGTTCTTGCTTTGTCTTTCTCTAAACATAACTGTTCTTTGTTGTACTGATGTACAGTTCTGTAATGGCGAATCAAGCCTTTTAGATTGGTGAATGAGGAGTTGCAAGTTTTATGAATACAATGGAATGGTTTGTGGTACTTATTCAAAATATAGCAGAGATTTCCTTTCGCAACAGTTCTTCTGCTACCTCTCCCCTCTCTTCCTTCTTGTTCTTCTCTATGGCTACCTATTGGTGATGAAATATCAGATGTTTTACTTTCTGTTTCTTCACAAGATGACTCCAAATCTGTTTCTGAACTGCATTCGTCTTTTTTAGAATGACAGTGTGGCTTCTCAGAATTACTGCTGGGATCACCTCCAAGTTCAGCAGAACAATCATTTTTCAAAATGTCTACTGAGCATGGGCCTTCATGATCACATTTTTCATTATCTAACAGTTTGTGAGTTACTCTGTCACTGCCAATTTGATGTTTATTTTTATAATGAATCCTCAGGTGTGTTTTTCTTGTAAATGACCTTTGGCAAATATGACATTGGAATGGGGAATATCGATGCTGAAACATGGTTAACTGGAGGACTTTTTCTTTTGAATAATTATGCTTTTTAAGATAATGCATTAACAAAGCCTCTCTGGTCACAAATTCATATTTGCATCCTTGAAGCTCACAGAAAAAAGGCTTAGCTGCCAACTGTGCAAGGTACTGACTTGGCATATTTTCATCTGGATTCTGAAAATTAAGGTCTGTGATAGTAGGTGAAACTGACTGAAGAGATTTAGCACCACTGGATGGGTATCCCTGCAATGACCCTGAGAAAGATCCATGTGTTATTGAGTTTTTCAAGCTTAAATGTTTCAAGCGTAACAGAAGTTCCAACATGGTATCCTCTGTACATGGCCTTTTAGAAGCACAAATAGAGGCTTCTGCAGAATAACCTTGATGTTCTCGTTTACATTTAGTATGAATTCTGTGATCTAGACCTTCATCTGGGGAGTCACTGTTTGTGTCTGAGCTGGGTTTAGGTTCTGCATCAAACTTTACAGTCGTTTGATTATGTTCATTTTCCAAACAGGGAAAGAGATCTTTTGTCTTTATCTTTTTGGGTTTTGAATGGTATGGATGAACCTTTCGTAGATGTTTCTGCATCCCTCTTGCGTTTTTGTACGTGGACCCACAGCCATCAAAACCACAGGTAAACTTAGTCCCATCAAAACAGACCGCCACATTGGAACATTTTTCCTTTAAATTGGGGGATGCAAAGACTTTCTCATGAGATAACAATATATCCTGCATGTTTTCAGAGTGATCCAGTGTGTCAATTAACTCTTCATTCATAGAAGCTGAAGAGCTATGACTTAACTGATCACTAGAATTACTGTCACTGTTTTCTTTCAGATTTTCTGCAGTTTCTATTTGAGAACTAGCTGGTCCTGCACAGAAAAGAAGATCCTCAGGTAAATGTGATTTATTAGTTTGGTCAAGTAGATGGGGCTGATCAATACCCTCTTGTTTTTCACCTGCTACAGGCTCCTCAAGTTTCACTGATTTCTTCACATCTCCATCTGAACTTTCAACATTATGCATTGAGAGGTGATTCTGGTATTCAATTTTGGAATAATAGAACTTTTTACAGCCAACGAAGTTGCATGTGTAAGATGCATCCCTAAAGTGTTGTGCTTCATGATGGTAAAGCTGTCCCAAGTCACTGAAAACAATATTACAGCCATTTAATTCACATTTATAACGCAGATCATCATGTTTTTGTTTATGATTAAGTAGTTCATTCACTGATCCAAACCTAGCATAGCAATCTATAGATACACACATATAAGGTTGAGGACCACAATGTACTTGTTCATGCTCCCGCAGGTGAAAAGCAGACATGAAATGTCGTCGACAATAAGTACACTTCTCTCTTCTATTTTTCATATCCAAGTAATGCTTGGCATTTTCATCATTATTTTGGTGTTCAGCTTTAAGATGCACACTTAAGTATTTAAATTGCTTAAACACACGGGAACAGTCTGTGCCAGGACATGGGTACAAATCTCTGTCTTGCAGGTGGCAATCTTCTAATTTGCTGAATGTGACATATTCGTGAGACTCTCCTTTGGCTTGTTCATTCAATGATTGATTTTGCTCCATGGCTACAGAGGGGCTCTTGGGACAAATTCCCTTTTGAGAGCCTTTCAATAGTAATTTCTTTTTAGAGCGGTCCCTTCTGCTTGGTGGCATTTTAACATGTTCCATCACATGAGGAACAAATATTTCTTTTCTCTTGAACTTTTTAATGCAAACTGGACAAGTGTAAACTCCATCTTCCATATGCATCTTAGAATGATGAAGAATTCTGGCTTCTATACATTCCCGTTTACATAACAAACAGAAGAACTTATATTGAAGCCACCTCTGATATCTTTCAGAAGAACCAATGGGTTTTTTATCTCTTTTCTCCTTGTGCTGATCTGTCAAATCTCTTCTTCTATATTGTTTATCTTCTTTGCTTTCCTCATAGTCACTAAGAAATGACTCTAAAACATCTGTGTCATTTATTGACATTTCATAGCCGCTTAGATCATCATCAGAATCTGATGCTGCTTGTCCTAGGAGTTGGTGGCAGTGTCGTTTTAAAGTTTTCCAGTCCCAAAATTCAGGATCAAAAGGCCAGTGGGCTTTTAAAGCTAATAAGAGCTCACATCGAAGAGAATTTGGAACTGGTGCATTTTCTTCATCAAATTTTTGATCTGGTTGCAAATACAGTTCTTCCAACATATTAAACCCATCCAAAGTAGGTTCAATTAAAAATTCCGTAAGCTGACAGGCTCGTCTAACTTCTAAATCTTCTGGTAAAAGACAAGCAATTGTTTTACAAACTGATGCCTTCATTTCTTCATCCTCACTTGATCTCAGTTGAAGAGCTCTGACACACAGTAAAATTGACACTCCAAGACCAACATCTTGTGCCTATAAGATAAGCAGGGAAGTAGTTAATTTTTTTATAGAAACATTACGTAACTTTCGCTGATGAAAAATATACCTTGTACATATATGTATGTGTATATATAGTTCTCAAAATTTTTAGAGTTCGTAAATTTTTTAAAATTTATTTTATTTATTTATTTTTATGGTGACATTGGTTAACTGGAGTTCTTAAATTTTATCTTAACTCTCTCTTCCTGCAAGTTACATTTAGATGTTTGTCTAAAGATGCAAAGGACTGGATTAGATGCTATAAACATTAACAATAATGTACATTCATATATAAAGTATCCGACTTTATAAGAAACTGCATATTAGAGCAGTCCCTAACCCTCAAAGACTTTACCTATGTGCCAAACATGTAAACAATAAAGGCACATGAATTCAAAGGAATTCAGGATAAATAAGGACACCAAAGAATTCAAAAGAGGATTTATCTTAAGTTAGGCAAGGAGAACAGGACTTAAATAAATGGGTGCAAGAAGAAACATATATAAATTGAGTCTAAGATAGAATTCAATTTAAGAAACTCATGTGTCATCAACACTTGAGTGTTTTTAAAACCTCAAGGCTAAAACAAATGACTTGTCTCATTTCCTCCTAAAAGAATTAGTACTTTATAAAGTTACAGGTGTATTGAATCTAAGCATGGAAAAATAACAGAAATTAGAAAATCTCTCTCTAGCAGCAGGCTCTCAGGAACTAGACAAAAATCAGGAAAAAGATCTGGTCATTTGTGATAAAAGGCTAGGGCATACAAGATGATTTTTTTTTTTTAATATGAGAGGCTGAAATGGAATGTGAAAATAACATGAGCAAAGAAAAGTGGGATCATATGGCAGAATAGCTTAAAATGCATTACTTAAGAGCACAGGATTTCAAGTCAGACTTTGACTGCCTTTGAACCCCAGCTTCACTACAGTGACAAGTTCTTAACTCCTCTATGCCTCAGTTTCTTCATCTGTAAAATGATAATAATGGTAGTATTAGGTTTTCCTCCTAAAGTTGTTATAAAAACAAAATAAGATAATATAAAGTGATTACTACAATGTTGGCACATAGTAAATATTCAACAGAATACCATGTAAAATAACTGAAGATAAATTCTACTGTTCAAATCAGTAATTGATTTGCTAAACAATTATTCCATGTTGGGCACCATTCAAAATGCTGGGAACACAAAATAATTGCCATCAATTTATAGAACGTTTACTACATCCTAGGCACTATTCTAAACAAACTCTTTGCATACATTATCCTTATTTTATAGATGAAGAAACCAAGGCTCAGAATGTTAGTTGCCCTGTGTCACCAGATAGTGAGCAGAGGAGCAAGGATTTAAATGTAAAGCAATCTTTTTCCAGAGCCTGAGTTCTTAATCACTTTATAGCTTACACTGATTCCAAAGCTTAACTGACTTGACTATATCCCGTGTGTCCTTGATATTATATGCCAAACCACTCTGTTCTTTCAGCTAAAAAACCCACCAACTTATGCATGTCCATAAATTTTTTCAAAATGCAGCTCCATGTTCCATATCCTAATTCTAATATATTCACTCCTTTAACAAGTAACTGCTTGGTATATCTGTCCAGAATGTATAATGGTATTTTTAGCTTGTTCTTTTTTTGAAGTGTTTTTAATGATTTCACAAATTTTACCATTTTAACCAGATTAAGCTGTTTAAGAAAAAAATAAACATTCTTAGCTATTTATCTCATAGTCTTACAAAAAAAGTTAAGTTTTAATAACTTGTTGAGAACCCATAAATTATTTTAAAACGTACATGGCTTTCTCCAAGTCTTCTGTGCTCTGACTGACAAATCACAACCTTATATCACATTATGCAATTTGTCAAGATAACTATGGTCTAGTTCTGACTCAGCTTTGAAGTAGGTATATGATCCTTACAGATCACACATCTCTAATTTTTAGCTTTATAACTAAAGAGAGGGGATTAAACTAGACAATCATGTTTTACAAAAACGGTAGTACCATGTGTTCCACCAGTGTCCTGTAGGCAAATTAACTGGATTCAAGATGATCCCTCTTCTTATACCTTCTATTTCAAAGTATAACCACATCTACATTCATTCTGTCATACTGGATTCTCTCAAGTCATCCCTTCTACTTATGACTTTCTCAAGTCAGAATCCAAGTTCAACAACTCTAAGCACTTTAAAGAGATGATCGAATTTAAGCTCCTTATTTATAGAAAACTGAAGCCTAGAAAACAAAAGAGGCACTATTACAGGGCCCTCCCTTTATACACTGTTACCTTCTGCAGGAGACTTAATGCCCTCATGCCCACAAAAGATTTTTAGCATTGTTAACCTTTTCCATCCCATGGGCTACGTGACTGGGTGCTAGCTGTCTCCCAATATCCTTTCTTCTCTTCTACAAAAACAGAACACCTGATTTTTATCTGTTTACAAAGTCACCTGGATTAATGAATATATCTCCTAGCCTCACTGCAGCTAGATGTGGTCACATGTATGTGTTTAAATGTATCGGAGGGAGTGAAGAGAGGTCTGCCAGAGTGTGTTTTACACCCCCCACCTCCCTTCTTGTTCTCTGGAACGGAGACATAATAGCTGAGATTTGAAAAGTTTTAGAACGTGAGATGGAAGCTATGTGTTGACAGGAGACAAAAAGATATGTGGAGCCACTAATGCAACGCTGGCTGGTCTACCTGGATTATCCACCTACATGAAAAAGAGATAAACTTCTAACTTCTTTAGATCACTACTATTATGGGATTTCTACAATTCATAGCAGAACTAGATCCAAATTGATACGGGTTAGATCACTTCTCTCTTTTA
Organism: Eidolon dupreanum; assembly: GCA_028627145.1. Lineage (NCBI taxonomy): Eukaryota > Metazoa > Chordata > Mammalia > Chiroptera > Pteropodidae > Eidolon > Eidolon dupreanum. The sequence goes on along the minus strand of CM053502.1, from coordinate 22,070,977 downwards.
AAATGCTAGAGGTGAGTCTCTCAATTTAAAAGAAATTCTGCATTCACTCCCCTTCTATCCAGTCTCTATCTTTTTTGCCATTCAAGCCAAATATCATAAGTAACGATTATAATGGAAAGTATCCTAGACTGGAATTAAAGAGAAATGGGTTCTGGTTTTCCTATATAGATGTGTAGGAAATTCCTTGGTCTGTGTCAGAAACCCACTTTCCCTAGTCCTCCAGCAGTTTTCTCATGTTCTTTGGTTCTTTGTGGTGAGCAGAGTTCGAAGATGGCCCCCAACACCCCTCAGCTTTGTGTAATCTTCCCTTGAGTGTAAGTAGAACCTGTAAATATGATGAGATATTATTCCTATGATTATGTTATATGGCAAAAGGGACTTTGCAGATTAAGACTCCAATTCAGTTGATTTTAAGATAGGCATTATACCTAAGTGGGACTGACCTAATCACTTGAGCTATTAAAATCTAAGTCTGGAAGCTGGAGGAGGTCAGATTCAAAGAAGGATTCCTTGTGCCTTTCCTGGCTTCAAAATAAAGGCATGGAATGAGGGAGGTTTCTAGGAGCTGAAAACAGATTGTGGCTGACAGCCATCAAGAAAATTAGGACCTTAGTTCTATAACTAAAAGGAAGTGAATATTCTCAACAATAAGAATGAGCTTAAAGTGGATTTCCTAGTGCCTCCAGATAAAAACTCTGCCTGGCCAACACCTGTTTCAGCCTTGTGATACTCTAAGCAGCAAACCTTGCCACACTGTGCTAGACTTCTGTCCTACAAAACTGTGAACTAATACATGGCTGTTGTTTAAAGTACTAACTTTATGGTAATTTGTTATGCAGCAATGAAAACTAATAATTTTCCTTAAAGATTAAAAAACAAAACTTTTTAAGGCTACTTATAACACTAATTTTTTTAAATAAGGCAAGTTCTATAATTGATTTAACATGTTTTTTCCATGATAGGAGATACAACTTCATTCAGTGATTCAAGTAATTATCACCTAACTTATATGACCATAGATTTGCTTCTGATAACTATTTTTACCTTTTCCTATCTTCATTGGAGAACACTAGATCAATATATTTCAAATAAAGTATAGGATATGGAATATTACATTAAAGAAGATAGGGAATATCAAAGATAAAACTGTACCTTGACTTTAGTATAAAAACAATCCTTAGGGAAAAAAAATAAAAATTAAAACAATCCTTGGATGTTGTCAAAGTAGTAACCCACAAAACACATCTATGAGCCATTATAGTTATGGGTATATGGAGAGATCAGTCATGAGCAGATACCAAAATCAAAGCAAAATAAATATGTAGCATAGCATAGGATTCATCCCCAATCTCTAGGCTGGTAGTCTTAGTGTATCTATAGGGTTAAACTCAAAAAACAAGGCACTTGGTTTCAGTTTAGGAAATACTTATTTCCTAAAAATTCCTAATTTATTTCCTGTTTTCACAGAAGTTTTCAATTTGTGTAGTTGAATCTGGAACTGTTCGATTTCTCCAAATCCCAGAAAAATGTATCATTCCATCCTCAAGAAGCTGCTGAAAAATACAATTATGTTTTCTTCATTTGTAATTATGTTAATTTGCAAACAAATTTGTCTGTATAAAATACAGAACATTGTTCTAGGAAAAGGAGACACAGGGTGGTTGAGATGACAGTCAAGAAATGCAATCTTCCCTTCTTCTAGTGGTTTGTCATTTTATTTATTTTTTATTTTTTTAAATTTTGGTTTGTCACTTTAAATCACTACTTTCTAAGAAAAATTGTGGATTCCTAGGAAGTCAATCTGCAGAAAAACTAGATATGTCTGATTCCATAGTTGTAGTAAACCCCATTATTTCTCATTTTTTCTTATCTAAAATGAGTTGTCTGTAAGTTAACTCCCCCTGCATTTCTTTCCTCCAGGATAATCAGCAAAAAAGCGTAAATTACTCACTTCAGTTTGTATAACTCTAATGAGGCAAAATAAATGCTGCTGTGTTTTAGCTATGACACCAAACTGACGACAGCGCTCCAAAAAAGTATCTAAAGAAGGGTCGATTCTTCTTTGCAGTTTACTCCAAAACAGCGTCAATTCCCTATAAAAAGAGAGATTAAGTAAAACATTTAAAGCAACTGGAATTTGCTCTTCAGCTCCCCAACCCATTTTTTTGGTTTACGAAAATAAACTGACAGTAAACAAAAACTAGAAGAAAAACTTGTCTATGTTTCCTATTGCTTTTTCCCGAACTGTTAAAATTGTTAAGAATCCTCCCTGAAAATTTCCCCGATTCTTTTCTTCTTTGTGTCTGGGTAAAAACAAAAACAACGAAAGACTACTTTCTTTATGCTGACATTTTAAAAGATTTAGATCCCACCCTGTTCCAAAAGGTTTTACTCCTTACATTGGTAACTGCACTGACTATCCTAGTGGACAGGGATCATCATACATCATTACACTCCCAACAAAATGTATACAAACAATAAGTACTCTAATGACACACTTTCCTCCACACTAATCTGTCTTTTCCAGTTCTAAAATGTCATGATGCTATTTAAGGCCTGTATTTTGAAATGTTTAAAGTTTACTAATAAAATTAGTAAAATGGCACTCTTGGAAAAGGCTAAAATACAAGAATCTCACAAATATTCTCTATGGAAACAAATAAAAGCTTTTTAAAGAATAATAAGTTAAATAAAAGTTTGAATGGGTTAAGAGAAAACTCTCAAGGAAAAACACTAGAAACTCGAAGATGCCCAGGATAGAAATGCTAGTATGTATGTGAAATGTGAATGCAAGGAAAGTTACTTAGCAAAACTGAAGAGAATATTACCATTTTTAAAAAGTGGCTCTTTTCTGTACAGTTTCATTGCATACTGTGTATTTAAGTGATTTTCATTAAAAAATAACCATATTATTTTCATAAATGAGTTTTAGAACACTAACGTCTTATTATTCCTATTAACACAGACTATTCCAAGAAGCTGGTTACAAATTCAAAGCTTAAGAAATCAATATAACATACCTCTTTTTATAATAGATGGAAAATAAATATTTACAGAACTTACTTATATTTTCTTATATTTTTTAAAAGGTGAAATTCTTATACTTGCTTCAAAGATTGAAATGAAATTCTGTCTCAAGAAATACATGAAAGTTTACATTTAATGATGGCAAATTTGGGCTATAAGAAATAAGTAAACATTAAACAGCTGTCTTTGGTGACTGGGGTCGCTTTCCAAGCAGAAAAAGTAAAAATCTGAGATAGGTCAGCTTTGCAAATAGCTACTAGCCAAGCAAGTAATTGGGGTGACTGTTCATTTTTAAATTCACAAGACTGCTTCATTCAGATGTAAGCACATTACTAATAAAAACTTTTGAGAATACTGCAAAGTCCTGAAGAAGAAAGGAAATGGAAGAATTTCACATGCTGAGAGATAAAAAGGAGTATCTATCAAAATATATGTGAAATCTATCCTACTTAAAAAGAGCAAAATTATCAAAGCCAGTGAAACTCAATTATGAAAATAAAAGGGTCAAGAGTATCTGCTACCTAAAATTCATTAACTAGTTAGAAGTTTAAAGTTAGGCAAATCTGATGACTGATACAAGGCAGGTTGAGAATTAAGGTCTCTCAAATAATTTTTTAAAAAATCAGAATGTCTAGGGCTTAATTTATTTCAAATTAAATATTTCAAGCTTTAGTTATCTTAACTCCAAATAACCATGATGGAAAAAAGGTATCTGATGCTTGTATACGGATTTGCACATTACAATGCAAAGATTTAAATTTACTATTACCTGCCTGAACATGTAAACGTTCCTGAAACCATGACAACCAGTATATTACTTGTGAGAATGCCAATATGTGACTTTAATGATCCATTCAAACCTATACACTGGAACGATGAATTTACCAATGAATCATAACATGTAGCCTGCTGGAACATCCAAGCACTAGAACAAATACTTCAATGAGTACAATGATATGATTTTTAAAAATGGACAACAATTTAAGAATGTATGAAAAATATTCCACTGTATACAGGCTTCCAATGTTCAGACAACTAACTGTACCCTCAAATTATCCCACTGCCTACCTCAAGTCAACAAATTACAAATTCATAAAAATTGGAAAGGAAATTTATCTATAAATGGCAGGAAATGCATTTTGACAGAAATCTAGCTACCAAGCAAGATCTTTAAAGTGTTTCTGAATAATAGTGGGAGACCCATGGAGTCCAGTTAATAAACACAGATCCAGAATTTAGGCACTTTAGAAATGGGGTAAAAAAAAAACCCACAAAACTGTGGAATTAAGGAATGACCATGCCCTAGAGAACAACGCTTCTGCAAATACAGTTCATGTGACCTCTTTTTTATTCCTACAAAATTCAGTTAAATAGAACACATATGGATAGCTGGTCTTCACCAGGTACAGGGGACTCAACTGTGAATTAGACAACATACATGACGACTGCAGAATATTGGTTAAGAGAGAACAGACAGATGATTACATCTGAAGACACAAATATACAACATACAAGATTTAAACTCAGAGATGTTACAGAAAGCACAAGTCAACCTATCAAATACTGAAAGCTTAGTGTAGAGGTTTAAGGTTCAACAGTATGATTTTGTTTTTAAAGTAGTAGTGATAACTACACATCTATATGTACACTGTCCCATTCCAAATGGTTATCTTTCTCACTAGAATGACTACTCTAATTATGTGACCATTGCCAGACATCTATAGGGAATGCATTCCTCTAGCACTTCTTTAATTTTTGCGGATAGCCAACAATTTTGAAGGGGCAAAGTTAATAAAAAAACTAAGCAGGTCTACGGCCATGCTACCCTGAACAAGTCTGATCCTGTCTGATCTTGGAAGCTAAGCAGGGTCGGTCCTGGTTAGTACTTGGATGGGAGACCACCTAGGAAGACCAGGTGCTGTAGGTGTAAAAACAAACAAAAAAACTAAGCAATATATCTTTTGAGATCAATACTATAGTCACTGCAATAAAGTAATAAGATATATGTTGATGTGGTTTGGAAAATATCTCTGAAGGAAATTTTTAAAAGAATAAAAAACTGTTTAGAGTGACAGTTACACAGTTTACATTTCACTTTCTTAGTGACCACATTTAAGAATGACATTTCCAACAAATAAATGTCTAGTACATATATGTGTTTGAAAATAAGTGACTACTTTCATTATCATATACCAACTTCACTGTCATATTTTTACAAATATCTCTCCTAGACAAATACTCCATAAAGCCCACTATCTTCAACTCAGTAAATTTCCAGTACAATGAAAGAATCTATTCTATTTGAACAGAATTCCTGGGATTCATTTTCCTTTGTAAAATTACTGTGTTTATGTTATGGCTATTCTAACTCAAATATCTCACTACAGAAAAAACAAAAAGGAAAAAAAAAGCCTTTGAAAACAATAGAAGGGTAAAAAAAAGTTTCAAAATTCTGAAATTTTAGATTCTATTTCTCTCTGAATTGCTTGAAAGGGGCTTACTTTTAAAAAAGTATGAAGCGATTTAAGATTTTCTATATTCATTATAGCTCCTCAGGAGGCCAACAAGAGGGAAATCCTTGTTAATCCCTTCCTGCTACAGGGGAACAGCATTAATCTTAGAGCCACTAACATCCTCAGAAAAGGCTAATGGTCGCTGAGTGAAGAAGGGAAGAAAAAAAGAGTATGAATCACTATAAAAGGGAAGCTGGACAAGGATTACTAAAAAAAACTGTGTGACTACAGTTTTTAAAACACTTTATAACACATCCCATATGTGACTTAATGTATTCTCTGCACTGAAAACCTAGCTATATCTATCTAGTAGGTATTTTTTTCATTGCAGGCAAAGAAGTTAACTGTAACAACAAAAAAAATTTGTTCCTCCAGTAAACACATCTGTTTTATTGAAGCTAAAATCTCTAATCTCTTAATGCATGAAAAAAACCTCTTCTAGTGGATTTAGTAATCAAAAACCTCACTGCTATTTAGCCATTCTTTTGAATTTATATCATCTCTTTTTTGGGTTTCCTCACAAAATGTCCACTGATTGTTATGAAATATATTTAAGTCCCTATCCCACTATCTCCTTTTCTCATAGGAGGTATAACTCTGGCATAGTAGACTTGGTGGTAGAAGACTGCAATTTGAATTCTGGCTCTGTGCCAAGAAAGCTATTGTGTGGAGGAAAAGCACTGATTAGGAGTCAAAAACCCTGGGCTTCTAACTTTAACCTTGAGACTTTGAGCAATCACAGTATTTCTCTGATCTCGGTGATCTTCCACTGTCTCACATGTACAATGATTATTATGAGAACTGGGTTAGAATACATGAATAATATTTCTATATAAAATAGTAAAAAAAGAAATGTAGTAATATACAAAACACTAATAACATAAAACTATACAAATACACACAAATGATCCAGAGGGAAAGGAATGAAGGCTAAAGTGTATGAAAGTGTTTACTAGGTTTTCCTATAAACAAAATGCTCATTTCCAATTTCAAGTCATTCTTAGGTCCTGACATACTCAAAGCTCCTCTAATCAAGTTGATGCAAATCCAACCCATTTCTGAATTAAAGCTCAAATACTACCTCCTCCCTGACACCTTTTTTAAACAGTGGTGTATAGTAAGCACCTTTCTCTAACCTCCTATAGCATTATCCATACCATTAATCTGATTTCTTATTGACAGAATCTTGCGTTTTGGAGTTTTCCTGTGTATCACGTTTGTCTCTCTGGCCTAAATAGATTCAATGAAGTTAGAATGAAAGAAGCATGTGGTTACGCTGTTTCCTTTTTAACAATAAATACTCAGTAACAAGGAAGATATAAACTGAATTAAAACCTAAATAATACAATTCTGCTATACAGTATCAAAGTTGCAAAAGAAATTAACTATCCAAATGGATTTTCTTCTCTAATGCAAGTTTGACCTAGAAACCTAATTAGTGGGTTTCCAAACGAGAGGGGGAAAGTGACTACCAGAAGATGTAATAAATGTAAGGAAAAACAACCTAATACCAATTTGTTTCATACTGCTATAATTTTATCTTCAAAAAAAAAAAGGCACATATTGGAGTTAATAAACAATCCTTTATGGGATGATCAAGATGAGCTCAAACATTTTACCCTTTATTCTTGGACTTTTCCAGAAAAGAATAAACCAATGATATCACTAATTAAATGGGTTAGCTTATAAACAAGATTTTATTCACAAGTCATCATTTAATTTGCTGACATTTTAAATTTGAAACAAACCAATGTTCTACATAAACCCTGAATACTACACAATGCACTAACAAATACAGGGGATAAAAAGTAAATATACTCACCAGGAACAATATACACTTGCAGTTTGGAGCTGCTGGGTAAGGTAAGTCGTACAAAGAACAAATGCTGTGTTATCCTGACCCTCGGATTCCAGATTACATATGATGTCTAGTACTTCCTTGCAGTCGACCTTTGCAATCTATCAAAAATGAGATGACCAAATAAAAAAGAAAATGGTGACTTTCCTGTGCACTTTGTTATATAATGTAAAGCTTCTTTTCTATCTTTTGATAACTGATGAAGCAAGAATTAAAGAGATAAAATTTTATTCTATAACCTAATGGCTGAGACTTCTGGAATGAAATATTTCATATAAGAAAGTATTAAATAGAGAAGCAAACAGATGCTATAGGAGGTTCAACGGCAGTCCGAGCACAGAAAAAAAACATTTTAGTACAGTTTAAAAAATTACTCATGAATACTGCTATCATATAAATGAGTCAAAGTATGTAGATTAACTTCAGGTTATTTTCACCTTAAGTATCATCACTTTTTTTCCTGTATTTTTTTTCTCTCTTTCTTTTATTTTCAAATTTTTTCAAGCCATTCAAGTTACAGACAGAAAGATACAAAGCTTACCCTTGTTGTCAGTAGGGTTAAAGGAAGACAACTGAGAAACTTTTAAATACAAATGCTGTATTAACATATATCATTTTCTCACGTAATTAAGAAAAAAACCTTATGTGAGTTTTTCAAACAACTAAAATACTTTTAGAAATATATCTTTTTTATTTACACTATTTATGAGAATCTTTAAAAAAACTTCTGGGAAAAGAAGAATTTTCTGGGGCTTTTTTTTGTATTCTGATAAGCAGGAGAATAAGACCTCTATAGACTCTCACTCTATTTTATCACTTCCCTGTCTTAACAAACAGAAAAAAGAACATAATCTATTTCATGACTGTGTCGGCATTATAAATGTAAATTATACCAGGCACCAAATATACAGGACAAATGAGGTGTGTATCAGGGCAAATGAGGTATACAGAGTTTAGCTCATCTCTTCCAGAGTGCTATGCAGTTCCAAGTGATGGTTGTAAGTCTCTAATTTTAGTCATACCCTCAGGTAGGCATAGAAAGGTTTCTTTCAAAGCTTACCTCAAATGTCATTGTCTCATCAGATCCTTCTCTAACAATATATAAGAATCCCCACCAAAAACTCTACTCTCAAATTCCTCCTTTGTAGCATTTATCACAATTGCAATTCAATCATTAGTTGGACAACTTATTAGCAACTGTCTTTTCTGCTACAATATAAAATCAATGAGGTCAGGGGCTATGTTCATCTTATTCAAAATTCAGCACTTATCAGTGTCTGGAACAGAGAAGACGCTCAGTAAATAGGTGCTGATGAAGGGAAAAAATCAAGTTTTTTTTTAATCAGGTAAAAAGCTCATGTTTACAAACTAAACCTTATACAATTCTGTGTTTTCTAATCTTTTCAAAGACAATCTGATGACATAATAAACAGTATACTGTAGTGGTTAAGAGTAATTATTCTAGAACCAAATTGTGCATTCTCTTCCTGGCTCTATAGCTATTAGCTATAAGACCTTGGATAAGTTAAATAATTTCTCAGTAACTTAGTTTCTCAGTTTCCTCATCTTAAAATGGGAATAGACTCTCCCTCAGAGAGTTACTATATGAATTAATATGCTTGAGTACAACATAGTGACTACAGTTAATGCTGTACTGTGTTATCTGGAAAGTTGCTGAGAGAGCAAATTTTAAAAGTTTTCATCACAAGAAAAAAAATTGTAATTGTATATGGTAATGGATGTTAACTAGACTTACTGTGGTGATCATCTGGCAATATATACAAATACTGAATCATGTTATACACTTGAAACTAACATAATGCTACATGTCAATTATACCTCAATAAAAGAAATATGGTATATGTGCCTTTTAAAGTTACAGTTAAGCCTTTAAGAAAGATGTTTCAAAAGGGGACTGGCAAATAGGGAGCACTTTCAAAGTACTGTTAAAAATTGTTTTCATGAAATAAAGGGGAAGGGGAAGAAAGTGAACCTTGAGTACTAGAAAGCATTTAGAAAGATCATTCTCAGATATAAGATCACTCTTGACGCAAATCTGTACTGGGGGTAAAGTTAAGCTGTTAAAGACTAAAACATAATTAGATTCAGTTTTCAAGGGGGAAAAAGACTTCATCATACATTATAAAGATGAAATTTTATTGATGCCCAAAACAACCATGTCCTCATCCACAGCTGAATTAATCAGAAGGGTCACCCAGAGAAAGAAACGCCCACAATATGGTCACTTAAAATATTGCACTGAGTGAAGGACCAAAATAACAATTCCAAAGTAAGTGCAAACAGCTGTTCTAGAGTGAACACCGTCAACCATCCACGCCATGTTAAAAGCTCCTGTGAAAAATCAAGAATTCTAAAATTCGATTTTGGTAGCAATTTAACATCTCCAAACCGAGGCACAGCATGGAAAATTCTCTAAGCCAGATACATAAATTAGAATGGAAATAACATATAACTGCATTTCTAGAACATTTTTATCCCTTTCAAATAACTTTTAGTGTATTATCTCATTTTATCAACATGATAAATCTGTAATATTGGCAAGGCAGGCCAGAAATATTATTTCTGCTTCACAAATAAAAAATGAGCCTGAGATTGCTTCTTGTCTCAAGTCAATTATAGCAAATAATCAGAATAGTAAACAAAAAACTAATTTCATGTCATTTTAGTCCTACAGGGAAGCCCTTAATTTTAAATTTTAAAGGAGTACATTTCAGAGATAGATATACTATAAGGCTTTCACCTTACAGAACCAAAATGTTAAGAAAAAAGGGACAAAAGTGAAGAAAGAAATACAATTTACGTAAAAATTCATTAACCTAAAATGATGGGGAGGAGGAAGTGATATGAAAAATATGGATTAATAGCTTATAAGGCATATATAGTTTTATTACTTTCATTTATCACAAATATTCTAAAGATGAACACTGTCTAATAGTTAGTACAGAATAAGCCTAACAGTCCCTCCTCCTCTTGCCTGCCTAGCCAATTCTTCTCAACCTTCAATATCCACTTAAAAATCATTATGAAGTATTCCTTCATAGACTACTCTCCTGCTCTGTTCTAAATTCATGGGAACTTGTCAACATTTTTTATTGGGCTATTTTTTATTCTACTTTGGGACAACTTTTAAATGAGTGACTCACATTGGCCTTTACCTTTTATGATTTTACTTTTTAATGTGCATTTACTTTGGCTCTCCAACTAGATCATGATCTCCTGAAGATACGAGCATAGTCTTATGACTGATATCTAAAATCCTCTGTGCATAAAATTCCGTGAGAAGCAGACATGTTAAAATGTACCTGTCTATCAAAGCTATTTATTACCTGTAGTGTGCTAAAGTACTGGAAATACAAGACAATCTGATTTTTGCCCTCATGGAACTCACAGTCTAATCAGGAATAATAAATGAAGCAGCAGAGAATTACTAAGAATACAATGTATGTTAAATGCTACGATGCGGGCATACAGAATATTTTCCAAATACCTTTGGTAAGAAAAATCTAATACAAATTTGGGGGATCAAAAACAACTTCCTGTATGAAATCATGACTAAGATGAGAATTAAAGAATTAGTAGGAATAATCCATGAGAAGAGTAGAGTGAAATAATAAAATTGTTCCAAACAGGGAGAAAAACACATAAAAGGGCCTAAAGAGTAAGAGTGAGCATGATATTGGAGGAACAGAAATAAATTACTTCAATACAGATAAGGGTATCCCTCTTATTACATGCTTCAGGATCTTTGCAGGACAAATAAGCACTAGGTTAACATTATTTTTTTTTAGCTGAAGAGAATCTTAGTATTTTGCTCCAAATACCTGTATTTTCTTGAATATAGAGGAAAAAGAGGTATGATAAAGAAATAAAAGTAATAGAAAATTCTAGGTAAATTAAAATGACCTAATAAAAATGACCTAATAATACAATATGGGTAACTACTTGTCCTCAACCTTTTGCAACAAATAGCTTAACACCATACTAAAAACCAAATATATACCACAAAATACTTTTCAGCTAAAGTCAATTAAAATGAAGGTTAATGACAAGCTTTTGAGAATTTCAGTGATTATCTTGTACCTGGATAGGTACTGAAATAATTTTTTTGTTCTTAAATGATTTCTGTCCCTGGGGTTTACATTCTATACCTGTTAAGACAAGAAGGACATGCATCCAATAATTAAACCTTTGTTTCCTATCCATTTTATTAGGGTACAGGCTCCAAGAGAGCAAAAGATTGTTTTATTCACCACTGTATCTTCAGTCTACAACAGTGCCAGGCACATGGAACATCAATAAATATTTGTTGAAATGAAAGGTTACAAGATAAATAACTTAGTGGCCACAAAAAGGCAGGATGAATAAGTGGGTTAGATTGAAGACAGGAATAATGTGGACTGGAGTAAGAAAAGAAGGGCTACAAGGCAAACAGCTCTAGGGGGGATATCAGGGTCTAGATGTGTATGGCCCGAATAAAGATGCCAGAATGAGCAGATTATTAAATGTGACAGTAATTATGGCGTATGAAGAGAAAAAGGTTATCTGATGTAAAGTGATATTTACTACTTTACTGGCATTTAATGAGTAAAAGGTTGACTTAAATGAGGTTAGAGATAGAGCTAATTTGCACAATGGAAGATATCCTTCATAGGCCATGTCAAAGAGTGGTGCAGTTTCACACTATACACAAATGTAACCACCTAGGGAGGTTAGTGGGGGGTGTGGGGGCGGGGGGGCGGGGAGGGCGGTGGGTTGAAATTCAGTCTGCTTACCAAGCCCTAAGCTTTGGAACAGAGTTCTTCCTCTGAGAAGAAAGACCTCTGAAAGGCAACCATATGAAGGAGGGCATAGAACATGATGCTTTTTGCTGATTTCCATAAAGGTACCACAGAGGATGACTGCTGACAGACTGCAAAACATGGAATTTATCATTTGGGTTTTACATAGAATCAGAGGATTTTGCTGTTGTTGTCTCTTTTGGATATATACCCAAAAGGGATGCCTTGAAATCAGTATGGATTTTAGATTAACTTCTATTTATTAGATGTCTCCTGATTATAAAAATATTTATTATAGAAAACCTGAAAAATACAGAAAATAAAAATCATCCTTAGATATTACAATTCAATGATAACCAATGTCAACAATGTGATGAATTTTATTCCAGTATTTTGTCTATACACACTAACTGCACAGCATGGATTCAATACATAACTACTACAAATATGGCCCATTTTAAAGAAGGGTGGGACTGTGCTGGTCATATATCCTTTCTTTTACCCTAATGTTCTGTTGTGATTTAATGATAATACCTCTAACCTATACACAGTATTAATATATGCCAGGCTCTTTTCTGTAAATTTACATAAACCAAATTATTAAATTTTCACAACAACCCAACAATACAGGTACACTACTGTTATCCCCATTTACAGATTCAAAAGCTTAAAAGCACAGACAGGTTAAGCCACTTCAAAGGTTACATACAGATAGTAAGAGTCCCAGGATCTACCCCAGACAGTCTGGCTCCAGAGTTCACTCTTAGCCAATATGCTATATTAAGGTGTTTAAACTGTAGAATGGGCAATACATTATTACGGAACAGAAAGGAAACTGTACACCTTTGGTTTTCCCCAACTGTGTGCTCTTTGAAGACAAGAAATATGTTGATTGTTTTATTTCTAATGGTGATAAATATTTACTGAATTGAAATGAATGGACTGTAAGCAGAACTAGCTAACAACTTATAAAGGTCTCAAAGACTATTCAGGATCATTCATTCCACAACATGTTCTCACTTTGAGCCTCTTGCAAATCCTGAACAGTTCCCTCAGATCCTTCCTTAACAAAATCTACTTCCTAACGAAAGTCTGAAAAGGCTGCCTACTGTATGATTCCAACTATAGTTGAAAAGTGGTTGCTAGGGGCTTGGAAGGAGGGAGAAATGAACAGGCAGAGTACAGAAAATATTTTATGGCAGTGAAACTATTCTATATGATACTGTGATGGTAGATACATGTCATTTATATGTTTGTCAAAACCGATAGAATATACAACACAAAGTGAACCCTAATGTAAACTAGGATTTTAGTTAATAATAATGTATTGGTTTTCACCAATTGTAAGAAATGTTTAAGATACTAATGGCAAGATGTTAATAGGTGAAACTGGGGCGGGGGGAGGGAGATATGACAACTGTACTTTCCACTCAATTTTTCTGTAAGCCTAAAACTGCTAAAAAATAATCCATTAAAAAAATCATTTGATCATTTTAAAAACTGGATTATCTTTTTCATTGTTAGCTTATAAGAATTCTTCATATATTCTGGATTTAAGTCTTTTATTAAGATATATGGTTTACAAATATTTTCTCCCATTCTGTGAATCAACTTTTTATGTTCTTGATTTTGTCTTCTGATGCAAAAAGGTGAATGAAGTTCTACTTATTTTTTCTTTAGCCACTTGTTTTTGGTCTCAGATGTAAGAAACAATTGTCTAATCTGAGGTCTTAACAATTTATTCCTATATTTTCTTCTACATTGTTACAGTTTTAGCTATGATATTTAAGTCTATAATCCATTTGGAGTTAATATTAATATATGGCCCAGTTTCAATTTTTTGAAGAGGATATCCAGTTGTTAAAAGAACCATCCATTGAAAAGACTATTCTTTCTCCTATTGAATTGTCTTGACATCTGTGTAGAAAATCGACTGACTGTGTATGATTTAAGTCCATTGATCGTTCTGTCTACCTTTTTGCCAGTACTGAACCATACTGTCTTGATTACTTTAACTTTTTGGTAAACTCTGAAATTAAGAAATGTGAATCCTCCAACTTTGTTTTTTTACAAGATTGTTTTGGCTATCCTGGGTCCCTTGAATTTCCACATGAATTTTAGGATCAGCTTGTCAATTTCTACAAAAAAAAAAAAAAAAAAAAAAAAAGAGCATGGGATTTTGACAGAGATAGCAAGTCTTCTGATCCATGACCATAGGATGTTGTTCCATTTAAGATTTTCTTTCAACATTTTATAGTCTTCAGTGTACGAGCCTTCCACTTTTATTTTCAAATCTGTTCCTAAATACCTTCTTTTTGATGCTATCGTACATGGGTTTAAGTTCATTTTTACAATGTTCATTGTTAGATGTATATAAATGATTTTTTGTGTATTAACTCTTATAGGACTGTTTTATATATACAAGATCATGATATATGCAAATAGACAATTGTTCATCCTTTCTAATCTTGATGTCTTTTATTTCTTTTCTTGCCTAACTGCCCTGACTAAATAAAACTTCTAATACAGTATCAAATTAGAGTGGTAAGAGCAACATTCTTGTCTTCTCCCTCCCTGACCTTAGAGAAAAACCACTCAATCTTTCATTATTTTATATGTGTTTATAATGTCAGCCATGGGTTTTCAGATGCCCTTTATCAGGCTGAGAAGTTCCCTGCCATTCCTAGTTTGAGTGGTTTTACATGAAAGCGTATAGGATCCTATCAAATGCTTTTTGATTTTCTTGTGATGAACATATGGCTTTTGTCCTTTATCAACACGGTGTTATTATACTGATTGATTTAAATCAACCCTATGTTCGTTCCTGTGATCTCACTTTAACAAATTGTATATTCCTTTTTATATGTTGCTGGATTTGTTGTTTTTTGTTGAGGATTTTTACATCTATATTCATTAGTGATAGTGGTCTGTAGCTTTCTTTCTCCCGATGTCTTTGGTTATCAGGATAATAATGGCCTCCAAGAAAGAGTTTGGAAGTATTCCCTCCTATTTTTTTTGACGACTTTGGGAAAGATTGTTATAAATTCTTCTGTATATATTTTGTATAATTCACTAGTGCAGCCATGTGGGTATGGGCTTTTCTTTGTAGTTAGGTTTTTAAATTACCAATTCAATCTCTTGTCAGATTTATTTGTAAGTCAGTTTTAGTAGTTTGTATCATTCTAACAATTTGTCCCCTTTATCTAAGTAAGTGTAATTTTTTGGCATACTGTTGTTCATCGTATTCTCTTATAATGCTTTTTATTCGTGTAATGTTGATAGTGATGTCTCATTTCTGATTTTATTAATTTTAGTAATCTTTTTCTTGTTCAGTATAAATTCATCACTTTTGTTGATCTTTTCAAAGAACCAACTTTATTACTTTTCTCTATTTTGCAGTCTCGATTTCATTTATTTACAGTCTAACATCTCTTGCTTGCTTTAGGTTTAGTTTGCTCTTCTTTATCTAGTTTTTTAAGGTAGATGTTTAGGTCACTAAGATCTTTTTAAGACTGACATATGACAACTGTAAATGTGCCTCTAAGCACTGCTTTATCTACATCCCATAAATTTTGTTTTGCTGTATTTTCATCACATCTCAACGTATTTTCTATTTTTTTTTCTTTGATCTATTGCTTATTTGGGAAGATACTGATTTTCACGTATTTATGAATCTCCCAAATTTCCTTCTACTACTGACTTCTACTTGCATTCCATTGTGGCTGAAGAACATACTTCATATGACTTTAATCCTTTTAAATTTATCGATGTTTGTTTTGTGGTTTAATATGTGGTCTATCCTAGAGAATGCTCCATGTGCATTTGAGAAGAAAGTATATTCTGTTGCTGTTGGGTAAAGAATTCTACAGATATCTGCTATCTAGTTTAGTGTTGCTCAAGCCTTCCATTTCTATGCTGTCTAGTTCATCTATCCATTATTGAAAGTGGGGTATTAAAGTCTCCAATTATTATATTTAAATTGCCTATTTCTCTCATCAATCTGGCAGCCCATATATTTAGGGTCTCTGTTGTTTCTCAGATTGGATAATCTCAATTGATTCTTTCATTCGAGTTTGGTGATTGTTTTTCCTGCTAATTTCAAATCTGATATTGAGCCTCTCTAGAGAAGTAATTTCAATTATTGTACTTTTCCACTCCAAAATCTCTATTTGGTTGTTTTTTTTTTTAATAACTTCCATTTCTTTACTGCTAGTCTCTACTTATTGAGACATTATTCTCATAATTTCCTTTAATTTTATAGACATGGCTCCACTGGTTCTTTGAATATACATTTGGTCATTATTTGTAGATTCTACATTTACAAATTAGCATACTTGCTAAAATTTCTTTTTAGCCCCCAAAATTCAATACTCATGATGCTTTTGTAGTCATTCATGAACATAAAGAGTGGCAAAAAATTTAAGTCTCCTGGGGTGCATGTTCCCAGCTAAGGTCAAACAAGGTGATACTCTCGTTTCAGTTCTCATAATGCAATAAATGTTTTTTGCACATTCTAGTGTTTTGGTGTGTTTTTTTTTGCATTCTTGTGGTTTTCACTGGCGATTTCACTGTTTAAAATTGCTCCCAAGTACAGTGTTGAAGTGCTATCTGGTGGTCTTACATACAAGAGGCCGTGTGTGATGCACCTTACCAAGAAAAATCTATTTATCAGATAAGCTACATTCAGGCATGAGTTACAGTGAGTGTTGCTGGCTGTCAGTTCAGTGTTAATGAATCAACAGTATATATTAAATATGGTATCCCCACATAAAAACACACATATAAAAAACAAGGTTATATACTTATCGGTTGAAAAAACTCTGAGATCAGAGGACTGCAGGAATCTAGTCTTGTATATCCCCTAGGAGCAATGGTTTCAATATTTGCTAATTCACTGTTTGCAGTGACTATATAGAACATAATCACCATAAATGATAAAAGTTGATTGTATTTCTAACAAGCAGTTTAAAGTCCTTTGTTTATTCTAACAAGCAGTTTAAAGTCCTTTGTTTATTAAGTCCAACATCTGGGTGTCCTCAGAAAGTTTCTATTGGCTGCTTTTTTACCAGTGTATGGATTGTCACGTTTCTTTATATGATTATGTGGATATTTAATATAACATAATCTGACAACTCTGGAAATCTGATTCCCCCGCCTCTTTAGGGTTTGTTACTGTTACTATTTATTTGTTTCATGACTTTCCTGGAATAATTCTGTAAAGTCTGTATTCTTTGTCATGTATGGCCACTATAGTCTTTGCCTAGTTTAACAGTCAGCTAATTACATATTCAACATATTCAGATTTGTTTAAATGCCTTGAAAAAGTAAGGCTGTCTGCTTTTGCCAAGCGGCCGTGTGTTTATGTTGGGGTATGCTTTCAGTATTTCATTAGGGAATTTACAACTCTGCCTTTCCCTTCATTTCCTACTTGTGCAGAAACTCAAGACAATAAGAGGTGAGGGATTAGGCCTTCTCAGGTTATTCATAACTTGGCAGACACGCAGCCCTGTATAGGCGTGTTACTTTCCAGAGTTCTAGGAATGTATCAGAGGTTTTCAAAATCCCTATGAACATCCCACATCCCAGTTTTTCTTTTTAAATTTTTGGACAGTCCTTTTGTTAGCCTGACTGGTAATGCCTCCTCAGACCACTATCATGTTAAATAATTACCACTGACAGAGCTTTTGGCAGAGTAAACTCTGAGTCAAATAAAGAGACAAGTCCTGAGAATGGAGCTTTTTAGAAACTGCCAGATGGGTCAAATAGTGACAATTCTCTGGGGATGGGCTTTTGCACAGTTCCAAATCCCCTCTGCTTCTTGAGGGGCCTGTGAGCCTGCTGGTTTTTATAGCTACTGCAGTTTCAAGGCTATTTTCAAGGTTACTGGTGAAGCTGGTAAGGGAGATGGGAAGTTGGGAAAGTTAAAATACCACCAAGCTCACTGTTCTTATTGAACGTCACTTTTTTCTTGAATAAAACCTCCCTACGATTCTGGTAAGCCTTTAGATAATTTCTAGAGTTCTGAAAAAGTTAATCTCATTCACTCTGGTTTCAAATGCTGATGACCTGGAACTCTTAAATTTCCAGACCTCTCCCGTTAAGTTTCATATTGTTTGGCTACTGTCTGCCTGCCGTTCCTCTCCTTCTGTAGTTCATCTTTGTATCCCTAGTGCCTAGTAAAGTCTTTCAATGAACATATGTTAAATGACTGGAAAGCAAGTCTCTATAATTTCTTATAACAACATGTGAATCTAAAAATTACCACAAAATAAAATGTCTAATTTCATTTTAAAAAGAAAAGAAAAAAGATCACCTTGGCTATTGTAGAAAATGAAGTGTGAGAAAAAGAATAAATGCAGTTATAAGACTTTCCTAATAATCAGCCAACTAAACACCAATGGCACGACAGGTAGCCAAGTGGCAGGAGAAGGTAGGTAGAAATATATTTGTCTTCCTAAGTTATTTTCATGTTTAGGCTACCAAGGTAAATTAGTATTCTAGCCAGTGCCATCGTTGGAGTATATTATCATTTACCTTTCTCTAGAATATTGGTTTTCAATCTAGTATTTTCCTGATCCATTCTGAGGTAGAATGCCAAACAATTTCCTCCTAGTAATAAATTTTAAAAACTGAAACTGGTAAAGGTCTTTTCAAAAAGGAATCAAAGTGGATTTAAGGTTATCCATAGATTTCTCTCAATTGCATCCTTCAGTAGGAGAAGGGTGGAAGTTATAGTTAGCAAGCTTACATTTCATGTAAAACTGGGTTTACCTTTAGGAAAATCATCCCTGATAGGTTCATAGATAACACCTGGAAAAAAGACTGATTCTAAAAATCTAATTTCTTTAAATCTGTAGCAATGTCACAGAACAGCACTATGCTGTGTGGTCACACGTAGGTTTCTTAAAGAAATAAATGGTCATAGATGCTTCTAATTAAACCCTGTGTATCTAAGAGAAGCCTAAAGTGTCCTACTGGATTCTTTAAATGATGTTTCTGACTAACTCCATAAGACCACTCCATTATAATCATACAATACCCACACACTACCCATGAAAGTGAGATTAGAAGACCCAGATACTTACTAAGCCATGGGAAGATGTCTCTTCAAAGCTATTTAAAAGAACTTTGCTTCAGGAGATAAATATTTAAATAGGCAAATCCTCAATTTCTTCATCTGGCCTTTCTACCTTCAGTGTATTTTCTCAGTATACGTCTCATAAGGATAAAGTAAAATTTTTCAGATTTTAATTTTAAATTTAATTATATACTTTGCTATTATTCCTTGTTCCAGATCCATTTTAATCTTATTTAAGCTACACCTGGAATTTCTATGTTGTTTACTTTTTCTTGCTCCCAAAATGAATTCCCTATGGGCCCTGTTTAAATGTATTTGCTCTGTTTATCATTTATACCTAGTGACTGTGTCAATTCCCAACAGAGTTAGACTGGTGAATAAATTAGGTCCTGTTTGTCTTTTCCTTTTCCCATCAAGAAACAAGCCTCTGCTAACCGTTTCTACTAACCACATTAGACACTGAAGATGTAGTTCATTCAGGGATCAAGGCTGAAATGGACCCTCTACCTTAACTGTGTCAAGAACTCTGCTGACAGATTTCTTGGTTCTTCATAATAAAAGATAAATGCTTCGTGTTTAAAATATCATTATCCTCTGTATTATATGTGGAAAACTTGATCTTTGCAAAGATTTCCTCTTACAGTAGTAAAAAAATATATATAAGAAAATGTCTACTTGGGACACTGGAACATGGCCAAGTCTGTAACTTTCATTGAAATATTTCCATATGTAAAATTAATAAATATGTCATCTCATTTATTCTAAATGAAGTATTTACAAACTAGAACTTGAGGATTCCATGGAGTTGAGAATTTTGGCTTTCAAACTGACCTTGTCAATTAACCTTAATTGTATGTGTCTGGCTAAATCTTCCCCAGTAGAGGTTTCCTGTTACACACACCTATTACTGTGATACCCACAGGTGTCAACATACAAGTGCTTTTATTCCCAGCTGTTGCTCAAGTTAATTTGACTCTTCTCCTAAACTCAACTGAAATAGATGGCAAAATGTGTGTATAACTCTGCTACTGTAGAGCATATGCTGATTTTAAATTAATGAACATCCAGTGATTCATTAGTACTCCTCCAAAGCAAATTTTAAAGATTCTTTTAAATTGTGTTGTTACTTGCAAAAGAAAGCATCACTGGATAAGAGACTAATTATGATGGTACCAGTGGTCCTTTTAAAATAATTTTATGATGTGTGCTAAATGTTTTTTGCGTTAACAAATTAATCCAAATTATTATAAAATGTTTTAAATCACACTTGTATATAAATGCATAAATATTAATGGAATGATATACCACCAAGATGTTTCTTATTAGAACATGGTTCATCAATGCCAACTAAAAACAAGTTGTACAGTGGAAAGAGGGCTGGCCAGGGAGTTAGCAGATCTGTGTTCTAGCCTGGGCTTGGACTCAAATTATCTTAATGCAGGTAGTCTTGGAAACATTATCATCTTGGCTTCAGTTTCACCACTGATAAAACATGGAGGGTTAGACTAAATGATATTTAATGGTTGTAATACACTGGAAAATCTGATTCTTGTAGAACGAGGGTCAGTAAACATTTTTTGTAAAGGGCCACATATAAAATACTTTCAATTTTGCAAGGCAGATGGTATCTGTTACAACTACTTGACTCTGCCACTGCAGAGCAAAAATTGCCATAGATAATAAACAATGGGAGTGACTGTGTTCCAGTAAAACTTTATTTACAAAAACAGGTAGTGGGTGGATTTGGCCCATAGGCCTTAGTTTGCCAACCTCTCTATTTTTGTCCTGTCAGCAAGTCTTGTCCTTTCTCTTCTTGCTAGTTGACTCCAATCTCTTCTAACCTAAAACATACTTTCTGTCTAAGCTTCCTAAAACACTGTTTCAGTCATTTCACTTCTTACCCTCAAAACTTTCCTAATGTCTACTACATCAAATCTAAGCTCAAATGCACTGGATTTTCCAAGGCCTTCCTTTCCCCCACCCAACAGGTCTTCTTTCTCACAAGATCTCAACACCCACTCTCTGCCCCAGGTAAGGTGTTCTCTAGTGGGTCCCTGCAAAGTACACATTCATTTCTGTGCATTACCACAGTCAATTTTCCCAAAACCATTCTTTCTACCCATCCAAACCCCACCATTATTTCAAGGTCCAATTCAAGGATAAATTTTTATAAAGCACTGTATGACAGTCTGCAAAGATTTTCTCTATCTCTACACTTCTACTGAATTTAGGGACGGTACCATATGTCTTAGTAGTTATCTTCCTGTAATAGGCCATACACACTCCTTTGTATTTGCCAATGCTTAATACAATGCTAAGAACAAACTAGGTTTTAAATAAAAAAAGGCCAAGAGATTAAAGAAAAAGTTTTTTATTATAGGATGAAGAGGAATCAAATCCAAGGTCTAGCATTTGTTGTTCTTCTGAATTTTTGGCATATACCAGGTGCTGAAAATAACCATTACTACATTTTACTCTGGTTAAGATTCCTGAACACAAAATTCTGTGTTCTAGCTGTTACTAGAAGTAAGCAGTCTCTCATCTCCTTACCCTTTTCAACGCTGCAAATACATATATTAGCATACAGGTTTGTAGTTAGTCCTTTATGAGTGCCTACTATGTGGGTAAATAGTCTTCTAGGATTTATGTCCCTATCCTTACCAAGTTTTTAATCTAGTGAGAAGAAACAGAGAATAAGCAAATATGATGACTAATAGAAATAGTAATATATACTATAAAGAAAAAAACAGGTGGGTAAGGGGAGAGTGATGGGGGCCATTTTAGATGGATTTATATATAATGATAGCAGATATTTATTGAAGAAAAATATGACGGAGTAGGGGGAGAGGGTATTGTTTTAAATGGGATAGTGAGGAAGGCCTCTCTGCTATGGCAATATTGAGGAGAGGTGTGAATGATGTCAGGGAAATGAGCTATCCAAATTATCTTGAGGAAGGGCATTCCAGGCAGAGGAAACAGTTAAGTACAAAGTTCTAAAGCAGGAATATATTTGGCTTGTTCAAAGAACAGCAAAAACAAGGTGGCTAGAGAACAGAAGCATTAAGTTGTACAAGATACATTCACAACACAGGCCTATGAAACAGAACTGAGCCCAGAAATAAATTATTTATATGGGCAAATAATTTTTGACAAAGGTGCCAAAAACATACGATGGAGACAAGAAAGCTGCTTCAATCAATGGTGCTGGGAAAATTGGAAAGCCACATGCAAAAGAATGAAACTAGGCTATCTGTCACTATACACCAAAATTGACTCAAAATGGATCAAAGACCTATACAGAAGACCTAAAACAAATTACATAGAAGAAAACATAGGTACTAAACTTAGAGGCCTTGGTCTTAAGAGAGGATTTTATGAATCTGACCCCAAAGACAAGGGAAGTAAAAGCAAAAGTAAATAAATGGGACTATAACAAAGTAAAAAGCTTCTGCACAGCAAAAAACACCATCAACAAAACAAAGACACAAACAACTGAATGGGAGAAGATATTTGCAGACAACACCTCTGATAAGGGGCTAATATCCAAAATACATGAAGAACTCATACAACTCAGAAAAACAAAAACACATAAATAAAATAAAATGCTAAAAAAATAAAAGTAAACAATTCAGAAGACCTGAACAGACACTTCTCCCAAGAAATGCCAACAGCCAAAAGATATATGAAAAGATGCTCAACTTCGCTAGCTATTAGGGAAATGAAAATCAAAACCACAGTGAGATACCACCTCACACCTGTTAGAATGGCTCTTACCAAAAAGACGAATAAAAACAAGTGTTGAAGAGGTTGTGGGGAAAAAGGAACCCATATACACAGCTGGTGGGAATGTAAACTGGTACAGCCACTATGGAAAAACAGTATGGAGGTTCTTCAAAAAATTAAGAATATAATTACCATATGACTCAGCAATCCTTCTTCTGGGTATCTACCCAAAAAGTTTGAAAACATTTACCTGTAAAGATACATGCATTCCGATGTTCATTGCAGCATTATTCCTGGTAGCCAAGACATGGAAACAACCGAAGTGTCCTTCAATAGATGACTGGATAAAGAAGATGTGGTACACGTATACAATGATATTACTCAGCCATAAGAAAAAATGAAATACTGCCATTTGCGACAACACAGATGGATCCTGAAATTATCATGCTAGGCAAAATAAGTTAGACAGAAAAAGCTGAGAACCATATGATTTCACTCATATGTAGGATATAAAACGGAAAGTAACAAACGAACAAGACAAACAAAAACTCACAGACACAGAAAACAGCTTAGTGGTTACCAGAGGGGGAAATAGAAAGGGTAAAGGAGGGTCCAATATATGGTGACGGAAGATTTGACTTTGGGTGGTGAACACAATGCAATAAACAGATGATGTATTATAGAACTGAACATTAGAAACCTATATAATTTTATTAACCAATGTCACCCCAATAAATCTAATAATTAAAAAAAAAGATAAAATAGTCAGAGATTGTTAGATAAGTAGCCAGGGGCCACTGAACAAAAAATAAAGACTTTAGATTTATTCTGAAAAAGATGGAAAGGTGTTGAATGGTTATGACCAAGGAAGTGACATGGCCTGATTTAATTAAAAGATTATTCCGGTTACTTTTGAGAAAAAATGTAGGAGGCAAGAGTGAAAGCAAGTACACCAATTCGGAGTCTTCTGAATTCATCTTTGCATCCTGAAATGTCTAAGACAGCACTTGGTATATAAACCCTTAGGTATATAATACTTAGGACAATATTTATTATCCCATATTTTTAATATACCAAACTCAGGTATGAATCTCAGCATAACCACTTTAAGCTTTGTAACCATGAACATATTACTTAATCTTAGCCTTAGTTTCCTCACCAATAAAATGGAGCTACCTAAGGGTTGTTGTGAGGATTAAATGTGACAATGTATATAAAGCACTTAGCCTAATGCCTAGTACACAGTAAGGACTCAAAAAAACAGTAGCTGGTTATTCACTGGCCTCTCCACCCCGACTAACACTGAGAATATACTTGGAAGGCAGTTGACTTCATTGAGAAGAAAGTTCGTTAAAACAAACAAAGCCCTAATATCAGAAATATTAGTTATGAACATGTTAAATTTGCCATGCTATTAGCCCTACAAGTAAAGATAGTAATTAGGCAGTTGTATATATGAGTATGGAGTTCAGAGGAGGAGTGAGCTGGAAAATAAAATTTCTGAGATTCAGACCATAGTTGGTATTTATAGTCATGAGTCTAGATGAGATCACTGAAGGATTAAGTATAGATTTAAAAAAGAGGGCACTCAAAAACAGAGTCCTAGAGTACAGGTAGAAATGAGAAAGAGGAATCAATTAGGTAGAAAGAAAACCAAGAAAGTGTTGTACCCTAGAAACAAGGAGAAAAACTCTTAAAAGTTTAAAGACAAAGTTAAGAAGTCAGATTGAGTAAGATGAAAACAAATCTTCATTGGACCTAGTGATATGGTAAACTGGCAGGGGTTAACAACGTATTAGACTGTATTCAAAGAGAAAAATGTTAAAAAGTAAATGAAGACAATTTGTTCAAGAAATTACCCTGAACAAAAACACATAGCAGAAAAAGAAAAAAGAAATTACCCCGAAAGGCCAGGAGAGAAATGAAGTGGCAGCTGGAAGTAGTAGTAGAATCTAAAGATTTATTTTTAAAATGGAAGAAATAACATAAATCCTGACGTGATGGTTACAGCAGAGGTGGAAATTGAGTATGCTTATAGCAGCATTACCCTCGATGGGGCAAGAGCAGATGGGATCTAACATAGAAGTCAAAGGAATTGGCCTAAGCTAGAACAGATAGTTTACCCTTAACAACAAAAGAGAAACTGTATATGCATAGATGCAGGCAGGAAACTCTCTTCCAACTGCCTCAGTTTCCTCAGAGAAATAGGAGAAGGTTCATCAACAGAGAGTGATATGGGGTAGAAGATATTCTAGTGTAGGTTTGAAGAGAAAGAAAAAGTATGAAATAGTGATCTAAGAGAAAGGAGAGTGAATAGATGAAAAAAATATAGTGTGAATGATTTAAAGTAAAATCAGTCAGCAGGTTTTTCTCTACACAAGTATGACCTCACTGGTGCAGGTAAAGATATGGAGTTGGTGGAAATTTAGGGATAATCAGGATACTGGTTAGTCAAGTAAGTACAATTAAGGGAGAGACCAGCAGAGGAATTGAGAATGTATGCAAGGGAATGATAACAATGACTATAGAAGAGTGGAATAAGAAGGGAAATGGGAACACAAGAGGATGAGAGAGTGAAAAGGTGACAGGAGTAATAGCTTATTGGTCCTGGTGGTCTTTACATTAAAAGGAATGAGGTGGAAAGATAGTTACATCTGGAAAGCAGAATATTTATAGTTCAAATTGTCATAAAAATGTAAGAATTACTACAACATAGATCCAGATTCTTAGAATTCCTAAATTTAATAAAGTTCAGTGTACAGGTAAAAGAAGAATCCATATGTCAGATGTGAATGGAAGAGAAGTAAACGAAGGTGATAGAATACAACCTAAGAACTCCTCATTTTTCTCTGTATAATTTATCAAAAACTATTAGAGACAACTAATTTCAGTTTTTCTAAGGAAAACAGTGATTCAAGGTAAAAAAAAATTCAATCTAACTAATAAAATAGTTTAAGAAAGGACTCAATCACTTTACTCTTTTCCATGGCATCTAGTTTGTCCACTTTACCTGTTTAAATGTACTCATGGGTTTAAAGTCCTAAATTTCTGTTTAGTTATATGTATAAAGTAGCTTATGCTAAAGTTAAATGCCATTATCCCTTGATGCCAGTATTATTTCTGCATTTTCCAAAAATAAAGAAATCATTACTTTAAGAAAAAAACAACTTTCATATGTAAAAATTTCAAAGCAAACCATCATCCAAACACAAACATCCATCTGTATATTCTTTAACTATCTACTTTACAAATCCACCTACGACATACCTTTATATTCAATCTGTTGGAACATTTAAATATACAATTAAAACATCACTTTTCAGGAGCCTGGGGAAAAAAAATCAGTCTTGGTTTTCATTTTGCCATGCAACATTTATCAAATTCTATTAAAATTCATAGTAAGTGTGAATGACAATAGCAGTCATTTGCTTTACTCACCTCCTTAATAGCATCTTCATTAGGAAGAATGGAACATAGGCATGTGATATAGGCTTGCTGAAATGATGATACATTTGAAATTTCTTTAGATTCTGCACATAGTTTTGATAAAGCAGTAGCCTGGGGGATGCAGTTAGATTTCAACAAATGTTTTATTCGCATTTGGAGAAAGAAAGGTCCTTCTTGTGCAATCAATTTATTGACTAAAAAAAAAAGGGAAAATAAAACAGTTTGATAACATATCACATAAGAGGTTGTCAAGATGAAAGTCTGATCTTTTGTTGTTGGCTAGTTGGTTTTTACTGAATAACAATTCAGTTGATATAACTGGGAAGTTGATTCTGGTCTCAATACTCATTTAATAGAGCAGAAAGTAAAATTACTTTTGCTAATAACTCCCACATTACTTAGTAGTTTTATTTGGAACACCGAAACTTTTTAATAAAGCTACTAACATTGCACCAAAATTAACTATTTGATCTTCTCCTTCACTTTCTGATAAGGATAGTAAGGAATAGTGAAATTAACTATAAGCATAGATGCAAGAAAAAGAAGCAAGTAACCTATGTAATATCAACAACTACAATTTGAACACTTATGAGGTACCAAGCTTTAAGCTAAGTGTCTTTATATACCTTTCATTTATTCTTCACACCACCACCAAGGCAAGTATTATCATCCCCAGTTTAAGGTTAGGAAAATTAACATTCAGAGAAATTAGGTAACTTGCCAAGGATTCCAAAGTCAGTGGTGCTCTTTCCTTTAAATCAGGCATTTCTCAAAGTGTGTTCCACCGACCAAAAGACCTGAGAGATAGTCCTAGAAAAAAAAAGGATTCCTTGGTCAAATCTTGGAACAGTCCTGCAATAAAGAAAACTGTTCACTTTTATTTAACTCAATTTTTCCCAAACTGATTTGACCAGAGAACCCTTTTACACATATTATTATTACAATGTAAAATATATGTTCCTGGTTCAGTACACACTTTGGAAAATGCTGCTGAGTAATGTTAAGCACTTGAGTACTGATTTGTACAGTGTTCTGGACAAGCCCTCAATTTATGAATAGTAGATACTCAACAGAGTTGTAGCACAATTTTATATAGTATTACTTATAGACGTGGGTCTGACGCATGTCAAGACGAGTGGTGAATGATCAAACTGCTTTAGGTGATTCATCTAAAATAGTGTTTCTCAAATTTAAAAGTACCTTCTGAATCACCTGGGGAATGTTATTAAAATGCAGATTCTAATACAGTAGGTCTGGTATGGGAACTGAGATTTTGCTTGTCTAACAAGACTCTCAGGTGATATCCATGATGCTATATCTATATGGACGCATATGGAGTAGAAATCATTAATATTAACGATAAACCACTGGTGTGGGGTGGTGGTAGAGATAAACCACTGGCCCAATCTTAATTGTATATCAGAATCAACTGTAGAGTTTTAAAAGTTCTTTTATTAGGTAATAACATATAGACATGACACAAAACTCAAAAGGCTTACAAAAAGGCATACAATTAAAACTGTTACCCTATCTACCCTCGTTCCATAGCCTCCCTCCCCAAGACACAATAACTGTTTCCAGCTTCTTATTCATACTTCCAGAAATATTCTGAGTACAAAAGACATATTTTTTCCCACTTAATACATCATACAGGTCATTCTATAATTACTGTGCACTTAGAGCTAACTCAATACTTTTAACAACTGAATAGTATTCTACTGTGTGGATCTATTAATTAATTTGGCCAATCCCCTACTGATACATTTGCAAGTTGTTTCCAATCTTTGGCAACAGTCAATAATGCTACAATTTACAACCCTGTACACAGGCCTATTCACATATGTCTGACGATGTTTATAAAAAAAAATTTCCTAGAAGTAGAACTGCTGTCAAATTGATCTCCAGAGTTTGTACCAATGTATATTCCCACCACTTATCCTTGGAAGGTACTCATTTCCTATGGCACTTCAAAAAGGTCTGGATGCCAAAGCTCCAACTCTGGAGATTTTGGTTTAGTAGGTGGAGACTGGACCTCGGGATGCGTGTGTGCTTGCGTGTGTGTGTTGGTTTTAAATTCTGTAGATACACTGAAATGTAGTTAAGGTCAAAAAGCATGGACAGAAAACAGATCACTTTTGCTTGGACTTTTTCATGTTAGTCCCATGGGCACTAAATTCCACAAAATGAACTCATAATCATATTTCTCAAAGAGTTCCTCATTTCTTCTATTTTCCATAATGGTATTCTCTTAATCATACAGAAGTGAAATCCTGGCATTATTCTCCCTGCTGAATCCTTTCCTCAAGGAAATCAATTTAGTTGTTATGTCCTAGCAATTCCTTTTAAAACTCTCTCCAATCTCATTCCTGCCACATCTGTCAGCCCTATATCCTATTCTGCCTAATATCAGACTCTACTGTTTATCAGCCCTATTAGGTTTTAAGCATTTTCATAAACCCCACACCTGAAAACAAGCACATTATTTACACAACCCATCCCTTCTATATTCCCACATTTACTTTCATCACACTTAGTTTTCTCTTTAAGTACAGTAATAAAGGCTTACAGTGTACACGCATTAAGACCTGGGGTTTTGGAATTACCAATCTGAGGCTGAGTCATGACTCTGAGACCTTTGGACATACTATGAGACCTCTGGACAAACTGACCTCTCTGAGCCTCAAGTTTCTTCTTATATAAAAAGATCAGTAATATCCACCTCACAGAGTGGAAAGAATCATAAATGAAATACTAGTAAGGCAGATAAGACACTTAGCACAGAGCCAGACTCAGAGTAAATGCTCAATACTCAATATTAGTTATTATTTGTCTCTGACATCCCCTTTATTATAGTATCAGAAATTTGTAAACAAATATCAAGTCTTGTTAACTTTTCTATTCCCCACAGCACTACATACAATGTCTTTTATATGAGACACTTAATTAAACCACGTATTTAGCAACTAAATGATTATCACTCAATCAAAAACCTTTAATATCTTCTAACTGAGCTTATATTCTGCCTCCACAATTTTAACTACGTGGTCTTGGGCATGTGTGTAATCTCTCACCTGTTTAATGAATTAAATGATATGGAAAGCACTAATACAGTGCCCATCAGATAACAAGTACTGTATAAATCATAGCTATTATTAAGGTAAAACTATTATTGAGGTAAAACTATTTTATTCAATATATTACAACCAGTTAAATTGCTATATCAATTTTTAACACAGATCAACCTTACATTTTAAAAATCATTCATGTTGAAATCAATTTTTATTTTTTGAAAGAAAGTCTATCCATACACTTCAATATTTAAAGTGTACACTGAGAAGTCTCACTCCCAATCATGATACTTTCTGTATTTTTTCCCAAACACTTTAATACAAAAAATTTTTTAATCATATATCCTCTTCTCCATCCAGATTCAACAACTGAACTGTTTTGGCATATTTCTTTACTATATTTTCTCTTTCTGAACCATTTAAAAGTAAGTTGAAAACATCATGACAGTTTACCTGGTATATACTTCACTGTGTAAAAAATGATAACATTTAAAGTCCAGTTAAAAAATGAAGTTTTTTTTTTTTATTAAACAGAAAACTTTTTTTTTCTTTAATGGAGACTCAGGTGGCACATGAGAACTCATAAAATGGCTTCAGAGGTAAGGGGTAAAGGGAAACAAAAATTAAATGACCAAGGGATGGGGTAAGAGCTGGCTGGTTCCTTCTCAGACTTATTTAGGGGAGGAAGTTGGTGACTCTGAACAGTAAGAATGGATCCCTTCAACCTCTGGTAGGGGGGAAAGAGAGAAAAATGCAAAAGGCTACTGCTTTGGCCCTCCTGAGTCTCAATGAGAAGGGGGAAAAGCTTGTGTTTTGGTATCACAAACTGTGGGAAAGGGGGAAGGCAGGTGCCGGGTACGGTACAAGTCAGTTGGAAAATTGGCAGATATCAGATAATTCTGGATGACCTCTGTGTGCTGGAAGAACTCCAGTGTGGTGGTAGAAGGGTCCCCACTGTTGATGGAGGTTGATGTCTCTGGACTGGGCTGTACCTACTTCCAACTGCTCCACCACTCTGAGAGTAGAGGAGGTTTTATGGGTGCTAGGCCTCAATATTCCATGGGGCTTGGCTTGGCCTTCTGTGGCAGGCTGCTGAAATGGCCTGGGGTGGAAGAGCCTTTGGTACCTGGGCTAGAATCTGGGTTTGAGAAACCCCCTCATTTCCCTGTTGATCATGCCAGGCAGAAGTGTCAACAACTGGTACTTAGTACATATTTCAGTAATAAACTTTTTGGGGGGAGTGGGGGTAGACACAAAATTCAAGAATTCAAGGCAGGGAAAATAAAAATCTTAAGGATTTTTTCCCCAAAAAAACTAAACTGAAAAGCATTTATATTAAGTTCTTTGAAGATTAAAAAATGCACACTTTTATGCTTCTACATTATAGACCAGAAGACAGTGAGATGACAGTCAATATTTTCTAACCATAAATATGTTAATATCTGGGCTGCAAGAGCAGTTGAGCTATAAAGGAAGCTTTCTAATCTGCTTTTGACCTGAAATCAGTGTAACGGTCAACTGAGAATACAGGCAGGCCACAGGCTGCCCACCACTTATATTGTGGATCTCAAAATAATTCCTTAGATTTGTGGGTGGCCTATACCCAGTGAGTCTTATAGATAGTAGGTGTTTAATAAATCTTTATTGAACAGATGGGATAGTATGGGGATGTTACATACCTGAGGTGGGGTGGTATATTTGATTAGTACATTAGGGGAAAATAAATTGGGGATATTTAACTTAACTCCACCTTGGGCTTGCCTACAGAGCGCATGAGTTGTTTTTCACCCTAGTCAAGCCTTATGTAAAACGGGAACTGCCAAATTCTAGGATCCTTTTAAAACAATTTGGTTCTCTCCTTTAACTTTTATTAATAATAAAGATGACATTTTAGCCTCCATCTGCCCATATTTATAAATGGAAGCCATTTACTGGGGACCTCAACAGAAAACAATAACCACCAATTCCTTTTTTATTTAATAGCTCTTTTCCTTAACTCTTTTTCTTGTTGTCAGTATTAACTGATAAGCAGTAGAATTATCAGAGGAAAAGGACCAAGGGAAAATCTAAGAACCCTTACTGCTAATCTTCTATGTAGAAGAAACCAAATAGCATAAATACAGTAGATTGTCAAATTTGGTGAATGAATAAACTAACTGGGATAGTTAAAATTAACATTCAAATGGCCTGCTGTAAGACCTATACTAGCTACATATCAAAAGTGTAAATAAAAACTGTTCTGGAAAAAAAATGTTCTGAAACTCATTTTTATTCCAGAATCATACTTAACAGAATGTGATATTTTTAATTTATTATTAACTCAAAGCAAATGAAATCACAATTGTTGGCAATACCAAATGAGATACTATTGTGTTTAAAATGCAAATATCAATTCTCATACATAAATCTTAAACTGCCAATTTTGCAAATTAAATGTTCATTCTTTTCATTTCTCTACAAAACACAAAATTTCAGTATTTCATAAGTTTAAAATAAAATAGCATTTTTTTCCATGATCCTCAGCTGTAATAACCAGTGAACAAAATATGAGCAAAGCTCAACTATAAACCAAGGACTAAAAGCAGATTACTCACTTCTATCTCAGGAACTCTGTATAAATGTTGTTACTCAAAGCAACATTTCAAAATAAATACAAAGGGACACTTAAAACTACCTAAAAATACAAGATCCTTAGCCAAAACATTGAGTGCTAAAGGTTAGTTTTTACTATTTCAAGGAGAACAGAATGACTGGGTATATAGATATACAAGTTAAATTCACAAAACTGTAACCCATAAATCAATTTCAATTCTCTTCGAACTAAGTTTTCCTTCAATGTTGTCAGGAAAGTTTTAAGGCTTACCTTCTTCAGTTTCTACTGGCTGCTGAGACAGAATTTTAAGAAGAACTGGATTTTTCCACACCCCTTCCTTGGTAACATGAACCAATATTTGTAGGTTATTATTCCCAAATTCCAATAATGCATCATGTGACTCCTAAAACAAAAACAGCATATCCAGAAAACAGGCTAATAAGCAATACAGACAGTCGTTTTGCCTCTTCGATATATGTGAATGTCTATGAAAGGACCTATATCTTAGATTTCCTTTAAAAAAAAAGGCATTAAAAAAAAACTAGTCTCAAAGTTTTGTGAAATTCTGTTGCTGCTCTTTTTAAATGAAACTAGGATGTTTTCACTAACTTAAAGAGTATCTTTAAAATGTTTTTCTCGCTTTCCCTTAGGTAAAATTATCACTGCAATCAATTTACATACTTGCATTACTAAATTATTTTAGGGCCAATGGTACAGCTTTTTTAAAAAAAAGATTCTGCAGTATCTACACACGCAACATATTCCTTTGAATAGAAATATTAATGACACCAATTGTTACATACTTTTTAAATTGTTTAAATTCTTCAAATCAAATGACTTTTTAAATGAGAGGTGACTATAAAATGCCGTGGAAAGTCTAGGTTATTAGTTATTACTCTATCTCCTTGAAAACAAACATAATTGCCAATAGTTGTTTTTTAAAATACTTATATACACAAAGGATGGGAGGAAAAGGTTAGAAATTTAACTTGACATAAATGATTAAGTATATATCTCACTTTCCTCTATTACTAGTAGGAATTATTGGTGGTTCCCATATCTAAAATCTTAACTTGTTTTCCCTTAGACTGCTAAAACCTCAAGAAACATGAGCTTCCTTTTACACCAATGTCACCATAAAAAATTAATTTAAAAAAATATAATGTTCATTTCCTCCACTTAATTTTCATGTCAGAATGATAGGTTTTTAAAATGTGCGCTCTCCCCCCCCACCCCAAGCCCAATATGCTCAGTTATATTCTACTGGGAAAGGGTGTAAGATATAATATTGACACAGAAAGTGATATTTCTAATTAATACTTTACTAATAGCAATATTTTACTAATGCTGCAATTTTTCTTTAATAGCTTGACATGTCCTCAGGCTTCTTTCTCTTTAACTTAGGACATCAGCATTTACTTTGCAGTGAAGATGAAGATTCCATATTAAAATTTAGGAATTTACAGTGTTTGGTTACTTTATTTGTAATATCTAAACAAAGATGTACCATTACACTTAGCAACAAATACTATCACTCACTATGATACACAGCAACTAAAATAAAAGGCCAAAATTTAGGTTAAGAACAAAAAGTTTTATTTTTTATCTGTTCAAAATACAGTTTATTTTAAATATGATGCATGTATAATAATCCTTAGTTGCCAATGGATATACATTTATTATATATTATTATATATATTACTTTTGAAAAGTAATATATAAAATCTTTAAACACTATGGTGGAATTTTAAAATAATTTTAAAACTTAAATCTCTTTTTTTAAGGTAAAAATTTCAGTCCACATCTTAAAGTCTATAATACTGACATACTAGCATAAGATGTTCACTCTAGCATTATTTACAATAAATAGCAAAGAGATTTGGCCAAATAATTTATGGTACAACCACACAACAGAATCCTAAGTAATCACCAAAAAGGAGGTTCTATATATGCAATCTTAGACATATGTCCAGGATTGCAATATTGTGATTTATATTTGGACTTCATCCATAGTTCCTGGCTCCCCAAACCCTTAAAATTTCCTTAAAAAGTAAAGGAGTCTTTTGTTATGTTAATGAGGTGACCTGTGGACCCCACCTAAGGGTGGAGGCTGGTTGCCAGGAGAACCATATGGTTAGAGGTTGGAACTTTCAGTCTCCCCACTCCCACCTCCAGGAAGGAGAAAGAGGCTAGAAGTTAAGTTCAACTGTCAAAGGTCAATGACTTAGTCAATTGTGACTATGTAAAGAAGCCTCCATAAAAACTCAGGAGGACAGCTCATTAGTCCTTTTTAAGAAAGCTTCCAGGGTGATGAACACATGGAGGTGCTGGGAAAATGTTGCACTCCAGAGAGTGTGTGGAAGCTCCGTGCCTCTTTCCACGTACCTTGCCCTATGCATCTATTCCCCCTGGCTGTTCCTTAATTACGTGCTTTCATAATAAAGTGGTGATCCAGTAAGTAAAATGTTTTTCTTAAGTTCTGTGAGCTACTTTAGCAAATTAATGGAACCCAAGGAGAAAGTTGTGGGAACCTCTGATTTACAGCAGTTGGTCAGAAGTACAGATAACAACCTGGATTTGCACTTGGCATTTTGAGTTAGAAGAGGTCAATACAGCCAGTCAGTTAGAAGTCTAGGTAACAAACCAGGGTTGCAGCTGTTGTGTGTGTGTGGGGGGAAGGTCAGGAGGGCACTCGTGGGACTAAACCTGTAAAATCTAATGCTATCTCCAGGTAGATTGTGTCAAAATTGAGCTGAATCAATTCTTTGAGACCCTGCTGGCATCCTAGAATTGCTTGTTGGTATGAAGAATGACCCCCTCATGTTGAAATGGGGGTCTAGGGAACCCCATTTAATACTAAAATTAAGTGTTTAAAAAGTTACGAAAAAAGGATCTCATTTTTGTTTATTAAAAAATCCGTTTCAGAGTGTATTTTTATACCTACAGGGAAAAGGCATGGAAAGGTTACAAAGCGGTAAACTGAGTATTCTATCTGTGGCCTGCCTGTTCTGATAAAACTATTCTCCTACCAAAAGTATCCTCAAAACCAACTGTGGCCTTGTCCACTTATCACCTAAAATAAGAAAACTTCAGGGTTTTACCTTTTAGATTTCAACAGAAACCACATCTTACATTTATGTGTACCTCTGCTGCATTTATTTTATTGAACACATTTAAAAATATATCCTAAACTTCTGATAAAAAAAAATTTACACAGATGGGAAAGAAAGGCAAATATTTTATTCAGACAAACAATCTAAGAAAGAATGAAGAAATGAGAGTATTCTCTCTGCAAAGGATACTAATAAAAATAATAGCAACGACCCTAATAAGAATAAGTAGATTTGCCCTTCTAGAATGCTGTACACCAGGACAAAACTACTGGCAGGCCTCAAAACGAAGAGCAACAAAATCAATGTGCTATGTATGCAAGAAAGATAATTTTAGCAGCTGTATGAATATGTGAGGAATTAGTACTGCACTACAGAGATTAAAATAGGCCAGGAACATGACAAAGAAACCTCTTCTCCGCAAAGAGAAAAAGATAATATTGTATCATTTCATATAGGGTTACATATCTTAGAGGAAAGAAATACCAGATAATAAGGTGTGTCTGATAATACTGAAATTTTTACTTGTACCTACAGGAAACAGGTCCAACCTAATATGGAGTTTGGGTCTTTGAGGAAGCAGTTAACAAGAAAAGTTCTGGGGCAAGCTGATTAACCTCTTTATGCCTGCCTTCCCATTTGTAAATGGAGATGCAAATGATTACAAGGTTTGTAATTTGATTAAAAGATACAAAACATGTAAAATGTAATGTAAGTAGTGTTTGGTACATAACCAGTGATAATAAATAAATTACAGCTATTATTGCTTATAATATGTGTATTTATTTAAAAATAGCTTTTCTGTCTCTACTAGTGACAGGCATATTTGCCTGCTGTCACTGGCAGTGACTTGCTTTTCTTCCTACCCTACTCTCACCACCCCCAACTACTTTCTAATCTGCTCACCCTAAGAAAGCTGATAATCAAGCCAATATGAAAGCCAACATAGCTTTCCTGTAACTAAAATGCATAAATAAAATCTATGACTATATTGACTTACAATGCCTGACACAATCCCTGAAACATCAGGGAGAAATTACTAGATAAGTATACTAAGAATAATACAAAAACAGCTACCTTATAACAATATTTGATTTTACATTTTTAATAGTTTTATTCTGTCTAAAACTGTGAATAAGGAAAACTTTTTTGATTTCTAAGCTGTGTAAAGGCTAAAAAATCAAATGAAAGAAAAAAAATTTAACACACACCCTTTCCATCTGAAAGGTCTCTCATTTAATGAACTTAATACCAATTATATAATGAACTTCTTTTTGTCCTAAGTTTCTAATTTTAGTTTGCTGGAAGAAATTAATTAGGTGTCTCAGATACCTAAACAGAGACATTTTCTGAGCCCAAATCAACTTACCTGTAGAGACTGAAGAAAGAGTACCCAGACTTCACATGGCAGTTCACTTTCAGACACTGAAAGTAGTAATTCAAAACAACTCCTACAATATAAATAACTAAGTCAGTAAGTATATCAGTCAATAGTTATAATCAAATACAGTATGACAGTGATACTGGATATATATTTTACATTTGTTAAAATTATTTTAAATTTGTTTTCTACTCTTCACAATTTTCTTCAACGCTGTTACATTAGAATTTCAAATTTATTTTATTTTTATATATATTTTTTTACGCCTACAGCTCCTGGTATTCCTAGGTGATTTCTCATCCAAGTACTAACCAGGCCTGACCCTGCTTAGCTTCTGAGATCAGACAAGATTGGGCACATTCAGGGCGGCATGGCTGTAGATGGCATTTCAACTTTAAAAAAGAAAAATCATAGGGCTTTATAATTACATTGTTGCTTTAACACATTTAGTAAGACTATACGTCTTTTATAAATCATATTCCAAGCAGTTTTATTTAGTTTATTAGGGTGTGGGGAGAGTACTCATATAGGAACCATACTGATTGTAGAAGAAAAAAAAACAGGAGCTCATGCTATTGTCAATTCAGCTAATCAAGTAATAAATATATGTAACTCATCTATGAAGGTTCTTGTCACTTGCTGAGGTAGCAGAAAGATTGGCAAGGCCATTTCTTTACCTAATGAATCAAGGGAGTAGAAGTTGTTTTCTTTTTTCTACCCTAACCAATACCCAGAAAAAAATAACAGAGAATTTTTAAAAGGAAATGCATAACAATCTGAATAAACTCAAAATATCCATCAACCAACGCCTCTCTAAAATCTTGCAGAATGCTACTTTATCCCTTAGGGATTAGCAAAGGTAGTGTAGAAATTGGGACTTAGAAGGAATAATGGGATTATAAAACCAGAAATGTTTGTGTTCCATGAAAAGCATAGTATTAGAGATTTTGGGTTTTGGAGAATAAAATGGGAAACAGGTGAAGCCAGAGAAAAATAAAACGAATGGCCCAGACTAGAAGTTATCCCAGCAAACAATCTGTAAGCTGAACCAAGGTGATTCCCCAGATAAAAATTGAATAGCTGCTGTGTTTTTTCAATTTGCAGCTGAAAACTGCATTAGAAGCGTAATTTTGTCTGCTACTAGGCAGCCGAATATTAAAACAGTAGCTAAATTTTCATGGACTCTTAAGGTGGTAACTTTATACTGTGCCCTGATATTTTCTGCTAGTAAAATTCTTAGTTCCAATAATATAACTGAATTGCAGAATTTCATAGTGTTTCCCCTCAGAGTGTTCCTCAAAGACCACAAAAGTTTTCAGATCTATAACTTGAATTGATCTTTACTAAGGACAGAGAGAAAATATATCATTCTTGGATTCTAAGCCTGAGTAGGAAAAGAGACTCCAGAGGCAATTAAAGATTATGTTGCTTGGCTCGTACTTTGTCTCCTGGGAACCTGAGCATGAAGGCTCAGAGCAAAGGAAATTTCATTCAATAGTATGACTATAATGGTGCTTTCAATAACATGATGCCATAGTAAACAGAAGTCAGGCAAACATTACAACCAAAAGTACTCAGTTTTAAGAGTGATTTAAGTTCTTAAACTTACAATACTAATCTGCCAAGCACTAATAGGACATCTTCACATTCAGTAGTTAAATATGGACGAGCACTGGCAAAGCTTTGGATGGCAAGTCGATATACCTCCAGAAGATACACCATATGTTCTGATGCATTCTTGTTGCTTGCATATTGCAAAAGGGTCTAAAAAATAAAAGTTTTAATTATTTAAAAAATAAAAACAATGAAACATTGTCTTTGTTTCTTTTTTTCTACAGACATATACACCTTTTATTTGTCTTTATTGGTTCTGGGTTGTTAAGAGAATTCTATTTTCATCATTTAATGAATTGTTTCTGCTGCGTTAAAGAAAAGGCACACTGCTCTTTTGACATGAAAATAAATCTATAAGTAAAGCCATAAAATGCTTATAGTGGTTCTCTCCAGAGGTATGGAGTCACCACCTCTGAAATTTAATAATGGGTTTCATTAATACAACATTAAATCGAGCACTGACCACGTGCCAGGCACTGGGTATACAAGAATAAGACTGATCTCTGCCTTCTACAAGAAGACTTATTCCTAAGTATGGCCCTCAACTCTACAGCTCCATAAAATCCATTTTTTTTCTGCTTACATGGAATTGATTAGGCTTAATTTATACAAACCAATTTTTAGAAGCTTGGTATTATATTTTTATTTTTAATGAAGTTTATTTTACAAAATTAACATATAAGACAAATTAACTTGTTTACAGTGAGGAGATGGTCATCACTCAGAGTACCCCATAGGTGAGTACAAAATCTAAAACAAAGAGAAATGGAGCCACAATAAGGCCTGATAAATTACATGTCTGACACTCAGAATTTGTTCAAATGATGGTGAAAAGCTAGCTTATGTTCTCTTGGACAGTGCTGGAAAATCACTGCCAAAGTCTTGTCTGGGGACTCTCTAGGTTCCATGGAGTTGCTCTATTAACATATTTCTTCTAACAACTAATCTGGTTTTGCTTATGATGAACTGATATATCTAGTTACATTAAGACAGGCAGAATACAAACTTTCTCCCCTAGAATACACCTTCTGACTGGGCTAGGGAGTTCCTAACACTCTTAGTTTGGTACTACTTCTATAGGCAAGTCTTGTTTTTAGAGGGTAGCTTTATCTTGAGTTAATTACATTATGATGTGAATTTATTAACTCCAGAATAATCTCCAGATTCCTAACTTCTTATCTCTACTTTTTCTGCTTAAAGAACTACATATAGCTGCAGTGGCATTGCAAGATTACACTGAATTTTCTGCAGCTTTAATTTCCACACTAACAGTACCTATAGCGGTTCTAATAATTTAGAACAGACTGGTCTTGATTACTTTAAAAAAAAACTTAACCAAGAAATATATGATAAACCACTATACAGTTAAAGTCTCTTAACACACTGGATTATTTGATCTTTGCATACACGAATGATCAAACTAGGTAAGCTATTTTAGTATACGCATTCAATTATCTTGCTGCTTTACCAGTCACTTTAAAGAAGTGGGCTCCTGCACTTTCAGAAGAGCATTATGCCCCCATCTAATCAAATCCTAAATTTTAATAAAATAAGAAAAAAACCCTGAATAACAGGATCATAAAACTGACCTTTTAACAATCCTCTTCCCAGCTAAATGAGAAATGGAACACAAAATATGTGCTTATCTATTATGTAAATAAGATTACAACTTTCTCTTAAGAAATTTATTAAAATGTAAGAAGATTCTATTTTAGGTCAAAAAATTACTTAATGTCTGTTTTGGTTAATCTAAAAACTAGAGAACTTTACACATTTATATTCACTTCCAGACTTTATGCTCCTTGAGGTCAGATATTGTATTTTATCAATATTTATAGGTCTACCACTCTTCCAGTGCTACAGGACATTTTCAAGTCTCACTAAATGTTTGCTGAATACATTCACTATTTTCTTCATTTGAAAATATTTATTGATAGCCTACTCTACATATAGTGCTGAGTGCTGGGGAAAAAGACGTGGGGGTCCATCCTCGTGGAGCTTTCAGAATGAGTCAACACAACATGACAGTAGAAACCACACCTGCAAATTAACCAACTGCTAGCTAATGTATGCAAAGAGAAGGGCAGAATACATACAGATGAGGTGGGTCTTGCTACATTCCACCTTTGTATTTTGAATGCTCCTGCCACCAATCTAATTATCTTCTGACACAGACACTCCATTAAGACTTCTGCAAGTTACACCACTTCAAAGATTCAATATCCCATGGGTATTTATGTTTACAGTTTGCCCTATATCCCTTTCTATTTTTTAAATATTTCTAAATCTTTTCCCCCTCATGTGTTAGTTCAGTTAAATAGTGAAGTCTCCTTAACATACTGACTACTGGCATACTCTGCGCATCTAAATGATCACTGGAACAATCTTCACTATCATTTTTAAAAATGAAGTTTAAGATTAATGAATTTATTGCAATCCAAATAATATTTTAACATGTAACAAAATGTAAAACTTCCGTCAGAAGCAGTAAAGAAAATGAAGGTCTCTTTAGAAATTTAAATTTTAGACACCAACAAAACTGAAAGAAAAAGAGGAAAATGATAAAAATGACTCCCTCGAGTTCATTGGCATTCTAAAGAGAGCACATCAATGGCCTTTCCTTTTTGTTTCAGTAAACCAATCTATTCCACAAGTGCCATTATGTGGCAATACTGTGCTGGGTACTGAGAATGGACTCTATTCTTGCCCTTAAAAACTAGGTATGCTGAGAGGTCAGATATACAATATACAAAAAATTCGTCCAATTAGGCACCATCTTTGACAATTTTAAACATTCTTAATGGGAGCTCCCATTCATATCTCAGGTAGATTCTCTCTCAAGTCCTTGCTATATACATCAACTGCCCTTTTAGACATTTCCATGGGATGTCTTATTTAAATCTCAAACTGAAAACGTCTAAAAGAAACATCTTCCCCAGCAAACACATTCTTTCTATGTTCCATATGCCTCTTTTCAGGAGACAGTGCTAAAAAAAATTATCTTTGAAACCACCACACCAAAATGTATAGATTCAACTTCTTTGTCTCCTGTCCTAAGCTTTATTTCTATAGCCATTGACCTAAACTCAGTCCCCAACATCCCTCACTTGGACTGCTACAACAGTTTACTTCCCTCAGCTAAATATCTTCCATGTCTTCATATGTTTTATCACAACACATTTGCACATTAAAAAAATTAAAGCACCAGAGGAAAAAAAAGGACCAGAAAGAACTCAACTAAAATGCTAATATGGCTATTAGAACTCAGTAGCAGAATTATGAACAATTTCTTTGTCTTCATATTTTTCTGAACTTCTCAGGTTTTCTTTTAATAAGCAATATTATGTTTCCAATTAAGGAAAAAATATCTCCCCTCATCCCAATTCTATCTACAGACCTCACTCCATTGTTTCAAAGAGGCTATTCTCTGAAACTATCAAGAAGGGAGAATTTCTTTCAAGGTGGTCATGTTTTATGCAAGAATGCATTCCAATTTAAAACTCAAATGGCTTGACTAAATTTTCCATGGAATAATCATAGTTAATGTTTTTGAGTACACAGTATGGGTTAGGCATTTTCTTAAGAGTTTTATGTGCTACTACCATTTAATACAGCAATCCTATGAGCTAGGTGATTTATCATCACCCATTTAAAAAATGAGGAAATGAAGGCACAGAGACATTAAGTTATTTGCCCAAAGTCACCCAGAAGGTAAGTGCTAAATTCAGGATTTGCACTAGGGTCAAACGGCTCCGGAGCCCACACTTAAATCACGTTGCTTCATGTCCTTTCAGAATGCACAGGTCTAGACCTATTTTAAAATCTTTAAAAATTATTTTTAAATTCTGCTTTTCCCCCCTATGTGTTAACTTTAATATTTTGCAGCAAATAGTATCATGGTCATCATTTGACTTTCTTCCTAAGAGCTTACAACATCTAATTTCCATTTAAAGTGACTGCTTCTGGGTAAAATTTTCCTGCAGTGGTGCTGATTGACACCCCACACTTTAGAATGCTGGTGGTTCACAAAATGACAAAAGGTATCTGGTATTTATTAAAACTACACATCCTATGGCAATAGAAAATAATATGACCTTTAATAGAGGATTTGCATTATTTCAAATTTTGCACATAAAGCAAGAAGCCCTATTTTGATTTTAATTTCTCAAGTGAAATTCCTCAAATTAAATAAATATGAGTAAAATATGATTGCATTATGATAAACAGACTTCCAGCAGGCAGTGGCACCTGAGCTGGGTTTCTGAAGTATGGATCCAGTTTGAAAACGCAAAAGTGAGGGGAATAGGAGGACTCCAAGGAGACAGCAATTTGAACATCCTCAGAAAAGACAACAGAGAACAGATGGTGACAAGACTTAAACGTCAGTTGCTGAGGAAGCAGTGGAGGTTTCCCATGAAGAGACTAAGCCCGGTTTAGATGAAATGGAATGAATGGGAAGAGAAGAGCTGCTGCTTACATTGAGAAAGTGGCTAGAGAAAATTAAAACTTTTAGGTCTTTATATGTGTTGCTACTAGGCCCCACTTTGCACTTTCTATATTAGTTACGATTAGGTTTTTTAATCCAGAAATATAACTGGCTTATTTATCCATCTACCTATTCATCCAACCATGATTAAATTTCACTGGATTCAGTCCATCATCCCAGCCTACCAAGATTATTTTTAGCTACTGATTCTGTCATGGGATTTTAACTATACTTTCTAGCTTCATTTCAAATATTAAAAAATACCTTTTACTGTTTTGTCATAAAAATAATCATTTATCATTTAGAAAATAGACATAGAAAAGTAAAAAGTAAAATGTCAACCAGCCACACTACCACCACCCAGATATAGACCATTATTAACAGACAATATTGTTTGAGGGGTTTTTATGCCTAAATAAAGGCATTTTAATGGAATCATACTATACACTGTTTTGTAAAAATTTCTTCAACGACACTATTTCTGTAGCTGCACAGCCTTGTACGTATACCACAATTTAGTACCCAATTCTCTATTTCTGGACACTGTGGTTTCTAACATAATGTTGAGAGTACCCCTCTATCTAACTTTTTCCATGTATCCATGACAATTTTCTTAGGATAATGTCCTAGAAATGAAATTGCTGGGTCAAAGAATGCTTAATTTTGAAGGCTTTACATACTGTCAAATTCTGTTCCAGAAAATTTGTTCCAATTTACATGTCTATTATTAGTGTAAGATAGTGACAGACTGAGGAGCTGTCACAATTATCATACATTACAATTTAAATACAATGTTTGAGGGTGAGCTAGATAGGGGAAATACAATGTTTTCTTTATTCAATTTACAATTCTTTCATTAGTGTGGTAGGAGAATAAAATTTATGTTTTTATTATGGTATAATCTTAAAATTTAATTACTACAACATTTGTATGGTACCTTCATCTGGGTTATCAGTACCAGTAAGAAGACAGTTTAGATGAGAATAGCATCAACAGTTAATTTTAATCTTCCAAAAAATCAAAGAGAAGGGAATAATTCCAATTCATTCTATGAGGGCAGCATCACCCTGATACCAAAGCCAGACACAGACTACAAGAAAACTACAGAACGATATTCTTTATGAACACTGACACAAAAACCATCAACAAAAATACTAGCAAACTGAATCCCACAGCTTATTAAAACATTATACACACGACCAAGTGGGATTTATTCCTGGAATACAAGGATGGTTCGGCATATGAAAATCAATGTAATACAATCATATGCCACTTAATGACAGAGATATGTTCTGAGAAATGTGTCCTTAGGCGATTCTGTCATTGTGTGAACATCACAAAGTATACTTACACAAACCTAGATGGTATAACCTACTACACACCTAGGCTATATTGTAAAGCCTACTGCTCCTAGGCTACAAACCTGCACAGCATATTACTGCACTGAATACTGTAGGCAATTATAACACAATGTAAGTATTTGTGTATCTAAACTTATCTAAACGTGTATCTAAACTTATCTAAACATTGAAAAGATACAAGAAAAAAATGGTATCAAAGATAATAAATGGCATACCTGTAAAGGCACTTACCATGAATAGAGCTTCCAGAATGGAAGTTGCTCTGGATGAGCCAATGAGTGGTGAGGGAACGTGAAGGCCTAGGACATTACTGAACACTACTATAGACTATAAACACTGTACATGCAGGCTACACTAAATCTATACAGAATATTTTTCTTTATTCAGTAATGAATTACCCTTAGCTTATATAAAATGGAATAAAACCATGCATACAGTATGCCCTCTGCATCCATGGATTCCCTACTGAAGATAAAAATACTATTTACAGAGAACATTTTGATGGTTGACAGATGGGAGGGGGTTGAGGGGATATATGAAAAAGGAGAAGGAATTAAACTGTATGAATCGGCAGTTATAAAAACAATCAAAGGGATGTAAAGTATAGTATAGGATAGGAGTCACCAAACCCCTGGTCACAGACTGGTAGTGATCTGTGGTCTGTTTAGGAACTGGGCCGTACACTAGGAGGTGAGCGGCGGGCAAGCAAGTGAAGCTTTATCTGTACTTGCAGCCGCTCCCCAG
The DNA here is from genome assembly GCA_028627145.1 of Eidolon dupreanum. NCBI lineage: Eukaryota > Metazoa > Chordata > Mammalia > Chiroptera > Pteropodidae > Eidolon > Eidolon dupreanum. The sequence continues at coordinate 22,026,175 of CM053502.1, read as the reverse complement.
TGCTAGCATCACCACCTCAGCTCCACCTCAGATCAGTGGGCATTAGATTCTCATAGAAGCACTTGTCTCTGGTGCCAAAAGCTTGGGGACTACTGGCATACGGAATATAATCAATAATATTGTAATAACTATGTACAGTGTCAGATAGGTACTAGATTTACTGGAGTGATGACTTCATAAATTATGTAAATGTCTAATCAATATGTTGTAAACCTGAAACTAGTAAAATATTGTATGTCAATTGTAATAAAAATTTTAAAAATAAGCAACAATGAGAAAACACAGTTTCGATCCAAGGTTGGCTGAATCTTCAGATGTGAAACCTGGGGATATAGAAGCCCAACTGCGTATTTACTGAAAAAAACCTGCATGTAAGTGGGCCCACACTGTTCAAGCCTGTGTTGTTCAAGGGTCAACTGGACACTATTGTGCTACCATCACCAACATCCATCTACAGAATTCTTTTCTTCTTGCAAAGCTATAACTGAACCTATTAAACGATAACGTCCCATTACCCCCTCCATCCATTCCCTGGCAACCACCATTCTACTTCCTGTCTCTATGTGCAATATAGCTTTCATAACATTATATTTTCAATTTAAAAAAGCAAAACAAGAGCGTGGTAATGGCATCAGGATAGATAAATAGATCAGTGGAACAAAACAAAGTCCAGAAATAGACCCACATACTTATGGCTAATTGATTTTCAACAAGGTGCAAAGACTACTCAATTCAGTGAGAAAGTAGTCTTTTCAACAAATGATGCCAGAATATTTAGGTATTTATATTAAGAAAAAAAAAGAAAACGAAAAGAAAAAAAAAGAAAAAAAGAACTTCCATCCATCCTTTATCCCAGAGGTTTTCGACCTTTTTGGCACCAGGGACTGGTGCTCCTATGAGAATCTAATGTCTGATGATCTGAGATGAAGCTGAGGCGGTAAAGCTAGAGCTGAGGAGCAGCTAAAAATTCAGATGAAGCTTTGCTTGCTCACCCGCTCACCTTCTGCTGTGTGGCCTGGTTCCTAAAAGGCAACTGACTGGTACCAGTCTGTGTCCTGAGGGTTGGGGACCCCTGCTTTTATACAATATACAAAAATTAACTCCAAATGGATCATAGATCTAAATGTAAAACCTAAAACAATAAAATTTCTAGAGGAGAACATAGAAGAAAATCTTTGTGGTTTTGTGTTAGGCAGATTTCTTAGACAGTAAAGCTGATAAACAGAACTTTATCAAAATTAAAAACGTGTTCTGTGAAAGACACTGTTAAGAGAATAAAAAGACAAGCCACAGCCGAGGCAAATATCTTTGCAAAGAATATATTTGATTCTATTTCCCCTAACTCCATTAGCTCTGTGGTTATAGAAGGAATCAATTTAATAGAACTTAATCATGGCTTGGCTGCTCTTATGCCCACCTAGTAACGTATGACTTTTCTTTCCTGTTAACATCTTACCTGGAAGTTCTTTGATAGTATCTCACATGAGTTCATCAACAAATCTGACTAAAACATATGACATCTACCATATTCTGAGACAGCTGTTCTACTTCAGCTCATCCTTGTTAGGATATGCTCCCTATAGGCCGGTGGAGAACACCTTAGCTGCTCCCCATGCCCACATCACCACAATGGAATCTGTGCCATGGCCAAGGGTGTTCCCTCCAGAGAGACTCAAGTGAACCGAAGGCAGAATGTGTATAAGTTACAAGTGATACAAATCACTGTGACCAATCTCTCCACCCTCTGCCATCTAAGCCTCAACGTTTTTTAGAAAGGAATATATCTGATAAAGGGTTTATGTTCATACCCATACATATGCACATACACACACATACCCCTACATCTCAAAACAATAAAAAACAAACAATCCAATCTTTTCTAATATGCAAAAGATTTGAAGATACTTCATCGAAGAAGATATAAGGGTGGTAAATAAGCACCTGAAAACATAGGCAACATATGTCATTAGGGAAATGCATATTAGAACCACAATGAGCTATCATTAATTTTACAATACCTAAACTTAAAAACACTGAACACACCAAATATTGACCAGGAGCTGGAAAACTAAGAACTCTTATGCATTGTTGGTGGAAACATAAAATGATACAGCTAACTCTAAAAAATTTGTCATGTGATCCAAACATGCTACTTAGGCATGTACCAGAGAAAGAGGTAGCATTAGTCCACACAAAGGCTTATACAGGAAGGTTCACAGCAGCTTTGTCTGGAAACAAGCCAAATGTCTGTCAACAGGTGAATGAATGAACAAATAATAACATACCCATATGATGAATACTAAGCAATAAAAGTAACTATTAATATAGACAACATGAATTTCAAAATAATTATACTGATGAAAAAAGCCAAACAAAAAGAGACTAAGTAATTGTATTTATATAAAATTCTAAAAAATGCAATCTAATCTATAGACAGAAAGCAGATCAATAGTAGAGTGAGGATGGAAGGATATGTAAAGGAAGAAGATAATAGGAAATGCAAAGAGGTAGAAAAACTTCTAGGGGTGATGAACATATTCATTATCTTGATTACGGTAATGGTTTCATGGAACATAGGTATGCCAAAGCTTATCGACTGCACATTTTAAATATGAGCAGTTTATTGCTTATCAATTATACTTCAAGAAAGCTGTTTTTTTAAAAAAGACAATGGGCGTGAAATGCACAAAATCATAAAATGGATTTAAATGAATTTTACATTTCAAATGTTAGATTTATGATTTTTACTGCAATAAAATGTAAAATTTCTATGCCTAAGATAAACTGGAGAGAAGACAATTCCAAAGTGTATGACCAACAAAAGATTCATGTTTAGAACATATAATTTCATAAAAACTGTTAAGAAAAAAGACAATAAAACTGAAAAATAAGCAAAAAAAGAAAAGGCAATTCACGAGAAATCTGAATGGCAATAAATATACACTAAAAAGATAAAACAACTCACAATTAAACAGAAAAAAGAATTAAAACCACAATGAGATACCACAGTCCACCCCCAGAATGGCTAAAATTAAACTGTCTGACTATATCAAGTATTTGCAAGAATGTGGGGTAATGGTAACTTTTATACACTGAAACTGTTATAAACTACTACAAATACTTTGGAGAATAACTAGGTAGTATTTATTACAGTTGATGATAGGCCTATATATAAACTTGGCAATTCCCCTGTAAGCATATTCCTAAAGAAATTTTCACATGCATGTATCAAGATATTTGGAAAGATGTCCACCCCACCAGTTAATGTAAATGTCTCTAAATCCATCAATAAAAAAAATAGATAAATGAACTGTGATATATTTACATAATAAAATACTACACACCAGTGAAAAATGTACCAAAGCTATACATACTTATTAATAAGTCTTAGAAACATTACATTGAATTTTAAAAGCTTTAGAATAATACATATAGTACATCATTTAAGTAATGCTGAAAAACAAATACTACACATTGTATCAAAATGCACAAATAAATTTTAAAAAGTAAAGAGATGCAGGGGATGATTAAATTAATAAGGATGGTGGTGGGAGGCAGATGATATCTGTGAAAAGATACATAGGTAGCTTCAATCAATTTTAGGTTGTGTTAATTTTAGTACCCTTTACTACTTTGTATGTTAGAGATATTTGATTTTTTAAAAACTAACATACCCTTCAAAGTTTAAACAAAACCGATTTCAATCTAGATTCTTATACCCAGCCAGACTAACACAATCAAGACAGAGGAGAGATCTCAGTAAGCTAGTGAAGGGTATCTCCCCCACATTCAAAACAAGAAAAAGACATGAAGGCCAGCAAACAGAGTATTTAACAAGGGAGAGAAGCAAAGACAAGTATTAAAACAACAACTGATCAACTGAAAATTAATTTAAAAGGGTAACATGTAAGTATGAATTGTATAAAAACACAAGACACATAAAGTGAATATCTCACTAATTCTTCACTGAAATGCAACAAATTATAGTACTTTAGTAATTCTTTCAAAACTTTTTCTATACATTGTTGCTTTATAAAATGGGATAATATAGTTTTCTTTTTAAATAATAGATCTTGAATATCCATTCATATCAATATAGAGCGCTATTTTTGCCTGTTTAAATTTTATTTGAAAAAATACTGAAATACACAGTATTTCACAAAAATAAAATTCACACACAATCCCACCACTTTAAAATTACGTATCCAATAAAGACGTGAAGGATCACACCTGTGGTTCCATCTAATTCCACTCCTGCTCCCCATCCTCAAATAACCCCTATAAACAAGTTAATACATATGCCTTTTTGTCTATTTACATAGACAAAAGTTTTCCCATTCTTTGTCATAATCTCCTGTGCTCGAATGTTTTAAGGCTGTGGAATGTTCAAAGGGTACTTATTTTTTGGCATTTCCAAACCTACAATATCTGATAAAAGCCCTCATCCAGTATGAAATGGATTCCTGGCATTCCTGCTCTCCCTTAAATTAACTGGATCTTCTCTTCTTAATCACACACTTGCTTCAAATTTTAGTCTGGCAACCAACACCAATGAAGATGGTTATAGAAAAGTGGCATGGAAAATCATGTCTTTAAAATCTATATCAAGTGGTAAAGAGCAATAATATTATTGCCTATTCAAAACCATTTATATCAGACTTCCAAATGTTATGCGATAGTCAGACACTGGGAATTGTTTTACTTATGCTTCTATTACCTAAAAATTTTGTTGGAAGATGGATAAATACACACAATCATCAAACAATGAATACTAATTATTGTATCATAAGCAAATGTAATATGAAAAATTGTTTAAGGTTATTCTGAAATTACTTGCTTTTGATGCTTTGCACTATTATTAAAATATTTTCTAACTTATAAGTTTGATTAAAACAGTTTTTCAGGTACGCATCTTTAGAATGAAATATGCCTGTATAGTACTAAAACAAATTCAACTAAGTAGATTTGATTCCAAATTCTCACTGCTTCATTCAAATTCTAGGGGTAGAGGAAAGTAGAATGTTGACCAAATTGCGCTTGTGGATATTTTAAAAAGGGAATGCTTAGATTATATATTTTAGAAGAGTGCACACATCCAATCATGATACACTAGTTCTGAATTTTGTTTGGTGGTAAATAGATATCTCAAAGTTCAAAACTTTATTGAAATTATAACCTATTCTGATCCTCAGCTAACATCCTAGACTGAAAGTTTCCCCCTTAAAAGTTTAAAATTGGGAAGGGAATGGGCTAGATAATCTCTAAAATTCTTCTCTGAAACATACGATTCCATGATTCATGAAAATATGGCTAACTTTTCCCCAGGGACTCAAATCCAGTGTGTTATAAATTCAAATCACTTTTGATATATGCATCTTTCAACAAAATGAACTACATAATTTAAATCCCAAACAATAAATCAAGTTAAAACCAATAGTCAAATGAATAAAAAATATTCGATATAGGATGATCTGTTGGTTGCTACAGGTCAAATCCATTACATCCACTATAAACCCCAAAGGGCCTCCATATTGCTTCAAAATGTAATAGAGATTCACTGTAAATTACATTTCCAGTCTACAAAGCTCATCATAGGCTCTCTGAATCGAACACTATGCTAGCAAATGCTGTGTAAACATCTAGGAAACTTTTTTTCTATTAATGGGCTGTATATTGACAGGAAAGTGGAGGAAAGGTACTCTACATGAAATACCTCTTTAAAACAATATTCAGGACAGAAAGGAAATAAAGAAACTGACACTCTGTGTACCTATCTGCTACCAAAAGCTATGCTAAGGGTAGTGTTACAGTGTCCCATTTGATCCTCACAATAACCTATGGGGTAGCTTTCTATTAACGCAAATTTTATAAATAAGAATACTGATCCAAGGCAAGGTTTAAGGTCACAAGAATGACCTTATGAAATGAGGATTTAAAGTGAACTCTCCTAACTTCAAACCTACTTTCAATTGCATACATTACCCATTTTATGAACAAACATGAGACTGACCAAATATGTTTTATCCATATTTACTGTTAAACTTTATGGTATTTTCACTTTCTGCTTTAAGTATTTAAACATCTTGTTTTAAGCTTTTAGAATGAACATGTATGAATTGGAGTCACAAGAAATAAAATACATATATTTAGCTTATTACTTTAAGATACCTTAGTATTTAAAATATATATACAAAAGAAGCAAATTAATGAAAATGAAGTCACAAATAAAAACATGTCTTTTTTCTACAATCATATATTAAAAAATGTAATTCCCAAGCTAGGCCCTTCATTCTATCACATCTGGTAATAACTTTTCTAAGTGCCCATGTAAATAAAGCATTATTGTACTGGGTAATGTGACACTCAGGTTATTTCCTCAAGAGTAAAAATACAAAGAACTCAAATGTCAGTACAGTGACCTACTAACCCCCCCAAAAAAAAGGTACTAAAAAAAACACGAGAGAAATCAGACACAACACAAAAGCGAGGAGAAATAGACAAATACATTACTAGTTTCCAAGCTAGCTATGTTGCAGAAATATTGATAAACCTTGAAATAACCTTGAAATCAAGATATATCTAAAATGTAATTCATTCTCAACTTCTAAAAATTATAATACACTGAAATATTTTTTGTATGGGATGATAACTTAAAACCTATAAAAACTTTGGAGGAAACTTCTTCATAGAAAGCTCAGTCATATTTTAGGCTGAAACTAGGGAATCAAGACCCAGTAGTATATAGACACATAAAGAATCAAACTCTTCACCACAGCGTTTTACTTTACTAAAATGAAAGAAAAGCATGTGACTTTTGGTCTGGTGTAGAGTTTAGAATATGGTAAAATGTTAAATGTTTTGAATCTGCTAAATTTGGCTAATGCTGTCCAACTCTTAATGTCTCTCTAGAAGATTCACAATGCATCTAACCATATAAAACACACATTAAAAAAATGTATCCACTATTATCTCAACTTATATGAACCCAGAACTCTCATTTCAAGAAGTATTTACATATTTATATATATATATATATATATATAACATATATGAACAAAACACAATTTAGGAAATGCTGACATAGGCAAAACAACATGGGCTCTGGAGTCCAAAGACTCTGCCGCAGCTTACTAGCTGTGTGACCCAAAGAAAGTTACTTAACTTCCTTAGACCTCAGTTTCTATCTGTAAAATGAAAATAATACCACCCACCTAAGTGCTTGGCACATAAAAGATGCTCAATAACTTAAATAGCTCCTCTAATTTTTCATATAATGGTTTGGATATTGACTTTAAGTCAGTAATGAAAGTTTTAGGAATCTATTTTTTATATCTTCTCACTCAATCCCTTATCTATGTATATTTAGATTTTTTGGTATGGTGTCAATCATATCCAAAATAAATGCTTCAATCTGGCAAAACAAACTTAGTGGAAAAAGTCATTACTTTAAATATTTATGGAATACAAGCAACCATGAGAAGTTCTTAGAAAATTTAAAATAAAAATGAGGTTCTACTCTTAGGTAATTAAGATACAAAGAACAATAAGGTCTGATCCTTGCTGGGAAGCAGCATAATCTGGTTGACAAAAATGTCCCTGTCTCTTGATAAAGACATGTAAAACTTGCCTGTTACCCTCAAGAAGTCTAGTCAGGAATTTAAGGAATGGAGGAGGTAAAAGATCAATAAATATTGTTGAATACCCATTAAGTGCTAGGATTATTCTAGGCACTGGGTAAACAAAACAGTCAAAAGCCTCGTGATGCTTACATTCCAGGTAGGGAGACAAATATACACATCAGGTAGTATAAAGCAGTGAAGAAGGGTAAAACAGTGCTAAGGAGGTGGAAGAAGATGGGAAAGTGCTATTTTAGATCTGATAGTCAAGGAAGACCTCTGGGAGAGGTGACAGGTGTCTAGAACTGAATGAAAACAAAGCACATTATAGTTTACCAATGCCTTTGCAGTCTTGAAATAAGTCAGTGCTTTCTTTTTAGCCTTTTAAAATTAACATTGGTCAGAAACGCATGATCCACAGGTAGATAGAGAAATCACTAGGGGTCACAGTATACAGCAAGAGACTGGGTGGTACCACAGTAAATGACAGCATCCAAAGTTCCCACTGCTTCACTGGTCAAATTTATAATGTTTTGGTCATATGCACTGCAAAGCTAATTTTTGCTGCTATAACTACCTGTCATTTAGTTTCTATTTAGACATCTTCCAAGAGACAGCAGCACAAGAAGAAAAGCTAATGCATTAAATTATTTAAAATAAATGAAAAGTGTAAACATCAAGAGTCTTCATGGCCACCAACTGCAAAGAGTTAGGAAGACAGATTCTCCCCATTTCAACATTTCCAAACTGTTGTCCTATTAGACTCCTAACTCTTCCTCAATACTATAATTCCTCCCATTTTCTCCTCAACACTAACCTTCATTCTACACATGTAAATGTGTACATCATTATGTGAATGTAGACTAAATTGATAAGTAATGTCTCCAAGAAATATCCTGTTCCTTCACAGTAATTTCTTATGATAAAATTGATTTTTAACATACTAGATTTCACATGAGGTGTTCCTCTTAAAATACTCATCTCTAGTATATTATGAAGTCCCTATAATATAATTCATTCAACAATTACTGTGCCTAGCATTGTATTAATTGTTAGGTACCAAGAATACAAAAATGAAAACAACAAAACAAAACAAACAACAAAAAAAACAAGGTCCACACATTCCTGTTGGCTTACTAGACAGTATGAGACAAAATGGAAACAAATATTCAGGCACCACGCTTATGTTTGAGATGCTACTGTAGTATACTTAATGAAAGAACCACCTCTTTCTGTCTGCTGAAATTTAAAAAATGGTTCTGATTGTTAATATTTGAGCCAGGTTTTAAAAGGATAATAAGCAGATGGGGAAGGGAGGACCCTGGGGTTAATTAAGCAGACTGAGTGACTCCCCCAGTGAAATGGACCAAAAAAAAAAAAAAAAAAAGAAGAGGCTTGAAAGGTGGGAGCTGGGGAAGGAGGGAGGGGTCCAGATTCCAAAAGACCTTGTATACTAGGCAATTGGGTCTGAATTTTACCTTGCCTTTGAGACAAGAAACCACTGAAGAATTTTAGGGAACAAAATGACTAACAAGACTGATTTTATGATTTAAAAAGAACACCAAAATGGATTGTAGATAAGTCCAGTCAGACAGAAGGCAAGGGAGATAAGTGAAGAGGTTGCTGCACTAGGATACTATGAAGACTAAATTAAGACAATGACAAGAAAAACAAGAGTTAAAACCCTAAGTATGTACAAAGTATCAAAAAAACAAACAACTAGGAGGAAATCTATTTAGTGAAATCAGAAAAATTGAGAGGAAGTGACATTTGCACTGAGCCCTAAAGAAGGAAAATTCACCATGCAGAGAGAAATAGATAGAACATGAGAGAAAAGGATAGAAGAGCACAATGAAAAAGAAAGACAAAAGAACGCTTGATGACCTGTAATCTTGTTAAAGTAGTAATTCTATCCTTTTGGAGATCGGTAAGTTAGTTGATAAATACTTACTGAAAGCCTAATATGTCTTGGATCTTTAACAATCAAATGAAAATTAAGATCATCTTTCCCAAAACAATGCACTTGGAAATTCGCGATCAAAATTTTATTCACAGGAGAAACTGAGATCACACTTTAGTGCAAGTAAAGTAGCCTTGAATAAGAGTAGGATTAGGGTAATGAAACTGGCTAGGTATGAGCTGAAAAGTAAGCTGAGGGCAAGGTTGTAAAGGCTTTTTATTCCAAAACTAAGAAATCCGGATAACTCAGGCAATTCCAAGGGTGCTGTTTTTACAGAGATTGTCTTATTTAGTCCACACAACAATGTATTTACACAGAGAACAATAAGTACTATTATTGTTCCATTTGCAAATGAGAAAACTAAGGCTTAAAAAAAATAACATGCCCAAGGTCAGACAGCTAATTTAAATGGAGAAGCCAGTATGCCTATCTAATTCAGACCCTCTGTATCCAATCCCTGATCTAGAAAAACTGGAATACATATATGCAGTACTTACTTATTTTAACATTAAATATTTACAAAGTCACTGTGAGTCTAGAACCTAAAAGTATCTCATAAAAACAAGGTTTACTCGTGAAACTATTTTGCCTGGTAGTCTCAAAGTATAATCATTCACTCCATAACCTCAAGTTTGTTAATGACTATTTTAAAAGCCTTCAAAATTTGTGTTACAAATAGAACAATTGGTTGTAAAACTAGTAATCTTGGTTCCCAAAATATAGCAAAAATTTGAGATATCATCAATTTTTCAGCAAAACAAAGGAAGACTGTTTTCTGGAGTGAGTCTTATCCACACTGTCTGGCAGATGATGTTTTCAGAAAAGGAACTGAGGGAAAGAAGAAACACACACACACACACACACACACACACACACACACACACACACCCACCCACCCACCCACCCAGAGTCACTGAATACAAATTTTCACCGAATACAATTTGATTTAAGTACCATTTTGTTAGTAACTATTACTTTTAAAGTTTTGTTTTTATCATCTTTACAAACTTCAGAAAATTGAAAACATGCCCAGAAAGAGACAAGTTTCTCTATCCTTTCATATGTTAGTTTATTTCTTGATTTGGTGCAATTCCAAAGATAAAGCCATTTCAAGTGCTACAAGAAAGGGAGAGAATATGGTCCCAGTCTGTTGCAGGAGGAATCTACCTGACAAAATCTAAGTCTCTAGGATAATATTTCTAAACTAAACGCCTGATGAAGATATATTTGTGGCAATGAAGCATCCCAGAGAAAACAGGTCAGGCCTTTACGATAAATGTAATGCTATTACTTATCTTTACACATTATGTGCTCCAATAGGGCAGGTTCCCATCTCCAGTACTTAGTGCAATATCAGGCATACACATAAGCCATGTTTCTTATTTTGCCTTTCGAAGGTGAAATCAAGACCTATTAAGCCAAATTTGGATGGTGGAATTTTTCCTGCTCTATCATAAAATTAAACAACAACAACAACAACAACAAAGTCACTCTAAGTTGACTTTATCTGGGCTACTGGGAAAAAAAAGTGACAAATTTACTGCGTTAAGCATGGTAGAGTTGTATGTAAACTTTCTATTCTGTTTGTATAAAGCATTAAAAGGAGATAAAGATCAGAAAACAATACAATTTCAATCTTAGTTTGCCTAAGATTATTAGCTAATAAGCGGTAGAGTCACGATTAAGATCCAACTCTCAACCCTATGTGCCTTCTATTTCTACTACAACAACTTCACAGGAACACCTTTTCGTATTTCATTTATTCTGAAACACATTTGGGGAAAAATTTTAGGGCGCCCCCCCAAAATTCATAGTAAAGACAAAGCACAAAAGTACTTTCTTTTAAAATTTCTTCTGTGCCCTCAAATTTCTAGGTGTGACCAAGACTCAAGATATTAAAACATTCATTTAAATAAAATCGAAGCTGCAAGCACTAAGCACAAGGAATATATATACATATATGGACGTGTGTATGTATATGTGTGTATGTATGTGTGTATGTGTATATATACACATATATATATGTATGTATGTATATGTATATGTGTGTATATGTGATATCCTCTGACAAGTTTCAATTTGATTGGGTACATCCATTCCAGGAAGACAATTCAGGCTTAAGAAGCCTTAGCCCAAATCCACAATTTTCTTGCCCTCTTCCCCATTACTCCTTGTCCAATTAAACAACTCCTTCTTCCCAAGCATTCTGTGTTCCTTTTCATCTCCACCTTTGGCACTGGAATGCTACACACACACACACAAACATTCACATGGCTCATTTTCATCTTTTCAGCTATAGAGAGTTCCTTGATTGCCCTATCTAAAATGAAGTCTCCCAGTCACTTCTTTCTAAGCACATATTACAATCTATAGTTAATCTTTTTATTTACTTTTACTAGCTAATTGTTGTTACCATTAGGAGGTCCCATGAGGGCTCTTCCCTCACCACTGTCTCTACAACACCTCCTTTCCCATCATTACCAAAACTGCATTGGAAATCATGTTATTTCTACCAGCTCCCCTCGAATGTAAGCTCATCAGGGGTAAATGTCTTATTCACATTTCCTCAGAACTTTGTAAAGTGCTTGGCACCATCTTATGGAGTCAGTAAAAGTTTATAGAACAGATGTGTGTATTAAGTATAAATGATCATTACTACTGAAGAAGTCAAAGAATGATTACACCTTAACATTTCAAAGTGCAGGGAAATGCTGCAGGTTGTAGACATAAAAATTGGAGTGAAACAATGTATGGAAAAGATTAACAAAGACCAAATTCCATTCAAAGATGAGGCATGTCTGGCTCAGTAGAATGTAGGCTGAGAAAAACAATCAAGCAAGTCGATTTTTGATTTTCCTCTGGACCCAAAGAGCAAACTGTCCCCTAAAATTATAAGTTTGGAACACCGCAATTTATTCAACATAGTCAACTATTCATTAAGAGACCAAGAGCCAAGATACTACGATTATTCTGCATTCTCTAATGTATACCAGGTGAGGAAGAGAGGGGTGGTTCTAAAACCTGACGTAATAGCAGAAGTAGAAATAGTAATCGTATATATCTTTAAATCTATTAAGAACTCGAAAACATTGAGACAAATCTCGGAGTGATCATGGAGACTAAATAAACATACCAATAAATACGTAATCATAGGTTAGAACCCACTATGGCACAGAAATGGTCATACGACTGCCAAGAGACCACACTCCACATCTTTCTCGATTCTCTTCTACTCAAGAGATCCTAACAGTCACTACAGGCTCACCAGCTTCATTCCGATAGCACAATCCTCAAAGGAACACATAAGAATCGAAAGAAAAGCTTAAATGTCAAAAAAAAAAAAAAAAAAAAGGCAAATACCAAACAACCAACCGGCTCCGCAATTCCTAACCAGAAAGCCCTAGACGCCTTTTAAAGCCAACTGTCATACCTTTTAGGGACCCAGCAGGCTCTGACTCTAAGGGTAAGTGTCTGGGCCCAACACCTATCTTCGGTTTATTCAGGAAAAAACGGGTTTTCCAGTTTGGAGATCTGCACTCTACTCAAAAAAGGACCTCCTGGCAGGAACGCGCAATCAATCCCTCAGCGGGCAATGGCGCTCCAACCACCCGGCCAGGGCACAGACAACGGCGAGAGGGCACGGCCCTTCCAGGGACCCGCCGGCGCCCTCGGAGCTCTTAGTCTGGCCCAGCACAACCCGCCCTGACGGTGGCTAAAGTCGGGCAGAGGCGGAGGGGGGCTAGCGGTTCAGCTTCCGAGATGGGCCTCCCTGGCCTGGGGGCGCGGCAAGACACAGAGGTAACGCCTTTCAGTCCGGCCCCAGCTGCGGCAACGGATCCGCGGCCTCGTCCCCTGGCCTCCTCGCCCCGCTGCCCTCAGTCAGCCCCTCACCTGGCAGAAGCTCCGACAGTATTTCAACGATGAGACCTCCGACACCTCCTGCTCCCTCAGCTCTGTCTCCAGCTGCCACAGACACGGTCGCAGTCCCGGGGCTCCTGGCGCCGGAGACGTAGGGCGCTGACCCCGAGCCATGGACTCGGTCTCGGTTCCGTCCCCAGCCCCGGCCCCAGCCGGAGCCTCAGCCCCAGCCCCAGCGGCGGTGGCGGCGTCTCCCTTTCCGTCCGCCATCTTCCCACGGCCCAGCAGCGCGTAGGCAACCAACCCACGTGACTCAGCTCTGACCCCGCCCCCATTCGACCGCGCGTGGTGACGCACTCCTTGGCGACGCCGGCGCCTGCCAGATTCCGTCACTGGGACTCCCGACGCTCCTCCTCTTGGCGGCCACCCCAACAGCCGCCTTGGCAACAACCTGGCAACAACTGGCCATAGAGGCTCCTTCCCACCTCAGTCCTTTCAGATCATTTATTGTAATAGGGTCACGGAGCCGGACATACATGTAGACTTAATCTAGATATGAGGGGGATGACATTTGAGCTGAGATCTGAAGAACGAGAGAAAGGTAGCCCTGAGAATAGCCTTAGAGAAAAGTATCGCTAAAAGAAAATAAGCAAAAGTTGTGAGGCCAAAATGAAGACTAGCTCCATGGGAACGTGATTTATAACAGAGAGGCCATTACAAATCAGTAAGGAAAGCATGAACTCAAATAAATGGCGCTGAAACATTTTTTCCAAAATAGTAAAAAATAGAAGTAGAGTTCTACTTAAAACTGTATCCAAAAATAAATCCTAGATTAATTAAATACCTCAAAATATTTGTCAGAAAATAGGAAATACCTTTGTGACATCAAAATAGGGAAAATTTCTTAAATAAGATCCAAAAAACATAAGGGAAAATATTAGGTTTGACGGCATTAAAATGTGTTACTTCGGCAATAACAGAAATTTAAAAAGATGGCACACAAAGACAAGCCAAAGACTAGACGATATTTACTATACACACAAACACATACATATACACACTCACATATATCCATCAAAGAATTAAGATTCAGAAGTTAACCAAAATCAAAAGGAAAAAAAAAGCGAACAATCCAATACGAAAGTAGATAAAGGATATACAGAGTTCACCAAAAAAGAAAGCTGACCCATAAATGCATGAAAAGACATTTAACTTCACTGTATTAAAGTACAAATTAAAATGAGATGTAATTCCATACCTATCAGATTGGCAGAAATTTTAAATTTGTATCATGTTTTAGGATTGAGGAAAATTGAATTTACGTATTGCTGGTGGAAGTGTAAATTGGTACATCACTTAGGAGAAGAATGTGTATTAGTTAATAAAATCGAAGATGCTCATGTCCTGGGACTCAGCAATTCCTAATAATAATAGTCAATATTCATTGAGATTTAATATATACCAGGCACTTTTCTAAGTTCTTTACATATATTAACTCAATCCTACTAACAACACCCTCATTTTACAATTCTGGAAACGGAGACACAGAGAATTTAAATAACTTGCCAAAAGTGACAACTAGTAAGTGATGGTGCCTCGAATTCAATTTCAAGTAGTCTTCTCCAGAATCTGACCTCTTAAACACTACATTGTGATATTCACTGAAGCACTATTAAACAACCTAAATGTTCAACAGTAGAGAGACAAATAAATAAATTACAGTATATTCACACTGAAATGTTGTACAGCCTGTAAGTGAATAAATTAAAACTGCATACATCAACATAGTAAATATGGAAAACATAAAGCATGATAAAATGAAAATTTCAAAGAACTTATCATTCCATACTAATTTTAAAAATATACAAAACATGTTTAAGTGGTCAAAAGTATTAAAACAAGGGAATGCATAGGAATGGCACATATTACCTTTAGAATGGCAGTGCCATGGGAAAGGAGGGAGGGAGGTGTAAGAGGCATTTACTGCACCTATAATGTTTTATTTATTTTTTTTAATCTGAAGCAAATATTCAATCACACCAGGAGCATTAAGCACCTATTATGTTCTGGGCACTTTCCCAGGTAATAAAGATTCAGAGGAGCATGCATTTTAATGGACAAATGGTGCTTAGTATTAATGTGTTAGATATGGGTAATGAGTATATGTCTGTAATATTATTCTCTGTACTTTAAAAAAAACAATAATATTTTCAATACGAATAATTAGGTTTAAAAAAAGGAAAGGTCAGTGTGCCTGGAGTATGGTACAAGAGAGAGAAAATGGCAGAGATGAGGTTGGAGAAGGAGAAAAGGGCCAGATGGCATAGACTTTATAGCTCAAGATAAGCAGTGGTGATTTCAAGTGTGATAGGTAACCACTGGAAAGTGTTAAGTGGTGGTGTGATGTCACCTGATTTACACTTTTGCTGCTCTATGCAGAATAGGTAGTAGAGGCAAGAATACAGAGAAGCTATTGCAGCAGTCCAGATAATAAAAATGAACAAATTAAGGATACATTTTTGGAAGTAGAACCAACAAACTGAAGCATTGATTATAAGGGAAAGGGAGGAATCTGGAATGGCTATATCACTTCTGGTTTGAATGGTTGACAATAATGGTTACTGAGAAAAATTAAGACTTAGAAAAGATGAGATTTGGGAGAGGGAGAGAGAATGAAGAATTCTGTTTGGGACAGATTAAATATGATTTTCCTATGAGACATTCAAATGGAGATATCAGATAGACGCTCGAATATATGATTGCAGAACTCCAGAGAAGGCAGGTCTGGAGATGCAGAGCCATCAGTTGTTATGTACCCTGTTATTAGACCCCCCCCCAAAAAAAATCTTCCTTGACTCTGAAGAGGAATTTTAGGGATTTTCATTAAAAATTAACCAGCTTTTGTTCTGCTTCTGTAAATATGTTTGCTGCACGCAAGAGCTCACTTGCACTTTGTCCTACTTGTCTGAGCAGTGACTATAACTGTTTGTACCCCTTAGCAGTTCCCACTTCCTGTAACAATTTGTAACCATCGGTACTCTCCCCCTTCTATCAATGTTACCACTCACAACAATAGCAATTCCTGCCATTAGTAATGGCCTGAGTTCAAACTAACCAATCAGCATGTGTAAAAATCCTGTATATAAGGAATGTTGCAACTGAGCTCAGGGCTCAGACCTTTAGAGCACTAGCTCCTCTGGGACCATGTGTAGTTAATGTGAGTTCTCCTTCTCTCCAAGTTACTGCTTGGTTTTTTTCACTAGTCTGATTTTGGTGCTTTTCTGCAACAACTCCATCACATCCTTCTTTAGTTTCCATTCCACTTATTTGTTTGTTTTCATATAAAAACTCCTCTAAAGAGCTGGCCAAATTCTCTGTTTTCCACTTATTTTCTTCTTCTCATTCCCTCTTGCACACTTTTCAGCCAGGTTTTTATCCCCATCCCTTACTGAAACTGCTCTTTTTAATGTCACAAGTAATTTCCACTTTTGCTGTATCAAATGGTTAGTTCTCAGTCCTCCTTTATAGAATCTTTTATCAGTATTTGGAATTGTTGATCATTCCACAACATTGGATTTCACCTGGTCTCCAAGTCTCCACATTCTTCTGGTACTCTTGGTTTCTTTTCTTGTTCTTCCTTCTCTTTCTGATTTCTAAATGCCCCAGGCACACATACACACACAATACAAATATATTAAAGAACATACCTCTATTATTTGAAATCCAACACTTACCACATAGCAGGACTATAAATATTTGCTTTTATAACTGCCACTATTCAGTCTCCAGGAGACTTCTCCAAATTTCTTTTCTGTGGCCTAAAACTGAAAGGCACCAAAATATTTAAAAGCAAGGACTTAAACCGATACCTGTATGCTCACATTCACAACAGTATTATTCATACTAGCCAAAAAGTGGAAATGGTCAAGTGTCCATTGGTGAATGAATGGATAAATAAAATGTAGTCTATACATACAATGGAATATTGTTAAGCTTTAAAAAGGAAGGAAATTCTGACATTTGCTGCACCATAGATGAACTTTCAAGACATCATCCTAAGTGAAATAAATACATCACAAAGAGACAAATACTATATGATTCCACCTATATAAGGTACTTATAGTGGTTGAAATCATAAAGACAGAAAGTAGAATGGTGGCTGCAAGGGGCTGGGAGGATAGAATGGGGAGTTTGTGTTTACTAGGTACAGAGTTTTCATTTGAGAAGATAAAAAAGTTCTGGAGATGGATGGTGGTCATGGTTGCACAACTTAGTGGCACTGAATTGTAAACTTAAAAATGGTTAATCTTGCAAATTTTATCACAATATAAAAAAACTGAAAGGCAATTGCATCCTAATGCCTTCAAGGTTTTGTGTTGTGCCATTAAAGAGAAACAGGAACTGCTTCTAAATGCCAAGAGAATTGAAACAGCAGAAGCACTTAGGTGTAAGAGAAAACACAAATTAACTTGTCAAACCCTTCCTCTCGGATAGTACAAATGCTTATGTTCTTGCATAATCAAGTCTTGTTTCCCAGCAGTAATGAATGTTCCTCTTTTAAATCGCTTCCCTTCATGTTCCAATTCATGGTCTGAAAAAACATTTCCCATGATGATCAAATAAAACTTTTCAATGTTAAGTATTTCCTATGACCCTTAAATTTTGTATGCATATATATCTGTTTAGAAGTAGCATGAGTGAAGAATGAGACTGATCTTTTACATTATCAATAGATGAACAATGAATGCTAGCATTAGGAATAATTCTATTTGTATAAAAATCTTTAACAAGACAATTTAATTTTTTAGAATCAAATTTATACTTTCAGCATTATTTATGTAATTTTGATTTAAAATTTTGATATTTTTGTGTTTTGTTATTTTGCATTTTAATTATAATAGATAATTTGAATGTTTTCAGATGAAAATAACTTTTCTGAAAGCACATATAAAAGTTTTTGACATTTTACAATATAACTTTTTATCAAAATATATTTAAGTTTTGTATACTTTGAATAAATTGCATTTTATTTTAAATCCTTTTTAGCTCCTTATTATCATAGACATGAACTATGTGAAATTTTTTTTATAAAAATGTGAGTAGTGATCTTGCTAAGGCAAGAAAAATTAATTGTATGAAATAAATATGTAAGCATTTATCAATTATGTATGTATTTTATAATTTATCTAAACTTCCTTGGCCCATCAATAGAACACCCAGATGTGTACAATAATTAAATTCAGTCATCTTTGATATTTTGCCGAATTTCAGTCATAAAAATCACAGCTTAATAATGTATCTGTTTAAATTGTATTGTTGTAAAGTTATATTTGTCAAGGCAGAAGGATACAACATGTTTTATTTGACTATGTTGTTAGCTTGGTTATAACTTCTTAATAGTTAAGACATAAGAGACATTTGTGCTCTTGCTCCTCATCCTATAAATAATAAGAGTGAATCTGCTATCACCACTTCCCTGAAATCCAGACTCTCCCTCCTAACAATGTCCTTTGGATATCTATTAAGCATCTCACACAAAGCGTGTCCAAAACGGCTCCTCTCCCAGTAAATGACACTCTATTCATCTGGTTGCTTAAGCCAAGGACTTTGAAGTCATGCTCAACTCCATTCTTCTTCTCACAATCCATTATCTAATTCAGGCTCTAAATTGAAAATATATTCTCCAATCTGACCCTCTCTCACCCCCTCCGTCTCTACCTCCTAGATCCCTTCACTAACACCTCTCATCTAAATTTAAGTAATAACCTTTTAGTGGACTATTTCTATTCTTGTCCTCCTTCAATCAATTCTCCAGACAATAGCCATATTAATCCTTTTAAAACATAACTCAGATCTCATCACTCTCCTTGCTCAAAACATTCCAGTGGCTTTCCATCATGCTTACCAGAGCCCACATAGTCCTACTTAATCTGACCCCTGCCACCTCTCCATACAGATTTCCTATTACTTCATCTCTCATTGGGCTTCAGCCATATTGACCTTACTATTCTTAAACAAGAAAACAAGCCCTATGACTTTTGCACCTACTACTACCTCTCTGGGGAACTCTTCCTCTTTTTCATGTTATTCAGTTTCAAGTATCACCTCAGAGAGTCATTCCCTGATGACCCTATCTAAAGTAGCCTCCTCTGTCCCCTTGCTCCCCTTTAATTTTTTTCACATTAATTAGCTTTACAATATCACTATTTTGTGTGTTTCTCCTTGCTAGAAGATAAGTTCTTTTCTAAACAATTGAAATATAATTGACACACAATAGAAGGTAAGTTCTTTGAAAGTAGGGTGACTTGTTTTATTCAATGTTGTATCTCTAGAATCTGGTACAGTAGTCTCTGGCATATTGTGAGTACTCAACATTTGTTAGAAAGAAAGACAGGAAGGAAGGAAGGAAGGAAGGAAGGAAGGAAGGAAGGAAGGAAGGAAGGAAGGGGAAGGAGCTTTGAAGTTTTATGGTATTTAAATAAGACTGGATGAGATCACTTGGGTAAACTAAATCAGGGGTCACAAACTCATATTCCTACATGCCTTAGGCAGGGAACCTAAATGGATGAAGCAGACAGGATCTCATTATTTTGGAAATAATGAATTGATTAAGAAGTGACCCAAACCTGGGAAGACCAGGTACTGTAGGCATTAAAAAAGAAAAAAGAAAAAAAGAAGACCCAGGCAGTAGGTACTCAGCTCGAGCAAATTATTGCTATATGAGAGAGTAGATTCCATCTTTAGAAAACTTCTCCAAAAGAAATTTGAAATCACGTTTTGAAAACTGCAGACCATCTAATGCCCACCTATGAGTTTGATTTGGTTGATGAGCCAACAGTGTTTGACTTCAAACAGAAAAAGAGGAGGGTACAGAATCAGTTCAAAATTGACTCGTCAGAGGAAGGATCCATCCAGCAAAGAAAGTTGAGAAGGAGCCATCAAAGAAGTGGAGGGAAAACCAAAAGGGTATAATGTTCCTGAAGACAAAAGAATGTGTTGGGAAAGAATAGTCAACTGTGCTAAGAAGTGTTTGGGTAAGATGAGGACAGAAAAGGGATCACTTGATATGATGTCATAAATTTGTTGATAATATTGACTTAGAGAAGTTTCTATGGGTCTCTGGTATAGAAGCCTGATTGGAGAGGGTTGAAGAATTAACTCAAGGTAGTTTCTTTTTTAAATAAATAAAAAGGAGGGGAGGAGAGGAAGTTAACCCTTTTGAGAAGTTTTCCTGTGAAAGAAAAGCATAAAAATGGAGCTGTGCTATAAGGCAACATGAGGATTTGGAAGGAGTTCTTAAAGATAGGGAAATTCTAGAGTATGGTTTTATGTATGTGGAAATGATACAGGAAAACAGGAAAAATTATGATACAGAAAAGAAAGAGGGGGGAAACTGCAAAAAAAAAAAGTTTCTGAGAAGGCAAGTGTAAATAGCATCCAAAATACAAGAAAAGCTTTGGTCTAGAATAAAAATTAGAGACACTTTTTTTTTTCTTTTAACAAGAGAGAAGCTAGTGAATATGGGTACAGATACAGGTAGGTGTATAGATTTGGTAGTTGAAGATTCGGGAGTCACTGACTGACTTTTTTTACCACCTCCTCCCCTTCCAGGAAGTACTAGATGAAGTCACTAATTGACAGTGAGGTCGAGGAGGAGAGGCAATATTAGACATTTGGGGGAAGAGAAAAACCTTTGCTAGAGTTGTTTCAGAGTGAGGAAAGGAAGAAAACTTGCTAGACATGTGCAGGAAAAATTGTAGGGCAGTGTTGAGTGGCATTCATTTATTTGTTTAACAAATATTCATTGAGTCTACTATGTTTCAGGTACTGTCCTAGCTAGGGATGAAAATATGTCATGAATAGGAGAAGTCCCTGGGTTTTATATTCTTTTTTTCCTAAAAAAGTTACAATACAGTTAATTTATTTGCAACTTTCTTTAATCATATTCCAGTTCTAAGGATACTCCCAGTTCCCCTTGATTGAACCTGGACATTTCTCAATACACCATCAGTAACACATTTATGAGTGATGACTTAGGGTAGTTCATTTTGCAGATTCATCTATTCAGATTCAAAAAGCATTGTGGATGCCTACGATGGTTGTAGCATTTCATTTGAATATAGGTAAAAAGTAGAGGGTTCTGGGGTCAAGTTTGCCAGGTTTGAATCCCAGTTCCACTACTTATTATGTGCCTTTAGGTCATTTACTTTCCTTGAATCTCATGTTCCTCATCTTAAAATGGGCATAAAAATAGCATGTACCTCACAGGAATGTGGTGGGTTCCAATAAAATACATCTAAAGGGTCCAGAACAGGGCAGGACACATAGTAAGCACTCTATAAATATTATTATTATTGTTTCTATGGGGTTCAGTATCAAAGAATAATTTAGCTTCCCTTACTGTAGATCCCCCCCCCCACACACACACACACTGATTTGGAAACAATCTATTCTCATGACTGTCTTGTAATTGACAAAGTGGACAGAGGACAGATGCACACCGTGTTTCATTAAAGAAGCTAAGGCTAGAATTTCTGATTTGCAAGTTCAAAAACTTGATTCTATTATTTCGCCTAGGTAGTGATTAAGTCACAAGAGCCCAATTTACTAATTTATCCTAAGAAATATAATGGCATCCCTACAGAAAAGTCGGTTTGGGAAACAAAATCATCATCAGAAGGTTGCTTAAGGAAGGTAGAATCTGTGTAGAGGGAATTAGAAAATCTTAAATCATCCCCACTCCAACACCCAGGCTTCTCTCATAATTATTTTCTATCTTCTTTCTCCTCCTAGAAATCTAATCAGGTTAGATCCCAAATCCTATTAATTTGTCCTCAGGAAATTATCTTCCATCCATCTTTTCTCTGACCCATTTCCACTTATTCATGCCCAGGAAATGAGAACATATAGATAACACAATATAATGTCCTCTAAAGGTCTGAGGAGAGGGTGAAGGGTGAGAGTCGCAGCCAGGTGAACAAGCAGTGTTTCTACTCCAGAACCACCTTTTGAATGATAATCCCCCATAACTGTCACCATGCCCTCCCAGGCCCTTTATCTCCTTTGGACCCCAGGAACATTCTATTTCTTCCCTAGGAGCTTAGTGTTCCTTTCTGGGAGGTAGGCTTTTTGTTGCTGTGCCTTGATGAAGGGTTAAGTGATCTAAAGGCAGAGAACCTGCAAAAGAGGTAGAAACTCAAAAATCTCACAGATGCTGTTTGTCTTTTCTCTCCTGCTAAAGATTTCCCCCAGAGAAGTCTTTGTTCTTCCTTTTGGGAGCAGGGACATCTTGGTTGGACTTACGGAAGGGGCAATTCCTTCATCATACCACCACCCTTAAACAAGTCCTACTTCTCTCATGTTTGCGCTATTGTAAGTGTCCCAGCAGGTATCTCTGCTTCTAGGTCATCCCACTCCCTGAGATACATCTTCCTAAATTTATCTTCATTGCTTAAAAATGTTCAGTCCTTTTTTTCTTCAAGTAAAATAAAATCTTCAGCCTGACTTATAAGTCCAACCACTCATCACTTGCTATTCCTAAGAGCACAGAGGTTCTTGCTAGCTCTCCAAACACGTCACCACCACCACCCATTATATGCACTCTTTCTGCTTTTTGTTTTTGCTCAATTTGTCACTTCTTCCTGGAACTCCCTGTTATTTGTCCCAAATAGAATTAGGAGATAGTATCATCCAGTCATGGTAGAGAGGACCCCAGGTACATCGGCCTTCCTACAGTCCTTCAAATCTAATCTTTTTCTTACCTCAGGGCCTTTGTACTTGCTGTTCTCTCTGTCTGGAACATTCTTCACCTGTCCAGCTCCTTCTCAATCTTCATGGTTCTCCTCTTAGAGTAGATTCTTTGCTTTTCTCTCTTTTAGCATCCTCTTCTGTCTTCTTTCAGAGCATTTACCATCTTCTATACTTATTTAAGTATTTTGTTTGTTTAACCCTCCTCCCCCACACACTATATTGTAAACTTGCAGACAGTGTTCATGTCTGCTTGTTTCCCACTACTCACATTTCAGTGCCTAACACAGTGCCAGGCCACAGTAAGTATGAATATTTGCTGAATGCACAAGTGATTGAATGGGTTGCAATGCATGGAACTCATTGACTATCATCAGCAAAATCCCCTATATTCTTAATCTCTTCTCTGCTTCAATTTAGACCTAGCTCTTCCCAAAGGCCATTTCTCCCAAAGGCTGTCTTCTCTCTTTTGTTCACTGCACAGATTGGTGCCTGGCAGAGTAGGTGTTCCATATATACTTAATTACTACAGTATCTACTTGCTATCTTTTTCCCTTTAATCTAGTGAATGGTCAGGAAGATAGCCCAAGCAGTCTTTGTTCACTCAGACTGAGATGGAATCTACTACTGACCAGCTGGTGATCTTGACCAAGTTTTTTTAACTTCCTGCACCTTAAGCTTCCTTTGTATGTAGCAGAGTGGGCAGAGATACCGTTAGATTGGCCTAAGGAGTTAAGCTACACTGCCCCCTAGAGGATCTTTGTTTCTGGGATAGTGACTGAGTACTCCCAGTGTTTGTGAGCTACACTGACACCCTGGAGAGAGGTGGGCTCTAGCGTAGCCTTGCCAGAGTTGGCTCCAGCATAGACAGTGGGGCCAACTCTGGCATGAACAGATGAAAAGTTCAGTGGTCTAGGAGAGAGTAGCACAGACTTCGACAAAGTTCAGCAATTCTGAAGCAGAAGAGTGACAGTGGTCGTTCTAGTTACTTCTGAGACTTGCCAGGGGGACCTCATTGGGAAACTAGATTTACTGCTACTGAAGCATGTGGCAGGTTGACAAGAGCTTTGAAATTTGGAATATTGCTAAATGTGTTAATCATACTTAGGTGAGGTCAGGGATGTTTCTGAGCCACATATAAAATGGAAATAATAATAAATACCCACCTTTTAGGGTTGTGAGGATCAAATGAGAAAATGGATTCCTGTAAAGTGCAAATTATGGTGCCTGGTACATAATAGATACTTAATAAATGGCAACTGCTATTATTGTTCTTGTAAATAAGGCAAACTTTCTGCTTTTTTTCTTATTCCACGTGACAAATTTATTCTTTAATAATAAAGAGAGAATCAGAAAAAATGGATTAAAACAAGAACATGCTCAAATTACATTCTTTGTAGACAGTCCTTTGCTTTCTGGTTTAATTATAAAATACAGACATTCTGTTAATAAATTAAATGTGTATAAATATATTTAAAATCCATTAATAAGTGACAATGTAATTATTAAGTGATCGCCAGTTGTCAGGATGGGAGCTAGAAAGTGATTGAGAAGGGGCACACAGAACCTTTTCGGGTGATGGAAATGTTCTATCAATTCTAATTCTATCGAATGTTCCTATTCAATCAAGAAATCAAATCTTGATTGTGGTCATGGTTACAGGTGTATATACATTTGTCAAAATTCATTGAACTGTACACTTAAGTGGGTGTTTTATTATATGTAGATTATACCTAAATTAAGCTAGTTTTTAAAAAATTCCAATGTTTTCATAGGTGTTATTTTTAATAATTATTTTATTTAAATTAATTTAAGGAATATCTACATCTTGACTTCCAAATATCATTCTTCACTAAGAAGGAACAAAAGCTTCTTGGAGAAATGGCTGATTCCATGGCTGGGGCAGTAAAAAATCTTAGTGGTTCCTTACTAAAGAAAGAAAGTGCTCAAAGAATGATAATGTACCAAACTGAATAATGGCCCTCATAGATATCAGGTTTTAATCTCTGTTATCATATATGGAAAAAGAATCTTTGCAGATGTGATTAAGTTAAGGATCTTGAGGTGGGGACATTATTCTAGAGTATCCAGGTGGACTCTAAATGTAATCACAAGTGTCCTGTTAAGAAAGAGACGGAGAGAGATTACATGAGAGAAGATGACAAGCAGGAAGCAGAGAATGGAGTGATTCAACCACAGGCCAAGGAATATCAGCAGCCACCAGAAGTTGGAAGAGGTAAGGAACAGATTCTCCCCTAGAGTCTTTAGAATGGCCTTCCCCCATTGCGTAAACTTGCCACTCTTGTGAAAAATCATTTGCCTACACATGTGAGGATTTTTTTTCTGGACTCTCTGTTATAATCCATTGGCCTATATCTGTCTTTATGCCAGTACCATGCAGTTTTGATTATTGTAGTTTTGGTTTAAGTTTGAAATCAGTAAGACCTACAGCTTTGACTTTTTGTGGACAAAAAAAAAAAAAAAAGGTGCTGTAAAAAATCTAACTGAAAGTAACTTCACAGGGTGATCTGATCATATAAATCCCTAATTGGGCAGTTCATGGTGGGTAGTCACACACCAGGCATGTAAGTTTTAGTAAAAGGTTTATCTTTGTCTTATGCAACCCCTGTTCATTGTTTTTGTGCAATGCCTCTTTTTCAGACCCCTCCAAAACAGAAGTGTGACCACCCTCAAGAGAGCATGTAATCTTGTTAATTATCCTGTAATTCAATCCCTGCCTTGCTTCTTCCACCTTCGGACAACCTTCTTTACTTCCCTTTTTAATTCCAAAAGAAATGGCAAAATGTCATTCTTGGGAGCATTTGATATCTTGCTTCCTGTCAATGTGGTCAGTTTGGACTCTAATAAATGCTTACAAAAATTCTCTACAGGTTTGAATGTTCTTACATAGAAAATGTTTGACATTGTTCTGACTATTTGAGGTTTCTTGAGATTCTACTTGAATTTTAGAATAGATTTTTCTATAAAATTAAAACGTGTTAAAAATATTTTTCTATAGAAAGAAATAGTACATATTCTTAAAATTCAAGGTTCTCCTTAAAATGGTCATGACTGGCCACAGACATAAAATTAAGGACCCTTTTGAGGTATCCCTTAATGGTACTGGACCCTTGTACAGAGAAAGTTGAGAACCCCAGACTCAGCATTTTATATCTCCTTTCCCTGTTTCCAGCCATGGTGATCTAACATTGAACACAAAAAAAATTTTGCAAAACACAAACATCAGAGAGAGGCGGACTGTGATAGAGGCAGACAAAACTCAAAAGAGAGCAGGATCAGTAACCCTCCTGGTCTACTTTCCCCAAGGCTATAACATCAGAGAACAGAGCTTCTCTTTCATTGGTTTGTTTGTTTCAACGGCCTTTTCAGAGCCAGGGGGAGTTCAGTGGTTCTTGATAGGATTGCTTTATCTTATTCATGAAGAAAAAATTTAACAAGTACTACATAGTCACAATATCTTTTATGGCCCAGTATCACTTAGCAGTATAAAATGATGTTCTATTCATTTGCACAAACAGTGCATTTGAAATCAAATCACTCAACGTGACCCTTCTCTAAGACCAAAAAATAAATAAATGATGTATATTTAAAAAATGTGTGTACATAGATTCTGGCCCTGCACTTACTAAGGCTCTTAATCTCTTTGTGTCTTTAAAATGGGATAAAAACAGAAACTACATCATGGGGTTGCCTGAAAATTAAATTCACTAGTATATGCAAAATGTTTAGAATAATGTTACATAAATATTGACCATTATTATCACTTTATCAGGTGTTGTGAGGATTAAAGAAATGAGATAACCTTTGTGAAGCTCTTGGTACAGTGTCCGACACATGGAAAGTGCTACATAAATATTGGTTATGATTATAAACAGGTATTTCTGTGATTTCGTATGAAGTTCACCCCTTTATTAAGTACATCTTACCTTTCTTCACAACTTGGACATGTGTGGAACATAATAAGCATTAATTTTTTTATACTTATTCTTCAGGCAAGTGACTCATTTTTGAGTCCTTATGGCTGCATTGTCCAACATGGTGGTGGTCCAGGGCCACATATGGCTATTCACTACTCAAAATATGCATTAATAATTTCATACTGATCATATGTTGAAATATTTTGAATATATTGGATTAAATAGATATATTATTAAAATTATTTTTTTCCTGCTTCTTTTACTTTTTTAATGGGACTACTAGAGCATTTAAAGTTACATGTGTGGCTTACATTTTATTTCTATCAGATGGTGTTGTTTTATAGGGTTAATTTGTGACTATTTTCTCAGGTCATGACCACAGTTTCAAGGTGGACTTCTCATAATTTGGCTTAATCCATAAATAATATTTCTAAATATTTACAAACATATATTGATCATTTACTTCTACATTGCAATTATATTTTAACTATATTATATGTTAATATCTTTTTTCATATTATTCTGGATTCAAGGCATTTTTATAGATTTAACTCGCTACAGTTGATTACAGTAATGATTTCAATATTTAGCTTGTCATGGCTTGACTGTTCCTGGGTGTGCAAACTATTCTCAAACTGCCCTGTTTACTTCCTTCAACACTATACGTGATATCCACAGAGAACTGCTTCTTCCTACCAGTAGCAAGATATATCAGAGTTTCTCTGCCTGGAGATTTGGCACTGGCTGCCCTCCTAGAAGCCCTGGTTTCTTTTAGTGGATAATGTAAAGAATTTAGGTACTGTGGCTGCATCTGTATCATTCTCAGTGACTACTGAGTATCAGGTGGCCAAAAACAAAGCAAACCTTGATCATCTCACTGGCTGAGTGGAAGCCTTTCAGATTTATAAGGGTTCAATTTAACCCTGATCTCATTATTTTTATCTAATGCGAATCACAATTCTAAATAAAAATTAAAATTCTACATATAAATCTTAATTATTTTACAGTGCAAATCCTCTTATTCTGCTCTGTTTTTCCATAGTACTTAAATTTTCCAACATACCATCTCTCAATTTTTGTTTATTTTCTTATCTGAATTGTCAGCTTTTTAATTTTTAATAGGTGACATATCCATACCATACACATTCTTAACATGATGAGAAAGAGAAAAGCAGCCCCTGACCAATCCAGAGCTGTCCTGGCACTCACACCAGGGCCTTCGCACAGCTAGGAGCTAGCCTGGAACTCACAGCTCGGCCACGGAGATCTTTCATTAAACACATCAGAGAGAGGTAGACTATGATAGAGGCAGACAAAACAAGATCACTCCATAATTATGTCTGAGTAAACAAAACCAAAAATATTGTCTAAACTGAAAAAATGACCAAGCATATGCCCCTTTCCTAAATATTATGAATGACTACTGCTTCTTTACCAAGTACAGCTTTAACTCTGCTTTGTTCCTTGTGCCTTCTGGATAAAAATTATTAAGATACTCAATTACGGAATTAGTCCTGCCTCCTGAAAGCATCTAATCCAGAGTGAAACCCCCTTTCCTTAAACCCTTCTCCAAATCATCTAGCCCAAGCCCAAACTCTATAATAAACCCTTTATGACATCTTGTGACTGGGATGCCCCACTGAGCCTATGGTTTACTGTCTCCCTCATTGCAACGAGTCGATAAACTCCACTTTGATTGACTACAGGTGTGTTTCTTCTGGTCTTAGACATCAACACATGCTACATATGGCTACCCCAAATCATATGTTTAAATTATAATGCAGCCCAAAGCTTTATAAACATTTATATTCAAATTTCAATGTGTGTTTCCATTAAATTTACCCTTGTCTATTAATTTCTTTTGGCTAGAAGACCTGACCTTGTAAGACTTCTGAATCTAACTCTCTTAGGTTTACTCAGTATATTCATAGCTAATGGATTCAAGATAATAGTAGCAATATCAAATTCACCAAAATCAGTCTTATCTAGGGACATTATAAAGAAATATTTAAGACCAGGTACATAAGGACTCTACAGGATAAATTTTTAGACATTTGAACTAACATATATAATCATCTGACAAACAATTCGATTCAAATACATTGCTTTTAAATTGAAGCATTGAAACATTGAAACATTACGTAAAATTAGTATCATACCAATTGGCTGCCTATAGACTAGACTAGCTCACTAATACAGTCTTAAAACACAAATTGAGATGTTGCCACGTATCTTAAATTTGTTATTTTTACTATTTTTGAGTAAAATCTTTCATTTATTGTCATCTCCCCTTTTGAATTTTTATATCCATGGACACTGGCTAAGAAATTTCATCCAAAAAAACCCACTTTGGCTTTTTCCTGTCAATAGGGGGAAAATTGGCTCCTTTGCTCATCTTTTTGTTGTACACAGCTTTGCCATAATTTAATTTAAAAAAACACACCAGGAAAAAAATCCTAAGCAAGCAAGGAAATATAATTAATTTATATAAGTTACAATTTATGATTTGACTTTGCTCTGAATAATAATTAGTCAAAATAATTGAATTATAATATTGTTGATTTCCTCTTTTGGAATCAAGTTATAGAGAAAGCACCAAAGACTGAAAGTAAATATTTTCCATCTTAATCATGTGAAAATAAAACATAGATGATAGAAGTTGGGGGGTGAAAGTGGGGAAGAATGCTGATATCTGCATTTTACAAAATGAGGAATCTAGAGTTTTTCTACTATCAAGTAGACATGAACATTGATTTGGATTACTAAATTAAGAAGAAAAGATCTAAAATAGTACCATAACAGTACTGAGAGAAGGAGATGGTGTGTGTTTAAGTAAGCTCTTTCCACTTTCTTTTTCTTTTTTTTTTCTTTCTTTCTTTTTTTTTTTTTTTTACAGTAGAAAAGTTTTATTAGAAGGGAAAGTACACTTACAGAAGTGGAAGCAGGCCCGAGCAAGAGAAGCGTGGCTCAAAAGGCCTCTTTCCACTTTCTTTATTGCTCACTCTCCTTCAGTCACACAGCCTATTGGCTATCTCTTGAACTCAGTAGGCACGCTTCTGCCTTGGAGTCTTTGCTGGTATTAGTTCCTTTGCTTAAGAGCCTCTTCTCCCAGTAACCACATGGCTAAGTTCCCTCTCCTTTGGCAAGTCTTTAAACAAATGTCCCTTCACAACGAGACCTACCTTGACCATCCTATCTAAAGTTAAAACACCCTCACTGGCGTTAGCAAAACTTTTTGCCCTGTTATATATTTTTTATTCTTTTTTACATATCATCTTCTAACATTATTTACGTTCTCATTTATCATGTTTATTGCGGCTGTCTGCTTTCCCTACTATAAGCACTCAAAAGATCTTTGGCCAGTTTGCTCACTGACCTATCCCAAGTGCCTGTAACGGTGCCTGGCATATAGTAGCTGTCAATAAATATTAACTGAATGAATGAACTTGATAATTTCCATAGGCTTTAAATACTTATAGGTATTTGGTATTCACTACCAATCCCAAATTTCCAAAAGATATTTTTAAATCAAAAATTTTTTTAAAAATCTAAATTATACATTACAAATTATACCTAACAGTATACTCTCATCTGTAGACAAGAGTTTTTAAAAGTCCATATGTTCTCCTCTTAACTCTACTCTGTATTCCAGGAGATAAACTGCACAGCAAGTTAAACTCTAACTGGGTTCCCAGAATCTTAATGCTTTCATATTGAGAATTCAAAGATAAAATTGCATTCAGGTAATCACTGGGTCAGCCTGCTTACCCTAGCTCTGCCAACTGTATTTTGAGAAACACATTGCATTTAGATATTAACAAAATTAATTAAATCAATCTGTTCAGTTATGGTTTTTGCCCTCAAATTTCCCAAGTAACTGCAGACACAAAAACACACCTCCCACCCCACATATAAACATATAAACACATCTGCACAAATTACAGCAACGATTTATCTTTTAAAACAATAGTTTATTTTTGCTCATGAAAGTATGGGAAACTGAATTATTTCCATGAGTTGGGCAGGTCTTATTTAGCAATCAGCAACTTCACCACACAGAATCAAATAATTCTTAATCTTTAACCCATAATAACTTAAAAACTGGACAGGAAGACAGCTTTTGTTTAGTTTTGTAATATATTTGGTTCACAAATATATCATGTTAAAATTTATATGTTACTAAATAATGAATTTTCTTAAATAATTATCTCAAAGTAAGTTAAACTGTGTGTCAATTGTCAAATTGGAAAAAACAATCTAAATTTATCTTCCCAAATTATAAATATAATCAAGTCTTACATTTAAAAATGAACTTCATAATAATATTTAGAAATATGCAAACCTAAAATAAAATGTTTTACTAAAATCTACTTTAACATATATGCAAAGTTGACAAATTTATTACCTAGATGGCTCACAAAGGTACAAGTTACATTGGAAGGGGTTTAAAAAATCAAGAAAATGTGTTAAATGTTCATCTCTAGCATGAATTAAAATAATTTATGATTATTTTATTCTACTGCTTTGCTCAGTACATGGCTCATAGTTAAAAACCTAGCTTGATACATCTGTATTGTTTTAAAATAAAACTTAAGAGTTCTTTATTTTCAGTATCTAAACA
This sequence comes from Eidolon dupreanum, assembly GCA_028627145.1. NCBI lineage: Eukaryota > Metazoa > Chordata > Mammalia > Chiroptera > Pteropodidae > Eidolon > Eidolon dupreanum. Next base: position 21,994,435 of record CM053502.1, on the reverse strand, counting down.
TAGAGCTGTTGCCTACTTTTAATTTAAATTCTTAGATATGGTACAGTTTTCTTTGCTCTCCTTTTTATTGGTGTTTCTTTTTAAAAAATGAAGTAGGAAACTATTAAATTAAATTCTACTGGTAAATCTGACACCATACAAGCACAAAATCTTGGAGCTAAAAGAATTAAAAAATAATTTAGTCCATCACTCTCTACTCCCATTTTTATAAGTGAAAAAAAGCTCTGGTAAGAGATGTTATAGAATGTCTGGCTCTCACCATTGGTTTCTTTGTACTGCATCCATCTCCCACAAGTTAAAAAAAGAAAAGTTTCTATATCAATAATGCAGGACTTATTAAGTAGATTTACTTGAATCCAAACTCATAAAGAATAAAAATATTTGAAGCAACTTTCAGCAATAACACATGTAATAAACTAGAAATTGAAACAGGACACCACATTTAGTGAGAAAACTATGCACACAGCTTTGGGAGGAGAGGCCTACAGTCCTTGGGTGCCCTGACCTGATCTCTCTTCCTTTTGTTTCTTTGTTTCTCTTTCAACAGTATATTTTACAATTTCCTTTAGAGTACTGAGAATAGTTGGAAAAATGTTCTCAGAATTTATTTTCTCTTGGTGCATTGCTAGATACTGGGGTAGAGATAGCCTTGCTTGTGAAGATATCAGGCATTCTTGAGGGTCCATCTGAGGGCTTTCCCAGGTTTATAGTGAGGTGCTATATGTTGCAGCATTCCAAGATGCCACCAGATAATGCAGCAGGAACTTCATACCTCCCCAGGAAAACATCTCTTGGTCTGGGCCAAATGGCTTCCTTTATTTCCTGGCCAAAAATCTCCACCCACCACTGCTTATGTTCTACTGGTATATAGGACTTGACTGTGATGGAGGAGGAAGGTAGGACTGGGGGGGAATGTTTTAGCATGTGCAGACTTAGGCCATAGGAAATCCTTTGTGAAAGTTGATTCTTCAGCATTGTGACTCCAGGATGCCATTGTGTCTCGTTAGTTCATAAGTCTCATAAGAACTTGCAAGTCATAGGTAGCAGTGAGTTTAGGTACTTGGGCTCTGGAGTCAGAAATGCTGGCTTTAAATTCTATTTCTTAATTACTGTCTCACTTTGGCTTTAACTTCATGTCTTAGTTTCTTCATCGGACAATTGAGGATGATTGAGCGTACTTCATAAGGTTGTTATTGGCTTAAATTAGATAATCGCCATAAACTGTGAAATAACAGAATATATATATATATATAACAGAATATATATATATATGTATATATATATATATGTATATATATATATGTATGTATATATATATATATATTGGTCTCCATCCTTGGATTTTTGGCACAGAGTTCCTAAAACCCTTGTAATTTCTCAAGTGGTAAGAGCAGTAGGAGCATCTTTTTTTCTAATATATGGTCTTTGACCCTGGTTCCTGACACAGAGCTCCTAAATCCCGTGGAATTTCCTGGGTGATAGGAGTGTCTTTTGCTCCAAGGAGGTTACTCCTGGTAGGCTCCTGAATAGCTTCAGCATGGGGTTGGTGACCAGAAAGACCAAGCCATGATTAGATGCTTGGAACTTTCAGCACCCCTCACCCCCATCCTTTGGGAAAGGGAGAAGGACTGGTGATTGAGTTAACGATCTATCGTGCCTACTGGATGAAGCCACCACAAAAATCCCCAAAGTATGAAGTTTGGAGGGCTTTCAGGTTAGTGAACACATTTATGTGTCCAAGGGTTGTATACCCAAACCCTGTGGACTTTGCCCTATGTGTCTCTTCATCTGGCCGTTCATTCATATTCTTTATTATAACCTATATAATAAACCTTTATAGCAAACCTATAAGCATAAGTAACTGTTTTCTGAGTTCTGTGAGTCATTCTAGCAAATTAGTGAACCTAAAGAGTGGGTCATGGGAACCCAGATTTATAGCTGATTAGTCAGAAGTACTAGTAACAACCTGGGACTCGTGATTGGCATTTGAAGGGGGCAGGCAGTCTTGTGGGGCTGAGTCCTTGTGGGATCTGACACAACGATGTCAAAATTGAGTTAAATTGTAGGATATCCAGCTGGTGTGGGATAATTGCTTGATTTGTGGAAAACCTGCACATCTGGTGTCAGAAATGAAGTGAAATGTGGTAGTAGTGTGAGAGTAAAGGAGAAAGACACAGGAAAATTGTAGGTTTTCCTTTACAACCTCTAAAAAAGTGCATGGCTCATAGTAAGTGCTTCATAAATGTTAGCAATAATTACTGGTCTTCATTTTCTCCCTGGGCCTCCAAGGAGGATAATGACCACTAATAAAAATACAGCCTTCAGGTAATTTCGATCTGACCCATAGATGATGTTAAGAGTACCAACATGAGGGGCAGATTCTACACTTACTCCTTCCACTTTTTTTTTTTTTTTTTTTTGCCTATAATGCTCCACTGTTCACCTCTAACTCCGGTTTTGCAAAGTAAACATATTTTTCAGATCACAGCTCAAGTGTGACTTCCTTAAGAAAATTTTCACTGACTTCCCAGTCTAGGTCAAATCCCTTTTCTCACCTTTCTGCACAGAACTGATCAGAAGTATAATTTTATATTTTTTTTACATAGTTATTCCCTTTGTACCTGCCTCGCCATTAAATTGCGGGTCCCATAAGGGCAAGACCTACTGCTTTTTGCTCACCTTTATAGCCCCAGGACTCAGCATTGTCCCTGGGATATAATAGGCATTCAAAACAAAATTGTTTTAAAGAATGAGTCCCTTGTGTAATCATCCATAATATAAGTTCTTTTTGTTAGACTTTAATTTTTTAAATTAATTTTGCTGTTGAAAAATACTTTTTACACTTACTACAATAGATTTTTAATGGGTTTTGGCAGCATAGAATTGAAACTTGTATTCTCTGGTAAAATTTTAGTACACTGACCTTCTGATTTGCTGGCAGAGGTGACCTTAAAACTAATGAGTCCCAAAAAGAAGAAATATTTGAAACAAGCTACATTCTCCAAAAGTGGTATTTTTGCATAACCTGATTAAAAACTTAGTGTACTTATCCAATTCCTTCTGATCTATAGATTTTTCTTCCCCCCCCCCCAATAGCTATAATCATATTATTCTATGAAGGGTCTGTGATCCTTGTAATTCAGTTAATCTACTTATTAGAAATCACTGTTCAACTATTGCTAATAGTTGTTATCAAATTCTGTAGCTGGCTTCAAAATGCTGATCTCTGTACAGTTCAATTACTTTGTATAGTCTGCAAGTTTTGGTAAATGCTCTTATGGTGAAATAACCTTGTGTCCATTTTCTATTTCACTTAGATATAGGAGTTTTATTTGTTCAACTAACTGTATCCACTTAAATAGACTCTGCTTACTCTGATGGCCTAGTATTTCTGGCAAATATCCAATAAAGCTCAGCTTCAAATATTCCCATGCTTTAACAGCAAGCTGCTAGCTTTTCATTTTACTTCTCAGCTGATAAGAGCATCTCATCAAAGAGAATATTTATTAGTAAGTTGGCATCTGTTTTGTTCTGAATGGCTCCCAAGTGAGCCAAGAAAATTAAGGATAGAAGAAATTCCAATTCTTCCTAGACTGCCCACAAGAGATAATTGAATGGATCCCTCCTAACATGAGGCTATAAATAAGAGGGTAAATAACTATTGGGCACCAGTACACAAAAGAATAAGCAATGGCACCAATAGCCTCATTCTCCCTAATTACTTATCCTCCCAATGGTGTTCACCCTCAGGATGGAGGGGGACTAGTAGTGCTGCTAGTGGCCCCTCTTAAACAACAGATTCTTCCTAGGCTAACAATATTAAGTAGTATATTTGGAAGGAAAAAACCACCGAATTATCTGTGGTCTCAAGATGCCATCTGAACAAGCAGGATGTACTCAGCAGGAGGCCCAACCCCAGAGCACTTCGTCCTCTAAGAGGGTTTCAAATACTCTGCCACTGAACTATCACTTTCAGTGGGATAAACAGACTAACACCTGTTCTCCTGTTCTCTTCTCTCAGGGCATGACCAGCACAAGCAGGACATTTAGAACTCCTTTGCGAAGGCTTAGACTCCTGTGAATTTGGGTATTGTGAGTCAACACTGAGCCCGATCCTCACTGGCCACACTGACAGAGCTCAGACTTTGGGCTGGGAAGCCTTGTGTTCGCGAAAGTTTGAAAAGATGTCTGTGTGTGAACAAAATCTGGAAGGTGGCATGCAAAAATAAAAATAGCTGCAATGTTTGCTGGAAGAATTGTATAAGTTATTTATTAAAAATTTTTTTCTTCAATGTTGTTACACTGACTTTTCAGCTTTTTTTTTTTTTTTTTTTTTTTTTTTTTTTAAAGAAAAAGGTCTCGACCTTCATCTTAATGTCCATATGACAAAAGTCAGATCAGTTGAGGATTTAGTGCTGGCTCCATCCAGGCCAAAACTTCTACCTTGTCAAGAATTAATCCTCTAGAGAATTCCTTGGTTAGCAATATTTAATTTTTCTAGGTTCTGGTGGTATAGCAAAGCATAAGATAAACAAAGTCCTTGCTCTCTTAGAACTTACATTCTAGAACTGCATTGCCCAGTACAGTAGCCACTGGCTATATGTGGTTATTTAAATTTAAATTAATTAAAATGAAATTAAATTTAAAATTTGTTTACTTGGTTGCACCATCCACATTTCAAGTGCATAAGAGTCATATGGTAACTAGTGTTTACTATACTGTATTGCGCAGATATAAAAACTTTTTCATTACAGAAAGTTCTATTGGTCAGCACTCTTTTAGAGAGAGGAGTTTGACAATAAACAAGTAAACAAAAATGGACAAGAGCAGAAATTACTCTAAAGAAAATAAAAGATAGTGATGTCAAATAGATAGATGGTCTTTGGGAAAGCATCTCTGAAGAACTGACATTTGAGCTGAAAAAGTAATAAAAAGAAGGAGCCAGTCAAAGAATATTCCAGGAAGAGGGAAGAGGCAAGTGAAAATGTCATGAAGTGGGAATGAACTTGGGGTATTCGAGAAACAGAAAGGTTACTTTGGCTAGAACTTTATAAGGAGGAAGGAGAGTGTTCCAAGATGAATTTGGAAAGTTAGGTTGGGGCAAAATCTGAAGGGCTTCCAAGGTCATGATGAGGAGCTTGGATTTAGCCTCTGCCTATCTTTAGAGGGTGGCCAATCTTGAGGTCTACAAAGAAGCCTAGAAATTGTATTAGGTTTTTGAGGCTATGCATTGCATATATTCAGGCACCTGAGATCCTGAGGCACAGCAGAGTTGCAGAGCCTGACGATGGTTCTAGAATTGAGCAGAAGATGGTGTCAGAAAAGTTAGTCTTGCCAAAGACATATAGGAGATGTTGAGAGGCGAGCTAGCAGCATTCACAATCCCATTATTGGATCAGGGAATAGACTCTTCAGGCAAGCTGGTGCTTTCATAGGGCTGCAGAGAGCTCCTTCTTGCCTACCTCCTAAAAAGATAGTAGATCTAAGGATATATCCACTTAGTTGGTTCCACCCTAAGAACAAAACCTTTTGATATTAAAGGGACACAGCATGGTTCAGGTGAGCATAGAAGAAGCTAGGAGTGGGGAAAGAGTCACATCCCCTGATCGTGGAGTGTTCAAAAGCAGATCTATCTTCCATCCTTATCTAAGACCCATGCATTCCAACATTCATTCCCTCAACAAATCTTGGTTGTCTACTTATGCTATGAATTTTTTTAGGTGTTAGGGACATAGCAGTATATAAGACCAAGTTCTTGCTCTTTTGTAGCTTACAAAACAGGTAATAAATGGATATAGAATATGTGAAAAATTAAATAGAAAGGGGATAGAGAGTGACAAATATTTGCTTTACATATATTATTTAGGGAAAGCTCTACATAGATGACAATTAAACAGAGATTGGAATGAAGTGATAGTGTAGGCATGTAAATCCTTGGGGAAAGAACATTCCAGGCAGAAAGAACAGCAGATATCTTGAAGTGGGAGTCTGTTTGGTGGGCTCATGGAATAGCAGGAGGCCATTATGCTGGAGTACATTGGATGACAATGAGAAGAGTGAGAGATGCAGTCTGGCACATGAGGTTTGAGGTTGGGTACAGATAACAGGGTATTTATTACAGGACATCACAAGGATATTGGATTTTATTCTAAATGTCATGGTGAAGAGGAATTTCATTCAAAAGGCTAATCACCTCTCTGTTCTGCTTCTGTAAATATGCTTGCTGCACTGGAGGTTGACTAAAGACTCACCCTCCCCTTTGTTTGATCTGTCTAAGCTACAAATGTAAATGTTTGTACCCCCAGCAACTCCCGCACTTTGTAACACTTTGTAACTGCCAGTAACCCATAGCAACTCCCATCCTTGTAACTCAATGTAACTATCTGCAACCATAGCAACTCCTGCTTTGTAGCAGCCTGAGTTCAAATTACCCAATCCGGCCATGTCAAAAAGGGTCTATATAAGGAATGTTGCAACTGAGTCCCTGGCCCAGATCTTCAGAGCACTAGCTCCTCTGGAACCACTGGCATAATAAACCTGAGTTCTCCAACTCTCCAAGTGCTGCACGGTTTCTCGCCGGTCTGATTTTGGATCTTTTCTGCAACAATGGGACCTTATTGGAAACTTGAGAGGCAGGAGTTACATGACCTGATCCACATTCTCAAGGAATCACTCTGGTTGCTTGTAGAAAACGAATTATAGAGGCCAAAGTAGATAAAAGGTTTGTTAGAAGGCCTTTGCAGGAGCTCAGGGTACAAATGACAGACAAAGATAGTAGCAGTAGAGATGGGGAGAACTTATCAGATTCCAAATGCATTTTGCTGATGGGATTGGATATGGATTATAAGAGAAAGAAAATAGTAAAGGATGAGTCCAAAGTTTTTGGTCTGAACAACTGAGTGAATATAATGTCATTTACAGAGACAAGAAACCCTAGGAGAATTGTGGTACAGAGGGGGATGATCTAGAAATTATTTTAGACATGTTATGTTTGAGATGACTGTTAAACGATCAAGTAGAAATGTTGAGTAGACAGTTGAAAATACATGTCTGGAGTTTAGGAAAAAAAGCCAGACCTGGAAGCATAAATACAGAAATGTTCAGTATACAAATTGTATATTTGTACGTACGTACATACGTACGTATGTATGTATGTATGTATATTATGGAACAATTTTAAGTATATACAAAAGTAGAGTAAATAATATAATGAATATTCATATATCCATTATTTAGATTAATCAATTATTAATATTTTGTTAGTCTTGCCTCAACTGCCCCCACTCCCCCCTGGGTTTGAGTATTTTAAAACAAATTGTGGGTAATACTATCATTTGTAATAGGTTATTTTTAAAGTCCTGGGGCCAATGTATATAAATAGAGAAGAGGTGGGAAGACTGACTCCTGACACTTTGCCTTTGGAAGTTAGGAACAGGAGCAACCAGCTAAGGAAGGGGACTGAGAAGGAACAGCAAGTAAGATAGGAGAAAAAGTGTGATGAGTGTGGGGTCTTAGAAGCCAAGTGAAAAATGAGATTCAAGAAGGAGGGAATGATCAATTGTGCCAAATGCTGTCGAGAAGCTAAGAAAGATGAGGACTGAAAAATATCCCTTGGCTTTAACAACATAGTGATTACTAGTGACGTTAATGAGGGCCGTTTAGTGGAATTAAGGTAAGAACTTGGTTAAAATGGGTTCAAGAGAAAATGAGAGGAGAGCAAGACAGACTTCAAGTACATACAACTTTATAAGGGATCTTTTTTTCTATAAAGAGGAGCTGGGAAATAGGGTAATAACCAGAGGAAGGTATAAAGTTAAAGGGAGGTACATTTTTAACAGGAGAAATTACAGTGTGTTTACGTGCCCATGGAAATAATAAAGTAGAGAGGGAAATTTTGATGATGTAGAAGTGAGAAGGAATAAATTAATGAGCTAAATTCTGGAATAAGTTAGAGGAAGTTGGATCTTGGGTTTTAGATCATTCATTTCAGTAGTAACAGGAAATTCTGAAGACTCAGGCCTTGCCTCTTGTAGGTCAAGTCCTACGGCAGAGGCATACCCGCTTCCTTATGGGCACTAGTTCCAAGGAATGAACATCTTTGCCCAGAGAATGTCAGGGGCTTGCCACTGAGATAGATGGGATTTTCTCTTACTAAATAGAGTCATTTATTTTGAAATGTCTTAGTCACTTGGATATATCATCTATCCAGTGACTCTCATTGCAAGTAGTTCCTGTGCCCAGCCCCAGCTAAAGAAATAGTCATAACTCCAGGGCTAGGCATGTGATCTAAGCCAGTTCAATCATATCTTTTTTAGGAATATTAACCTTTGCCTGAAGTTTTAAAACCAAATTTCAGCACAGCTCTGAAAAAAATGTTCAGTTATGTGGGATAATAAATTCCCTTTGTTGTTTAAGCTAGTTTGAGTTAGATTTTCTATTACTTGCAACCAAAAGCATCCTAACTGAACTACAAAGAAAGGCACAGTTTTCTACTGGGTTATGCATATATTAAACATGTTTATCATATACCAATTCTGTGTCAGGCATGGGCTATGCACTAGGGATACAGTAGTAAACAAAGAAGATTGAGTTTTCACAGTCTAAAAGCAACTCTTCCAGGCACCTTTTCCTTGAAGGGCATTGGGCCTTTTGTTCTTTGCTGTGAGTCCCAGTGAGTAAACCCTTTCTTCCATCTTCTCAGAGCTGCCACCTCCTGCCTTCACCACATGGGAAATTCTTTAATCAATTTCATCTCAAAGAATGTTTATATTCCCAGCTCTCTTTGTCTTTGTCACTATGTCAGTTGGCAAGTAGTCAGGGAAAGAGAAACTACACTAGATATTTTAAGCAAGATGAAATTTATTTCAAGGAAATAGCTGTTTTACCAAATCATTAGAAGAGCTAGAGAATTGAAGGTTAGGGAAAGTCATTCTTTGCCACTAGTTTTCAAAGAGTCACAAGTTTTAAGAATTGAAATGATTATTGCGGCATGCAGCACCGAGGTGGATGATTCATGGGGAAATAATGAATAAAATTTGTCCTTACTGGCTTTAACTAGTGTCTGGCTCTATTTGAAGCTACTACAAAACCTTTAGCCTTTCTCCTGCTGCCCAAGGAGCAATAATTTATGGCTTCTACTTCTCATTTGCTTTCCAAATCTCATTTGAATGCCTTTCATTGACTGGCACTAACCTGAAGTCCACTGGTAAGGGGTTTAAAAAAAGGTAGATCCCAAATGCCCAGTCCCTGTGATATCAAAGAGCTCAGAAGGGGGTAAATGGTATGAATTTCCAGACAATCTGACACAACTATCAACCAAAGAAAGAACCAACCACATTTTTTTTAAGGGTTTGTCTGCTAATCACAGCATAGATGCTCTCTGAAGGCAGTGGGGATTTGCCTGGAGCTGGTTTCCAGAGATATCCTAGAGAGAAAATTCAGCCTCACAAAAAAGCGAATCAGACTTACATAAAAGAAAGGGAGGTGGGAACAGCAGCTTCACTCAGGCACAATTCATGAAAAGTATATTCCACCCTCATGATGGAGTCAGTTATAGAGGTCACCAGACTGCCTGCTTCCCATGCACCCTACAAAGAATGCTGCCTGATGATTTTATATGTACCTCCTGCTCATATATAGCTTAAGGTTAAGGAATAGGCTTATTGGAAAAATACATATGCAAAGGAAGTTTAGGATAGCTCTCTATACAGGAATATGATTGGGCAACCAGGTATCAAAAAAAAAAAAAAAAAAGCAAAACAAGCAAACAAAACAGTTCTCTATAAAGGAATGAGACTTGTCATCTTTAGCAATGAAGCTCTTCAAAGTTGTGAGGGAAGAAGTATTTGATCTTAGAGAAAAAGAGCCAACCAGTCACTAGTAAAGGCAGTAAGGACGTATTTTACTCAGTACTATTGCAATCTGGGAGAGAAGCTTGAGTAAAACTGAGCTCAACTACAAGTACAGCAAAGACAGCTGGGGATTTATAGGCAAAAATCAGCATGAGAGGTTCAGTGGAAGGAAAATTACTAAAAGGAGACATTGAGGTAGGGCGATTCTTGACAAACTTGTCTAATGGGATTCTTGCTAAAAGCAGGCCAAGGGTGGAGAAGAAGAGGAACTTAACCAGATATTAATGTTGAATAGGTATCAAAGATATGGGGGAAATTCTTGCTAAACTTACTTAGGATTCTTGCTAGAACTAGGCTAAGCAGGCTGAGGACAGAGCCAAAGGGTGAGAAATAGTCAAAAAAAAGGGCTCAGAGAAGCTCATCTAAAGTTTGGTCAAGGAGAGAGTCTTTGTCAGAATAATACACCTAGCCACACTGCCTATTGAATGTGAAGGCAAAACAGAAAACAGTTGAGAACTCAAAAGGTTTAACACCACATACTCTATGTGAAAAAGTTACTCATAGATATAGTTCAGCAAAACAAAAATGGTATCTATCAAGGAGGACCATATGTGTAATAGAGGTATAAGACCAGACAAAGTGAAAAAATCTTGGGGAAAAAAATAATAAAAGATCAATAAGATCCTGATATACAGAAGGCTCCCTTCTGAATTACAAAGTTTTATTTTTATTATTTTTATTTTTTATCTTTTTAGGCAAGGCAACCCTTGGTTGACCTCACAGATTACAAGAACCTTGTCAGCTTACAATCCTTTATTTTTTTATTTTTTATACCTACAGCACCTGGTCTTCCTAGGTGGTCTCCCATCCAAATACTAACCAGGCCTGACCCTGCTTAGCTTCCAAGATCAGATGGGATAGGGCTTGTTCAGGGTAGCATGGCCATAGTGAGTTATGCAGTTTTAATGACATAATCTATTTTCATCACTGAAGATCTAATTATATTACCTGGTTCTATAGTTGTATTTATAAAATTATAGTATGGTAAATGTTGGGTTTGGGTTTTTAATTTTTAGTCAATTTATATACAAATTTTGTATTTAGTCACCAAAACAATGTTATATATATTTACAATTAACAAATTTAGAGGTGGAGAGGAGAAATGGAAAGAAGAGAAAATGTGTTCATTTATATTTACTGTGGAGAGATGGTTTAAAATTAGTAAACTGATAATTATATTGATTGAAGAAATCATCATAAACATCAGGAAAGCTAAAGAACAGAAGTTAACAGGATTGCTTCTAGGAAGTGAGATTTAGTAAGAAATGGAGAGGAAGAGAAACTATCTTTTCTCATATGCCCTTCTTAAAATTTAAAAATTGTATGTGTCTATATATATTGTAAAAATTTTTGAAATATTTAAAAATTGTTGGAATACTATTTTTAAAAAATGATATCCTTTCCACTGTGCAAGAAGATGAAAGCATTTTCTCAAAAGTTTTAAATGTAGATGGCATGTCTAATATAACTTTTTCACTTTTAATATCATTTTGGCAGCTCTCGAGAGTCAACAAATAAAGAAATCTTGGTATTACTTTTATCCATTGCTGTCAACAAGTAATGGTATCATGGTCTTTTTTCATGGCCCAGATGATGGAAATAAATTATTTCTCAGTCTAAGAGTATTTACTATATGTGGTCACTCAGTGAAATCTCTGTTCATTTTATTGAAAAGCCAGTAGGTATCTAGATCTTGATTATTAATAAACTTGTTTTTTAATAGCAAGCAACTATTAAAAAATTTAATCTATAAAAAGCGTTTTCATTACTTGTGTGCAAAAAATAAAACTGAAACCCTTTATGAACATTCAGATACTTCATGTTCCCATTGTTCCTTGTCTTCTTAGGGAATGGATATGTATCTTATTAACTTCAGTATTCTTTGAAGTTACATTGAAATTCAAGCTTTGCAAGTTCTCACTTCCTATTATAATATTAATAAGCTTCAGAAACTTCTCATTAAAATAACAACCTGAATTGACTTAAATTGAAAGAACTTGTCTCTCATTTAATGGTTCCTCTTAAAACCAAATCCAGAGAAAATAAGAACTCTGTTGGTACTTCTCTACACAAATAATTTTAATTATTTGATTAAAAAATACTGGAGCAGGGAGAGAGGTGAGCTCTGGAGAGGTCAATGGAAGAGACAGACCAGAGGTTGAGCTTTGTGAGATGGGTTGTATTTGTTTAGATAAAATAAGGATGGTGAGCCTCTTCTAGATGGTAAAAATGATTTGGGAAAAGGAGCAGAAGCAGGGAGTTTCTTATAGATAAGCCCCATTGATATGGGAGTAAAGGAAGGTAGGTTTAGAAAATTGTTTGGGTTTTTAATTTAAATACAAAAGCTTATCCATATCCTGAGGACTAAGGAGAAGTGTTGAAGGTTTGTTTTTCATTCTGCTTTGTTTTTTTTAAAAAAACAGTTTACCGGTCTTATAAAAATAATACATTTTCATTATAAAAAATTTAAGCAATGAAAAAAAAAAGGGCACAAATGAGTTCTCCACTCCAGAAACACAAATAACCTCTGTCTTCCAAATTTATGAGCTTCTCCCTGATTGTTTTAATCAATTTGTGATTTTCATTTGCCTTTATCATGATTATTTCAACTTTTTTCCACATAGATCATTCCATTTCCAGCTATATCTATTCTGTTCCTTGCCATTTTGTTTTCTTTAGTTCTCTAATAATATTGTTTTGGTCCATGCTTTATCAGATGTGCAGTTTCCCTATTCATCTCTTTCAGGTGTTTTATTGTCTCATTTTTGAGTTCTTAGTTTACTGAGCTCATTTTCTTTTTAGGTTTTTCTTGAGCTAAAAGCACTTGGGTGAATTTTTTGTTTCTCTTGCCTCCTCAATTTCTTCCCACTTTATCTGAAACTGGTTTGGTTTTTCTAAAGAACTGCAATTTGAGGGCTGTTATTTTATGCTGCATGCACTTTTTTTATGATTTGTAAACTTGTCTGAAGGAGGGGACAGGGCAGACTCAGGAGGTATTGAGCAGCCTTTGTTAGAATATCTAAGTTCTGCAACCACTTCTGAGGTTTTAAGTGTCTATTCCAGAGTTCACTCTACTAAGGCTTGGGGTATCCCAATTCTATGGGAAAGAGCCTCATTTCTTGGAATCTCCTTCAATTCAGTATGCTTTCCTGGATTCTTCACTGCTTCCTAAAAGAAATAGTCTGTTCTTTACTTCTCATTTCACCTTCTCCCCACTAGCCATTTTCACCTTTCCAGAGAGAAGAGGTGAAAGATAAGGAAATCACTTAGTTTTCTTTTCTCTTAGAACATATGTGCATATGTATATGTTAATTCCCAGGATTTTGTGGACCTAACAGTATGAGTTTTGATGGAATGGAGGCGGGATTGGAAGACTGGACAAGCTCCAGGCCAAAATCTATTTCTTTCCTTGCCTGCAACTTTTTGAATTTAAGATACTGAGCTGTTACTCTTTGTTTTCTGTAGATAAAATTTTAATTTTAAACTTTCTTAGGCATTGGTGGAAACAGAGTCTGTGAGACAGCTTTATTCCATTATTTTACCCTAGAAGTACAATACTTTTTAATATATATATTTATTCTTTCTGATAATAAAAGTTATATATACCTATGTCAAATCATTGTGTTGTACAACTTAAACTAATACAATGTTGTATGTAGATTATATCTCAGTAAAACTGGGGAGAAAAACCTAGGAAAAAATAAAAGTTATGTATCGTTTCTGAAAACATCCAAACCATACAGAAATGTATAAAGTAAAATTGAAAGTTTCTCATAATACGAGCCCCAAGAATAGTACTTTTAACATTCTCTGATATTTTTATAAATTTCTTTCTTTTTTTCTTGTCAATTCTTTGGCCTTTCAGTGAACAACACTAACTATATGTGAATACATATATGTTTAAGGAATAGCTTTATTAAGGTAGTTGTTATAGGCCATACAATTCACCCCTTTCATTTGCACAATACTGTGATTTTACCAAGTACGGAGTGGTGTAACCAAACCCCAACACATATACTTTTTCAAAAATACAGTTACTTTCTTAATTTCTATTTAACCTACTCTTTCAATCATAAAATGTACTTATGATGCCCACAGCATGCTAAACATGGCTAGGAGGCTACTTTTGAGAAATTCTGGGTAGTTCTGTTTCTGCCAGTTGAGCTTGAATGTTAGTTGGGTTTATTCCACTTATTGATATCAGTGAAATTTGCTATTGTAATCTAATTAAATTACGAAAACTTATGAAATATGAGTGTAAAGATAAAAGAGATGTTTCTATGAAAACTAAGTTGAATGCTTTGGAAAGACTTGTTAAAGGCAAGTTGTTAAAATTGTTAAATTAAGTATGTGTGAGAAATCTGTGATTGGAACAGCTACAAATTTATAAGAATTTTACATTCAGATTGCTTCACAAGTGTCTTCTAGTTATTGCTGTATTTTAAAGAAACATTTGAAGAAATCATTGATGATTAAAGACAAGAAGTACAAATCACTCTGAGAAGCACTTCAGAGGCCCCATAATCACAGAAAAAGCCTGAGCCTATTTCAAAAGATTGGCAAAGTTATTTACATTTATAAGTTTAAAAAAAGTTTATCATATACAATGAACTTATTTTTCTTAAAATAAAACAAAACTGTATTTTGTATAAGGCTTTATGATTCTGCATTGTAATTGACTTTATCAATTAACAAGTAACCACCAGTCTCAACAGCATCAGATAAAAGGGCTTCAGATGGGTGTGTAACCAGTTTTTCCTTTACAATATATTGAAGATATTTATTATGTCCTATATATAAATCTACCTTATCCTTTATAAAACCTGCCTCATAATATTCCATTGCATAGTGGATACACCCTAATTTACTTAAATCCTCCATTTAAACTATTTCAATGTTTTTCTTAAAAAAAAAAAAAAAAACCTTGAGTAGAGAACTATGATGAAAGTAGACAGAGATAATGAATCTGGCAATAGAACACAAAATGGATTAAAGAGGGATGGAAAGGGAAAAATGGCAGGCGAGGGGCTCCTGCAATAACCCAGCTCTGAGATTAGACCAGAAGTGGCAGAGTTTTTTTTCTATCACTATTGTACATCCAAAAGTTGCTCTTGTCAGTCTGGGAAACCCTGCCATTTCTAGAAAACACTTTTCCTCCTCTCTGTCTTAGCTCATTCCAGTCCTTCTCCCGCATTTCATCTTTGCCTGTTGAAATCCTACCTTTCCTTCGAGATCCTTAATAAATACTACCCCCTACCTTGATTGGCCTTGGCTGGAAATCACCCCTCCTGTCCCTTCCTAATAGAGAGCTGAGTCCTGACTTCTTATTTCCCCAAAGTGTTTTTCTTCCAAAGACAGTGGTTAAGAGCACCGACTTTGAAACCACCAATTTGCTATCTCTGTGACCTTGACATCTTACCCAAATTCTCAGTGCCTCAGCGTCCTGACTGTAAAATGGGGAGACGTGTATACGGTTGTTATCAGGATACATCAGTTAACAGATGTAAAGCACTTAGAATAGTGTTCGATGTGTAGTAAGAGCTGAATAAATATTAACATTCATTTTGGCTCACGGCGGTGAATAGTCTACTGCAGTAACACGCCAGGGGCAACGCCCACCCAGCCCAGCAGCTAAAACCGAGGCGTGGAGGATGTTTTCTGTCCTGCTCGCGCCAGGCCCGGGCTGCGGGAGCGTGGTCACGTGATTGTAACAAGATGGCGTCGCCCAGCGCCTTCTGCTTCTTGGCTATCGCTCTTCTGCCGGGGTCCTGCGGTGCCCTGGCGCTGGGGCATGTTGACCCGCCGGCGCCGCTGCCGCTGGTGATCTGGCATGGGATGGGTGAGTGACTGAGAGAAGGGGCAAAACGGTTTGGCGACTCTTTCCCTCTCATAGCCAAGGTTCGCGTCTGCAAAGTGCGAGTGCGGAGGGCGAAGACCGTGGTCACACAGCACCCGGCTGGCCCGACGTTAGGATTTGGGGGATACTCTACATTGGAAAGGAAAGAAGGGAAGGAACTGTCTTTTGGTGAGCGCTCACAGAGGGCTATGCACTGCGTTGGGGCTTTACTTGCTGTCCTTGTTTAATCCTCATAGTAGTGGCGTCACGGTGCAGAATCTGGCACTTGCTCAGGAGAGCTGGGCAGTGGCCCTATGACCCAGGCATTCATCCTTTTATTCGTTCACACACTGAACAGAGATTTGTTAGGCACCTATAGTTCATTTATACATTTAACATATAGTTATTGAGCACCCACTAGATGCTGAGGATACAGTAGTGAATGAAACAGACACTTCTTTGCTCTTTTAGAACTTTTAAATGAGAGAGACGGACTATGAAGAAATAAGTAAAACATAATATGTCAAATGGTGATAAGTGCAATGGAAAAAAATAAAGCAGGGAGGGGATAGAAACCGAAGATGGGGCTTGCAATTTTGTTGAGCAAGATCAGGAAAGCATTCAATGAGAAAGTGACATCTGAGCAAAAACCTGAAGTAGACCAGGGAAGATGCCATGTGGCTATCTGGTAAAAGGAGCAGCGAATACAAAGGCCCTTGGGCAGAAGTATGTCTGGTATGCTCAAGAAATAACATTTAGATCAGTGTGGCTGGAATTGAGTGAGCAAGAAGAAAATTGGGATTTAGGTGGGGGCGGTTCAGATGTTGTTGGACCTACTTAGGCTACTGTAGGGACTTTGGCTAGAATGAGGTAGGAAGCCCTTGAATGGAAGTGTTGAGATGAGTGATATGATCTTGACTTACATTTTAAAAGGACCATTCAAGTTTCTATATTGAGACTATATGACTATTGTAGGGAGTCATGGACATTTGCAGAAAGTCAAGTTTAGGAAGCAATTATTGCAGTAATTTCAATGAGATGATGACTTGAAACAATATGGAGATGTTGAAAAGTGGTTAAAGTTTGGGATATTTTGAAGGTAGAACCAATGGAATTTGCTAATGAGATGTGGAATAAGAGAACAAAGGGAATCAAGGATGACTTCACGAGTTTGATCTGAACAATAACAAGGATGAAGTTGTCATTTTACCAAAATGAAGAAGCCTGTAGGGGAGCAAATTTGGGGTGGGGAAAAGATCGAGAGTCTGCTTTTGGGCTTATTAAATTTAAGATGTTTGTTAGACATCTAGGAGATGTAGAGGCATTTGGAGTGTGGAGTCTAGGACAGAAATACAGCCTGGAGATTTAAGTTCCAGGAGCCTTCAGCATAGCTGGTATTTAAAGCCATGAGACTGGATGAGATCACCTAGGGAGTGAGTGTACATAGATGAGGAAAGAGGTCTAAGGATTGAGCCCTGAGGCACTCTCAACATATGGAGGTTGAAGAGGAGAAGAGAAACTAACAAAGAAGACAGTGATAGAACAACCAGGGAAGTAGAGAAAAGTCAGGAGAATGCAATGTTCTGGAAGACAGATGAAAATGTTTTAAGGGGAAAGAAGTAATCAACTATATGGAATGTTATTGACAGCTCAGGTAAGATAAGGGCTGATAATTGGTTATTGGATTTAGCAGTATAAAGTTAACTAAAGACCCTTGCAAAAGCTGTTTGGGGGGAGTGGCGACAGTGAGAGCCTTATTGGAATGGGTTAAAGAGAAATGTTCAGAGAGCAGTTAGAGTCAGCAAATATAGATAGTTCTTTCAAGGTTTTGTGCCAGGTTCTGGGGCTGCTACAGTGGAGTTAAAAGAGAACACAAGATGCTCCATGTCCTCCCAGAGCACAGTCAGTCCATTGAGAGGTAGTTAAATAACTAACAATTACAGTTCAGTGCCATGAGTGTTATTATGAGAGAAATAGAAGATTCTGTAGGCCTTAGCTTTTCTTCTTTAAAAACTAATTCTTAACCTTCTCAAGTTGAAAATGGTATGGTTAAATTAAAATGGTAAATGATCTCAGCCTACATCTCCTACTCAGTGGCCTGTCATTTCCAGTTTTTTAGTTCTGGTTCCTTGAAACAGGACTAGGCCTTGGGTGAGACAAGTAAGTGCATAGAGTGTAAATTTTTTAAATAATTAAAAAATTTTTTCAATTACAGTCGACATACAATATTATATTAGTTTCAGGTATACAACATAGTGATTAGATGCTTGTATAGCTTATGGAGTGATCACCCCCAATAAATCTAGTACCCATCTGACATCATATATAGTTATGATATTATTGACTATATTCCCTATGCTGTACTTTACATCCCCATGACTGTTTTTATAACTGGCAATTTGTGCAGCTTAATCCCTTCCTCTTTTTCATCCATTCTCCCCTTCCCAATTACAACCATCAAAATGTTCTAGAGTATAAAATTTAAGGAAGCACACTGTCTAATTTGTGCAAGTTAGGGTCAGCACTTGCACAGACCTGGCAGTGGGTGTCTCCTTAACTTTTGTGTCCTAGGTGCTTTGCTTGTCTTACCCTAGTCCCAGCCCTAAAGAGAAATCTGATTCTAAACCACTTTTAAGTCTATTAACCCAAAATGTACCTGATTATACGGGAAGGGAATATGCACTTCTGCTTTCGAAGTTTATTACTTGATAAACGTGAGCTAAGCATTCAAAAATGTTTTTTTAATTGAGGTAAAATTCATGTAACATACAATGAACCATAATAAAATGGCCTTTAGTATATTCACCATGTTGTACAACCACCATTTCTCTCTAGTTCAAAACTTTTTCATCACCCCAGAAAACACCTGTACCCATTAAGTAATCACTCCTCATTTCCCCTCCTACCACTCCCTGCTTTCTGTCTCTATGGATTTGCTTATAATGGATATAGCATGTAAAAGGAATTGTACAATATGTAACCTTTTGTGCCTGGCTTATTGCACTTATAATAATGTTTTCGAGGTTCATCCACATTGTAGCATGTGTCAGTACTTCATTTCTTTTTATGGCTGAATACTATTCTATTTATATATTTATAGATATCTACGCAGTTTGTTTATCCATTCATTCATTGATGGACATTTGGGTCACTTCTACCTTTTAGAATAATGCTGCTATAAACATGTACAAGTTTCTGTATGGCTATATCTTTATTTCTCTTGGATGTATACCTAGAAGTGAAATTGCTGGGTCATATGGAAATTTATGTTTGACTTTTTGAGGAACTGCCAATCTGTTTTCACAGTGGCTGCATCATGTTACATTTCCACTAGAAATGTACAAGAGTTCCTATTTCTCCATGTCTTTGCCAACACTTGTTATTTTTTCATTTTTTAATTAATCATTTTATTAAAGCCATTCTAGTAGGTGTGAAGTGGTTTTGATATTGTAGTTTTGATATTGCATTTCCTTAATGACAGTGATGTTGAACATCTTTTCATGTGCTTATTGGCCATTGGTAGATCATTTTTGGAAATATGTCTGTTCAACTCCTTTTTCCATTTTTCACTAGGTTATCTTATTGTTGAGATGTAAGAGTTCTTTGTATATTCTGGATATCAAAGCCTTATCAGATATATGTTTCACAAATATTTTCTCCCATTCTGTAGTTGTCTTTTCACATTCTTCATAATGCCCTTTGAAGCATAAATTTTTTTTAAAATAAATAATGTTTTGATTCATGAGTTCCCATCATTGTTTGTTGTCTAGGAGACAGCTGTTGTAATCCCTTAAGCATGGGTGCTATCAAAAAAATGGTGGAAATGAAAATACCTGGAATTTACGTCTTATCTCTAGAAATTGGGAAGACCCTGATAGAGGTAAGGCCCTTCACAGCTCTGTTCCTTTGCAGGTTTGCTGACTAATTTTATGGAGTGTACTATTAAAATCCTTTACCTTGTATTTTCAGCAGCAAATTATACAATGAAAAAAAACAACATTTTCATCCCTTGCCAAAAAAAGAAAAAAATTATACAATGATACTTTAACTCCTGAGTGGCTTAAGTGAGGATACCAACCTAAACAAGTTTGCCTTTTAGAGAAGATGCCAGCATTGTTTTCAGCCCCATTTTTTCACTTCTCTATGGCTCCTCTTTTAGGATATGGAGAACAGCTTCTTCTTGAATGTCAATTCTCAAGTAACAACAGCGTGTCAGATTCTTGCTAAGGACCCTAAGTTGAAGCAAGGCTACAATGCTATGGGATTCTCTCAGGGAGGCCAATTTCTGTAAGTGCCCTTCTGTTATATCAAACCACTTACATGGAATTGATTTTTTTCCCCTTTTATTCAGGTGAATCCACTCCTTTAATTCTTTTGGGATCTTCACCTATCTTGGAAGGGAAGCTGCTCTAAAATATCCCCGTATAAAAAACTTTATGGAACTTAATTTGTTTTCTGTGAAAGAATAATAAATATTTGTGTTTGGCCACATCAGAGGAAAATCCTGAAACTCTGTGGCACTTGGAAACCACAAAGAATTAAGTAGGTTAATCTGAGAAGCTGATTGTTGATGATACATTTCCATCTGTCAGTGGGAACTGAAACTTCTTTTTTTCTCCAGGAGGGCAGTGGCTCAGAGATGCCCCTCGCCTCCCATGATCAATCTAATCTCAGTTGGGGGACAACATCAAGGTAACTTTGGTCTCTTTGCCTCCTTTTTTCTCTGTTCTAACCTAAATGACCACTTGATTTTTAAAAATCCTTGCAGCTCTCTTTGTATAAGAAGTCAGCCATCCTCGCAAAATCCTGTTTTTCCTGCTTATTACAAATTAGCCAGCATTCCTGAAGAAATAGGAAGAGAGTTAGAATTCCAGGACAAATCATTAGGTTACCATCTACTTCTTACCAATTTAATTGACATGATTTCCAGGAGGTGAGATGGTTGCAGCCACATAGCAGGTGGTGGTTGAGGAATTAGGAAAGTCTAATAATTTTTCCTGTTTTCTGACATTGGTGATGTCCTATTGAATTTAGGCTTAGGCAAAGAAGAGTGCCTAAGTTTTTGTCTGTAAAATTAACAGAAGAGATTAAATCCTTCAAAAAAAAAAAAAAAACAAGTTTTCTATTTAAGCAAAATTTTTACTTTGGGGGAAGAATGTGTCCTTAGAATAGAACTTTATTCCTGTTCTGATGGATATGGCTATTAGCTAGTATACAGGAGAAGCAGAAGGATTCTTCTTATAATCAGGAAACTGGATTCACCCAATTAATTGTTACTGATGGGCAAGTAGTTTGGTATCTGAGGTCCCTTTCACAAATAACGGAAAATAAAATAAGGCCCTACCCATCTTGTGGAAATTTTTCAGAGGTTGAAGTGAAATAACAGGTAGGAAAATACTTTCTAAAAGTGCAGGTAGTATTTAAATGCAAGTTGGTAAAAAATAGCTTCATCATTCATTTGTTCGACAAATATTTATTGAAAGCCTAGAAACAAGACAGACAAGGTCCCTGCCTTCATGAAACATCCATTCTAGTTGGGGTAGGGAAGAGAATAGATATGAAACAAACAAAATAAACGCAGGCAGTGGTAAGTATGATAAAGAAAAATCATGGATTACTACTTGAGGGATAGCATCGTGATTGTATTTGTTAAAAGTATGGGCTCTGAACCTCCTGGGTTCATCTCCTGGCTCTATCACTTATTGTCTAACCTTGGAGGATGTTTAGAACCTCTCTGTTTTAAAGTTTCTGATCTGTAATATTGGTCAAATAATGATTTCTACTCCATAGGATAGTTTTGAGGATTAAATTAATTATTATTAATATATTAAACTATGCCTGGTACCCCCCAAAAATGTTATTGAGGACACTGATGAGGATGAAAGTATAACTGGGGGAGGGGAAAGAAATGGGGTTGGACACTACTTGAGTTAGGGTAGTCAGATGTGACTTCTCTAAGCTAAGGCCTGCAAGGTGCAAATGAATCCAGCCACTAAAGCAGCAAGAAAAGTACAGGCATACCTCATTTTATTGCACTTAGCTTTACTGTGCTTCACGGATACTGCATTTCCTCAACATCCAGGCAAGACCCTTCACCAGCAAAAAGATGACAACTTGCTGAAGGCTCAGATGATGGTTAATATTTTTTAGCAATAAGTTATTTTTAATGAAAGTATATACTTTGTTGTTTTTTTTTTTTTAACATAATGCTATTGCACACTTAATAGACAATAGTAAAGTGTAAATGCAACTTAATATGTACTGGGAAACCAAAAAATTTGTGCAACTTGCTTCATTGTGATATTCACTTTATTGTGGTGATCTGGAAACAAACTTGCAGTATCTCCAAGGTATGCCTCTACATCCTCCAGGAAGGAGCAGGTGCAAAGGAACTTGGGCAGAAAAGAATGTGGTGCTACCAGGAAGAAGCTGGTTATAGTATTAATCCTCAATACATTATTTTCTTGTAGACTACATGAATGAGATCAGAGTCAAGCTCTGGTTTGTTTTTGTTTCTCACAGTGCCTTGTACATAGTAGGTATTCAGTACATGATTAATGAAGGAATGGGTATTTGTCTTCTACTCCTCTAGGAGTTTTTGGACTCCCTCGGTGCCCAGGAGAGAGCTCTCACGTCTGTGAATTGATTAGAAAAACACTGAATGCTGGGGCTTACAACAAAGCTGTCCAAGAACAGTATGTATGATTAAGTGAAAGAACACAGAACTATCATGCTGACTTTCATGCTAACAGTGATTCTAGGAGTAGTTGCTTGTGATATTCAAATGAGATCTTTTTGGTAAATATCTCTGTATTATCTGCTCAATTTTATTGTAAACCTAAAACTGCTCTAAAAGGGAGTGCATTTTTCTGTATAGAAAGAATGTAATTACAACAGAATCAATTTCCATCTTTAAAAAATAAACTGAAAGCCTTTAGAAAGTACCAAACCCAGGGAATTATTGTTAAAATTGGAGAACAGATTCTTTTTTTTCTTTTATCTTTTTTTTATTTGCTTTTTAAAAATATATATATTAAGTTTATTGGGGTAACATTGGTTAATACAATTATATAATTTTCAGGTTACATTATAATTTGACATCTATATATTCTATTGTGTGATTACCACCCAAAGTCCAGTTTCATTCAGCTACCATATATTTGATCCCCTTTACCCACTTCACCCTCCCCCTGCCCCACTATATTTGACCCCTTTTACCGTGTCTACCTTTCCCCTCCTCCCCTGCCCCCTACCCTCTAGTAATCATTAGCCCATTGTCCATGTCCCTGAGTCTCTGTTTGTCCTGTTTATTTGTTGCTTTTAGGTTTATATCCCACATACAAGTGATATCATGTGATTTTCAACTTTTTCAGTCTGGCTTATTTTGCTTAGCCTGATTATCTCAAGGTCCATCCATGTTGTAGCAAATGGTAGTATTTCATCTCCTCTTATGGCTAAGTAATATTCCATTGTATATATGTACTACAGCTTCTTTAGCCAGTCATCTATCATAGGACACTTTGGTTGCTTCCATGTCCTGGCCACTGTGAATAATGCTGCTATGAACGTCGGTGTGCAAATATCTTTTTGGATATGGATTTTCAAGTGTTTGGGGTAAATACCCAGTAGAGGGATTGCTGGATCATATGATAGATCAATTATTAGTTTTTTGAGGAACCTCTATACTTTTTCCATAGTGACTGTACCAATTTGCAGTCCTACCAGCAGTGTATGAGGGTTCCTTTTTGTCTGCAAGGAGGACGGGTTCTTTATGTTGTCAGCAGCGAGGGGTTAGTCTTCTACATCAATGTCCCCAACTATTTAAATGTGTTTGAGTATTTAAAAACATACAGAAACACTTTTTGAGTGTGTTCTTGTTCAGTTGTTTTCAAACTAAAATATACATCTGGACCCCTGGGAAATTCATTAAAAATAATTTCTAGTGCTCCATTTCTAGACATTCAGATTCGTAGGTCTGGAGTATTCTAGGTGATAATTGAGATTCGGGATCAACTAGTATGATTATGGTATCTATCCTATGGGTTTTTCAAGTGTATCATTATTGCCTACTAACAACTTCGGTACAACACTTTCTTAAAGACATTTCCCAAGGGACAGACTTGTTGTGAGTGACTCACATAGAGAAACACCCTGCAACTAGCTCTTTTCCAATCCTTCCTGTTGGCTAGACTCAAAGGCACAAAGCTGTTTTGGGTCAGCAGTGCCACCTGATGGTCAGCGAAGAAAAGTAGGATACTTTGTATCTTCATTTCCCTTGCAGGCAGTTTAAACTACTAAGGTTTACCTATTACCTGGTTTGACTAGTCACAGCTTGGTTATATACGTCCTCCTTATTCTCTATTCTCATGGATATATATGGCCTCTTTAGATTTTATTCTTGATTCTACCTCAGATGCCTCAGAAAAATTCATCCTTTTCTTTGCATTTCTTTTGCGAACCAAAGACAACCCTTGGCAATCAGAATTATTAGTCACTATAAGTGAACAGTCAGTAGGGAACTGGGGAGACAGTGACACATGAGTACTGATTAAAAGTGGAAGATTGATGTGTTTATCTTCACTTCTTTCTTACACTTTAATAAAATGGTAACAAAAGAATAAAAAGTGATAGACCCACGAGGACAAAGAGAACAGGAGAGGAGATAAGAGTTAATAAAGGATGTCAACATGTTTTTGAAAGACAGAGAGCAGATGAATGAGTGATAACTGTTTTAGCAGAGTGGAAAAAGCTGGTACCTTTATGTCTGTAGCGGGACGCACTGATAAGAAGAGATTCACTTTTTACAGCTCCAAAAAATGTTCAGGAATTAGATGCATAAGATACTTTGGAAGGTAGACATAAGTACAAGGGACTAAAAACAGGACTTTTTGTTGAAAATCTATATAAGGAATGATCGGATTACCCAAGTCCCCTTAAGTGCACATCCAAGTGACTGCTCTTCCCCTCCCTGACAAGAGAAGCAAAATTTGTTCTTGGGAGCAGTTTAACTAGAGTAGCATTAGACTCCAAGATAATAAGCACAGGATTGGTGGTAAGAAGCCTTATTGGAAATTCATCTACTCCCACTCCTCTTTCCTCCACTTGCCTTCCAGAATGATAGCAGCCAGGCTTATCATGTACTAGGAAGAAGTTTTTTGGACCCCTCTCTGGAAAAGCTGACTGGCCCCGGAGAAAATACTTACAGGTTGATATTTTGGTGTCCTCCAGCAAGTCAGGATTCCTCCTGACTACCATGTAGTGAAGCCACCAATGGACAGGCTCTGCTCAGGCGAAGAGCTTCCAGTTAACTTTGTAGTATCTCATTTAAATATGGGCAGTGAGCCAGAACTCCCGGTCAGACATCTGAGGAAAGCTTCCAACATGAAAGGCAGACCAAAACAAACAGAAAGTTAAAAAGAACTTAGAAGAAACAGATGACAATTCAAGGAGCAGAAGAAAACCTAAAAAAAAAAAAAAAGCTTGTAATTATCTCCAGAGGTAAGAGATTGTATCCATGACACTTGAACAGAATGCAAGTAAAACCAACCATCGGAAAATAAGAGGGTTCTGGAAAATTAAAAATAAGATAAGCAAAATTTTAAAATGTATTAGAAGTATGGGACTATAAAGTTGAAGAAATCTCTTAGAAATTAGAACAGAAACTCAAAGAGGTAGAAAAAAGGGGCAAACAGAAACAATTAGAAAAGCCATTGGGGAAGTTCAATATCTGACTAATAGGAATTTCAAGAAGAGAACAGAGGAAAGAGTGGCTTGGAATTATTAAAGAAGTAATATAAGAAAATGTCTCAGAACTGTAGGATATGAGTTTCCAGATTGAAAAGGTTCACCAAATAGCCAAGGCAAGGAATAAAAAAAGACCTGCACTAAGGTATGTTCCTGTGACAAATTTGAACACCAGGAATAAAGAGTAGATTTCAACAAAGTCACTTGCTGAATGAGTCCTAATGGCAGTAGACTCCCTGATAGCAACACTATTGGCTAAAAGGCAATGTTGTTATTTTAAAGGAATCTAATTTACAACCTAGAATTCTCTACTAAGCCACAAAGTAACAATTAAATGTGAAGGGAAAATTAAGACATCTTCAGACATACCACAAAAAATAAGACCTTCCATACCCCCTCTTTCTAGGGGGCTGTTAGGCCCAATTCTACACTGTCTAGCTGTGTGGCCTTGAGTGTCTTTGAATTTCCTTCTCATCTCTAGTATGAGATTAATAGCAGTACTTTCCCACAGGGTTGTGAAGAGACCCCAAAACAAATTGAGAGGAAAGCTTTCAGTGTAGTGCTCAGCTCATATGAAGTAGGCGGGTTTGGGCTGTGACCACTAGTGGTGCCATATTTAAAATATTGATTCAACTTTAGTTTTCTGTTTCTTTTATTCATAAGTATTGCAATGGGTTTGTTTTCTCTAACTTTTGGTTGCAGTTATAAAGTATTTCATTCATAATTTCATCAAATATTGAACTACTGTTTGTCAGGCCCTACTTTAGTTCTTGCGGATACAATAGAAAATAAGACAGTTAATGGAGAATGAGACAATTAAGGTCCTAGCTCTTATGACTTAACATACTGCTGGGGAAAGGAGATCTCCAAGTGGAAAGATGCACTAGATAACTTTGAATAGTGCTGTGGCCGTGAAGGAAATAAGCACGGTGCAGTGATGGAGAGTAATGGAGAGGTACCTACTTTGCTCAGAATGGTCTTTGAAGAAGAGCTATTTAAGCTGGGATCTGAAGGATGAGAAGAAAGGAGCATAGGAGGAGCTAACGAAAGAAGGATTGGGCAGAGGGGACAGCAAGCATAAAGGCACCGAGCCTGAGATAAGTTTGGTTTTAAGGCCAAGGTGGCTAGAGTTTAGTGAGAGATGGGAGAGTTAGAGAAGCAGGAGTTACATCATGCAGGGGCTTATAGGCCATATAAGGAGTTTGGGTTTTCTTTTGAGCATCATGGGAAGCTACTGGGATTTTTTTTTAAAAATTTATTATTATTATTGTTGTTGTTGTTGTTATTGTTATTGTTATTATTAGGATCTTTTAAGCAAGGGAATATGAAGATGAGTGAGCTGAAGAGAATGGAATGATTTGAGGTATGTTTCATAACATTGTAGATGAACTAGACTGTGAGCCAGAATACAGCTTACCATTTATAACATAGTTTCCCTGGGAAATGCATTCTGAGTTCTCAACAGCTTATTGACAGATTAACTTTTAAGATACTTTTCTGATTTTATAGAGTTATTTGTTTTTTCTTTTTTAAGTTTCTTTGTAAAATCTCATTTTAACACATGACCAGATCATTTTCTTTTTGCAATATTCTCTTTGCAAGGTTGTCCTTTGTATTAGGGAGAATTCTGGTTGCAAGAAAGAAACCAAATCAAGCCCAAGTAAATTTAAAAAGAAATTCTTAATATTCCTTGGTACCCAAGGCCTCAGAGGACTAGAATCAAGAAATGAGAGCCATCAAGAGCCAAGGCAGTCTCTCTCCAACTGTTGTCAGTGTTTCTCGTTCTGTTTCGCTGCTGCTTTTTTCTCTTCATGCAGACCAGCCTCTCCAGCTATCTGCAGGGTGAAAGATGGCCTTGTACAGCTTGCAAGTTTTTAAATCTTCTCATTTTAGGAAATTATCTTAGTCAGAGGCTAGAATCTCTCTGTCTCAATTCAAATTCTTAGGGAAGGGACCATGGCCAGCTCAGACCAGGTTCTCACTTGTTCTCATTAGCTGTGGCTGGAGAAGTGGGACCTCATGGTACCAACCATACTCGCCCTCTAACTGGTAGGTGGGGGCAGGAAGGGTGCAGTTCCCACACAAAGGAGAATGGTTTTGATTTAGGCTGAGACCCCAAAAGATGTCTTACCCTGTTCTGATAATTTAACCTTAGCAAAGCAAATCTGATATCCTAAAACCCTGAGTAAGCAGTGAGGAAGTGTTTTTCCAGCACCAGGCAGACCCTGGCCAGGCATGGTGTGGGCAGTGAAGAACGGTGAGTGTAACAGCTCCCTCTCACCTTCTGGATGTCAAATCTGCCCTCTAGTTCCCCTTTGAGATGCTGGCAGCCCTTCCTGATTTCTCCTTCCTTGTTTTCTCCCTGCCATCCTCCCACCCCAGTGTCACCCTGTCCTTGGCCTCTCGTCTTTCCTTGTGCCAGCCCTGTTCTCCCAACTTGCCCACTCTTAGCCTGCAACCCTCTTGCTTTGCTGGGCCTATGCACCTGCCCCACCCTATCCCCCATGGTTCTCAGAGTCTTTTCCTCAGTTGTCCCACTTTGCCCACACCTTTGCCCTCAACTTTTCATACCCTTTCCTGGAAATACTGACACACAATCACTCAAGCTCCCTCAGATACTTTTCAAACCATTCAGAAAAATATAGAGAGTAGTGTAACAAACTACTGTGTACCTAGGACCTCAAATTAATATTTTGCCATATTTGCCTCTGATATTTTTAAGAACAGAAACATTTTAGATAAAATCGAATTTTTCTGCCTATCTCTCCAAGGTCCCATTCCCTGCCCTCCCTTCACAGTGACAACCACTGTGAAAGGAATCAGTGTATTCTTTCTATTAAAAAAAATTTTGTATTATATAGTGTTATATTGTAGAGTTAAAATTTTGTGTATTGGATATTTTATTGTGCGTTTCATTCTACAAATGATTTTTTTACTCAATATTATGTTTTTAATACCTAAACATGTTGTTATATATACTTCTAGTTGATTCATCTTAACTGCTGCATGACATTTTATTGTATGAATCACAGTTTATTGATTTCCACATAGCAAACATTTCAGCATTTCCAGTTTCTCATTATAA
The DNA here is from genome assembly GCA_028627145.1 of Eidolon dupreanum. NCBI lineage: Eukaryota > Metazoa > Chordata > Mammalia > Chiroptera > Pteropodidae > Eidolon > Eidolon dupreanum. The sequence continues at coordinate 21,965,859 of CM053502.1, read as the reverse complement.
CAACTTTTGGAGAACATTCTTGTTTTGGAAAGCCCAGTCTTCTCCTCCGGTGAGCTCTCGGTGTGTCGCCTTTACTTTTCTGCTACTACACAGGACACTTTACTTCCAGTCACCAAAAGTGTGGGAGATTTTCCCCCACCAAGCAATTCTCTGCAACACCAGCTGGGTGTACTACAATTAACTCAATTCCAACACTGTATACCTGGAGATGGCATCGTGTACCACAGGTTAAGGACTCAGTCCCACAAGACTGCGTCCCACTTCAGATGCCATTTGCAAGTAGTAGGTCCTCAGGTTACCCACAACCTCTGTCTGATTTGGCTACAATCAGAGGTTTCCACGACCCCCTCCTCAGTTTTGATTAATTTGCTAGAGCAGCTCACAGAACTCAGGAAAACATATTTACATTCATGAAGGGATATGAAAAAGGGTATAGATAAACAGCCAGATGAAGAGATCCACAGAGTGAGTTCTGGAAGGGTCCCTGTGGAGTTGGGGTGTGTCACCCTCCCAGTATGTGGATGGGTTCCTAACTTGGAAGCTCTCTGAACCCCACACTCCTGAGATTTTATGAAGGGTTCTTCACAAGGGCATGATCAATTAATTATTAACTCATTTCCAGCCCCTCTCTAGAGAGTGGGTAGGTACTGAAAATTCTAAGATCTAGTCATGGCTTGGTCTTTCTGGTGACCAGCCCCATCCAGGAGCCCATTCAGTTGCCTCAGTAGAACTAAAGATGCTCCTAGTACCCTTATCACTTAGGAATTTTGAGGGTTTTAGGAGCTCTGTGCCAGGAACTGGGGGAGGAAACCTATATATTTTTTCTCGTTGGCTTTTTCTAAGTTGTGGTAAAACATTGCCATTTTAATCACTGTTAAGTATAGAATTCAGTGGCATTAAGTACATTCACAATGTTTTACAACCAGCGTCAGGTACAGCGGCTTTTAATATGGATTCAGTCCGATTTATCAGTATTTATGATTGCTGCATACAGCTATTCTCTTATCCCATATTTTCCTACTTTTTTTTTAAGGTTTAGGTTTTTATTCTTTTTCATCTACCTGAGGTTTTCTGTGCTTCAGTCTGTTTCTGGGCTGTTCTGTTCCATTCATTTGTCTATTTCTACCCCGTTTACCATACTTTTAGAAGTTACTATAGCACCTTTTACCTAGCTCTTCTTCAGTTTTTGGCTATTCTTGGACTTTAATAATTTCATGTGAATTTTAGAATTAGTTTTTCAAATTCCACCAAAAATCATCTTGTGATTTAGACTGGCATTCCTTAGAGAGTTTTGGCCTCACCTCAACACATCCTCTTCTTTGCATCCTTTCCTTACCTTCTGGCTCGTTTCTCTCAAGCTAGGCTTTTGAACAGCATTTCCCCACATAAGCTGTACTTGGATCTGGATTCAGAGTGAGGGAGAGGAGGAACTAAATGGAATGACAGGTCTGATAGCACTGTCTTTTACTAAATTTATACCATGAGTGGGCACAGTACTAGAGCTTTTCATATCTTATTTAATTTTCACAAAAACCCTGTAAAAACAATAGGCTCAGAGAGGTAAAATACCTGTGATTCCAACCTAGGTCTGTTTGACATAAAGCTGGTGCTGTGTACATTCCATAGTCATCAGAGACAGTATGTATAGTGGTTAAGAGCATGGCTTCTGGAGCTAGACTGTCTGTATTTGTGTTCTGACTCTGTTAATACTAGCAGTATGACCTTGGGTAAGCTACTTAATCACTCTGAGTATAGTTGCCTCATTTGTAAACATGAGCCATAATAATAGTACTTACCCTGTGGAATTCTTGTAAGGTTTAATAGGTTAATATTGTAAAGTGCCTAAAAAGGGCCGGTAAATATAAGTGCTACTATATAGGTGTTATGATCTCTAAGCCACGATGGCTAGAGCAGTTCTCAGAAGGCTCTGAATTGGGCCCTTCAGTGGTGAAAAGGAGATAATAGCACAAACCTGTTTCTACTCTGCCCACCTCCTGAAGAACCTTCCCCCTCCCTGACCTCCCCACCTTCTGCAGCACTTCCGACTTCAGCTCATCCCCAAGTCTCTCCCCTTGGCTGTCCCATGTGCACCAGGCTTCTTACTAAACAAAATGTCCTTCATCTTTTTGCTGTTGTCCATTCTTAGCTCTCTTTCTTTTTCACATGAAAAGGTGACCTGTGACTACTGATTTTGTTCATTCTTTCATCCTTAGTCATTAGGCCTCCCTGCTGCAATTCTGGGTCACCAGAACCTGGCCTGGCAAGATCCAAAGACTTTTGTATTCTTTCACTTACATTTTCTGAAGGAACTCTGATTGGCCACCCATGTGGAAAGTGTGTCTACTCAGTACTCACCACTCCTCAGCATTTGACAGTGTTGACCTGAAGCTTTTCTTCCCTTTTTCTTCTAACTATACTCCCTTCTCACTTCTCTAAATCCTACCCCTCCCTCAGTATCAAGCCTACTTCTTTCATAGCTTGTCTGACATTCCTACATCACACCATTTCATTTGGCAAACCCTTACTACTGAGCATCTGCTATATGCCAGACAGTCATGGCTGAAGGAGATTTTATAGTCCTAAGGGAACCAATACTCTCACATGATAAGCAATTGCAATGCTAAAACAAAATGACAAGACCAGTACTAATATCAGTATTTTATAAATGTTCAGAGTTCATCACATTTTTAAAAATCGGAGAAACTAAACATTTAAAAGCTTCCAAATATGTTATTTATAAACAGATTCTAGAATGCCACTTTGCAGATAATCTGACGGCGGCTTCCTTTTAACCGCAGTCCTGTCTGCTCCTGGGGGTGAGGAGTTGCCATCATCTCTGTCGTAGCTGGTTCCCTTGGGCCTTAGTGCCATCCTATTCTGCCGAGCGGAGCTTTCAGGACCACCATCTCCAGGCAGCTCTTCCACTCTGGCTGGGGGCTCCTATTGTAGAAATTTTTATTTCTTTTCTGCCAAACTGAGATAGAGAGTCTCACCCATGTACCCATGTACCCATGTTCTAATTTCTCCCTTTCCCCAGATGACTTCTCTCATTAGGTCCATGCTCAGCCCTCCTCCCTGCCCCCCTCCCCACTGCCCCGCCACACACACACACCTCACTGATGGGAATGCTGCTATGTAGATGCAGGAACTAAGTGGGAACTCGCTGCTGGAATGACTTGTGGTAAAGGTGTTAGTTTTGGTGAGGGCGGGCTGGGAAGGAAGGGAAAGAGGAGTGGAGAGAGATTGGCGAGAAAGTAAGAGTGTGAAGAGAACTGACCTGTGTCTGAAATAATAGTATTATAAGCACCAAATACCTTTTGTTCTTAAAAACTGCATGACAAACCAGAATCCTGAAAGCAGTATCACCACTCAATAGTATGATAAATGCTTTGCCAATCTGAGGATGGCAAAATGGATGAAGAAATAGATGAAGAGGAGATAGGGGATGAAGAGGAGGCAGAGGTGGTGGGATCTGAGCTGAGTCTTGCAGGATGAGTAGGAAGCAAAGGAGGGAAAAGGAGGTGGGGTTGTGGGAGGGGACAGCATGTGCCACTATGACCTGGAGTGATAAGTGTGATAAAGCTCAGTGCTGTAGGGGAAGGGTTTTGAGGAGTCCTTTGCCTAAAGCTTGTGGGCTTTCTGTGCTGTGTTAAATCACACCCTTGCCTCAGGTATGTTGGTAATGAACTGTTATCTTCTCTATGAGAAGGAAGGCCTGGGACCTGAAGGCTCTGGTCTTTTGTCCTTCTTAAGTCTTTTGGTGTCCTATGCACCAGGGCATGCCGCAGGCCTGCTGACATGCAGCTTGGTCACCTTCGTTCCTTTTTTCTTCCTGCAGCCTGGTGCAAGCAGAATACTGGCATGACCCCATAAAGGAGGACATGTACCGCAACCACAGTATCTTCTTGGCAGATATTAATCAGGAGAGAGTAAGTACCCAACCCAGGCTGCTGCAGCTGCACATTCATTTTTCTACTGGGGCATTATAAACAGATCAGCAGTGACTGCTGACCCAAAATATCCCAGGCAAAACCTGGGAAACAGAAGTTCTAGTTTTGGGGGAGCCAGTGTTTCTGAGATTCAGTTCCTTTTAGGGAGGCTGAAATCCATTTGGCTTTTTTCCCTCAGGTCCTTTCCTTCCCCTAGGGTTGAAGCATGGTAAGCTCAGTGGGTTGGCTTACATGGAACTTTACAGCTACTGTCTTACTGAGGGAAGCCTTCCTGGTGGGTCTCTTTTGGGTCAAATTTTCTCAGAAGAGAGACTGCAAAGGGGAGTGAGTGTGTCCAAGGCACAAGCATAGGTTGGGAGATTCTGATAAACTGGCTCCATGTATAATGGGCGTTATTTGGAGGTTTAAAAATTTTTTTGAAAAGGAGAAAAACAGAATAATGTACCAAAACCACTCAGAATTTTCAGTTTCTTATTTAGCATTGGGTTTTTTTCTGGCTAGGAACCTTTAATATATGTGACAAATGCCTGTGGAGTGCAGTGACAGATTCATGGTGGTGTTGTGGTTGCCATGGTTTGTGGGGGCATGTCAATCAGGACATTAAGGAAAGGCTGTACAAGGTATATTCTGGCCAGGAAGCTGGAAATGCAACTTGTACCTTGGGGAAGAAACATGGTGGCCCAGGGTCTGGGAGACCAGAGCACTGAAAGGCTTTAATGCCCTTGCTGAAACATGATGGTGATGTCCTGAGATACTGCTGGCCTTTCCTTTAGGGTGTCAATGAGTCTTACAAAAAGAACCTGATGGCCCTGAAGAAGTTTGTGATGGTGAAATTCCTTAACGATTCCGTTGTGGAGCCTGTGGATTCTGAGGTGAGACACTGCTTAGGCATACCAGGAGACCATAGGAATAACATTAAAATACAGCTGCCTTTCAGGGGAAGAACCTTCAGTCCCTTCCATCAACCTTTGTGTAGAGCAGGGGTTCCTCACCTGAGGTCTATAAACTGAGGGTTGTAAGCCCCCACCACCTGAAATGATATGCAAAATTGTGTAGTTGCATTCTCTGAGGAAGGGTCTGTAATTTTGATCAGATTTTCAGAGACCTATGACCCAACAAAAGGTTCAGAACCACCACAAAAGTTAGTAAATCCCTGAGGCTGGCATTCAAGGTCTGTCTTGACCTGGCTTCAGCTGTCTCTCCAACCTAATCGCCTTTCGCTACCCACTTCATACTCTCTGATCAAGCCATATTCTACTATTTGAAATGCCCTAAACTGGCATGTACATTTCATTTGCCTTTGTCCATGCTTTTGAGTCTCCAGAATGTCCTTCCTTCCCTGGGCTTCTCCATCTGACAAGCTTCTTCTATTCATCTGTCAAAGCCAAACTCAAATCACTTCGTCCATCCAGGATGCCATCCCTGTTCCAAGCGGAATTTGCTCCCTCTTTTGTAGAATCAATCAACCTCTATTGGAGCACTCATCACGTCATGTCAGACCACCAGGGACTAGCAAAATTGTGGCCTGCTGGCCAGATCCAACCTGCCACCTGCTTTTGTATGGCCAACATTTTTTCAACCATTTTTAAATGGTTGAAAAAAATAAAAGATTATCTGCTGATGTGAAAATTTTATGAAAGTCAGATTTCAATGTTTATAAATAAAGTTCTATTGGAAATCACCCATGCTCACTTTTAAAATATTTTGTGGCTGCTTTTTCATTATAATGGCAGCATTTAGTTGCAACCATGTCGCTCTTAAAGCCAAAAGTATTTTGTATCTGGCCTTTACAGAAAAGTTTGCTGACACCATGCTAAACAATTAGTTGTTTCTGTGCCTCATTAGAGCTTCTTGAAAACAGGGACTATATATATTTGTCTTTGAGTGTATGTCTAGAGTTCAGCACAAAGATTTCACTGGGTAGGTGCCCAGTCATTATAGGAAGTAGAAATTCTGGGAAATTGGAAAGCTCTTTGGAAAATTAACTCACTCCTCAGGGTACACCCTTAAAAAGAACGACTCAGGATATACTCTAACTCAGGATATACTCTATTTTTCCTCATTGCTACAGCTTTATGATGTTCAGCTTGTTGGTAGTCTTAGCTACCAGCCAGTCTTAAATTAGTTTGGCAGTATGTGCCATGCATCTAATCTGCTTATTTCTTCCTCCTTTCCTGCAGTGGTTTGGATTTTACAGAAGTGGCCAAGACAAGGAAACCATTCCCTTACAGGAGACCACTCTGTACACACAGGTAACAGGGAGGGGACAGGCGTTGTCCTTTAAAGCTCCTGGTTCCTGAAGCTGCTAGATTCTCTGGAGATAGACTCTGTCCTATACATCCCAGAGTAGTAGGTGCTCACAAGCCGTCTAACTCGTGTCTGTTATGGGTGAGACTTGTTAGGCCGCTAACTGTTGCACCAGCCCATCAAGTGCTGGTATACAGAAATCTACATTTCAAAGGTTGAAGGACCTGTATTGTACCTCATGATTTTCAAGCATCTACAAGGGACACATCATCTCTAACTCCTTCCTTTTGATAAAAAGGTTTAGAACTGGCTTCCTTTGCTAAGGTGCAGACTGGAACAAATCCAAGAAGGCCCCATGCATAATGAAAACATAGAAGAGAGGGGTGTAGTAAATTAACAGATGTGAAAGTTCTGTTTTTGAATTAGGCACTGACAAGGGGAGCTCTTCTTGCAAGAGAATGAATGGAAATAGAGCTGTGAGGTTTTTTTTTTACGTAGCAGTAGATGGTTTCTCAAGCAGAGGTTGCAGCATTTCACCACCTCCAGTTCCACATTCTAAAGATTTTATATTGGAGATCACTTTCCCCAAAATGCAGAAGTGCTGCATCTGCAGCAATTGCCACATGTGCATCAGTTGCCCTCTACTAGAGTTCCTTCAAAAAGCTATTTGCCGCCTCTCTTGGCTTTTCTCCTGCATTTGGTGCCCCAGCTTGGATGAGGTAAAAGGAAAGGGAAGCTACGGACTGTCTAGTTTTGGAAATTAGAACTAAGAACTTCCTTATCCTGAAACTCAGACTGATGGTAGCCACAGAAGCAACATTCTGGCACTCCGTAACTGTTCATCCTCCCAACTGTACTTGTTCTACAGGAAGTAGACATTTTTAATTGCAGGATATGAAAGTGTCCCAGGTTTGTAACCTAAGGGTTGGATATGTTTTAAGTTATCTAATGTTCTCCTGTCTTTGGCGCTGTTCCACTTAATTAACATTTTGAGGAAATTCTGTCTGTGGCTTGCCCACCCTTGGGTGGTCCTCCAGAAGCTTTGAGAAACTTCAGAAAGCAGAATTTAAAACACTATAAAATTATCTCAACTGCATATATTTTTAGTGCTTAGGGGGAAAATGGAAGGAGGTATCTTTTCCGGCATTTTTGCCAATATACTTAAATTTTTATACTTAGGGAAAAGATTTCATTTTGAGAATGTATCTCAAATTAACATTGTTACTAACATTTTACTCTAAAACTTTCATTAAGCTTCTGGACTGATTATGGCCTTTCTTTGCAGGACCGCCTGGGGCTAAAGGAGATGGACAATGCAGGACAGCTAGTGTTCCTGGCTGTAGAAGGGGACCATCTTCAACTGTCCGAAGAATGGTTTTATGCCCACATCATACCCTTCCTTGAATGAAACCCTTGGATTTGCACCAGAGCTCAGGGAGCCCCCAGCACTTCCAAACCAGTGGAAGACAGTTCCCTTCACACCCATCCTGAGCTCAGATCCAGCATGCAACTAATCCTTCTCTAACATGCCCTGCTCCGAAAGATCTAAGATCCAAATCTTATCCTTTGCTTCATCCTATCAGCACATGGTGTTGAATGCAAGTTCAATTAGTTAATAACCATGGAGATTATTTTACAACCATTTGATGTAGTCAAGCTATCTTAGAACAGTCTGCTGCAGGTCAGTGCCAGAACTGTGCCCAGGCCCAGGAGACTAAACTAAAGCGGTCTTTAAAGAGTCTAGCTAGACTCTGAAAGGCAAACATCTTTCTCAGGGAAATCTAGCCACATTTTGAGCCTAGAGAAGGCCAATACCCAGACCTGAGGTATTCACATAAATGCTGTTTTGCTGGTGGATATTTTAATCAGTGCTTGGAAAACTATTACTTGGATAATGTTTCTGCATAATTTGAGACTGCCCTCTGGCTACGTTGCCTTTTGTGATATCTAGCAATTATTAGACAAATCCTGCTAGCCCACCATCTTGCTTTAGTAGCACTCTTTTTGTCTCCAAGTAGTGATGAAGTAGTTGCTCTGTCATAAAAGGAGGGGACTCAACTGGATTGCTTAAGGGAGGAAGTATATATTTTACTTAACTTTGGGGGGGGGGCCATGAAAAAAATAAATGGAAATGAAAATTTCACCTTTAATTAACCTGTCCTTCTCTTAATATGACTAGTGGTTGGATTCTAGAGTCATTCTGTTGCTGGCTTTAGAGAATGGGAGGAAAAATGTGAAGAGATCAGGCTTTATTCTATCTCAAAAAATCATATTTACCAGTACACTCCAAACTTGTTTCTGTTATGTCCTGTGAAAAAGATTCTTTACTCAAAAAGTTTGGGGAATGTTGTACACCTTTTCTCCTCTTAGAGATCAACCCGCATTAGAATATTAAGGACTCTGAAAATGCCTATTATGGTAAAGAAAACTAAGCTTAACCTACCATTTCCTATTTGAACTATTTGAACATGGACATCTTGGCCGCCATTCCCTCACACATTTAAACCTGTCAGTACTTTCTGGAAAACTGTTGTACAGAATGCCAGTTTGGGGAAATAAGCTAAACATGAAGGAAGTACCTTGTTAGTGCTATAAAGTTTACCCTTTTATTATTTTTCCTTCACCTCTCTCAAGCCTTATTTTTCAACTAAAATATGGTCGAGAAGTGGGGGGGATGTGAAAAGAATTGTATGAGGTTGTTTGAAGAGTAGCCTCTTATCCTTGGTGTCATTTTTCTTTTCAATATTCTTACATCTCTGTACAGCAAATATTAAAGGGAAATACTGAGCAAGTTTGGTATTAATTTTATTCTATTTTCTGTATAACTTTAAGTACATAAAGGTTTATTTCCACAGGCCTCAGGAAATGGGTAGAAGTCACAGGACAATCTCTCTTCCAAAAAAAAAAGTTGCATATTTTGGTAAGTGTGTGTCCTAGAGGGAAAAACTGAAATTTACATTAGCAATGCTGTGCAAGAGTCTTACATAAGACCTAAAACCAGTCTGCAGTGGAGATGTTAGTCCTTTGTTCAGGTGCCCGGACAGAAGCCAAAAGCTGTTGAGCATGACAGGGCAAAGGAAACAGTGAAGATGGATGACAGGCACCTAGCATGGCAAGAAGAATGGTCTGGTGTTTTTCTTTTTAAGTCATCTCTATGGAAGGTACTGGGCAAGGATCCCCAAAAAAGGGTCCAAGACTCTTTTAACTGGCCTGGGTACAGGGTCCTGCCACAGCAGCTGGTACAGGAGAACCTACTATCTCAGGTTCAGGCAGAGCCAGGACGGAATGGAGAATAAAAGGACTGCTTACAAGAAACAATTTTGCTTGGAATGCTACATGGCCAACCTTCAGCCTTTGGTCCAGTACAACCCTTGCCTCATTTGTCAACAGTGAAAAATTAAACAGCTGCAATCACCAGCTTCTGCTACCTTCATGCTCATTGTTAGGAAAAGATCAACTTGTGTGAACTTTCTGAGCTGTTAATTCCTGGGGACTGCTTTATTCTTCCCAAAGACTTTTGGCCAAATAATCCCCAAAGGCTGAAAGCTAAAACATGCCAGTCCTGGTCTGTAGTTCCTTAAGAATAGACTGGCAATGTAGTTGAGCTGATATGGAAAAGCTGCACCTTCCTGCAGAAGATCAACTGACCTGCTATCCCACCCCAAATCTCAGCCTGAGGTATATTTTCAGTGAAGGCAGGTAGCTGTGCTTCTCAAAGCAGAGAAGCAGTTTAAGAGCAGAAAGGTAGAGGAAATCTAGAAAAGAACCGTCTTGATACAGATTTATCCCATGATGTGAGGGAAAGGGCAAAGAACCCAGTGGCACTTCGCTTATCCAGCAATTTCTGTCACTGTGGTGACCAACTTCTGCCCATTCCATAGGGTCTTGAACTGCTCAGGGACAGGGAACTCATTCTGCAAATAAAGAAACAAGTTTTACTCTAAGCTAAAAATAAGGTGGGGTTAAATCTTACACTTTTCTTTCAATGGCTGCTCCCACTAAACTCAGAGCAGGTAGGATATAGTAAGAAACTGACCCCAACTGAAAAAGTATGGCTATGTAACTGGCAGCACCACATCTACTACCCTCTTCCTCTACCACTGACACAATGAAGAAGCACTGCAGTACAGGAATGAGAACAAAAGCTCCAAAGCCAGAGAGAGGTAGATCTGAACTTGTTCCCTACTGTTCACTGATCTTAGACACAGTGTTAAGCCTATGAGGCGTAGATGAGAATGTGTAAGCTTCACAGCACCAGCTCAACAGGGTGCTGTGACTCAATCCCTTTCCTTTTTACTACTTGGAGTATCTATCTACTCAACATAAGGCAGAAACCACCCTCCTCTGGAGCTCTCCTTTGTGACATCATGCTTCTGTGTGCCTGAGGTGAGCATTGCTGGGTTTGACGCACTAAATGCAGAATGCCCATCAACTAGCTTTGTCTAATGCAAAAAGTCTTCAGTCCCTTCTGTTTTTAGATCGTACTACTAAAGAGGTCAAGAAACTTACAAAGTCACCGCCTTCTGTAGGAATGAGGACATTCATCTCAGAAGATTTGGCACTGACTATCTCACAATCCAGGGATTTCTTGCTCAGGTAAACATGGCAGCCATCTGTTTTGTTGATGGAAATGGTTGGCACTTTACCCATTACCTGCAGAGAACACCAAGAACACTAAGTCCCAGCAGCTAGAGAGAACAACAGTTTATTTGCAGGAAAAGCTTTCAGTGTTTCATGTGATTCAGCAATGGCATGAAAAGCTCACAGGTGCACAACAGATACTGGATACTAGGGGCAGGCTGGGATAGGTGCTGGAAAGAGCTCACTATAAGAGCCAACTCCTTTCCTACCACATCCAAAGCAGCTCAGCTTACAGACTTTATAGAATCAGATTCCCACCACCGCAACATCTGTGGGTTGGCTCTGTCTCTTTCAATTAATTCCTCAGGGACCAAAGGAAGGAGCCAAGATATCAAGTTACCTGAACTTTGACATCCCTACTATTGATTATCTCCACAATGCCAACCACATCGTCGAACACCAGACCGAGTTTCTTACAGTTATCTAGAAGAAAGGGAGCAGGTCAACAGTATAACTTTTAAAGGAAGGTAATATATTTGAGAATTTTTAGGAATAGAACAGGTATGGTTCTGGCCCTCTCAGGCGCTACATAGAGCCTGCCTAGGACCACAAGAACTCACCTATTGTAATGGAATTAATTTTGCCCTTGATTTGCAATGTCGAGTTGACACACTTGTATACGTAAGCCACCTGTTTGAGCTCTGTGTCATCAATCACCAGGTTGGAAACATTCTCCTGATTTTCCTGTTAAAGAGATACCCCTTTCAGGAATCTAATCACGAAGCACACACTACCTCAAAATTCTGGCTTATCCCCAAACTTTCATTCTTGCAATCTAAGCCAGAATCCTGCATTCATTTGGCTGTGCTCCATTTAACTCCTCTGTCCCCACTCTTTGTTCCCCTAGCTTGGCATTATTAACTCACCACTCTCCACTTCTTGCCCTCCAGTTCAAGTAGAGCTGGCTCCTTCTTCATGGCTGGTTTGGGGGATGGGCTGACTCCTGGTTTAGGTGCAGAGAATGGTTTGGGGCCACTTCGTACTGGACCACTCTGAGCCTTCAGGGCAGGGTTCTTGTGAGTCTTCATGTCATCAGACACATGTTTCAGGGCTGTAAGGACAACAGCTGCCTTGGTCCTGCCCTTCATACCAGGCTTTGGGCTGAGGCAATAACCAACTTCTGCTATCGTAAGTTAGACTGATCCTTAATAAAAAATTCAAAGCCAAGAACCTGGAACCTTTGAGATTTTCTCTCACAAGTAATTTTGGAGAGGCACTTTTATAATTTCTATCCTGAGGTTAACTTATATAGTTTCATTAAAAAAAATAAAACATAGCATATGTGTATATGGGGGGGGTACATAAATCCACAGAAAAAGATCTATAATGGCACATACCAAATACACACAAAACATGTATGTAGTTTTTAAAGCAACAGAGGAAGAAAAATATGTAATAGTAAAGAAAATTTGTAAAAAGCAAAACAAAAAAAATCTCATCCACGCCTAACCTACTGCTCTCCCAAATCAGTGTTATCATTTGAAACGCTTCTTCCAGTATTTGGCTTAACCAATTAATACCTAATAAAAATCTTCTCATGTCAACCTATGGTTTCTAAAATTTTTTTTTTTTGAAACGATTCTAGTCACCCTCAGCATGCTGGCCCACTCCTTGCTCTTGAACATCGTCTAATCTATATAACTAATACTGAGTGGCCTTTTTACCTCCACCAACTTCTTGTCATCGTAGTTTAAATACTTGATTTTTCTTAACACTGTATGGTTCACTACAGGAAAAGATTTAATGGCATAGTGTTTCATCAGGAAGATATACTACAGCTAACCATTTTTTTGGTTAGATATTTAGGTTGTTATACCATTTTTAGCTACTATAAATAGCACTATAAAACTTGGTCTTTATTTTAGATATTTTTATAGGTAGAGTCCTAAAAGAGTGCTATATAATTTAGATTTCCATCTGCTGTGTTTAAGGGTGTCTACTTTCTCTACACTAACATGAGGTAATTCTTATGCAACTATTCCATATGACTATTATATATCCTCTGAGGAAGTTAACCCCCAGCACGATGACATCCCCAAAAGATCATGTAGTAATATAGAAAAAGCTCTGGGGAAAACTGCCAGCACTATGCCTTGGCATAATCAGGTACTCTATATATGCCACTTACTATTAAATCACTTTCCTATGGAGCAGAGGACTTCTCTCAACTATAATCACCCATTTTCAATTTCCATTTAAGCCAACTTTGCTGTCCCTTTGGGCAACTGAAGGAATGTGACACTCCAAATTAATTCTCCCACACACAAACCAGGGTTCTGGCTTACAGACCGTCCGTCCAGTCTGTAGTTGGTAAGGTCTGACCAAAATAACTTACCGTACCAACTCTTCTTGCCGAAGTATTCGCTTACCATGTGTGATGCTCTCTCCCTGATTAATCTGCGCAAACAGTGCTGAGCGTGAAGCAGAGTCATCTGAGCCTGAACTGGTAGGCACTGGGGGGGGAGGTGGGCCTGGTGGAGGAGGAGGAGGACCTGATCCAACAGAAGGTCCAGATGGCAATCCACTCAGTTCTTTTGCCACAGGCCCCTGGAACATTAAGTGCAGACAACATAGTCACCCCCTCTTCTCTTTTTTACCATTCCCAATCGGGTCCTACATGTGTCCAGGGTACAACGGGGTACCTACTGTAGCCCTTGACAAAGTGATTAATGCTCCCTAATGACACCCAACTTGGCTTGATGCCTTCTCATCTTTTCCCAAAGATCCAACCCAACTCAGTTCCACTTTTCTAACTTCGCCTTTTTCCTTTGGCCTCTTAATGAATTCCAGCTTAGACTCATACTTCCAAAAACCTACTTAAATGCCACTAGTACCTCAGACTCAACATGTCCATCCTACCTGTACAATTACCAGTCTCTATTTCAGTGGAAGAGACATTATCTTCCACACTTGACTATTCAACCTTCTTTGAGTCTTTCATCTCCCTCAATCTCATAAATCTTTCTTTTATCTTGGTTATATTTCTGCAAATTCTTTTGTACCAAATCCTAGCACCATGAGCACTTCCACAGTGTGAGTGTGAGCCCTTACTCCTAACCTATAAATTGAGACTCTTTTAAGGACAATTCTGATCATTATCACTCTCTTGCTCAAATACCTGTTATCACCTACTATAAAGTCAAAAGTCTCAACTTACCATCCTTTCCAGCCTTTCTCCTAAAAATCTGACTATCTCCTTATTGAAGCCAGAAATGACCAACTTCTCTACATTTATTCTGTATTTCTTTGTTTAAGCTATGCCATTTGCGAGTATCCCCATTTCTCACTTCTCACTGCCTTAAACTTGTAAGAAGTCTCAGATCAGAGTATATCCCTTCAAATTACAATCTCTCCAAGTGAGAATTACTCTTCTTTCCCATACTCTGCAGTATGTATCTTTATAGTAGCATTTAGCTTGGTGATTTATATCTGGGGTTGCATATCTATATTTTTAAGCTTCAAGAGGGCCAAGATAATATAACACATTCACCTGTCTCTTCTCTGGCCCAATCACTGTCTTGGACCCATGCTTACTGAAATAGAATAAAAATGAATATTCCTTCTCTGACCCTTGCTTTTTTTACTCTTTTTTCCCTTTTCTTTCTCTCTTCCCCTGAAAAGACTAGCATTCCATCTTGGACCCTGGCAGTACCAAAGTCTAAGACACCTGTGGACCCAGTTCTAGAGGGATAAAAGAAAGAAAAGAGGGTTCACTGACCGTTTTACTCCAGGCCAGTCCAGTGGTATGGAACTCCTTAATGTAAGCCTGCAGCTCTGCCCATATATTCAAGTAAGCTTTGACCCAGTCCACATGCTTCTTATCCCTGGGATAATTAAAGAAGAATGCATCACAGGCAGTCAGGGTACATTACCACAGTGATTCCAGAACGCTTTGTGTCACTGAACTCGTATCCTCTTGCCTGTGGTATTTCTCAGGCTCTGCTCAAAGGCAGCTTTTCTAACGTCATTGAGCTTTTCTTCGTTTTTTTAAACCTATTCCATTACCCTAATTAGACTAAAGTCCGTTAGGATAGAGACTCCAGATTTTATCTTTCTCTTATAGGAGTATTCTTCAAACTTTTTTTAAGTAGCAAAAAGTTTTTCACAGTAGACCTTACATAATATGTAAAACTAATAAAAGCAGACATTCTGTGAATGAAGTCATAGAATGAGCTCTCGGGCATTACTGTGGAACTCTAGGACTCCAAGAAACTCAACTGCCACAAAGCACTGTGCCTTGTGTCAAAATATACCCTCCCCCACAAAAAATAAAATAAAAATAAAAAGCTTCTCTTTAGGAGGAAATACTCTGCATTAAGTAATACAAATAGCAATGCAGTATGGTTCAACTTTCCTTTCTTTTTATATACTAGTTGGAAGACTTTATGGTTATTTAGCATAAGACCTAATTTCCTCAACTGTAAAGTGATGGGGATATAATGGTAGAGTATAATCAAAAAATTGTGATACATAATTCCAGGTTGCTGGAATGATTAAGGAGGCGCTTGGTCATGAAGGCTTACTCCTTCACAGAATTGTTAGTCAAATGTTGGCTGGCTGATCATCAACAGAAGGAAGGGTTTGTATAGCTATGCAGCTAAGTAATAGCTACCTACAGTCACTCCAGCTCAAATCCAGCAATGGAGAAGTCAGTTAGAATCAGTGGACATATGTTGTTAGACATACAATGAATCTCCTTACTTAATACCTACATTGCCCAGGTAGCCTTCTTCTCACTTTACCTGACTACATTAATAGTCAAGGTAATTTCCTAGTAAATTTTACTGAACCTTTTTTTGCCATAGGGCCAGTTAGAAATTCTCTTGTCTAAACAGGCAAATTAAAAGGCATTAGTTCATTTTACCTTAATCAGTATTCTGATTAAGCATCAGAATACTAAATGGGCCTCTACAAAGCCTGTAGAAAAAGCAGAAGCAGAAACACTTCCTGCTTGCAAATGTAGTTTCTATGAGCCAATATCTATTAAACTTTCCACAAAGCAGTCCTGAGACAAGAGAACCAACACAACAGCCAAGGGTAGCCTTAAGTATCCAGCTGGGTTTGCCCTTTACTCCTTGAGGGATGGCTGGACTTACACATCTCTGTACTCCTTGAGGACTCTGTTTGTATAAAACATGGCAGCATCATTCATTTCTTTCACATAAGGACCAGGCTTGGGAGCCTAGAGAAAGAGAAGGTGTCAGTGAATAAGAGCCTCTCTAGCCTTATCTCCTTACCTTTTTCATCCTATCCTTTCCCTCCCATGGAAGTTACGCTGCTCACCATTGCCACCCAACCCAGGGCCTGGATACTTTCGCTGACAGCTGACAGGTGATTGAACAACTTGCTGCCTCGGTTCTTCTCCCGCAAGGTTATCACTTCTTGGATTTGCTCTGAGATGGGTGCCAACAAATCAGAAAGCTTATCCTAGAAAAAGATGTAGGAAAAGACTGAAGTTAGAGTCTTTTCACAAAAATCTTTGTATGTTGGTCAACTCTGATCCTGAAGGCAAGAATTCTTTATGGATGCAATGAGCATCCAAATAAACTTTGCATTCATCCCATACAGATTCACATGGCTAAAATACTGCTCATCATCTCTCTCTCCTCATAGAGTTCCAACTCCTCAGGCTGGATTTTGTGGTTCTTCATGATTAGGACCCACACTCCAGCTATACCACAAAATTCTACCATTTCAGCCACTTGTCTCTTTTCTGTCCCACCAATAGGAGATACTAGTTCATTTCTAGGTCTTTACTCATGATGGGCTCTTCTTTTTCCATTTATCCAAATGTTCTTCATACTTCATGAGGAACAGCCCTCCAACTGCAGCCACACTACAGCATTTATTGTCAGCAAAACCAATTGTGGTACATTATCACACACCAGCACAAACTATTAATGGACCCAAGTAAATATGTTTTTCTTTTTCATTAATTCTTAAAAGACAAGGGCTTTGTCTTAGCCCTCTTTTATAATCCTTATAGCCCTCAACACATTGCAAACCACACAGCAGCTGCTGAATAGAGATCTGATGAATCAAATGCAATTAGGGGGCTTGGCATCTGAGCACAAGCAGCTTAGCAAAAGGGATGGATCTTGTTTCTGTGTTTTTATCCTCCCTCCAAAGCTC
The DNA here is from genome assembly GCA_028627145.1 of Eidolon dupreanum. Classification (NCBI taxonomy): domain Eukaryota; kingdom Metazoa; phylum Chordata; class Mammalia; order Chiroptera; family Pteropodidae; genus Eidolon; species Eidolon dupreanum. The sequence goes on along the minus strand of CM053502.1, from coordinate 21,948,889 downwards.
AGTTTCCTGAGCATCTCAATTCTCAGCTCTTAGCATGAAAATAGTCTAAAGCGAGCATCGGCAAACATTCTGTAAAGAGCCAGACAGTAAATATTTTAGGCTCTGCATACCATACAGTCTCTGTTGCAATTTCTTAACTCGGCCATTGTAGTGCATAAAGCAACAAGAGACAAAACTTACATGAATGAACATAGCTTTACTGCTAAACAAACAAACAAACCCTTCATTTACAAAAGAGGTAGTGGGTCAGATTTGGCGGGCAGGCTATCAGAATTGGCTTATAGGCTATAGTTTTCCAATCCCTAGACTAAAGCAAGGGTAATATAATAGTGTCTCAGGTATTTGATTTGTTTTGGGGAAAAGGTTTAGACAAAATGCTTTAACCATTCAAGACAGATTAAGAATTGATGTCTAATACATTTAACATCATCTTATGCTATTTTTACATTATTTAGGCATGCTTAGGGTCCAAGGGTTTTAATACAGCATTAGCAGGAAGACTCATCTTATTACCCTTCTGCCCAGGAAAGCCAAACGCAAAAAGAAGAAACAAAACTAAAATCTTGGGCTCGGAAAAAAAATCTAAATTTTCTCTATTTCATTTCATACCTTGCCAGCATAAAATTCTGAGGTAGAGTTAAAAGGGAGATTTGTTCAACCACTGAAGGATGAAGGAAGAAGCAGTACTTTAGAAGTTTTAGGATCTCTACAGGAGCATTATTAACGCCTATTCACAGTAAAGCAAAAGAACCACTCTGTGACCCAAAGGGCTTAGGAGACAATATAACAAATTTAGCCTCCAATTTCTCTATTAAGATAAGCAGCAAAGTCTCACAGGTAATGATAGTTCTAAGTAAAATGACAGAAGAAAGGCCAGTAGAGCCCAATAAATACTCAATGGCATATTCCTATAATGGCACTTTAAGTCTGACTCTACTTCTGGAACTTGGTGTGACTGTAAATGAGCCTGGTAGGTCGAATTTAGCACGCTGTGATAGCTTAGCAGAAACCTCCTAACTTGTCCTGAGCATCAAACCAAAACAAAATCAACCAAGAGTGAACTTACAGCTGCTGGCTGCTGGCACTGAGAGGCTGTAACCAAGAGAGCTTGCTCCAACTTCAGACCTGTGTAGACCATCTCTGCCTGCCGGAAAGAAAAAGAATCAGCTATCGATGACACATTACAACTGGAGAGGTCCTGAAAAGAATAACCAAGTGGTAGCAACCCACGTACTTCATGTTACTTTCCCCAGGCATTCCAGAGTCTAAGGACAGATTGCAGAATTACAGAGACCACTGTTCCTGTTGGAACTGATCAGGGATACATATCTAGGAAATGAGGTTAATCAGAGCAAGCCTTAGAAGAGGTCAAGTTAGCAACTGCACATGCAATGGATATAAAGTGTACTCCTGCCCCTCATCATCAAAAAAAAACCCTCTTTTCTCAAAAAAACAAAGATAGGAAAAAAGACAAAGGCCTAAATCTATGCCTAAAATTCTCAAGGTATTCACTTCTTTAGGTTAAAGCTATTACACAAATGTTGGATCATGATCCATTCTCAGGCAGTTAATCAAATCAACTTAATGACCCCATAACCAGCACTTTGTTAAGTGAAATAGAACAGAAAATTAAAAAAGAATGCAGTACATCAGCATGAAATTACTTCCAAACAAAAAGTTTTTAAAAAGTTCAATATAAGTAGTATAAGCATTATTTTGTGAAACTTGTCTCAGTTATAAATCTGGATTTTCTTACTGAGAGTCCTGGTCAAAAAAGTTTAAGAAATATGAGGCTATAAGCACTATTAAGATACAAAAATTCAAATAAGGTAATCTATTTTTTCTGCATGTACATTTTTAAAATATAAAAGTGATACAAGTTAAAATTTTTTTTCAAATGTTAGACTGTATAAAGTAAAAATGCAAACCCCCACACTCCTATTTAAGTCTCAGTCCCACACTCTAGAGCTAACACTATTGCCAACAGATGGTATCTAGGAGACTCAAAATATATCTTCTAAGGATCAGGCAACCAGTCTTGCCGAAGGGTCAGGAAAGATCCTTAAACATGGTTGGTTACTGCTTACAAAGGATCACTCAGATGACTAGCAGGAAGACTCTGGGTCCTTAAGAGAGAGACCAAATACGTATGTGAGTGTGGGGTGGTACTGATGACGTGGGTGGCAGTACATGAAGGGAAGTGGGTGGAGAGGCAGCAGCATATCTGAAGGGAGGTGGGTGGAAGCACCTGTCATTGCCTACTTCATATTCTTGCTGTGGGCTAAGTGTGAAAATAACTCATATTAGCATAAGCAATAGCTATCAAGTATAGTTTTATAAATGCTAAGTCACGATAATGATTCTTGAATAAGCCACCCTGGGCTTGATTATATAACATGCTGGGATGAGATGGGTAGCATGTTCTCACCACAAAGATGAACCAAGCCACATTTTATGCACCAAGCAAGTTATCTGTATAAAAGAAGCCCACGCAGAGTATGTGATAAAAGCAGGGGGGCCTGGAAAAATCTAAGGAACCATTACAGTGCCTGGACTGAATACCAGGCAGGAGTTAGCTAGAATGGAGCTAAGAGCCTCTTAAAACAAGGATAAGAAGGATTTGAAGAAAATGGGAGAAAGGGGGGAAAACATCCTTACATGTTTCTGCACATCTCCTCCAATCTCTTTACTAATCTTCAGGTACTCTGCCACAGAACCAGCAAGCAGTGAGTCGAATGCTTGCACATAAGGAACTGCTCCTGATGAAGACAGGCAAACCACAAAGAATCAGTCATGCAACAGAAAGATTAATTGTTAAAAGGCACTTTCATGTAAAGTGGAGAGTCAGGGCTATATAGTAAACAGAATACTAGAACATGGGTCAGGAAACCTAAACCTAGGTTCTAGTTCCAATACCACCACTAACTAACTGGCTGTATGACCCTGACTAAGCCCCTTTTCCTCTTTGAGCTTAATTTTCTTTATCTATAAAATAAAAATCAACAAAATTATCCCCCAAGTTTCCTTTTAGCTCTAACATTCAATTGGTGCATATGCAAAATGACCAATTTGCCAATCATTTGAAGACAGAAAATTTTAATATCACTTGTCATTTGACTTCCACTGGTGTCATTTTGCTAAAGAAAGAACAGGAAATACCACACAAGCAGGAAGTTCTTGCATTAAAATAACTAACTTAACCACAGGCCTCCCTGCACGAGTCACGAGTCACTTCCTCTGTTCACAGCAATACAAATTACATGCTATGAACTTTCTAGATTAAGTGTTTTGGGAAGTTGGCTCCAAAGGAGAGAATACGCTGTTAGAGAAAAATTTCAGGCCAAGACACTGAGTCTTCAAAGTATATTTGCTTACCTTTTGTATCACGGTCTCCATACCCACAGTGCATGTCAGAGGCATGGGATACTGCCTCCAGGCGGCCCACTACTCTCTCCAATCTTTCTACCAGATTTTGCATGTCAGCCATAATGCACCACCTGCTGAAACAGATCAAATGTCATTTGTTGTATTAATATTACATAGTACCTAAGGAGAGAAGACAATCTCTAGGGAGTGAAGAGGATGCCAATTCTGAGGGAAAGAATCATTTAATAATAAAATGAGATGGAAAAAGTCTAGCATATTTGCAAAATCATAAAGACCTCATTAAGCAAAGAGAACTACCCAACAAAAGGTGTTCACTGAAAGCAAATGTTCACTCATTCAAATACTGAATATTTATGATACCATGAAATATCATAATTTAGAATTTACAAAGTAGAGTTACATATATTATCTTAGTTTGTGCCTTCCAATAGCTATTCGGGGATGGAAAGATCATTATCATGCTCTTAAGATAGAAAACTTAAGTTCAGTGTCCTTTCCTACAACATTCTGCTGCCTGCATATAAATGCCTGAACCAAGATAAATAGGATACTTAGCACACCTTCAATATCTTAGTCTGATACAGGAGGCTTGCCATATACAACTATAAAATAGAAAAAAAAATAATAATAATAAGGTGATCTAAGATAGGATAATACAGGATTTCAGAAAGGAGAAGAACAAATGGTTGGAAGGATCAGATAAGGATAGCATAGAGAAGCTGCCATTTGAGCCAGGCTTCAAATAAGGATGGGAAGGATCTGGATATGTGGAAGGGAAGAACAGACACATCCAGAAGAGCTTTTACAGATCTTTCACTCATTTATCTGAACTAGCTTCATTCAGTGTCTAATATCCTAAAGAAAGTAAGCTTCACCAGAGCAGTGACCTTCTCTGCTTTGTTCCCTATTATACTCTACCATCTAGACCACTACCTGACAGGTAGAAGATACTCAATAAATACTAATGAAGCTGAATATCAATTGTAATTAAAAATTTTTTTAAAAATTTAAATAAGTAAATATATATATGAAGTTAACCTGAAATATAGCATCCCAAAACTACAAAGGGACAAGTGTTCTGAAAGCTGCTTATACTATACACATTAATAAGTATTAAATGTCATTGATATATAGCTATTTAAAATGCTTGAGACCATGAGTGAGCTCACAAAAGTCAGTGAAATTTCAGTCAAAGCCTTGACTTGGGAGAGATACCATTTCAAAGCATTAATTAGTTCAGGTAACTGAAGTAGAATGAACTCAACTCCCTTGAAGCTGCTTAAAATGACCATTGCAATTACAGTTCCTCCAAAGATGACATCATGCCAGCATATCTCAACTCAACACATTGTTGTACCTGTGGAAGAGATAAGCAGCTCACAAGATAAAGTATCCCTGTCCATTCTTTTCCGTGTATGGGCTCTTGTCTCTCTGGGCCCAGTGACTTGCCAGAGAATGTTGTTTAAAAGAGAATCAAAGAAAAAAAGGAGAATGTAAACTAAGAAAACCTTTCCATCCTTAGCCTGAAGATGTAGCAGCAGCCTCTAAGTCTCTGCTCTACTCACAAATAGGGCAGACTAGAAACGGCCAATATATTCTCCCTTATGTTAGGCTACCAATCACCCAAGTCCCTGAATTGCTGCCCATTCTGGGTACTGTCCAGGGACAAATTCACATATAATTCACCACACTCAATAAATCCCAGGAGAAAAGGCAACAAATGCAATAAGCTCCCAAGCTATCTTCCATTAATAGATACCACCAGTTCTGTTATAAAACATGTTCCTTCATACAAAATGAGTGCTACAGGTTGAGACCAGTGTTAATGTGGAAACACAGTACAAGTATCTCTAAAGATTGCCAGGGTTGGTGAACACCTATCAATCTTAACATCTTAATACAGTTTCATGGGATTTGGTTCCTTTTTTCTATTTAACTTGTAAGCTTTCATTGCTAAACAAAAGCTATAGTTCTGCTGTCTAACTTAAACAGAATGAAAAGGGACAACACAGCTATGATTTATAGCTAATCTCATTCTACCATTAACCAAATATAGAACTGTAGCTAGTTGTTGTTGTTGTTGTTGTTGTTGTTGTTGTTATTGTTGTTTTTGGTGGTGGTGGGATGAAATGTGAGATGTTAAGCAAAAGAATGTCCAGAATTGAAGACACCAAAAGACACACCTTGTCTCACTGTCTATGCACACATGTTCACATTCTTTAGGTGGTCATGTCCACTCCCAAGCCTTCCACTATCATATCACAGTACCATCCAGCCTGCTTGCCAAGTGGTACCACCACAACCACTACAGACTAACAACTCCCAAAGCAGTACATCCAGTTCAGGCCATTCTGGGATTCTGAATTTCAGATCTAGCTTCCACCTAGCCATCTCTACCTGGATGTCTCAAAGGCATCTCAAACTGAAATATCCAAAACAGAACTTATCATCTTCCCACCCCACCACCTCAGTAATCCAGTATTACCATCAATCACCTGACTGACCAAGCTACAAACTTGGTAAACTGGTAGGCAGGAAAGTGTAATGGTTAACAGCATAGTCTTACATAGAAGTCTGACAGATAGTCACAGAGCATTCATTAGCTAATGAATAAGCTCCAAGCTATCTTCCATTAATAGATAATGAATGCTCTGTGACTACGAGTGTTAACAAACTTCCTGAGCCTCAGCCTCCTCATCTGTGTAATGGGGACAACAGTACAAAATCCAAAGGGCTGCAACTGGTCCTGCTTTATCTCTTACCACTCCCCCAGTTTTATCTTTTGCCACACCTTTCCTCAGCACAGTATAGCAATCCAGAACTATGTGCATATTCCAGAAACAATCATGCCTTTTCTCACTTCTGAGCCTTTACAATGCTATCCCCTTTGGTTGCTTGCTTTCTCTTCCCAAATCTGTCCCATCTTAGAACTCCTGCTGCCTTTTAAGACTAAGCTAAGATACTGCCTGCTCCAGAAAGCATTTCCAGTTTGGTATGCTTGTCCTTCTCAATCTGCCCCCTCTCCAGAACTCCTATTTTCCATTAAGTCTCAGCTAAGGAATCATTCCCCAAGAAGCATGTCCAGTATGTGCTCCACAACGTCGTGCACTTTCCGCTACCACACATTTATGCTTTCAAATCACTTACTTAACAGTCATCAGGCAATTAGCCATCCTAGGCCAGGGACCGTATCTTTGTAATTCCAGTACTATAAATGTAGTAGGCATAATAAATACAGTAGGTTGGTAAGAGTCCCTGAAAAAAAAAAAAAAAAAAAGGCCCTCTCTCCCCTCAACACAAGCCTGGATATCTCCTCTCTCTAACAAATCTGGGGAGAAGTATGTTTTTCTGCTTCTTTCTTTTTCTTTCTTTCTTTCTTTCTTGCTTGTTTGCTTGGTCTATTTGCAGGATCTTACAAACACTTCCATTTTTCAAATAAATGCTGCTTTCTTGGGCACAAATCACACTGACATAGAGATCTTTAAACCAAGTACAATAAGGAAAATAAGATTGTTTATTAGATTATATAATATTAATTTAAAATAATACTCCTTTCTAGCTTTAAGTGCTTTACAGCACCAATCTATTGCTCCTTTTGAGACTTAAAAAAATTCTGAGTTATGTTATGAAGACACTAATCTCCATTTTTAGAATGAAAAAGCCTACAGAAAGTTTAAAAAGCTTGCCAGATATCAAACAGCCAGCAGGTAGAGACCCTAGGCCTTGAGCACAAATTTTCTGAATCCTAGTCTGAGGCTCTTCCTACCACTCCACATGTCTTTCAAGCAATTAAGTGACTATGTGGTTCATCAGAGCATCCAGCACCCAGTGTTTCCTGAGCACAGCACTGTGAATTCAAAGCCTCTTTATGATGTCTTTAGTAACATTATTATTAGCAGCTCTCAATTTTCTTCATGGAGGCCAATATTTTTTCACATTCAGGCTAGATGACACATGTTTGGAAGGCAAATGTTTAAAACAAGGGTTTTCTCAAGTACAGAAATGCCAGAGTAGAAAACTCTGCCTAATCTTGTTCCTTGCTATTTCTGATGACAAGAGCCAAGAACTACGTGTAAACGTCCATAAATGAACATACAGATTCCCAACTATTTAAGCATTCATTATAAAGCTTCAGAAAGAGAGGTGGTCCTAATTACACAAATCTAAATAAAATTAGGATTCAGGAGATCAAGGTTTGAGCCCCAACTTTGCCACATGTTTACTGTATAACTTTAAGGCAGTCATTTAATGGATCCTCATCTAGCACACAGAGATATAAGGATCAAAGGAGTACATTTTATAGATGAGTAGTCACTTTGGGAGTCTCAAAATACAGTTCGAATGTAAAATGTTATCATTGCACACTATATGCTAGAATATAGACCCCCCAGGAGAATGAAAATTTATCCATTCTCCTCTCCTGCCTCCAGCCCCATCAATTTGCAGCACCTAGACAACCTGCACACAGAAGATGCTGATAAAATGAAAGTGCTGAGCACTGCAGTGACTACTGAAGATACAGAAGACACATGGTCCCTGCCCTCCAAAAGCTTTCATTCTTATTGAGAAGGCCAACACAGATGAAATGCCAATGGAATAAATATGGAAAACTAAATTTTTGAAAGTTCTGTTAGAGATTATCTAACTTTACTTGGATCAGGTAAAGTTAAAAGTACCAGCCTTCATACTAAATCCTTTTCTTTGCAGAATATTGTATAGTTCTGAGTTATACAGTATAAATGACTATGTGGTGTGAGAGTTTAGAAGAAATCAATGAGGACTGGAGGTGGTCTGGTTTCAGGAAGGAAGAGGGGCATCTTGATGGAAAAAAGGTAAAAGGAAAAAGGGAAGACATTCCAGAGCAATCAAAAGCAAAGAGAGGAAACCAAAGAGGCTATATGTAGAAAGTATGAGTAGGTTAGCCCACACAGAGCATGCAGTTTGAAGTATGACAGGAAACAAGGCTGGATAAGCAAGCCAGGCTAGGTTATGGAGGGCACTGAAAGCCAAGCAATATTTGCATTTGATGCTATGATAAATGTGAAGGCATCCAAGGGTCTGAGTAAAGGAATATGATGAAAGCAAAATTTTTACGAGTACTGTCTGATAAAAAGAATAGTATTTGTAAAAAAGAAAGATACTAGGGTCTAGGTTAGGTTGAATGCTGTTGTTCATCTAGCTGTAAAATGTGAAAGCTACTGTAAAAAGTATTTTTTATAGTTCAAAGGAAAAAATCCACATCTAGTGTCTAACCAGATTGAGAAACCAAATTAAAAGAATCAATTAACCTACAAAAATCAGTTTTAGGCAACTAAGTGACCAGCACCTGAATTAAGTGCTGTGGAAATAGAAAAGAATAAAATAGTTTTTCTGCCCTAAGGGAGTCTAGCAGGAGAAACAAGGCTACCTTCCACTGAATCACTGACTCTTAGGATAAGGTGGGAGTGTAGAAATCATCTTGTATAAACATCATCTGATACCAGAACAGTCCTTTCAACATTCTCAGCAATTAGTCAGGTAGCCTCTGTTCAAATACCTTCAGTGTGGAGAACACGAGACTTCTGGAGGCAGCCCATTCCATTCAGACAGCTCAAAGTATTTAAAAGTTCTTCCTTATATGGAGGTAAAATCAGCGTCCCTGTAACTTCCACCCACTGATCCTGGTTCTGCCCTTGGAGGTCACACAAAATAAGTTTGTATTAAACACAGGACAAGTACTAACTGTGGTACTGACTATTGAGGTACAGTAGCATTTACAGAAGGGACTCCAGAGTTGCAAATCCAGTGGCCGAAGAGACTGATGACACTACAGGCAGAAGCATGTTAAGCAATGTTCTAGTTAGGGTAAGAAGATGAGGTCAGTTTGGATATGAGAAGAGTGAAGAGAAGATGAAGCTTCCAATTATTTCCAGTAGTTAGAAATAAAGCTTAGGGAAGGATCAAGAGTAGAGATAAATGTTTGCAAGTCACTGGCAAAGAAATGTCATGAAGTCATGAGAATGGAAAGGCTCTGGGAGGACAATCATGCAGAGCAAAAAGAAACCAGGAGCTTGATTCTCCAGCGATTTCTTTTGTGGTCTGAAACCAAGAAAAATCTGAAATGGCTAATGATTCCTGTCACAGCTGCTTCATACTCTCATCATTCTAACAATTCAAACAACCCAATTCTTCTGCCTATTCAAGGAAGTCGTTCATAAGTAAATGGAACCAGGTTACTCCTGCAGCTCTTGTCTCATCTCACCAGGCAATTAAGCCAGCGGTATGAATTTTTACTTGAGTAGAAAGTTGTTTCTCTAAGTCATATCCTTAGGTAAAATGGAAAGGAAAGAACTATACAAGTTAGCTTATATACTATAGTAGCCCAACTGATCTGCTTCGAAATGCTTCTCTTGGCCTTGACTTTGTAATTCTCTTCCTGAGATGTTATTCTAAGAAAGTAATCCTAATGTGGGAAAAGTGAGAGGTGGAAGGTGTTCACTGCAATGTTAGCTTATACTTCTGGTTATAAAGGAATAGCTAAATGTAACTAAGGAAAAAAACTTGATGAAAACATGAAATTTAAAATATTTGTCACAGAGTAATGGGATTTTCCCTGTATATTTTCCAAACTTTCTTTAACAAAGTTGTATAATTTCTTTATACTGAAAACAAACAGCTCCACTTGGATATATCTCTTAAACTACCACTGAGCTATAAGGTGTTAATGAGTTCTATTCCTAACAATATAGTTCTCATCACCAGACTCTAACATGTCACAAAGCAAGACCAAGACATGATAATCGGAGATACTTACAAGTTGGCTGTTTTAATCCAGAAACCGAAGAACAGACACTATTTTGACCCAGCAAAGATACCATCTAAATCTAACCCAAATCAGGAGCTACTGTTCTTCCCCAAGCATTTGGTTTCGCTGATGAAACCAATGACATTTAGTGTCTGAGTCACTGCCACCTGAGGTTTAGATTAAAAGAGAAAGAAAAGCCTATCTTCTAGGTAGGGAAAGAATCCAATTCAATATCAGCGTTTGTCTCCTTCCTTAAACATGGTCCTCTATCTGAAACTCTAGGAATGAGTAAAGGTGATAACAGTGTACAAGCTGAAGCCAGACTTAGGAAATAGCTGCTTCAATGCTTTGGGGCAAACAGATAACTGCGTGGCCATGGGCTCCTCTCTCTTACATGCAAGGAATATTATGAAGACTAACTTCCTAACAACATTCAGCAGGCATCTTTGACACTATATAAGGAAAAACTGCATTGACTGATTTCAGCTGGGCAGTTGCTTTAAACAGAACAGCATTTCCCATTCTCATGTGTAAACATAGATTCAAGGATGCCGTTTGTCCCTAGCCATGATTCAGCTACAACTAGATGTATGAAAAGACCTGTGACTGTAAATCTATAATTAACTTAAGTATAGGATTTTTTCTGACCTCTGGAGGAAAAAACCAAAACCAAACCAAAAAAAAAAAAAAAAAAAGCAAGCTCACTCCTTCCATGAAACATTTCAATTATAACTTCAATAAAGTTTTCCAGACAGATGGAAAACTTTGACACAACAGGTTTGGTAATACAAGGCAAACAAAGCTGCACTGTAGCTGAGAAATACTTTTAGAGCTATGATTCTTTTTATGGAGTTTACATAATGGTATATAAAGAAATAGTTTCAAAAAAAGAAAAAGAAATAGTTTCATGATGCATGCTGTAGCTGCATTAAGATGATAATTCTATAATAATTTAATCAAAATAAACATTGAGTCTCAACATCATAAACTATATGCAATTTAAAATAAAGGCTAATCCCTGTCCACTAAACCAAGCTGTCTAAATGCAGGCAACATTAACAACACAGGAATTTATGTATCCCCAGTGTAGGAGATACATAAATCTGCTGACTTGCACTGTAAACCTACACAAAACTCTCTTCTTTTGAGTGCCTAATCAGCAGCATTTCTCTATTAACATCACATCATCTAAGGAAAAAAAGAAAAAGGCAAGTCCTTCAAGACCACCCAGGAATTCCTTGAATAAACAATATTTTTTGATGTCTCAATGAAACACATGATTCATTCATTGCAGGGTACCCAGTTCTTCTCATGTGCCATACACTGTGCTAAACATGGCCACAGGGCCTGACCTCAGAGAATTTAGTTGAAGAGATAAGATACTCACTGCACAATCTTAGCTATGATACTTTCTAAAGCAGTGGTTCTCAATCAAAGACAATTCTGTCCTCCAGAAAACATGTGGCAATGTCTGGAGACATTTTTGGTTGTCATACTGAGGGAGTGTTACTGGCCTCTAATGGGTAGAAGCCAGGGATACTGCTAAAATCTTACAATGCACAAGACAACCCCACAGCAAAGAATTATCCCGCCCAAAATGTCAACTGTGTTAAAGTTGAGAAACCCTTTTCTATCATAATAAAGAGCAAAAGGGAAGTGCAGGAGCATTAACAAATAAAATGCTAATGTAGTAGTTTAGGACTTTGTAAATCGAAATGTCAATCTGTACCATCCAATGAAAACTAATTAGGACAAGGATCACATTGTGGAGATTTCTGTAAACTGGACAATGGAGTTTAGACTTAATTCTTTGGGAATATGAAGTCAGTGAAGGGTAACGAGATGAAAATACTTCTTTTTCAAAGATAACTCTGGTTGTGGTAGAGAAGTTGAACTACAGGCATGAAAGCCAGCTTAGTAGAAAATAAAAAAAGAAACTGGTAACTCAAAAGAATAATCACTAGGACTGGGTAAAATATGGCTTGAGGATCCTTAGATTTCAAATCTCAGGATTAAATTTCAAACCAGAGGGTTCAAGTTCCAATGATACTATGCATTTACTTGTTTAAGTAAAATGAATCTTTGACTCATAATGCTTCATATAAAACTGAGCCACTTTTTAAAAGCTTAGTCCCTGGTTAAAAAAATAATAATTGCAACTAAACAAATGTATGTATAACCAAAAAAGGGGATGAGGAAAAAAGATCACCCCTCAGATTGGAAACATTTTACAAACTAAACAGCTAACCACCTCAAGGCAAAAATATACCTACTCTGAATCTTAATACTATCACTCTATTCGCGTGATAGGCTGTACTGACAAAGTTCAATAGTTTCACTACCATTTTATTTAAACTCCTCTGAGACATAAATTACATTCGACTGATTAAAAAAGTATTTCTGGGGAAGAAAAAGGCAGGAAATTCCTACAGAAATTTCTTTCTGCTGGACTGCAATAACTCAAACAATAAGCAAACTGCCAACCACAGAATAAAATCTAAACGCACTTGAACAAGGCATCAAAAGCCCTTTGTAACCTGGCAACCATCATTTTTTGGGGGGTCTTATCTCTGCCACAAACTCCAGGCTCCAGTACTTCACTGAACAGTATAAGCCCTCTCCTGCATCCACATCTTTGCTCTTGCTATTTCTACTAGTTGGGGATACCTTATTAGACATCTTTACCTGGATGTGCTGCAAATGCTTTGAACTCAATATGTCCCAAATTCATTTTCTTTCCATGCCACCTCCCCAAATCACCCCTCCCTCTCACATTACCTATCTTGATGAATGGTACTGCCCAGTTCCCTAAGCCAGAAAAACAGGTAATCATCCTAGACTATTCCTATTTCTTCATTCCCATAAGCAACTAGCCTCCAGTTAGAATTCCATTTTTTCAAATTTGTTCAAATCTGATTCTTCCTCTTTCCCACTGTCATTGTCTTACTTCAAGCCATGATTATGACAACTTCCAAATGCTAGTCTATTTCCTCATTATGTCCCTTCCCTCTGGACAGACTGAACTTTCTAAAACATAAATCTGACCACATTATGTTTCCTATACAAAACCCTTCAAAGCCTCCCCATAGCTTCATAGCTTTCAGGATAAAATCCAAAACTCCTTAGCATGGTTTAAAAGGTCCTTCACATTTGACCCCCACCACTTTCCATTTCTTCCACTTCTCCAAGCATTACTAGAATTCCAGTCCCACTGAACCAGTTGTGACCTTCCACAAGTCCAGATCTCCATGTCCTTACACCACATAGCTAAATAAATCCTGCAAGACTTGTCCTCTCATTTCTTCCTCATAGCCTGAAAACCTGACATAGGTATTTCTCCTCTAGTCATATAGTCTTGCACTCACGCAGTATACTAAAACACTGTAAGCCACCCCTGCTTTACTTGTCTGGCTCCTCCCCTTCCACTCCATGAGAACTGTATTCTTAGCCACTCATTTAAAATGTGCCTCACAAATATTGAGGGCTCAAGAAATACTTGGTGAATGATCAATGTGCTGGGCTGCCCTGTTTTTCACTTGAACAGGGATCCCTACAAAGAACTTCAACTGATAGTTCTGATAATAACCTCTACCTTAAAAGGTTGTCATCCTCTCTTCATCGAGCTTATTCCTATTTATCCTTCAAAATTCATCTTAAACTTTGCTCCTGCAGAAGGGATTTTCCTGAGCCCCTTGTTATACACTTCCATAGCACCCTGTTTTCTTTCCTAACACTCATCACATTTATAATTACTTCTTAAATGCCCTTGCAAACAGTTAGCTCCATGAAGGCAGGATCTAGCTGGTTTTGTTTCAAAACTGCATTTCCTGGATGCGGCAGAGTGCCTGAGACAGAATAAACAGAATTTGTACCGAATTTAATTCTGTGGGGCAAGTAGAGATCTCCAGTTAAAACACGAGCAAAATGAGCCTCAGAGTTACATAAAGCAACTATGACTACAGTTAACTTAGCGATGGAGGCAGACCAAACCTGAGCCATCTGATTTCAGGTCCAGAAGTATGTAAAACCCTCAATAAAGTTAACTTGGCTCTTCGGAATAAAAGCAATAGACTAGGAAGAAGCCAAGACTATCTGAATGAAATACAAGGACCTGTCCCTCTCTTTTTAAAAACTCCCAGGCATTCCAAACAGGGTGCATTACAAAAAAAGAAACAACAGTTCTAAGCAGTGGGTGGCCTTTAACTTGCTGCCCAAGAGAGGGCACCTACTGGAAGACCACTCCAAGGCAAAGAGACGTTCCCAGGAAATGAACGTGGGAAGGATCTGGGACTGGTAATCTAAGAAGTTGAAGTCATGATTCCGACTCTTTCCCTCACTCGCTATACAATCTTAGATCAGCTTCTTCTCCCCGGGGATCAATTTACCCATCTGTGCATGGGAACGAGATGAAGATTGGGAAGACTAAGGTCTTGGAGGTTCCTTTCAATCGGGGCACCTTAAGAATCAGGTTTCCACTGAGGCTGATAACCAAGACTGCGAAATCCAGTGGAGGGGCCTCCTCAGGAGAGCCCGACTCAGTTGGTCACCCCGGCCCCACCTCAAGAGACCGCGCCCAAGATCCCAGGTGGGCCTGAGGGCCTCCGCTCCAGCCCCCTCAGCAGAATTCACCACGCGCGCACAGACCAGAAAGGCCATTAACAACGCCAGGGGCCAGTGGGCCGCGGAGGGGACCCCAAACCCTACCAAGCCGCGTACCCTCACCTAGGAGTTCTGCCTCACCTCCGGACTGCGAACAGTCGCTCTCCACTTCCGGCAAGAAGAGCCCAGCAATCTTCGCGCGACCCACTTCCGGGCCCTCACTGGGCGCGGCCCCCCACCGGAAACGAACGGCCAGCTGAATCCCCAGGCTAGAGGAGGGCGGGGAAGGAAGTCCGGCTACCCGCTGTGACTCCGCCCCCCCCCTATTCAACCCGCGCAGGAGACTCCCATCTAGCCCGGAGGGCACAGAGGAAAGAGCCCGCCCCCAAGGCGGGAGCAACCCTGGGGGCGTGCTCAAAAGTAGCCACGCCCTCTGTCAACAGCGGGTGAGTGGCCAACTCTCTTATCGGTGTGGTCTCTATGGCAAAGGCCGGTTCCCTTTCGCAGGAGTCAGGATGGGATCTTGGAGGGACTGAAGGGCAGGTTTTTCTGAGGGCGGCAGTCCCCTGCGGCCGTCAACTATCCATGGGGAAAGAGGCTAAGCTCCGCCTCTCTCTGGGCGTGCATACCTTGGTTTCCCCGTTTGTGACGTGGGAAGGCCATTGGCTGGGCAGTGTTCTGGGTGGGCCTTCAAGGGCTGGGTGTGGGAAGGGGATCCGTGAGGGTGCATGGGCCCAGCCCAGCTCGCTCTGCCCAGGGTCGAAAAGGCGGAAGCTCGCCCCACTTCCTGTTTGTTCTGTGCGCTCTGTGACCATAGATGGTCAAGTCTGGGGCCGCTCTGAAGCCTCCGCCTCGGGGTTTTGGAGTCTTTCCTCCTTGCGCGCAGGGTGTGGTCTCAGAAAGAGAGCGGAATTAGCGAAGATCCTCCTCCACTCCGCTAAACCCGATTGCTGAGGCATCCTAGCCCGGGCTGGGCGTGGCCAGCCGGCTGCCACTCAGGTCAGGGGAGGTTCTGCATGGTGGCTGCAACCCACAGAGGGAATTTCGCCTCGTTGCTGCCCGGGCCTGGGGATCAGAGCTTTGTTCCCTTAAGGCTCACACTTTCCAACCAGTGATTATCCTCCCACAAAGATTTATTTCCAGAAAAAATTGGCGAGTGCTTCACCTCCCACCCCTTCAGCTGAACCACTGTGACAGTTCCAAGCTTCAAGTTGAATGCAAGCGTTATATGCCAGAGTCACTCATTCAACAAATACAGTTTTTATAATTTATAAGAGCTACCATTTACTGCGCGCTGACTACATGCCAGGCCTGTACTGAATGCTTCAGTCGCATTTTTATTTCCTATTAATAGGAACTCTCCGCGGTCGGTACCATTATGGCCTCCAGTTTTCAAATGAGGAAGCGGAGTTACTTGGCCAAAGCCACAAAGTAACTGTTATAACTTTGAAGGGAACACATCTGTATGACTCTAAATCACATGATCTTAACTTCTCTATATAGACCACACTGGAATTATTTGCGGCAGTTTTGAGGCATTGGTGCCTCTGGATGGGGAGACATCCTGAGTTTGAGTCCTGGCTTAGACGCTTTGCTAGAGGTCAGACTTAGCAAGTTACCTAACTTCTCTGAACCCGGGCCTCTTTTCAATTTTATGACTCCTAGTATATATAAAAGAAAAACGACAAGACAAAATATTATACAAAAATTGTAGTACATTTTAAACAGTTAACAAAAAAAACACTGTGACAAGCACATGCGCATACAAACCTTAACTTTATTCAGACATAACATCATCAAAAGGTTGTATAGCATCCCTGGCCCTCATTGTAATCAGCTCTACATTTAGCTTTTAAATCTCTTTCTCAGTTAGAGACAGGAAATACATAGACCATATATTTATCCTAGAGGAAGCAGAGAGAGGAGGAAATCGGAAGGAGAAGGAAGGAGGAAAGCAAGTTTCCCTAAAATGGGGATAATAATTCATAAGGTTATAATGAGAAACAAACCATAACCTATGTGAAACCACTTTGTAAAATGATTTTCTGTAAAGAATGTACACATGAGTAAGCCAACCCCTGCCCCTGAAAAACTTCTAATCTTTTAAGGAGTCTAAACATATGCACTGATAGCTCTAGTGGGAGGCAATATAAGAGTATCTGTTACTTTTATTTATTCATTCATTTATACACTGAAAAAAAATTATTGAGTTCTTCCTCTGTGCTAAGCGCCCTAATACTTTGTGCCAGCACAACTAGGGGCACGGCAGTGGACAAATCAGTCCCTGTCAAATTGGTGCTTTCATAGAATTTACAGTCTCTTGTAGAAATAGCTATTGCCATCTAGGGTGGTCATCAGAACATGTACTAACTACTGGCTTCTAACTTTATCCTTCTCACTGATCTTGCCCAGTGCCCCATGCCTCATCCATGGTGGGCCTTCATCAAGCACATGTTTAGTGAAACCTTTAAATTTAGAATAGTTATTTACTGGGCTGCAATAGTTGTGGAGATAGCAATCTGTGACTGGCCCAGGTGAGAGGTTCTTGTAGGAGAGGAATAAGATAAGGCTGAGGGGGAAAAAAAAAGTTTGAGCAGGCTGTCCCAGGCAAGACAGGTAAAACCTTAATGTGAAAGCAAAGAAGGAACTGGTTAGATTGCATTTTAGAAATACAACTCTAGCTGCAGTGTAGAACATGGGCATGAGTGTGCAGAAAAAGAAGCAGGGAGATCTGTTAGAAGATAGAAACAAAAAATGCATCAAAGGACTGAATCAAGGCTGTGGGGATGGATGCAGGAGAAGGGACAATGCAAAAGACGCCATTCTTATAAAGGAGATAGGGGGATGATGACAAGGAGGAAGACAAATGGAAAGGAGATGATTTGAATGTAAACCTCCAGACTAGCTCTAGTTCTCCAGGGATATACTGCCATTGAATACTAGTTTTCCTTTCTGGCAGGTTTCACAATCCTAATTAAATAATTACTTGTGCCATCACCTTTTAATGTTGTCTTTCTCTGTAAGTACCTCAGAGTCCTTGCCTCTTTGGCTCCAAAATTGATACTGATAGATATTTATGGAAATTTTGACTAAATAAAAAGGGTGAGAGGGGCCAAGGTTTCTCTGAGACTTAGAGAATGGGTGAATAGAAGGTGGAAAACTGAATCTGGGTTTTGAGCCTCACACTTCAAAATCCAGCCTAGGGAAGAGAAAGGGAGAAAGGAGTGCAATTAATTATTTTTGCAGGCAAGAGCTGCCATCAGAGTGTTGATTAATTCTCACAGATACCTCCTCTTTGTACATTTTGCCACTTTCTCATTTTGCCTAGATTTCATCACATTCTAAACCTGCAGAATTGCTTTGTCTCTAAGGATACCACCCAAGATTCTTTCTTATCAGGGTTTCAGACACAGAAGTCTGGCAGTTCATCTGGAGTGTTTCCCGGCCTGGCTCAGAGGATTGCCTGCATCTGTGCAGCCTGGCTCAGAGCCTGTTTGTATATGGGCATATCCTGTATCCCCCTGTCAGAAAGTGCTGATGACAGACAATAATCTATGTGAGCCCATCTTTCTTCCTCTCCTAGAATTGGCCCAAGCCTGAGTTAGGATTCCAGGTTCAAAAGTTACAAGTTGACAACAGAAATATTGGCAATATAATGTAGTGGGTTAAAATCTGGCTTTGGCGTTACTCTGACCTAAACCTGAATTCTGACTCTGCCACTTGCTAACTGTGTGGTCTTAAGCAAGTCAGTTGACCTCAGAGAAGGATATTAATATCCATCTTGAATGGTTAATATAATGATTAGGAGAGAAAATTCATAAAATACTTGGCTCACAGTAAATACTCAATTAGTAGTAACAATTATTCAGTAATTTCTGGTGAAAACCCTCAGAAAGCAGAATAAGGTCTGACGTGTTAACATACTGGATAGTATCACTATAACCTCTGACGCATCACAAGAAAGTTTCCCCACAGTGTCTATTTCTTTATATCACTGTCTTTTGATTCAAAGTCCAGGCCTGTGCCTTTGACTAAATGCTCTTGGCTGCAGATAGAAAACTTGACAGAGGTGACATTTAAAAAAAAAAAGGTTTTTTTTCTCACATACAAGAAGAATAGAGGTAGGAAGTTTTTACTGGCTCAGTTATATCACCGATTCAATTTGATTTACCTTTATAGTTGCAAGTTGGCTGTTATAGCCCAAGTCATCATTGTGTTTAAGAGAAAAAAGAACAGGAAGGTACAGTATGTAAAACTAGAAAGCTAAAGTTTTCTAAGGAACTCCAAAAGCATACCCTGCTTCCTGTCTCATAGCCATAACCAGTAGTCAACAAATATTTCAACTTCCTTGCCCCTCAGAGGGAGACTTCCAAGGTATTCATTTCATACTGTTTCTAAGGGTCCCCAGAGGGACTGAACCCGTTTCCCACAGCAATAACTCTCTTATTTATAAAAACTTTACTAACTTTTCTCCCTTCCCCAACTCACTTGTCTCCAGGTACACAAACTAAAAAGAATGGAATTGGCTAAGTCTTTGACACTAGCAAAGTGACAGTGAGCACTGTCAGCTTTGGTGGTGTACGGTGCTCTCTCGCTCGCACTCTCTCTCTCTCTCTCTCTCTCTCTCTCTCTCTCTCTCTCTCTCTCTGTTTGGTATATTGCCCAAATATATAAAGAGGATGCAGATGCTGAATGTCCAACAGGAATGATAGCAATCCAAGATAGTAAGCCCCTGGAACTGCCCAACATCAACATATACCCTTCTTTCTATACTGATCCTTCAAAAACTGGAACAAAACAAAACTAACTAAAACAACTTTCCCTTTTATCACCTAAATTGTCATTGTGACACACATTCCCCCATCTCAGAACAGGAATCAACCAAAGTTTCATCAGTTACTGAATCATGTTCAGGATCACTGAATCATGTTCATTCTTCCTCCTGTTCCATTAATGATCCTGCTTCAATGTTCTTCAAGTCTATGGACTGAATTTTAAAGTTAACCACCACAGTATTCAACTGTTGCACTGACCTGGCAAGAAACCTTTCTGCAGCTACTAGCAAGGCTTTAATTAATAGATTTGATTTCACATATCCACTACCCATTCCGTACTCTTTGTCTTCAACCAGCCCCTCAGTTCGTCAGGGTCATAGTGATGGGAAATGAAAGAGGACATGAAGGAGGCATGCTACTGTTTTAAAGGCCCTAATCCAGAAGTGGCATATATCACTTCCATTTATATTGTATTAACTAAAACTTCTACTTAGAGCTATAAATGAGTTTTCTTTTTTTTTTTTTTAAGGCAAGGCAACCCTTGGTTGACCTCACAGATTGCAAGGACCTTGTTTGCTTACAATCCCTTTTTTATTTTATTTTTATTTTTTACGCCTACAGTACCTGGTCTTCCTAGGTGGTCTCCCATCCAAGTACTAACCAGGCCCAAACCTGCTTAGCTTCCAAGATCAGATGGGATAGTGCTTGTTCAGGCTGGCATGGCCATAGACTATAAATGAGTTTTCTATAGGTGACCCAAAACTCCTTTCTTGAGGGATTGGAGACCTTGGTGATCCTGCCTGTATAATATTCCTATAATTTTCTGCACTAAACATGGCAGGAGTAGGAGGTATACAAGGTAGCCTCTGGATTATATCCATAATCTTCTCTTCCTCTGTTGCATAGTGACAATTCTCTTTTGCCTTGATAATAGGCTCATTCACCCTAGTCAACCGTGACAATCAGAGATATGTAGGTAAAGTTTACCAATAAGCTCTACAGGGTAAAATTCCTGATTAGTAGTATTTGCCAATTTCTATAGTACAAATACTCCCACCATAGCCAATTCTAAGCTACCAATGTTATATGACTGAATGTAGAGTTGGGAAAAATGTACTGTGGTATGTTGAATAATGGCCCTTCAAAGATATCCACATCCTGATCTCTGGAATCTGTGAAAATGCTACTTTACATGGCAAAAGGGACTGTTGCTAGCAATCAGGTTACTGTACTTGTGGGAGCCAGGAACTCAATCCTTGGATCCACCATGAAAGATTTACTTGGAGGTCCAACACTCAGAGACAAAAGAGCAAACGAAAAGTAGCAAACAGAAGTGATTTTATTAAGTAGGCAGAATAAAGTACACTTGGAAGAAAGTCCGAGCGGACACCTCAACAGAGAATTGAGGGCTCCAAGAAGTTGAGGGTCAGGGGTTATATGGGCCATAGGCTTTCTTATTCTCCCTTTGTCCCTCCTACCTCAAATGGTGTGAATCTTTTTTTCCTCCCTTAAACCTTCCTACTTCAAGCTGGGGCATGTGTAGTTTGTGCTCATAGATGGGAAGTCATATACCTGCATGCTCAGTTAACTAATTTTGCCTATACCAGTCCCCAGAGTAAGGTTATATAATGGTCATTTGCAGTTAACTAACCAGGAGAAGCACAGGGTTGGAGAAGGAGGGGTAATGGGAGAGAAGGGGATGAGGAAGGTGTCAGGCACTACTAGGCTTTTTGGTCTGCCTGTCTGGCTTTTGACTTTGGGGGAATGAGGGAGGCTCCACAGCCCACTAGACCAGGCTGTATATTTTCTTCTGCTGAGCTAGTCTCAGCGCATCTCATTAACCCTTCATTGTCCCTCTCCCTCTGACTCATATCTACCTATCTATGTACCCTGTCAGGACTTTGCAGATGTGATTAAATTAAGGGCATTGAGACAGGGAGATTACCCTGGATTATCCAGATAGGTCCAGTGCAATCACATGGATCCTTATAAGGGAAAAAAAGGAAATAAGAGAGTTAGAATCAGAAAAGCAGGCAGAACAATGAAAGGAGAAGTCTTCCTGATGGGACCAAGTAATGTGGGAAGTCTCTAGAAATGAGAAAGGCAAGGAGCAGATTTTCCCCTAGAGTCTCCAAAAAGGAACACAGCTTTGTTGGTACCTTGATTTTAGTTCATTTCAGATTTCTGATCTGCAGAATTATAAGAAATTTGTGTTGTTTTAAGCCCTAAATTTGTGGTCATTTGTTACAGCAATAATAGGAAATTAATACACGCACATAATCGACTCCTGTAAGCCTGTGTGAGATGGGTCTATCTAGCACACCACTGAATTCACCTTTTTTTTCCTGTTTACCTACTGGCATGACAAGCCCAAATTGGCAAATGGCAGCCTTAGTTGCCAATCCAGTGGAACTATTCTTATGTCCTTTGGTGGAAGTATTTCTTCAGAGGGTAAGAAATACTTGTGAATAGCTATACTCAGAATCACAGAGACATGAAGATAAGCATTTAAAAGTTATCAGTTAGGTATAATAGAATTCCCACTTTTTCTTCTGGGATCCATCTATTTTGGCTACCACACGTTGGTTACTGGTTCAGAACTTACGTGCATCTTATAGATTAGAACTGCAATCTGGCAAGGTGTTGTCTCTTACTTCTGGCTACCTATGGGCAGTTTTGTGCTTATCTTTCTGAAGAAGGGGCAGGTTGGGGCTGTAGCCTCCTGACCTCATCTTTCCTTATCTTATAGTTTAAAAATAGATTGTCCCCTGTGGCTTGACCCAGAGCTTAGAACTTCCCCTGCCACAGAAAATTGCCCTGAAACTTATGATTAATGCCCCTATGCTTACTGATTACAATCTTTAAGGTCTAGCATTCTTTCCAGACAACTCCTACCTTTGCTCCTGGATTGCTAACACCACCAGTGGACCACATTGCCTGAGGGAAGGCTCTGTGAAGTACAACAGACACTTCCCCACACCTTCAAGCAGCCTCTGGAATAATGCCTAGGTTTTCCCTTAAATACTCTAAGCCAGACTGAGAAAGTAAGGAAGTTTTTGAAGGTGTTAACCTGCTGCCTTCTCATATCACTGGTGCTCTGACAATAAACGCTTATTCTAAATAGCCCAGCTCCTGCTATTCATTAGTTTCTTTTCTACTCCAGCCACTCTTGTGGCTACCAGTCTGAATGCAGGTGTGACCTGACATTCCAAAGCTTCAACTGCTTGCTCCAAATATCTCTTGCTTCCTAGGGCTTCTCATGGTATTCACCTCATAGGATGCCCATGGGTACTTGCACAGCCATTGTGACTTATGTGTCAACCTGAAGTGTCAACTCGAAAGTATAAGGGAATTAATCCTTGACCAATGAAGACAAGAGCTGGTGAATGAATACTTCCCTCTTCCTTTCCTTGGTCGGACAATTAAGAGGCACATTCTACACTGCCTTAGAGTATCTCCAGGGGAATCGAGCCCTGTGTGCCCAAAGCTGTGACCTGGGTCACTTGCCAGTGGACTGGCTTTCCTGGCTTTGCCTATTTTACTCTTCATAGTCTCTGACTCCTGTTCCTTGGGTTCAGTTCTGAAAATAAACTACCTGTTTGTAAGCCCTTGTCTCAGGCTCCACTTTTGTGGGAAATTAAATCTAAAAGATTTGGTAGTAGAAGTGACCCTAGAGAGCAGAGTCTCTGACTGAGATTCTGTAACTGTATCAGACAGCAATTAGGACCCCATTCTGGGTGGTAGATAGTAGTGATAACCCTGGACATGCAGTAGCCTCATACTTACTAAAATTCTTACCAGTGGTATATTTTAATACAATGTAGAAGAAAGGTGAAGCATTTAAGAGGAAGGGTACATTTGAATAACCTAGACAATGGTATTATAAGGATTGTGGTGTCAGCTGGCTGCTAGTGATGGCTGTTGAGTCTTGAAAAACAAAAGACAAGATCTGCTTAGCTATCAGTGCAAATATATATGTCAACTCTGGCTTAAATGATACACTAAACTGCTTGTTCACTTCTCTTCTTTCATCGGTCACTTCTTTCTGTCCCTTTCTCTCTGCTGCATGTGACAGTTCCTATAAGTTCAGTCTTAGGTTCTTTATTCCCTTGCTTTTTCAGGTGATGAATTACCCTTGTGTCATGTCTTTAGTTGTTATCTTTATTCCAATGTCTCTCTGGTATTTCTGCCACCCTTTTATGTAGCTTTAGGTCTGGAACATCTTGAAATGTGGGGAATGACATTGGACAGTGTCAGTATATCGCCACAAGATGGCAGCCTTGCTAATTTTGGCTGCCCTGAATCCTGTTATCCATCCCTTCCATTTGGAGAGCTACGGTAGGAGTGACTTCTAATAGACTTCAATCTTACTCATTTAACATTCGTTGAGAGCCTCCTCAATACCGAGTCTCTTAATATATTAGTATTTCTAAAAAATGTTCTCAAAAATTAAGCGTAACCCCTTTGCAGATGAGAAAACTGAGTTGAAAATGGTTAACTTGTTCAAAGTCACGACCTACATTTGAAATCAGTTTTCTGACTCCAAAGCCAATTCTCTTTCCATTGCATAAATGAATATCAAGCTGCAACTATATTAAGGTTTTATTGTTTTTGTTTTTGTTTTTTAAATTACAAGTAACAGAAAATCAATTTGAGCCAGCTTAATAACACAACAATGCATTTGGGAGTGCCTAATGGAAACTTAAGCAGAAACAATGTTCTGACTTTAAAAGAGATAATAGCAGGAGGAACTGGAAAACCTTCAAGATTTGGAGAAGGGAAAGAAAAATGGGGGATGAGAAGGGAAAGAGAAAACTGGGGAGGCCTAAGACATCAAGCTCTGTCTCATCCCCCATTCAACTAGAATAGCACCCATTTTGATGCAATTTACATACTGAGTTTCATGCAATGTTTATTTTGATAAATAATGATTAACTATATTAGATAATATTTTTAAACTACTGAGGTAATATATGAAGACTGTTTCATATTTAGGAGAATTTTTTTTCTCTAATTTTTCACTCTAATAAGTAAAATGGTGATAAGTATTCTTTCATATTGTACTAGACAGTGAATGAAGTCATCTATTATTTCCATTTCCCTTGGCCCTTAAAAGGTCCCTTAAACAAGGAAAGGGATTGGGGTATAGCCTTAGGCAATTCTAGCCTGTACCCAAGTGCTACTTGGGCCTTCCCTAATTGCCAGCCAGTCCAGAAATACTTAGTGAGCATCTAACTACATGACAGGCACTACTGGCACTGTAGATACAATGGTGAATAGAATAGGCACAGTCTGTCATCATAGAACTAACAATTTAGTGCAGAAAATAGACATGAAAGAGATATTTCACAAAATAATTACAAGAATCACAAGCAAAGTGCAACCAAACAGAAATTCAGAAGATTAAGGAGACTAACTACATGAACTGACTTAATCTGGGGGATTAGGGCAGGCTGCCCTGAGGAAATGTTATTTAATCATGATTTAATCTGAGACCAAAAGAATGAGTAAGAGTTAGTCAAACAAAACAATTGGAGAAGAGCTGTTTGAGCAGAGAGAAAAAGTGTGAAGGCCCAAAGGTGAGAGAAAGCTGGGCAGGGCAGGTTCCAGAGATTTAGACAAGATCAGTGTGGCTGGACACATAGACTAAAGGGAAGTGATAAGAGATTGAAGTGAAAGAGACAGCAGGGTTCAGATTTTGCAAACTCTTATGAACTATATTAGCATTTTATAATCATAATTTATAATTAGCATTTCACTTCAACCTGCCCTGCCCAGCTTTCTCTCACCTTTGGGCCTTCACACTTTTTCTCTCTGCTCAAACAGCTCTTCTCCAATTGTTTTGTTTGACTAACTCTTACTCATTCTTCTGATCTCAGATTAAATCATGACTAAATAACATTTCCTCAGGGCAGCCTGCCCTGAGGTATTAGGAGATCATTGCAAGAATTAAAATGAGTAAGTGCACAGTCCTATTTGTGTTTGAACAAGAATATTCTGGCCATAGCATGGAGGCCAAAGTGTATGCAAGGAAGCCAGCAGGATTGGGGTAGGAGTCTGATGCAGAAGTCTGGGCAAGAGATGATGGTGGCTTGGACTATAGTGTCAGCAGTAGATGAAAAGAAATGGACAGATTTGAGAATGAGTGATCTAAGAGGTGGAAATTACAGGAGCTAGATTGTCTATGAGTGTGTATGAGACAGGGCGAATAGTCAAATAGACTATTAATTTTCTGGCTTGAGCAGCCGGGTAGATGATATTTCTTTATAGAGAATAGGAACACTGGAGGAAGAGTAAGATTGATGGGGAAAGGTGATGAGTTCTATTTTAGACATGTTCAGTTTGAGATGTCTATGGGATTTCCTGAATATGCAAGTAGACATATAGAACTGGAGCTTTGAAGATAAGTCTGGCCAGGAGGTATGGAGTCCTGAGATTAAAAGAATATAAAATGAGACAAGAAAAGAGTCAACCAGAGCTCCTGAGGGGCCACATTAACTGTGAGTTACAAGAGAAGCCAGAAAAGGATATTCAAAAGGAGCAACCAGAGGTAGCAAAAAATCAGAAAAGTACATGGTTCAAGAAAGCCAAGGGAAGAAAGTGTTTCAAAAAGGCAGTGATTATCTTTACTTATGCAATAGAGTGATGAAAATAAAAAGATGGAAAAGTGTGCATTAGATTTAGAAACATGGCAATCATTGGTGATATTATCAACTGCAATTTTGTAGAATTAGGCAGGCAGAGACCAAATAGGAGTGGAATGAGAAGTGAAAGGTGAGAAAATGGGACAGCAGTGTAAGTCACTCTTGAAACTTTTGCTCTGAAAGGAGATAGACAAAGATCATTGGAGGGGACATTCACTGACCCAGTTCTTCAAGCTAAAGACTGTGGAGCCATATTCGACTCTTCTTTTTCTCTCATGTCCCACTTCCAATACGTCGAAAAGCCTGTGGGCTCCAATTTCAAAATATATTCTGAATCTTACCATTTATCACATTCTCTACTGCTACTTACTCCAAACCACCATCATCTCTTGCCTGAGCTATTTCAAGAGCTTCTTAATTTATCTCTTAATTTGGTCTCTTCCTGATGCACCTCTCTACATAGTAGATCTGTGAATTGAAGAGGCAAGTTATCTCCAGTACACACAACATACATACAATGGTGGGAAAAGCATAAGATTGATTACCTTTACTGTTATTCCTCTTCAAAAAGAGGGAAAGTGGGAGACACACAACAGAACCAGTTCTGTAATCCAACAAGCATGTTGATTAGAATTTAGTGCAATTGCCTGACAGTTATTCATTTTCACCGTGGATTTTGGATTCCATGGGTAGGCTTTTGATTTCACCCTCTGACTAAAGGGAAATGATAAGAGATTGAAGTGAAAGAGACAGCAGGGTTCAGATTTTGCAAACTCTTATGAACTATATTAGCATTTTATAATTATAATTTATAATTAACATTTCACTTCAATCTCTTATCACTTCCCTTTAGTCTCTGTGTCCAGCCACACTAATCTTGTCTAGATCTCCAGAACCTGCCCTGCCCAGCTTTCTCTCACCTTTGGGCCTTCACACTTTTTCTCTCTGCTCAAACAGCTCTTTTCCAGCTTTCTTTTTTAGATAATTTTTTCTCTACCTTGGGCTCCCTGAGGGATTGCTATGGTGAAATAACATCTTTGGAGAGATCTCCTTAGATCTTTTTGAAGTCTTAACCCTTAACTTCATTTTTAGATAATGTTTTCATGACAGTGTCTTGGACTTTATTTTTGCCAAGAGCATTTCTTAATTTTAGAATCATTTACCATCTGGAGAAGCTGACAATAAAAACCAGTTTTATATTCAAGCCCAGTAATAATTCACACACCATGCAATTCACCCACTTAAAGTATATAATTAAATGGTTTTCAGTATATTTGCAGACTTGTACAATCATTACCACAATCAATTTTAGAACATTTTCATCACCCCAGAAAGGAACCTGTTATCCATTAGCGGTCACTCCTCATTTCACCCCAACTCTTACTACCCAGCCATAGGCAATCACTAATCTACTTTCTGTCTCTACAAATTTGCCTATTCTGGGCATTTTGTATAAATGAAATCATGCAATATGTGGTCTTCTTTATATTTAAGTTTATTTTTTAGTTTATCTCTCTCCTTTCATGTTTTATTATAAGCAGCATGTAGAAAGCAGATAGCTCTTTCAGTTTTCTGCCTAGAAATTTCCTTGGCTAGATCACTGAACACATTAGGGACATTTCTCATTTTCTGTATTACCTCACGTGACAGTTTGCCAAACTTTCTGGGAAAGGATCCCCCTTTCTCCAGCTTTCAATAACATTGTCCTCACTTTCCTTTGTGCCCCACCAATGACCTTCTCCAGGCCCTTGAGGTTTCAACTAACACTCTCAGTGAGGCCCTCTGGCCTTCCTCTTCCAGGCCCTTCCAGCTTCATGCAGTTCCAAAGCCAATGCCACATGTTTTAGGCTTTTATTATGGCAACATCCATACCAAACTGTTTCATTATCTATTGCTGCATAATGAATCACCTCAAAACTTAGAAGCTGTGTAAATGTGAGTCCTCTTGTGAGTAGATGCCAAAGATGGAATCAGAAGTTCAAGGGAGGGGAAATGCCTGTGAAAGATAAAGATGAGTAGAAGCAGGAGTAGATGGGGAGAAACTTCAGACCACGATGTATAACTGACACCTGTGAAAGGAAGCTTGGCTAAAAAGAGCCTCAGAGTACAGTACAGGCAGCTCTGAGAAAGCCTTGGCCAGGCTGATTTCCCATTAGAAGAGTCCCACACGAGGCAGCAATGGTCTCGCTCAGCCATGGCCACTGGGCTCAGTCCTTGGCTGGGATTAACCCAGGGAGAGTGTGCCTTGGCATGAATGCTATGGAAAATCCCAAAGGTATGGCAGGTAAGGGCTGTCAGCTACCCATACACTTCACAGCAATGCTGTTTATGAAGATAAATCTACGAAGTAGTGCACACAGTCCGCTTCTTGCTAAAATAGTCCATACCTTGCACTGCTCAGAGATCCCCTCAGCAGTTCTCACAGGCCCCTCCTCATGAGGGGAAACTTAGAAGAGAGAGGTTATGAAATGAACTATAGCCCCATTGCTGATAGTTGAATTGTCTTTTAAATAAAATTTATAGATTCATTGTCTATTACTGGTATTAACATCTTTTCAATTCCATATGCTGCATACGTTTTTCCAAACTATCACTTATCTTTTGGCTTTGCTATCTTTTCCCTTGTCAAAAAGGATTTTTATGAAGGCAAATAATTCTAATTTGTACTTGACCCTCTTAGTTTTTCTCTTGTTTAAAAGATCTTTCTAAAACTTAAGTAATATGTTTGAACTCCAAAATATTATTAAAAATCTTTTTTACCTTTAAACTTTAACCCATGCAAAATTTATTTCTGAATATAGTGAGTTTGGGAGTCCAATCCTATTTTCTTCCAGATAGATATTTGATTGTGCCAGTGCCATTTATTAAGTAGACTATACCTTCTTCACTAAATTAAAATTTCCTAAAATTCCCATATATACTTTCTGAATTCTATTTCCATACTAACATATATAGTCATGTGCTGTATAACAGCCTCTTAGTCGACGATGGACCATGTACAGGACAGTGATATACCTTATAGCCTAGGTGTGTAGTAGGCTATATCATCTAGGTCTGTGTAAGTACACTATGATGTTTGTACAACAAAATCATCTAGTGATGCATTTTTCATAATGTATCCCTATGATTGTACTTTTTTATAACCAGTGTTTTATTATTTTTGTTTGATGATCAGAACATAGACACTATGAACAATCTGTACATAATTCTTAATCTAAGTATTGAAAAACTATAAATTACATGATTGTAATAATTTTCCAAACAATTTTACAATGACTTTCCAGCTTAAAATTTGGAGTCAATTTGTATCTATAAAGAGAGCATCAGATACCAATATCTTAAAATATTGAGAAACTATTAGGTATAAAAGTCCACAAATTCATAGCTTAATATCAAGCATTCTGCCTATATTATAAACTTTTCAAATATTTCAAATAACATTAACAAATAAAGGAAAAACTGGATGACCCTCTACAAAAGATGTCACAGATAGCATACAATTATGATAGAGGATCCAAGACTAAGAAGTAGTTTTTTTATAAAAAAAGATTTGATTTAATAGATCATATTTAGAAAACTTCACTCAATATTAGAGAATATATATTTTTGTCAAGCATTTATTTCCATGGTGTTATTGACCATACTGTAGACAATGCTCTTGTTGAAAAACAAGTCTCAAATAACAACAGATCAGTATTATATTTACCACATTATGTATCTACATTATAATTGGAAGACAATAACAGCAATAACTTAAAATACCATGTATGTTTGGAAAATGAAAACCATACTGCTAAACTGATCCAAGAAGACATACAAGAAATCAGAAAATATTTTAAACTAATGACTTTAAAAATACTATATTTTGAAACTTATGGGATGCACTTAATGCATAGCCTTGAATGCTTATATTAAAAAAGAAGATAGGCTAACATTTAAAGCACTAAGTGTTAAAGTTAAGAAGTTAGACAAAAAACAGCAGGACCAATCTGAAGGAAATAAAAGTAATGAGAGAATAAAAATAAGAAGAGAAACTAAATAAGCAAAAAACAAGTACGTGTGATTTTTAAAAGGTTGACATAGCCATAAGTTGATTCTTTGAGATGAGTAATAAAATAGACAAAACTTTAATGAAATGATGGAAAAAAGACACAACAAAATTTTAGAGGAAAAAGAAGACATAGTACAGATACAGCAGAGACTGATGGTGTACACATTTAAAGGCTATTTTCCATAGCCTACCCTCTAACCAACATAATTCACATCCCCATTGAATATGCAAAATATACTCACCTTCCCGGAACTCCTAGAGTCTCATCACATTAAGACATTAGTTAAAAGTTCAGAATCTCATCATCTAAATGAAGTCTAGGTGTGGATGAGGCTCTTCAGATGTGGCTCCTTGGGTGTGATTACTCTTGATCTGAAGATCTGTGAAATAAATAACCAAGCTGTCTGAAACATACAGCCTACAATGTTGTTATAGGGATAAGATAACTGCAATAATTGCTTTTGTTCAAAAAGGGGAAAGCAGGAGACACTTAACAGTCAGTGTTCCATAACAATTCTGAAATCCCAGCTAGGCACAACTTTCTGTTTCTTTGATAGGGACTCAGTTCTCCCTGAGAGTGACTCTCTGTGCCTTTTAGCTCTGCCTTCTGGACTCTTGGTTCTTCACTTTGAGTCATCCTTCCTTTCCTGTAAAAAGTGGCTCAAATTTGTTGCTGTGTAGTCTTCACAGCCTGCTTCTTGCTCATAGAAAGTTGGTAGTTCTGAGGGCTCTTTTTGTTTTGAACCGTCCTTTTTACCTGAAGCTGGTGATGCTTCTACAAACGCAGTTCCCCTAAATTTCTGTGTTTTCTATGAATTTTATTTAGACTCTCAAAAGCCACACCCACAAATGTCTTCGAGATAGACACTCTCTACCTTGGTCTGAGATTCGGTATGCTATAGGAGACACCATTAAGGCTCTTAAAAGCTCTCTTGTCTAGTAAGAAAAAGTCTAAGAGGCATTCCAGCATTCTTAAAAGCCACTTCATTTACTTGGGCGGATCTATGAAACATACACTTAAAATTTTCTAAAGTCTTAACAAAGAGTCTTACAATGCATTCACCATCTTTATCTTAATAGTATTCTTCCTTTGAAAAACTTTTTATGGCTGGAAAGACTGTCCCAAGCCCTTCATATACCCTCTAAATTTTTCTAAAAAGCTGACCACTTCCTTTTTTAGCTTACCTTTCTCTTTCCGTATGTTATCATTGATAACTTAAAGAAACTAGTTGGCACTTTGAACATTCTATCTGAGAATCTCCTTAGCCAAATTTACCCCATGCATTAAGTATACTTTATATTTTGTGTTTTACCATAGGTGACATTCTTCTGAATTTAGAGTCTTCATTTGATGAAAAACTGTATGGGCAAATGGGAAAATGATGAGAAAAAGAGAAAAGATGATAAAATGGGAAAAGATAGTTTCCGTGTCTAATGCCAAGGAGAGATTATTATTTAGAGTAGAGTTTGGAAAAGTCTTTCTGTAAAGGACCAAACAGTGAATATTTTAGGTTTGCTTTGTGGTCCAGATGTTTTCTGAGAAAGCTATTCAACTCTACTATTGTAGCAGGAAAACAGTCATAGACAGTAAGTGAATGGATATGACTGTGTTCTAATAAAACTTTATTTACAAAAACTTGAGGTGCACCGGATTTGGTCTGTGAGCCATCATTTACTGATCCCTGATCTGGAAAAAACAAGGAACTCCTGTGTATAAACAGGAAAAGCACAGCAACTCCAATTTAAAAAATAGAAAGAGACATGAATGGGTAGCACATAGAAGTGGAAATTCAGAAGGGTAATAAGCATATAAAGAGATGTTTAAACTAAGTTATAATCAAAAACATATAAATTCACAATGAGGTATTGCTTTACATCTAATCAGATAGCAAAAATTAGAGAGATAATGATGAGCTTTGTTGGGAAAATAAGAACTCTTCATGAAAGGAATAAAAACTGGTGAAACTATTCTAGAATGCAATATGGTGGCACATAGTCCAATAATCTGGATATATATCTAATGACCCCGCAAATCAGCTTCCGAGTCTGTTTATCTCAATGAAATTGCCATACAAACCCAACAAGAATGTTCATTGCAACATTATTTGTGGTGCAGAGGAGTGAAGACAATCTGGTTTTATCACTTTTGGAGAAAAATGTAAAATTTGGTGAAAGTACACCATGAAGTACTATGTAGCAATTGGAAGCAATAATTAGATATACACTTAACGATATGGATGGATCTTGAACTTAAAAGCAGTGCTGGTTTTAAAAAGTCAGACAAGTTATAAATACAAACCACTTGTGCAAATTTAAAATATATAGACACAAAACAATATATTTTGCAACAACACAAAAAGATACAAAAAGATACACATTACAGTGGTTTTCTATGGGGTGGGAAAGAAGTAGGTTATGGAATTAAAGGATATCTCTATAAGTAGATAGACATAATTTGCATACTATAACATTTATCTATATCTATATGTAATCTATATCTATCTATATATCTCAGTATATATATAGATATCTATATATCTTGGTAGATATATAGATATAAAGAGAGAGGAAGAAAGAGGAAGAAAGAGCAAGCAAGTGCATTGCATGGACCAATGATGATAACGTACCATGAAATAAGGAGAATAATTAACTGCATCAGAACTTAATATAAAATAACAGATAAATAAAAAAACAGAGAATATACGTTTTTCTTTTGAAGAAGAAAAGAAGACAACTCTATAGGAAGATGAACCTCAGCAGAGCTGTGAGCCCCCCATTCAATTCTTCCTGCTTAGAATTAGCTATCTGCATAGGCTAGTGAGAGAGTGTGTGCTGAGTAGTATCTGAGTTAGCATGAATGACAGTGCGTTAATGTCTGCTTGAGGTTATCCAGATTTGAATAAAAGTATTCTGAATGTATATCTGAATCAACCTACTCATGCATAGTATGCATAATATAATTCCATTTTGATTTAAAAGTACTATTACATATTAATGTATGCATACAAAAAGAGTTGTAGGACTTTGCTCTAGACTGTTGACAGAGTTATTCATGTGCCAGGTGTGGCAGACATTGGTCAACAACTCAATAAATCTCCTTCCTTTTCCTCTTGGGCCCTCCTTTTCTCAGCCTCACTTGCAGATAGGTGTGGCTGTGTGCCTGAGGTCTGTCTGGCAGGTGGATTCATGGACAATTCTCCATGCTCTTTCTCCTTCTGTGTCAACTTTGAAAGCTCTGTGTTCAATCAAGATTGAGAAGATGGTGTCTATGGCTGAACAAGACTGATCTTGTCTGATCTTGGGAGCTAAGAAGGGTCAGGCCTGGTTAGTATTTGGATGGGAGACCACCTAGGAAGACCATTTTTTATGCTGTAAGCATAAAAAATAAAAAATGAGGGATTTTAAGCTGACAAGGTTCTTGCAATCTGTGAGGTCAACCAAGGGTTGCCTCGCCAAAAAAAAAAAAAAAAAAAAAAAAGATTAAGAAGGGGGAAGGAGCTAGGGGTCCCTGAATCATTGCTTAGAGGAGAACAGTTTATTGGTCAGTGATGAAATCCTGTTTTGGATTTTAGAAGTAAAAAATAAACCTTTATATATTAGATATTTAAAATGTTAGGATTTGTTAAACTGCTAGCTTACGTTAACTCATACAATAATTATATTATAAGAGATTGATTTTTCACATTATGCATTTAGGTATTGTTTGCATTTTGAGAACTTTGTATTACATTTATAATTAGCCTTGTATCCAATATAGATTTTTAGAAAATTAATGTTTCATAATTTATAATCAACTCTCCTTGTTCTCTGAGTAATTCCTTCTTGCTTAACATTTTGGTAAAAAATGCAAAGTATGATGATGTTACCAATTGTCTGGTTATTTAAGGCCTATAAGTACAGAGTCAGCTTGTTATCCTTTTTGGTTTTCCTTAGTGAAGACCACATACCACAAAATTCACCCTTCTAAGTGTGCAACTCAGTAGTTCTAGTATGTTTACAAGGTTGTGCAATCACCACCACTATCTAATTCCAGAATGTTTCCAAAAAGAAGCCTATACCCATTAGCATCATTCCCCCTCTGCCCTACTTATCACCTGACAACCATTAATCTGCTTTCTGTCTATGAATTTGCCTATTCTGTACATCATTTAAATGGAATCATATAATATGTGGCCTTTTGTGTCTGGCTTCTTTCGCCAAGCAGAATGCTTTTAGGGCTTATCCATGTTGCAGCATATATCAGTCTTTCATTTTTTTATGGATGAATACCATTTTATTTATGGAAATACCACATTTTATTTATTCATTCATCAGTTGATGGACATTTGGTTTGTTTCCAGTTTTTGGCTGTTATGAATCATGCTGTTATAAACATTTGTGTACAAGCTTTTGTATGAACGTATGTTTTCAATTTTCTTGGGTATATACCTAGGAGTAGAATTGCTGGGTCATATGGCAACTTTTATGTTCAATTTTTTTGTGGAACTGCTGAAGTAGCTGCACCATTTTACATGCCTACCAGCAATGTATCAGGGTTCAAATTTCTCCATATTTTCTCTAACACTTGTTATTGTTTGTCTTATTTATTATAGCAGTCCTAGTAAGCGTGAAGTGATATTTCATTGTAGTTTTGATTGCATTTTCCTAAAGATTAGTATCATTTCTGTTTTAATGTTTGTACATGTGTGTGTGTGTTGTGATAGTTACTTTGCTATAGTGACAAGATATTTATGGATTATGTGTTGAAGAAAACATAAAACATAGAAAACATAAAACATAGAGTTGGTTCTGGTCTCTCTCAAATTTTTTTATTAACTTATTCTTCACTACATCAAACAGACATCCAATCAATTCATTTTAACTTTTTTATGTAGCAAGGTGGCTCAAGTAGATACGGTTTGGGATTCAATGCTTCTGGTGAGTGAAATTCATTAATACCTCCACCTATCTATTTATATCTGTCTTGATCAGCTTAGGCTGCCATAACAGAATACCACAGGGTGGGTGGCTTTAAAAGCAGAAATTAATTTTTTCACACTTCTTGAAGCTGGAACATCTAAGATCAAAATACTGGCCAATGTGGTTTCTGGTGAGAACTCTCCTCCTTACTTGCAGACAGCTACCTTCTTGCTATGTCCTCACATGGACTTTCCTCGATGCATGTGTGTAGAGGGAGAGATAAAATGCAAGTTTTCTCATGTCTCTTCTTATAATGAAGCTAATCCTATCAGATCCGGGACCCACACTCATGACCTCATTTAACCTTAATTACTAACTTAGAGGCTCCATCTCCACATAGAGTCACACTGGGGGTTAGGGCTTCAACATATGAATTTGGAGGGGAACACAAACATTTATTGTATCCACTGATTTCCCAGGAACCTCCTGAGAAACAAAATCTTGATCTCTGTCTCCTTTTTGATTCAGATACATACAAACCCATCTGATGGATTGGTATGGTCCTGACTGATTGATGGGAAGCTCAACTGTGTACTTGAGGAAAAATTCCAAGAGAAGGTGGAGGAGGCTGCATGAGGCTGTCACAAAAAGCCAAATTCAGCAACAAGGACTATGTGAGGGGGGTAACAGGTTACTGTACTGAGCAACACCAATGACACCATTCACATCATCATCAATGTGAATGGCAGTCCCTGGAGTTTTTTTGTAGTGTAAAACCTGTAAGGCCATACCCTAGCTAGTGGTTCTGAACACAGCATATCAGCAACTACTGGTACCCTTCCTGAGACCTTTCCAATCCAGATGGTATGGCAGGGGAGAAAATTGCTACATGGATATGTTGATAAAGCTGTATCACTAAATAACATTTCATTTTGGGGTCCTCTTTGCTATCTATGTTATTATTCTCAGTTTAATGTCTTTTTGCTATGGGGCTCTCCTAATTGAGTTTAATGTTAAGGGACCAACTACTACTTAAAATCCTTTGGCTACAAGGAACAGAAACTAGCTCTAGATAACTTAAGGAGAACATAAAGGAATTTACTGAAAGAAAATAGAAAATTTCACAAAGCCAAAAATCAACCTGAGCACCCAGGTATCAAGATATTCAGGGTTCGGGGCAGTTCTGAATACGTAGGCAACAGAAACAAATAGAAAGTCTCTTCAGGATACTGCCCCAGAATGAATCAGCTTCAAGAAGTTTCTTTCCTCCTGTCTCCCACTAAAATATTCTTCCAGAGGAAGCACTTTCAACTGGCTTAGTTAGGATTGGATGCCATCCTCTGACTAGGGAAGGGCAGAGAACAATGATTGACAGTCCCATTAAGCCAGTATGCAGTGAGAGAGGAGGCGTTGTATAAAATAAGGAGATAGAATGAGAGTAGAGAAAAATAACAAAAGTTCTCTGCATTCCAACTATGGGTTGCCAAGCAATGGCCTCCCACTCTTTTTCATACCATATACAATTTTTTAAATGCCTCTGCCTAACAATATAATTATATCACATGCCAAAAAAAAAAAAAATACACTCAACTCCTTCCAAAAGAAGACAACCCATGTCTAATTATGGCGTCCTTTCCTTTCCTGGTTTCTTCATGATCCCCCTCCGTATTTTGCAACTTGTGGATAAAATGACAGATTGAACCATCACCAAACCACAGTATACACAATTCTAGGGGAAGGGAAAAGGGAAGAGAAGGATAATTGCTTTTTAAATATGTCTGACTTTCTTCATATTACTGTATGTAAATTTGAGAAGAAAAAAACCCAGTCTTCCTCCTGTGTTTCTTCTTTACTCTTAGTCACACTTCTGAAACCAGGTATAGTCCCTCCCACTCCCACCCCACAACAAACAATTCTCTGTGACAGTAGCTGAGTGTCATACAAATTAACTCAAATCTAACACGATGTACCTGGAGATAGTGTCAGATCCCACAGGTTAAGGGCTCAGCCCCACAAGTCCACTTCCCCCTTCAGATACCAATTACAAATCCAGGTTGCCACTTTTGCTTCTAACCAACTGATCATATATTGAAAGTTCCCACAGCCCCCTCCTTGGGTTTGATTAATTTGCTAGCATGGCTCACAGGACTCAGAAAAGCCTTTTACTTATTCTTTACCAGTTTATTATAAAAGGTACGCTAAAAATACGGATGAACATACAGATGGAAGACATGCATAGGGCAAGGTATGTGGGAAGAGGCAAGGAATTTTCATGCTCTCTCTGGATGTGCCACCCTCCCAGCACCTCCATGTGTTCACCAAACAAAAAGCTTTCCAAATCCCATACTATTGGGATTTTTAGGGAGGCTTCATCGTATAGGCATAATCAATTATTAACTCAAATCTTTCTGGTGACCAGCTCCCATGCAAGAGTCCATCATTAGAACAAAAGACACTGCTCTCACCCAGAAAATTCCAAGGGATTGGGGAACTCTGTGTCAGAAACTGGGGTCAAAGACCAAATATTAGAATAAAAGATTCTTCTAGTGCTCTTATTATTTAGGAAAGTACAAGGATTTTAGCAGCTCTGTGCCAGGAAGTAGGAACAGAGAACAATATGTATATTTTCTATTACCTTACAGATTATACCTCAATAAAATAGAGAAAATATCCATGACACAGAAAGGAGGGAAATACAGGTAGGGCAGCAGCCCTCACTCATGGAACTAATTATAATATTTATGACTTCTCCTCAACTCAATCCACATTCTCTTGTCACTGGCCAGCTCTTCTGTTGGTCTAGTGCTTTGTCAAGTGGTTTGTGGTATCCATTTTCATGAGATCACTAAATGACTCTTACTTCCTGGTGTTCATGTCCTGTGTGTCCCCTCCCACATTAAATAGTTCCTAGAATATTTTGGATTACTGGGATTAAGGCCTCTCCCAGGATAACGTCATCTGCTATGTCATCTGCTCTCATGCTTACCACTCTGGTTTTTACTTCTCTCTTTACTTTGCACCCTGGAGATTTCTCTTTATTCCTATAAGTTCAGTTGAGCATTCCCTTAAATTTTAGCTGACATTTCAAAGTGTTTATCATAAGAACATTTTCTGGTTTTCTAGTGTTCTAGATGACTGAAGTTGGAAGTCCCCATGTGTTTACTTATCTATCTTCCCCAACTCTGCTGCAAGCTCCATAGGGACAGGAGAGATGTTTTGATCATAATTGTGTTCTCATAATCTAGCATTGTACCTGGTACATAATAGACACTTATTACATGTTTGTCAAATGGACTATGTAACCAGAGAAGAAATGGATGCCATAATTGGACATACGTTGTCTCTTTTTGGAAGGAGTTGAGTGTATTTTTTATTTGCATGTGAGATTGTGAGATTACTATACTAATCAACTAATTAGTCATGTAATTAATTCATGAGAAGGCACATAGAAGACTTTTCCCCCATTTAACAAAATTCTCTTTCATAATTGTCTATTGCTGATAATTAAATCTTGAGACTTGCCTTTTAGATATCATCATTTGGCCTGCAAATATGGTTGTCATTTGAGATTACTTCTTACATTTACATTTTTAAACTTGAAAGTCTCCAGAGGAAGTAGAATTTGGTCATACTGACCTAGTTATGATAGTGACAGGACATGGACTTCTGCAGGTCAGGGTAAAAGGAACAAAATGTATTCATGTAAATATATTATTTGCATTGATATTTATAGAGCTTGTCCTTAAGTGGATGAATATTTTAGTGAACATTTGCATTGTTTAGAAGATGTGTCCCATAGTCTGTGGAGTTTGACTTTGTCAATGTCATGATCAAAAGAGAATTCTTGATTTTCTTTTTCCAGAGCTGCACTTGCCCCATAGACCCCTTTTCTGAAACTTTATCTGGTAGTTCAGGCCAAAACCCTAGGAAGCAACCTTGAATCCTTCTTTTCTGCCTATTCCCCAGCCCTCAGCCCACATACAATTCATTAGCGGTCCTATTGACTCTCCTTTCTAAAGGTATCCAGAATCCAACCTCTTTTTTGAAGTCCTATCTACCAAGTCTAAACCCTTATCATGTCTTCCTTAACCTACTGCAATGGCCCCTAACTCATCCGCCTGCTGTCGTTCTTGTCCCCACTATCAGCTCTTTGCACAACAACCAGAGGGAACTTTTCAAAATATAAATCAGATTATATCAGTTATATAATGATGGGCCAATTTAAAAGGCAA
Organism: Eidolon dupreanum; assembly: GCA_028627145.1. NCBI lineage: Eukaryota > Metazoa > Chordata > Mammalia > Chiroptera > Pteropodidae > Eidolon > Eidolon dupreanum. The sequence continues at coordinate 21,909,518 of CM053502.1, read as the reverse complement.
CTCGAAAACATAGCCTCCTTGTCATCCCTAGCCACACTATAGGAAACCAGGGGCTATCATAAAAATAGTATGACGTTCCATCACTAGAAAATAAAAAAAATTTTTTTTAAAAAAGGAAAATGTTGCTGTTATGGGAAGTTATAAATAGCAGAGCTTGGCCTAATCATCTTGGCTCTTCTCCATACTTCATTGTGAAGCTAAGACAAACAACCTCTGAGCAACCAGCATGAGGATGCTGGAAAAATAGTCATAAATAACCTGATGTTTTTCAGATAGGTTCCTGCTGTTCTACTTGCTTCTCTCATTACAAAGTTGACCTTTGATGAGCTAGTGAAAGGCTGGTTCCTATGATGACCCAGGGTTGCTGCTCTGATGTTATGCCATCACTCAGCAGGAATGAATATGGTGGATTTCGGTCCTTTTCAACAATGCCTTCCAGAAGGACCGATGGCCAGAAACACAGTGGACAGAAGAAAGTTTTCTAAGTCTCAGGCAGGAAGAGAGACATATTTACTATGATGCTAATGAAACAAGATTTAGTTCCCCTTCCTTGCAAGAGAGACTTCCAAGGCCCTATACCTAATTTTGTATCATACGTTGTATTCTTTTTTTCTTTAAAAGGACCCCACCTATTTGCAACCAAGTTTACAACCCCTCTTCCCAGAATTTCTGATAGCTACCAGGAAAAGGAGATTTAGGATGTTGATAATTTGAGGAGCTGGGAGAATAGAGCAGCCAATGCTGTGTCTCTGTGACCTTCTATTTTGCTGACCCCCTGAAAAACCTTCTGTGCTAACCCTTCCAAGTCACTCAACATCCATACCCCTAACTCAGCAATCATCACCTTTTGTCCTGCCCAAGAAACCTGGCAGATTGCCAGCTGTGTAGAGCTCTGTGAGATCTCACTGAAAAAGATAATCCTAAATATCTTGGTTATAAAACTGTATGTCAGTTTTTTTTTTTTTTAATCATTTCTTCTCCACAAAACAAGGAGAGACCAGTTTGTTGTAGGTAGTTCTACTTGGCCCACCTCTCTACAATCTAAGATATGAACTATGACTCACTCAAGTCCAGGAAGGATATATTTGAACTTCTCAGAACACAGCAGACTCTCTGACTTACTAAACTTAACTGTAAGTGAGACATTTAAACTTTGATCTCTGTGCCCAAGTTATGGATAATCAAAATGCTCTGAATTTTCATTCGTTCAGATAGCTGTCTTTATGCAAAGTTGTACAAAGTAACTGAACTAGTCTTAGCACTTCCAAGGTATAGCCCCTTCCTCTTCATCATCTCCAAAGAAAGACTCACTGAGTTACATTTTTAATAATATTTTTTTTTAGTGTTTAAGAATAATCATTATAAAAAGCACCCCATGAAACTATATCATCTTCAGACCCCACATAACCCAACTTTCACACTTCAGGTAGTGACAATTGAAGATTTCATTATTGAGAGACCTTAATTTCTACTTACAGATCAAGTTAATAAAAGATCAATATATTTCTGACTAAACTACGTATGCAAAATATTCCAAGTCTCCCAGCAATGTGGAGGTCAAGGTGACAATTCAAGTTTTCAGCCTGGCTAAAAAAAAAAAAAAAATCACTCTACTTCTAATACTACTTCACCTAATATTCTATGCCTCCTATTTATTAAGTATCATGTTACCAAGGAGGTTCATCAACAAATTTCATGACTGAACAAAGCTAACATTTTTTTTTAGGTTCTTATAACTGTATCATATGTAATGGTATTCTAAGAAGGGTGGACTCCATTAAATATAAGACCCCGAGTTGATGGGTCTAGATATATATGTTGCAGATTAGAAGGTGGGAAGAGCTAAATTGCTCTGCATAATAGAGGAACACAAATTTGGAGTACAGAAGGCAAAAAAGAGAGAAAGGAGAGGGAGATAGGAGCCAGCAAAATTCTGGAGGATTGGATGTATCTGGGGTTAAATGTCAGCGAGAAATCTGTAGAAAAAAATTTTAAGATCGGAGTTTTCCCTTATGCAAAGTTTAAGTGTATATCACTTTAGTGCAAACACTACTTTCATCTTTTCCCTGCCCCAGCACTGCTAATCTTCTATAATACCTATTACTTGAATGAATATTTAGCATGATTAGCTTTTGTAAAACTTGGAGAAAGAGGTGAGATCATACATGTGGAAGGAGTCAGGAGCCCAAAGAGATAACAAGAGGCTATAATCCCTGGGAATTAACATCATTCTTAAGGAATCTGTGGCTTTTCTCCAGAATTTGGGATTGGAGGTTAGAGGCAATTTCAAGTAATCTCAGAGGGTAGGGAGCTGGGCTACCTATAAATCCTGTGTGTTTGGCCTCTTCTTTTCTCATCCTACCAAGTGTGTCTTGAGATGGAAGAGGGACCTGGACATCACCCTTGTTCTGTCTCCATTGGGGTCCACTCATGTTGGCAGATCTTCTTTCCAGCCCACTAGTCTACAGTGAGGGCTGGCACTCAAGGCCTCTGAGCATAGCCTTGGAGATGGTGCAGTGTATGAGGTGCCCAGCCCACACTCCACTCACCAAACCTTCACCTTGGCACAGAGCCGCATCCACTCAGAGAGGGGGCGCCCTTTACTAACTTCCTCTATGGGACCCTGTAGGATAGAGGTGGCCCTGCTGCCACTGGCTGTGTCAGCTAACAGGAAGGGGAAACTTACCCCTCCCACACTTGTCTTATATAACATCTCACCTACCTTCCTCTGGAGGTTTATACAATTCTCCGTTCTTGAGTTTCACTAATTGTTCCTCCCTTAGCTACCTCACTCCTTCTATCCTAGTAATTTGCAAAGTTGCCTCTTTCACAGTGCAGTTAGGACTTCTATTTGCAATTCAGAACAATTGTATTTATTTCTTTGATCCTTGGCCTTCCAAACTGTGTTCTCTTAGGCCTGCTGGGAATAATGAGCAGGCCTGGTGAAGAGTCAGATACCTCTTAATGGATTCTCCTTTTTCTACACAGAGACAAAGGCCCTTCCAAAGCTTTGAAACTAAACCCTCAGACTCCTCCCGTTTGTGCTTGAACATGTTACATAAAAAAGAGCCTGGTAAAAGGAAGAAAGAAGGGGACAAAGAGTGTAGTTTTCTTTTTCTAGTTACAATTGTGTTAAAATTTTCTGATTTTTCTAAAATAAGTACACAGAGGCTCATGAAGGTTACATAACTTGCCCAAGGTCACACAACCAGTAAGTGGTGAACTGGAGGTCGATCCCATCCCAAGACTTCAGATTGCATATAGGGCTCTTTCCACTTTAGCTGAACTGTCCCTGGAAGGTTGAAGCTGGCTGCCAGGCCTGTAATAGAAAGAGATTTTCCTATAAGAATGGAGACATGTTACTGTCCTTTAGCCAGTGAAAAATATAGTGTAGGACCTAAATATCTCTATAGTCAAGAGAGCTAAAGTACCTAAGTACCTCCTCCTGAGATGTCTGCCACCTGTCCCCCAAGTGGGCCCCGCTATATTCCAAATATACGGTGCCTCTCAGTCTCTCTCTACCTCCCTCCTTCCCTCCCTCTCTCTCTCCGTCTGTCTCTGTCTCGGGGAGATCTGTAATTAGAATGAAGAGTGTCCAGTTCAATCTGGAAAAGTCACTTGAACCAGGAGATATATGTTTGGGAGCTATGCTTGGGCTGTCTTCTACCTGCCATATGGAACAAAAAGCCGAGCTGAACATCCCAGTCCAAAAACCTAATGGGCGAAGATGGTGATTTGTCCAAGACTTGAGAACTATTAAGAAGATAGTTATTCCCAGTTTCTGAGTTATTCCAAACCCGACACCTTTTTGTCACAAGTTCCACCAGATTCAACATGGTTCACTGATGTAGACCTCTGTTCAGCCTTTTTCAGCATCCTTGTAGACCCCAGCAGCCAGTATCTATTTACATTTACTTGGAATAGTCAGCAGTATACCTGGACAGTCATGCCTCAAGGGCTTACTGAGGCCCATTCTTATTTCTCCCAAGTATTCCACCAAGATTTAAGCATCCTCCAGTTCCCCCCAAATTAACTCTTTTATAATATGTAGACAGACTCTTGCTATGGTCAGTTGCCAAAGAGTTGTCCACAAAGGATTTCATTTATTTGTTACAGTAGTTAACTCAAAAGGAACATAAAGTATCTAAGGAAAAAATACAGTTATCTTTAGACATTGTTCATTACCTAGGTCATAGGAACCCTCCAGGAATCTAGCTATCTCCAAAAAGAATTAAGTTAATACAAGAATTTCCTAGGCCCACAATTAAAGGGCAGCTTCATGGATTTCAATGTCTGTCTGGCTATTGCAGGCTATGGGTTCCTAATTTTTCTTGATTGGCTTCTCTACTATATGAACTTACTAAAGTTTCAGTCCTTGAAATTTTATAAATGTGAGAAAATAAATATGAGGAAGCCTCTAAGATGAAAATGAAGGCTGCAAGAACCACCTGCCGTAAGGCTACCTAACTATTCAAAACCTTTTACCCTATTTGTGCATGAAATGACCAAGCCCTAGGAATGCTCATGTAAGAACATGACTTTTACTTACAAACTCCACATACCATCCAAAGTTTTCTTAGCTCTGAATCCACTGAACATTTCTCTACAAGCAGACTAACCTCTCATGAGATCCTTCTACTTTCACCACCTAATCTGCATCTTTTTTTTTCTCTTTTTGTTCTTATTAAGTTTATTGGGGTAACATTGGTTAATACAATTATATAATTTTGGGGTGTACATTATAATTTGACATCTATTTTTCTATTGTGTGATTACCACCCAAAGTCCAGTTTCATTCAGCTACCATATATTTGATCCCCTTTACCCACTTCACCCACCCCCTAACCCCCTATATTTGATCCCTTTTACTCCGTTTACCTCTCTCCTCCTCCCCAACCCCCTACCCTCTGGTAACCACTAGTCCATTGTCCATGTCCCTGAGTCTCTGTTTGTCCTGTTCATTTGTTGCTCTTAGGTTTATATCCCACATATAAGTGATATTATGTGATTTTCTACTTTTTCAGTCTGGCTTATTTCACTTAGCATGATTATCTCGAGGTCCATCCATGTTGTCACAAGTGGCAGTATTTCATCTCTTCTTATGGCTGAGTAATATTCCATTGTATATATGTACCACTGCTTCTTTAGCCAATCATCTATCGTAGGACACTTTGGTTGCTTCCATGTCCTGGCCACTGTGTATAATTCTGCTATGAACGTCGGTGTGCAAATATCTTTTTGGATATGGGTTTTCAAGTGTTTGGGGTAAATACCCAGTAGAGGAATTGCTGGATCATATAGTAGATCAATTATTAGTTTTTTGAGGAACCTCCATGCTGTTTTCCATAGTGGCTGTACCAATTTGCAGTCCCATCAGCAGTGTATGAGAGTTCCTTTTTCTCCGCATCCTCTCCAACATTTAATACTTGTCCTGTTGATTATAGCTATTCTAACAGATGTGAGATGGTATCTCATTGTGGTTTTGATTTGCATTTCCCTAATAGCTAGCGATGTTGAGCATCTTTTCATATGTTTGTAGGCCATTTGTATGTCTTCTAGGGAGAAGTGTCTGTTCAGATCTTTTGCCTATTTTTTGATTGGATGGTTTGTTTTTTTGTTATTATTGAGTTGTATGAGTTCTTTGCATATTTTGGATATTAGGCCCTTATCGGGGGCATTGCTTGCAAATATGTTCTCCCATTGAGATAGTTGTCTCTTTACCTTGTTGACGATTTCTTTTGCTGAGCAGAAGCTTTTTAGTTTGATGTAGTCCCGTTCATTTATTTTTGCTTTTACTTCCCTTGTCTTTGGGGTCAAATTCATAAAGTCCCCTTTAAGTTCAAGGTCCTTGAGTTTTGTTCCTATGTTTTCTTCTATGCATTTTATTGTTTCAGATCTTATATTCAGGTCCTTAATCCATTCTGCATTAATTTTGGTGTTTGATGATTGACAACAGTCCAGTTTCATTCTTTTGTAGACAGCCTTCCAATTTTCCCAGCACCATTTATTGAAGAGGCTTTCCTTTCTCCACTGTATATTTTTGGCTTTTTTGTCGAAAATTATTTGCCTGTATAAATATGAGTTTACTTCTGGATTCTCGATTCCGTTCCACTGGTCAGTGTGTCTGTTTTGCTGCCAATAACATACCATTTTGATTACTGTAGCTTTGTGGTATAATTTGAAGTTAAGCAGAGTGATGCGTCCAGCCTCATTCTTTTTTCTCAGGATGGCTTTGGCAATTCAAGATTTTTTGTGCTTCCATACAAATCTGATTATTTTTTGTTCTATTTCTTTAAAAAATGCCAATGAGATTTTGATAGGGATTGCATTAAATCTGTATAATGCTTTAGGTAATATTGTCTTTTTAACTACATTGATTCTTCCATTCCAAGAACACGGAATATTTTTTCATTTCTTTGTATCTTTTTCGATATCTTTTAATAGGGTCTTGTAGTTTTCATTATATAGGTCCTTCACATGTTTCATTAAATTTATTCCTAGGTATTTTATTCTTTTTGTTGCAATTGCAAAAGGAATTTTTTTTACACTTCTTTTTCTAATGCTTCATTATTAGAGTATAGGAATGCTATGGATTTTCGAACTTTGATTTTATATCCAGAGACTTACTATATTTGCTTATTGTTTCTAGTAGTGTTCTTGTGGAGTCTTTAGGGTTTTCTATATAGAGAATCATGTCATCCGCAACTAGTGAGAGTTTGACTTCTTCGTTTCCTATTTGTATGCCTTTTATATCTTTCTCTTGCCTGATTGCACTTGCTAGAACCTCCAATGTTATATTGAATAGCAGTGGTGATAGTGGACAGCTTTACCTTGTTCCTGATCTTAGAGGGAAGGTTTTTAGTTTTTCATCATTAAGTATAATGTTGGCTGAGGGTTTATCATATATGGCCTTTATTATGTTAAGATACTTTGCTTCTATACCAATTTTGTTAAGTGCTATGATCATAAATGGAGGCTGTATCTTGTCAAAGGCTTTTTCTGAATCTATTGATATGATCATATGATTCTTATTTTTTAATTTGTTTATGTGGTATATTACATTAATTGATTTGCATATGTCGAACCATCCCTGTGCCCCTGGGATGAAACCCACTTGATTGTGGTATATAATCTTTTTAACATGTTGCTGTATTTGGTTTGCTAGTACCTTATTTAAGATCTTTACATCTATGTTCATGAGAGACATATGGGTCTGTAGTTTTCTTTTTTTGTGTTATCTTTACCAGGTTTTGGTATCAGAGTAATATTGGCCTCATAAAATGAGTTGGGAAGTATTGCCTCCTCTTCGATTTTTTGGAAGAGTTCTTCTTTGAATGTTTGGTAGAATTCACTGGTGAAGGCATCTGGTCCTGGACTTTTACTTTTTGGTAGGTTTTTGATGATTCTTTCGATTTCCATACTGCTGATCAGTCTATTTAGATTTTCCAGATCTTCTTGATTCAGTCTAGGAAGATTTTATTTTTCTAAGTACCAATCCATTTCTTCTAGGTTATTAAATTTGGTGTTAAATACTTTTTCGTAGTATTCTTGTATGATCCTTTGTATTTCTGCAATGTCAGTTGTAATTTCCCCTCTTTCATACCTTGTTTTGTTTATTTGTGTCCTTTCTCTTTTTCTTTAGTGAGTCTAGCCAGGGGTTTGTCAATTTTATTAATCTTCTCAAAGAACCAGCTCTTTGTTGTATTTATTTTTTCTATTTCTTTTTTCACTTTCATTTTTTTGACGATTTCTTTCCTTCTGCTGACTTTAGGCCTCATTTGTTCTTCCTTTTCTAGTTTTTAAGATGAAGAGTTAGGTTGTATATTTGGGCTCTTTCTCGTTTTTGGAGATAGGCCTGTAATGATATGAACTTTCCTCTTATGACCATTTTTGCTGTGTCCCAAAAGTTTTGATATGTTGTACTATCATTATCATTCGTTTCTATGTCTCTCGATCTCTCTTTTTATTTCTTCTCTTACCCGGTTATTCTTCAGTAGCATGTTGTTTAATTTCCATGTATTTGTGGTTCTTCCTGATTTCCTTCTGCAGTTGATCTCTAGTTTCAAATTATGATCAGAGAATATGGTTGGTATGATTCCAATCCTCTTATATTTGTTGAGGCTATCTCCGTGTCCCAGTATGTGGTCAATTCTTGAGAATGTTCCATGTCCACTAGAGACGAATGTATGAGCAGCTGTTTTGGGATGGAAGGCTCTATAAATGTCAATTATGTCTAGTTGTTCTAATGTGTCATTTAAGGATGTTATTTCTTTATTGATTTTCTGTTTGGATCATCTGTCCATATCCGACAGTGGGGTATTTAAGTCCCCTACTACGATAGTGTTTCAGTCTGTTTCTCCCTTTAGTTCTGTTAGTAATTGCTTTACATATTTCTGGGCTCCCTGATTGGAGGCATAGATATTAATAAGTGTTATGTCTTCTTGGTGCATGATTCCCTTTATCATCATGAAGTGTCCCTCAGTATCTTCCTTTACCTTTTTTATTTCGAAGTCTATTTCATCCGATATTAGTACCACTACTTCCACTTTTCTCTGAATGCTATTTGCTTGAAATATCATTTTCCACCCTTTCACATTGAGTCTATATCTGTCTTTGGAGCTGAGATGTGTCTTCTGGAGGCAGTATATGGTTGAGTTTTGTTTTTTGATCCATTCTGCAACTCTGTGCCTTTTTATTGGTGAATCAGTCCATTTACATTTAGGGTGATTATTGAAATATGAGGTCTCTTATAGCCATTTTATCTTTTGCTTTCAGGTAGCTCGGTGTTTCCATTGTTTCCTTGTCCTTGTGTTTCTGTTTTCTTTATTTTGGTTGACTTTTGTGGGTTTTCCCTCTGGTTCTTCTTGTTTTATGTTATATACTTTAGTTATGACTCTATGGTGTATGGTTATCATTACAAATATGAAAAAGATATATATATATATATATATATATATATATACAGTTGTCCATTTTCTTCTGCATGTGCCTTATCTCCTTTCCCTTTTGCGAATTTGGATCTTTGAATCCTTCCCTTTTCAGTTATTGTTATCTCAATTTGTTTCTATGTATGCTGAGTGTTCATTGCTATCTTGCTATAGCAATTCTCTTCTTATTATTTAAGCTTATAATGCCCTGTTCTTAGTAAGGGTTACATTCCTCTGCTTCTATGTGCCTGATAGTCATTTTACTCCTAATTATGTGTTTTTCTTTTGTTATTTTGTTCTAGGTAAACTGATCCCTTTCAGAATTTTCTGTAGTGCAGGCCTTGTAGTGGAGAATTCCCTCAATTTTTATATGTCTGAAAAGGTCTTAATTTCTCCTTCATGTCTAAAAGAGAGCTTAGCTGGATACATTATTTTAGTCTAGTAGTTCCTTTCACTTAATAGTTTAAATATTTGATTCTATTCCTTTCTAGCTTGTAAGGTCTGTGCTGAGAAGCCTGATGATAATCTGATGGGTTTTTCTTTATATGTTACCATTTTCTTCTCCTTGGCTGTCCTGAGAATTCTATCTTTGTCACTGATTTTTGATAACTTTAATACATTTGTCTTGGCAAAGGCCTTTTTGGGTTGAGATAATTGGGTGTTCTGTTGATTTTTTGAATTCCAAGTTCCAGCTCATTCCTTAGATTTGGGAAATTCTCATCCACTATTTGTCTGAAAATGCTTTCTAGTCCCTGCTCCTTTTTCTTGCCTTTGGTAATGCCTATTATTCTTACGTTTCCTCTCCTGATGGTATCAGCTAGTTCTTGTATTTCTCTTTCATTATTTTTCATTTTTCGATTTCTCTCTTCTTCCTTCTTATTTATTTCTAGATTTCTGTCTTTGATATCACTGATCCTTTCCTCCATTTGGTTGACTCTATTTCCCAAGCTTGCTATTTCATTTTTCAACTCTCACAATGTGTTTTTCATCTCCAGAAATTGTATTTAGTTCTTTTTGAGGGTTTCATCTCCTTGCTCTGCTCACATAGCTGTTTTCACAATTTCTGAAATTGTTGATATGACTCATTTTGAAACTCACTGTTTTCAGAAGTACCATTCTGAATTCTCTGTCACTTAAGTCACATATTTCTGTGTCTATAAGCTCATCTTCTGAAGATTTTTCTCTTTCTTTCTGAGATGTCTTCTCACCTTGGTTGTTCTTGGTGTTTAACGGACTATTTCTCCACCTGGGTGTTAATGGAAGTGTATTCTGTTGTTTTTCCAGAAAGAAGATTTGTTATATAAAGGTCTCTCTTTAGCCTGCTACAAAGAAGGCGCTTTTCTTTTGGTTTCGAGTAGGTGGCATCTAAGCCTCTTGGATCCCTGCTTTATATAGAGCCTAACGTCTTTTATTTTCTTGTAGATTTAAATCACACTCGCTACTCTCAGTTTCAGTCCCTGTCAGTGTTAGCAACAGTTTTGGTAGCGCTTGCTCAGATTCTCCTGGGGCTCCGCAGTGATCAATCTCAGAGGGTATGGGGGGAGGGGCCCTCTGGGTTGGGGGTTGGGAGCTGCAGCTTAGCCTTGATTTTGCAACCAGGGCTGGTAAAAATCATCTGTTGTTTCTCTGCTGTCCAGTTCCTCATCTCTGCTCTCTGCCCTGATGACTGAGCCCTGCTGCCAGCTGTGTAGAAAAGTCCTGGCACTTCCAGACAGGGCTGATCAGGGAAGTCGCTGCACCTTCACCCCTCCCCCTCCTCCTGTGAGGAGCTCCAACAGCTGCAGCAGGCTGCTTCTTTATTTGTCGCAGTCCCCCGCCTGACACCCGGGGTTCTGACCGGTGGTAGCTTTTATGTGCAGATCCCATGCTCAGACGCTCAGACGTGCTGGAGTGAAGTTTGGGTGTTTTTTGTTGAGTTTTAGATGTTCAGCTTATTGTTGTTTCAAGGAGAGAGATCTGAGGACGTCTCTCACTCTGCCATGTTTTCCGAGAATTAATCTGCATCTTAAACATCACAATATTCTTAATCCAATTGCATTACAATCCCTTGCCTCATGAAGGTGAGCTCCATGACTGTGAGGTAATAGCATCCCATTTTGTAACAACACTATGTTCTGATTTAAAAGATACCCCTTTAACTAATCCTGATCTAATCTTGTTGATGAATCATGTTGTAAAACCAAAAAAGGAAATTACCAAACTGGATATGCTGTTAATACCCAATATGAACTATGTGAGAGGGCAAGTCTCCCACCAGCTGAATCAGCCCAAGGAGCAGAGCTCTGTGCCCTTACCAGAGCACACCAGTTATCAAAAGGACAAATTGTTAATATTTATACTAATAGCTGTCATCAAATTGAGGCACACACTAAAAAGAATGAATCTGAGTATCGGGGAAATGCCCTACCTGACTTTCATGCAAAGGCAGCAGCAACAGACTCTGTAAAGGTTGTGGCACACATGGATGAAATTCATTCTGCTTCTGCAAAAAATGTCTTCTTGTTGCCAGACTTGTCTCAGCCCCTTTCTTCCTGTTAAAGCCTTCCATTTTGTATAGCTCTTCAGAACTCCTTTCTGTCTGCTAGATGGGATGCTGCCCAATTTATGAATCATTGAATAAAGCCAATTTGATCTTTAAATTTACTCAGTTGAATTTGGGTTTTTTTTAGCAAGACTTTGAGGGGGCTATAGTAGTGACCCAGGTATGAGATGATGATTGTCTGGACTAGAATATTGGCAGTGAGGCTGTAGGGAAGTAGACAGATCTGAGAGATGTAGGATAATAAAATCAAGTTCAAAGAGTCAGAGAACCAGCTGGCCTAGGACTTGAGCAGCCATGGCAAAGACTTCAGCTCTGACTCTAAGCGAAATGAAGAATCCTTGCAGGGTTTTGACTAGAGAGGCATGAGCTGATCTAACTCACATTTTAAAAATGATCACTGGCTGTCATGTTGCAAATAGAAAGTAAGGACCAGGGTGGAAGCAGAGAGAACATTTAGGAGGCTGTTGTAATTATATAGGGAGATGGTAATTAATGGCTTGGACCAAAGCGGTAGTGGTGGTGGTGATGGTGGTAAAAAGTGATCATATGTGAATATGTTTTGAAGGTAGAGCCAACTCAGTTGGCTGATGGATCAATCAGATGTGGGGGCTTGAGGAAAATAGAGGTGTCAGGAATACTTCTATTAGTTTTGGCCTGAACGACTACAAGAATTAAATTGCCACTTCCTAAACTAAAATAAATCTGGGAGAGAAGGATGGGGGGAGCCTGTATTGGGAAGTAGATTCAAGGTTTTAGTTTTGATACATAAATTTTGAAATGCTAGTTAGTGATGTAAATAGAGACACCAAGTAGAAATTGAATCTGCATGTGTATATTCAAGAAAGAAGATGAGGCTGAATGAATAATTTGCAAGGTGTAGTGTATTTAAATCCATGGGACCAGAGGAGATCACCTAGGCCAATGATTCTTCACTGGAATGATCCACACACTAGAGAAAATTTTGGAAATTGCAGGAACATTTTGGATGGGGTCTGGGAGATGTCATGATGATTAGACTGAGGAGGCTTTAGTGGGTGGGGCCAGGGCTCCTGGACACCCTATAGCACACAAGACAATCCTGCACAACAGAAATTGTCCCACATTTCACATGATTTTCAAATGTTCTGTCAAACGTTCATTTGGTGAAAAATTGTTTATTATTTATCTAAAACTAGAGCTTAAATCTGTTCTCTACATAAACACACAGCATTTTTAATATGGTTTTAATATATACCTAGATTCCCAGGAATGCCACTTCCATGTCATTGATGGAAGAAAGTGCTTTGTCTTGTTTGGAAAATCAACAACACGGCTGCTCACTGTATTTAAGATGCCAGTCCAGTTCTCTTGGATCATTCTGCATGTGCAGCTTTAGCAGGTACGATGATTCTAGGAATGGCTGCAAGTGTCTAATGATTACATTAGAGCTTCTGCTGAAGTTTTGCATAACTTTTACATGTTCAAATATATAATTTTATGTATTAGTTTCCCCTTAGTCTCCTTGTATTACGTAAAATTAAATTTATTATTTTGGAAAAAATGTGTGTAGTTTGGGGTGAGAGGTAATCTGCATTTGCCCCTCCAGACTTGATCCACTCTCTGCTCTTCTGCACCCTGCTCCCTGCCCTAGGGAACCAACTTTTATGAATGGTATTGCCCAGTGGCTTCTAGTTGGGTTCAGCCAAAGGGAGATACCACTCCCTTCAGGCCTAGGGATGGCAGGCACCCTCTCTAGTACTCTCTCATTTATTACTGATTCTCTTAACTTTACCCACATCTTTGTCAATAATCCCTTCATTAAACTGGTCTCAGTTGGATTCAGCTTCAGTGTGCCATCTATTTCCTGCCAGGCCCTAACTAATACGGTAGTTACATTATTTATGAATTTTACTTCAGGACAGTAAAGAGCAAATTATAAAAGATTTGTTATAAAAAGGGAGTAAATCCAGAATGTGGAACACTCCACAGAGCTATTGAACCAGTTTCTGCAATATATTAATGGTATGAAAAATATAGAGATGAGAAGAACTACTAGACTTAAAAGATTGAAAGGGCACAACAACAAAATGTAATGTGTACACCTTGTTTGGATCCAAATTGGAACAAACCCAGTGTAATAAGACATATCTGAGACTTTAGGGAAGGTGTAATTATGGGCTGGATATTAAATATTACCAAAGAACTATTTCAAATTTTGTCAGGTATGGTCATGACACTATGGCTTTCTGAGAAAATGGTTCATGTCTTTAAGAAATGCATACTAACGTATGTAGGAATGAAATGACATGGTGTATAAGAGAGACTATTCTAGGACTTGACTACAATAGGACCCAGGCCAGAAGGGAGAGATTGCTTACTGAAAACCCCCTTTAGGGACATCTGATTGTAATTGATGTTCATTCTGACATAAATCAGCACCCCTCCCCTGCCTCCCACTCATCCTGGATCCTGGAACAGGCCATTGTCCTGACCTGATCAAGCATGTAAAGTAATTTGCACACTAGTAGTATTCACATCCTGGTACTGATGACTGTTCCCCTCACCCTACCCATTTTACCCTGTATAATTCTTTGGTGCCTGGCAAGCTGCAGGGGGATTAATTTCATCTTGTAACTGCCCAAGATATGCATTGTAAGTAAGTCTCCCTTAATAAACTCTATTGATCACCAAATGGAGTGGAAAGCCTCATTCCTTGGTCTTTTCCTATCCTGTTTATGGAGGTAGATTTTCAGTCTCCGGGCTTTTCTCTGGGTCTGCATGTATGAACACATGGTGTCTGGGATTTGCTTTAAAATAGTTTTGCAAAAAAAGAGGGGAAAGGGGTAAGAAGAAGAAGAAGAAGAAGAAGAAGAAGAAGAAGAAGAAGAAGAAGAAGAAGAAAGGTAGATAAAGCAAATGGGAATATTGTTAATAGGTATATGGGAATACATTATATTGTTCTACTTTTGTTTTTATATTTGAAATTCTTTATGATAAAACATTTAGAAAATAAGTTAGGTTAAATTAAAATGGAACATTGGATCTGATAGGGGCATCTACTAAGGCAGGAAGTATAGACAAGGGGTCTAAGACTGGGTCCTGGGCACTCCAGGTAGAGGTTTTGAAGATGGGAGGAAAAGCCATTGAGAGAAGAAAACAAAGTGAATGTTTCAAGATCATTTGGGCTGCAGATGGGGCAAGAAAGCGGGCAACTGAAAACTGACCATTGGATTTAGTAACGTGGAAGTCACTAGCGACCCTGACAAGAGCAGTTTTGGTGTAATGGTGGGGACAAAGCCTGACTGGATTAGAATCCAATCATCTCCCTCTCTAGATACTGTCTCTTTTCTCTGGTCCCTTTGCAACATTCTGTATGGCTAGGGTAAGAGGATTAGAGTGGGTTTAAGAGTGAATAGGAATAGAGAAAGTAGAAAGAGAATACAGTCAAAATTTCAAGATGTTTTCCTATAACGTGCATTAGAGAAAGGTGGTAGCTAGAAAAAAAGTGTGAAATCAGAGGAGGGATTTTGTTTTTAAGATAGGAGATAGCATGACATGTTTGTAAGCTGCTAAGGATGACTCAGTAAAGAAGGAAAAATAGAAAATGCAAGAAAGAGAAATAAAATAATTGTACAAGGAATGTGCTTGAACAGGGGAGTGGAGATGCTGGTGGGCAGGTTGATGTGAATATAGAGGTTCTCTTCTGATTGCTTTTCTAATGAAATAAGAAAAAAGATCATCAGTTGAGAGTGAGGGTGGAGAAGAGGCTTCAGAGACTGGAGGAGACAGAGGACATGAAATAGTTGGTTAAGAGAGGGAGAAAAAATGGACTAAGGAAATGAGTGGCATTACAGGTCCATTTATAATGGAACTGGTCAAAATCATTGTATATTTTTCTCAACCATGTTGAGCCTGAGATTTCGATTTAAAAAGGAATATCCAGGAAAGATCTATAGAGGGAAGAGGGGGCAATAAAGTAATGATAATGAAGTGACCATGGACCCTAAGGTAGGTAAGTAGGCAAGGTGAAGGGCAATAAACAGGTGGTAGGGTCAATGGGTTGGATGTTCTGAAGAAGTTGAAAAATTATTGGATTCAGGATTCTGAAGAAGTTGAAAAGTTATTGGATTCAGGATACTAAAGAGCCAGAAAGATAAATGGTAATGGTCAAAGAATGGGATGCTTAAAATAATCAAAATACTAGCTTGAACCTGAAGATCAATGAAAATGTTTTTTAAATTAGGTATGGGGACATCTCATAGAATTAATAACTGAATTTAACAAGATTACTGGATACAAGGTCAATATACTAAACAAATGTATTTCTATATACTAGCAAGAAACAATTGAAAAATTAAACTTACAAAACAATATTGTTTATAACTGCATGAAAAATAATAAATATGTAGGAATAAATCTATTTAAAGGTGTGTAAGATCTCAGCATTGAAAACTACGACCTCAGTAAATGGACAGATATTCCATGCTCATGAATTGGAAGACTCAATACTGTTAAAATATCAATTTTTTTCCAGATTGATAGCCTCAGTGCAATCCAATCAAAACTCCAGCAAGCTCTGTGAGTGCACTTGCGCGTGCATGCGTGTGTGTGTGTGTTTGTGTATGTAAATTGACAAGCTGATTTCAAGATTTGTATAATAATCAAAAGACCTAGAATATCTAAGAACTCTTGATGAAAAAAAAGTTGGAGGACTTATATCACCAGATTTCAAAATTTACTCTAAAGCTATAGTAATTAATACAGGATACTTTTGGAGTAACGATAAACAAATAGATCCCTGGAACAAAATAAAGAGTCTAGAAATAGGCCTACACACATATATTCTCTTGATTTACAGCAAAGGTGTCACTATAATTAAATAGGGGAAGGATGACCTTTTAATAAGTGATGTAAGATATGTGTGGAGAGAAATGGACACTGACCCTTAACTTAAACTACACACAAAAATTAATTTGAGATGAATCATAGACCACAGTATAAGAACTTAAACAAACTTCGAAATAAAAACATAAGAGAAAATTTTTATATTGGGATAGGTAAAGATTTTTCAATCAGATCACAAAATGCACTCAACTATAAAATATTGATAAATTGTATTTAATTAAAATTAAAAACCTCTAGTCATTAAAAGAGATCATTAAGAATGCAAATAGGCAAAATATAGACTGATAAAGAAATCATATCCAGAATGTACAAAAAACTCTCAAGAATCAATAAGAATAAGACAAACATTCAATTCAGAAAAGCAAAAGACTTAAGCATTTCTCAAAAGAGGACATTTTAATGGCCAATAAACATATGAAAGAATGCTTAAAATAATATCTTAAAAAAATGCAAACTAAAACCATGAAATAACTTCATACATTCAGCAGATGGGCTTTTTAAAAAAACTGTCATCATCAAGGGTTGCTGAGGATGCAGTGTAACTGGAACTCTCATATGTTATTATTTGGCAGTTTCTTATTAAGCCAAACATACACCTACACTATGATCCAACAATTTTACATCCAGACATATACCCAAGAAAGATTAATTCATATGTTTATCAGGGGACTTGTACAGAATGTGCATAGCAGCTTTATTCGTACTAGCCAAAAATTGGACAAAATCAACATATCCATCAACAGGAGAATAAAACAATTTACGGTATGTTCATAAAATGGAATATCGCTAGCAATAATCAAAATGAAAAAAACTGCTAAGACAAAACAATACAGATGCATCTTAAAAACATGCTAAGAGAAAGAAGCCAGACATAAAAGAATACATACTATATAATTCTATTCATAAGAAGTTCAAGAATAAGCAAAACTAATCTGTGGTGATAGAAATCAGAATACAGTAGTCCCCCCTTATCTGCAATTTCTGCAGTTTCAGTTTCCTGCAACCATAGTCAGAAAATATTAAGTGGAAAATTCCAGAAATAAATAATTCACAAGCATTAAATTGCATGCTGTTCTGAGTAGCGTGATAACATCTTGAGCAGTCCTGATTTATACCATGAATACATGAATCATCGCTTTTTCCATTGTATCCACACGATATACATTCCCTGCTTATTAATCACTTAGTAGCTGTCCTGGTTATCAGATCAACTGTCACGGTATCAGAGTGCTTGTAACCCCTATTTTACTTAATAATGGCCCCAAAGTGCAAGAGCAGTGATGCTGACAATTCAGATATGACAAGGAGAAGCCATAAAGTGCTTTAAGTGAAAAGATGAGTACAATACAATAAGATATGTTGAGAGTGAGAGGGACTATACTCACAAAAATTTTATTACAGTATTTTGTTGTAATTGTTCTTTTATTATTGTTTATTGTTGTTAATCTCTTACTGTGCCTAATTTATAAATTAAACTTTATCATAGACATGTATATATAGGAAAAAACATTATATATAGGGTTTGGTGCCATTCATGGTTTTGGGCATCCACTGGGGGTCTTGAAATATATCCCCAGCAAATAAGGGGGTTTACTATACTGGTTACCTCTAGTGGAATGGGTATTGATTAAATGGAGCACAGGAAACCTTCCAAGAAGATGGATATGTTCTATATCTTGAACTAGGTGGAGGTTATATGGTGTACAATTGTTTCTCAGTATTCTAGGGGGATTGGTTCCAGGACCTCCATGGATAACAAGATCTGAGTATGCTCAAGTCCCTTAAATAAAATAGTATAGCATTTGCATATAACCTATGAACATCCTTCTGTATACTTTAAATCATCCCTAGATTACTTGTAATACCTAATACAATGTAAATGCTATTTAAATAGTTGTTACACTGCATTGCTTAGGGAACAATGACAAAAAAAGTCTACATGTTCAGTACAGACACAACCCTGCGACCATCATTGGCCTAACTACATAGTACATGTCAGCAACAATGTAACTTTTTTCAAATATTTTTAATCTTCAGCTGGTTGAATCCACAGATGTGGAACCTACAAATATGGAGGGCCAACTGAATGCATATGGAAGTATTGAACTATTTGGTTAAGATTTGTACATTTTCCTGTATGAAATTATACCTTACTAAAATAATTTAAAATAAGGAGTTTCTTTTTTAATTACAAAAGCAAAATAAATTCATTCTTTTTACAGGGAATAAAAATAAGTGCAACTAGAAGAATGAAACCAAGCCCTGAATCTATTTCTGGCGACATGGGTCTTTCTTCAAGTTCCTGCAGGTATGAGATGGGACAGAGGGAGAGGGCGTTTTGTGCCTATGACAAAGGGCGGATCCAGAATCTGCGAAGGCAGCCATAGGACATAGTTTCCATTCAAGATAAGGAAGATCTTTTTTACACCTTTCTCCAGAAATGAAATAGGCTGACTTGAACCATAACAAGTTATCTGCCAGTGGCAGCGTGTAGGAGTAGATAGCTGCCAGCCACAAGGCAGGGATGTTGTAGAGGGCATCCAAGCATCAGGTAGGGTTAGATTAGACAACCTAGGTCTCTTCCCTTGTGTCCTCGGCCACTGGTTCTCTTTAAGAAATAACAGGAAGTGGAACAGTTCCTCTCACATACTGCATTGTCCCTTGGTGTTGACTGCTGGGGAACAAGCTCTGAAGTCTAGACTCTGGTGGAAGTGAAAGAGGAGGGAAAGACATAGGACAAGAGTATTGGTCCTTAAGAAACTGAAAATTTGGTAAGAAACAATAAATACTCTGAGACCCAGATTCCATCCTCTTTTGCCTCTGATTGTGTACTTTGTATAACTCCCTTGCCCTCTTCTGAGCTTGGAGGCTAGGGCAGGTGGTTCCCCTGCCTTGCCCAATACAGACATCCTCTGAGGCTGCATGGGAGTCATGAAGAGGAAGGTATTGGTATGAATGACTGTAATTTTAGGGAGAGACATTAGAGGCTCCAGGTCTCATTCCTCATTTCTTATAAACCACTAGAAAGGCAGACCTGCTCCCTCCCCTCTTCGCTAACCTTAGGTCACCCCAAGACATCCCAGACTCCCCGCAAGCTATTCAGGTCATCTTAGAAAACTTTGGGGTGTGGTCCCAGTCCACCCAACCTAGGTCAGTATCAACTGGATTTCTGCTAGACAGAAGGTAATTTCCTGGTTGGTGAGCAATCAGAGCTTACTCTGGGCTGGGCCTCTTTGGGGCCTCACTCCAGAAAAGGCCTTAGGCCATAAAAATCAGAATTTCCTTGATTGCCCTGGTGATTTGAGGCCCACCCTGCCCTACTCAGCTGCCCTGGAAGAAAGGGGAAAGCACTGGATCTTGTTCAAAACACCTTATCTGACTCTCTACCTCATCTGTCATACCTCTTTCCTGCCTCCCCTCTTTGGGTTACAAATAAATGATAGCAAGTAGGCAAATTCACAAATATAGAATCTGCAAATAATGAGGATCAACTGTATATTGTACTGACTGAGAGAGACTGGAGGAACCTCTGACTCTGCCTGGAAGAATCCAGGAAGACTCCCAAAGAGATGATAATACTTTGGCTGTGACCTGAAATACAGAGAGGTCCAGACAGGGGGCCTGTAACCAAAAACTAAGTCATGTGGTTTGACAAAGAACTACTTCTTTCTTATTCTTAGGTATTTTGTTGATCTCATAAATGTGGTCGTCTCTTTCATAACATTTTAACTACACTAATACAGTAGCTACTAATCACATGTGACTAGTATGATTGAGAAACTAAATTTAAAGTTTTATTTAATTTTAATTATTTTAAATGTAAATTCAAATAGCCACATGGAGTAGTGGTTATCATGTTGAACAATGCGGTTTTAACTGATAGCAGTTTTGTATATATAAAGGGTATTGATTTTTGTATATTAATTTTATACCTCATTTCTTACTGAATTTTCTTGTTTATAGTTGTTTTTCAGTTGATTAATTTGGTTTCTTTTGGAATACAAACATATCATTGACTAATAAAGATAATTTTAACTATTCCTTTCCAGTTTTGATTTTTCTTGTCTAATTGCATTGACTATGTTAAAAAGAAACAACAGATCCAAAATGGAGTCACTTGTGGTAAGCCTCACCAAGACTTAATACTTAAACCTAATTGCAATTTTAGCCTCTCCCAGGAGTAGAATTTTAAGCCAATCAGTCTGGAATTTTTTGACAACACTAGTGAGGTAATCTACCTGGTAAGACCCCCTGCCTTTCCCTAAGGGAAGGTAACCTTGCCTGAAATAACCCACTTTTAATTTCCTTGTCCCACCTCCTTTCTGCCTATACAACCCTTCTATTTTGTACAACTCCTTGGAGTGCCTTTCTGTTTATTAAATGGGGTGAATCATTCAATAAAGCCAATTAGGTCTTAAAATTTACTCGGTTGAATTTTTGTTCTTTAAAAGCTAATACCTCCAGTTAAAGGTTATGTCGTCATAGTGGTGAAAGTGTGTATTCTTGTTCCTGACTTAGTGGAATTTTTGTGTGATTTCTTCTTTTTTATATATGAAAATGATACAAACAGGTGACAAATGAGTTGTTCTGTCCCCCAAGCTTGCTGCTCCTCCTCTGATCCTCCGTGTATTACTAAGTTGAGGCACCATTCTGTTTCCTAAGTTAGAAATCTAGGCATCACCCTCATTTTTCTTTCTCTCCCCCTCCCTCTTTGTTACCCAGGTCAACCAGCTGTCAAATCTGTCTTCTTTCCACTTCCGCTGCCACCACCCCAGTCTGGTACTTTTCTTTGCCTAGGAACATTGTAAGAGCAGCCTCTACTCAGTCATCCTGCTTCTACTTTCACTTCCTTCAGTCCTTTCTCCACAAAGCAGATGATATGGTCTTGCTAAACTATTTGTTGATGTGAGAGCATCCAAACAATTTTTAATCAGAATTTATTTGAGCCAAAGTGATGACATCTGCCGGGAAGCAAGATCTCAAATGCTCTGAAGAATGAGTTTTGCAGTTCTTTTATACATTTGGAATTAAGGAGAGAATGAAAGAAGATTACATGACCTGGGAGAAAGTAACATGGAGATTACAGATAATTAAGATTACATGCTCCCTTGAGGGTGGTTATGGCTTCTAGAGGTCTGAAAAAAAGAATTACTCTGGCATTTGGAAGATGTGTTAACCTCTTTGCACAAGAACAATAGACAGGGCTTGCTAAAGGTAAAGTTTCACCTGGGCCCACACCATGACTTGCTCAATTAGGAATTTTATGATCAGATCTCCCTGTGAGGTAACATTCAGTCAGGTTTATTTCCAAGCCCCTGTTTTCATCCACATCTTGATCTAGCATATGACTCTCCTACTTAAAACTCATCAATGGCTTCTCTCTGCTCTTAGGATAAAGATCAAAATGCTTAACATGGCCCACAAAGCCCTGCACCATCTGTCTTTGCCTTTGTTTTTTAAAAAAATGTAAATCACATTTCTATTTAAATCTTTTCAATGGCTTTTGGCTGCTCTCAAAATAAAATTCAAACTCTCATTGTGGGCCACAAGGCCCAAGATGACCTGGTTCCTGTATACCTCTCCAAATTCACCTCATACTACCTACCCTCTTGTTCACTACACTCTGGCCACAGTTTTCTTTCAGTACTTGAAAAGCACCAAGCTCTTTTCTATCTCCAGATCTTTGCACTAGCTGTCTCCTCTACTTGCAGTACTTTCCTGGAAGCTCTTCAAATGTCTGCTAATTCTCCTCTTTTGTGATTCAAGACAAGTGTCACTTTCTCTGAACTTTTTGTCAATTTAAAATATTCTCCACACAAGTTTCCTCTATTACATCACCCTACTTCTTTCTTTCATGGTGTTTATTACAATCTGAAATTATCTTATTTATATGTCCCTTTATTTGTCATTGATCACCACTGAGAATGTAAGCTCAGAGCCTAGCTGGTGCATGACACATAGTAGGCCCATTTGTTTGATAAATGGATAGTCAATGTCATCAAACACATCTGGAATTCCTTCTTTGCAATGTTCAAAGATGTTGCCCCTTTCTTCCAGCAGGTGGAGCCAAAGCCACATCTGGTCCTTAGCAGGGATTTAGTGGGGAAGGGTGGGGAGGATTTGCTGAGGGGAGCAGGACTGAGTCAAGACGGGGAGGCAGGGTTTTTGCAGTAATGCTGGATCCAAGCATAGAGGGAAGTCAAGACGGCACTTCTCCCAAAGGATGAGTAGATATGAGATGTCCAGAAGAAACCTGGAATAGCCAATGACCCAAGGAATTTCTGGGATCCAAGACTACTTTCCCACTTCCCCCTCCTGTACCAACCCCAAACCATCCCCCAATCAGCAAGCGGTCTTTGAAAAGGAAAGCAATTTTCCGTTAGCATGAAACTAGAGGCGAGGATTTTCAATTCCAAATCATTGTCCAGCTGGGGGAAACTGAGGCCAAGAGAGAAGCATCATAGTGGGTCAGTAGGAATTGAGCCTGGCACACAAAGCCCTCTGGTCATAGCTCATATTTATTCAGTTCCACAAGCCCCACCCCACCCACTATACCTGGCCACTTGGTGTGGGAGACCACAATGAAGGGGGCATGGACTCTCAGAGTTGCCCCAAGGGGTAGAGGGGCAGTAATGGCTTTAGAGAGGCATGCTGGAGCCAAGACATATTGGACTGATATCTGCCAATGGAGCCAGAGGCCAGAGATGTATTCCAGGGCTAGACAGGTGGCCTGCAAAAAGGGCTGTATCTAGATCTGGGGTTGGAGAGGTCGGCAGGGGTCTCAGACTTCCTCCTGAAGGCAATAGGGACTCACAGAAGGGCTTCTAAACAGGAGAACTACTTGGTTGTTCTTGATAGTTTGCAGAAAGAATATGAGATCAAAGACAGAGACCAGTGAGGATGCTGGTATAATTATCCAGGTGAGGAAAGATAAAACCTGATAAATGTAGGCATCAGAAAGAAACAAGCTTAAGTGGTTTAGGAAATTAAAAAATTTTTTTAAGAAATAAGACTTGGTAGTTATAATTGACTAATTGAATCAATATTTATTAAGTGCCTATTAGTAACACTTTATAAATTTTAAAAAGTGGTTTGGCAGAACTTCATTAGCAAAAAATGGAGCCCCACACCCAAAGTCAAAACCAAGCCTAAATAGTCTAAATGCTTCTCTCTCTGGGCTTCATTTATCCATCTATAACTTAAAGAGGTTGTACTTGTAGCTTCTGATCCTGACTGCTTTTATGGAGCTTGGCTTAAATGTATGAAACCCAGCAATATACAGGGATAGGCTCCTACTGGCATGTGAGAGCCAAATATTAACTTTTCAGGAATTTTATGAGATAGTACTGTTGATAACTTGAAACTAGCTATAGTGGAAATATTTACACCATGGAAATAGGCAAATGCTACAAACTAGGCCTTCCTCCCTCCACCCCCTGTCACCATCCTCACCTCCAGAGATGGTTTTCACCAGCACACTAGTGAGACCCCTCTTCAACTGACATACAGTACACACCTGGACAGGTACATTCTCACCCTCTAACACTGTCATTAACAGTTGTGGAAAAAGAATCACAGATCTCTAGGACCCCACAGGGCCCCAGTCCCAAAGAATCTGCCCCAGCACGGCCAGGCCCACATGCTCAGGCATGCACAGAGCGGGAAGCACAACGTTCCAGGCAGATCAACCATCTGTCTGACAGTAGATTGGTTGTTCTGAGACACAGGGGAGTGAACGTTGGTGGTTAACATACTGGAGTCTCATCAACCTGAGATGGAGTCTTATAGCCCCAGATCTACATGCAACTATTCTTGCAGGCCATCTGCCTGACCCTGGAATACACCTCTGGCCTCTGGCCCCACCGGCAGACATTGGTCCAATGCGTCTTGGCTCCAGCATACCTGTCTAAAGCCATTCCTGCCCCCTTGCCCTGTGGGGCAGCTCCACTTAGGTCACTCTTGGCTATGTGATGTTAGCGAAGTTCTTGACACTAGAGCTCAGTTTCCTCACCTTTAAAATAGGGACAAGTTCTGAGTTAGCCAAATGGTTTCTAGGATTAGGTAAGAATACCAGCAAAGTGAATGTAAAGCCTTCACACCGTGCCCGGTAGAAGTAGGTGTTTAGTAAATGTTAACGAATGCTGTTATCACACCTCCAGATATATTCTGCCCAGCCAGGGCCCCTTTGGCTCAGTGCTCCCTCTCACTACCTGAATTTTGGCACAGAAGGGCTCAGTGAGTGGCGAAGGACAAAGAAACAGGCAACTTCATTTTCCAACTTTTATGAAAATTAATAACATTAATAGCTCACAGACATATATATATACATATATATATATACACACATGGCTATGTACAGTCATTAAGTTACTAATTAGTCTCCATATAAAATGTTTCTACATTAGTGTTCTGGGCTAGGCCCCATCAGTCCTTGGCATATTCACAGTAGCAGTCCCAGGGCTTGGCCCCACGGGTTGGGAGAGAGGAGGCAGGAGGCTGTAGGAATAGCTCACCCCAAGGTGGGCACAGTTGTTATCATGGGCTGTTTGCTTTCAAGTCTTTGGCTCCCTTCCTGGCACCTGGAGATCAGCTGTTCAGTGAGTGGGCAAGAAGACCTGGATTTCTCATATGGCCTAGTGATGCATGCCCTATGCATGGTGGCTTCAGGTAACAAAGCAGGTCCTAGAGGATGCTGGCCAGCTCTGTAGAGTCTGTGTCAGAGCAGCCCGAGCTGCTGGCCTCTTCCCTGCAAGAACCAGAGGAGACGGGTTGGAAGAAGCATCCTTATCCTTACCCTTACCCTGCCCCCACCTGCCTCATTCTTCAGGGATCTTGGCTCTGCAGTCTTAGCCAGCTGTTAGCAAACAACAGGCCACAGAGTTTGCTCACTCCTACTCTCAGCCCAGAAACTGCTGGTTGTTCCGTACTGTTCTTGCTGCCCACAAGACATCACAAGCCCCAGGACTATGCTCTGGCCTGGGCTGGCTGATGGGCTGGCATGACTCATTCCACCCTACCCTCTGGTCTCCTGAAAGGCAGGGCTCGGGCCACATCTGAGGTCCTGTGTGCCAGTAGAGCCATGAAGAGTGCAGGCTGTGGAGTCAGAACGCCAGGGTTCAAACCCAGCTCTATCCTTTATCAACTGGGCCAGTCACTCTTCCTGGTTAAGCCTGTTTCTTCATCGCAGAGTGGGAATCATAGGACCCTGTGACACCTAGGGTTGTTGGAGGACTACAGGAAATCATGAATGCACATTCTCTAAAACGTAAACTCCTTGAGAGCAGGGATTTTTGTTTCATTCACTAGAGCAATATCTGCCCAACAGTAGGCTTCCAATAAGCATTTGTTGAATGAATAAATGAAGAACCACTTGGTACAGTGCCTAGAATGCAGCTAAGTGTTCAAGAAATGTCAGCTGCCACTATTATAACTCAGCAAAGGGAAAGGGCAGAGGAGGAGCCATCAAGGGAAGATGTATGGGAGGAAAGTCGACATGGCCACTGGAATCACAAGCTGAGGACTTAGAATGGATGATGCTCCTTCCCCACCTCCCTGTCCCTTTCCCGCTCTCACCTCAGAGCCTGCAGTGCCTTCTTGTTCTGCCGCCGCTTCTCCTCATCAATGGGGTACAGCTTGAAGAGCAGCAGGCCTAGTAGGATGAGGACTATGGGAGCCATTGTCACCAGCATCTTCAGTGTAAACCTGACACGTGCTGGCTGGGAGCAGACACGGGTCTGGTACCCAGCAAAGCTGTGAGACCCAATGGGAAGAGGAGTGGTGAGAATGGGTTACCTGGGGCCTGTACCTGCCCAGCACTGCCCCACACCCCCACCCCACTCACTCAAGACTGAGGGTAGAGATGCCCAGTGAGACTCCAGAGGCAAACTTGGTGAAAAAAACATAGAAGGAGAAGAAGATGGGCTCAGTTCCATGGGAGTGGGGCTGCTTCAAGTGGAAGTCATCAATGACGTCAGGCAGCATGGACCTGTACAGAGTGGTAGCAACCATGAGAACCTACCCACCTAACAACCCAGGTCCCTGATAGCTCATCTGGCACCCCTGTGTCAATAAGAAGAGGTGTCCCTCTGGGAGTCTGCAGCCCCATGGTATACATCTCAGTGAGGAGATGGCAAATTCATATGAGTAAGAAAAGAAGGCTCCTTCCTCCATGATGTAGCCCCACTTTAGGTACGCAGCTAGGCGAGCAGAGTGCATACTGGATTTAAGCCCCCATTTCCCACCCCGATTAGATATTCTTACAATTTACAGCCTGTACAACTGTATAGGGAAGACCTGCCCTACCTGCCATCAACAGAATGGCCTGCAAGAGAATTCTTCCCAAGGAGCTTCAGAAGTGGGGGGTGGGGGACTGAGGAACATAGCCAGTGTGCCTATATACCTACCAAGGTAGTAAGAAGGCGGCTGCTACGCTGATGCCAGCTGCCACGGCTACCACGTATGTGACAATCAGGTTACTCTCCTTTAGGGCCATCAAGATGAGAAATGGCACTGCTGACTAGGAGAGGGGTGCAGGAAGATGAGACAGCTGGGAGACTTCCACCAGCAATCCCCAGCCCAGCCCAGGTGCTACCCCTTCAGCTCCACTCACTGAGATCCCAATATATACAGCCGTTTTCTTGCCAAACCGAGTTAGGAACCACTGCCAGACAGGAATGGTGAATGTAGCTGAGAGCTGTGGATGAACAAAGGAGGTGAGGAAGATGGGTTAGAGCCATTGAACCCCTCCTGCCCTTTCCAAGACCCCAAAGGTCTCTCAGCCCTGCCTGAGAGCAGCCAGAAGATATAATCTGGTCAGTGGAAAATTGACAGGCACCTTTGATGGCTCCTAAGAGAGGCTGAGAGTGGGTCCCAATCTCATCTGCCTTTCCTGAGCACAACTGAGCCAAAGTTCTAAAGTTCCTGGCCTCCGCCCCTTCACTCTTGCTATGCTCTCCACTTGAATGTCTAACCCCAAACTCTTTCACTTTTTCCTTCCAGTGTTACTGAGATATAATTGACATGTAACATTATATTAGTTTAAGGGTACAACATAATGACTTGATATATGTACCCAAAATCTTTTCACAGTCCTACCTAAGCAATTGTAGGTCAGACCCAACCAAATATTCTGAGAAACCTCCCTCATATCTTCATAACCTTGAGTCAGTCTGGGAAACATCCTTTGACTCTCCAAAAAACCATCCCACATCCTATGCCACTTCAGCCCCGGCTTCCCTCCCACTCTTGGGGACCCCCACGCACCATGATGGCCAGGAGCAGATTCTGGAATTCGTTGCGGAAGCCCAAGGTGTAGGTACAAAATAAAGCGAAGTTCCCTTCCACCAGCTGGGGGAGGGGATGGGAATGGGAAAGGAAACACAGGAAAGATGTGATGTTAGTGGTGAGCCTCCCTAAGACATTCTCCGTGCTCCAGGGACCTCAGATTACTCACCCCCGGCTCTACCTGTAATATCCCAAGTCCTCAGCTTACCCCCTCCCAGTGCACAGCGCCCCCAGGCTGAGCACGTCAGGCCCCCCACTCACCATGAAAGCCAGGGAGGTGAAGAGGAAGCCAGCAATAAGCTTGATATATGGGCCGTGGCTCATGACCAGCCGGAGGCCCCGAAAGAAGGACATTGGCTCAGCCTGCTGAGTCTCGTAGGGTTCTGGGGGCCAGAGGAGACAGTGAAGAAAGAGCAGAGACCCCTCCCAAAGCCTGAGGTCTAGGCAGAGGGACAAAGCCATCCTGTGTTGGGACTGCACCCCCACCCCCAAGGGGTTCTTACCTCTCTGCTCTCGCACACCCAGGACCAGGATGACAGCACAGATGACATAGATGGAGCCAATGACCCCTGCTGCCAGCAGGTATGCATTTTGCTATAAAAGGGGGATTATAGGCAACAGACATTCAATTTGATCTCATCTCAACTCCCAGCAGTTCCATTCAATGACCTTGAACCAGTCCCTTCTACCCTGGGGCTTCACTGTCCCCATCGGTGAAATGGGAGAATCATCCTGGGCCTACTGCTATTTCCCAAGGCTGGGCAAAGTCCAGTGGAACAAAATGTCAAGAAGCTGGACTGTGGAATCTGAAAGCCCACAGATCAGATCTCCCAAAATCTAGTTTCTGCAACTCACTAGCTCTATCATCCTAGGCAAATTATTTAGCCTCTCTATGCTTCAGTTTCCTTATCTGCAAAGTGGACATAACATTAACAGTTTGTATGTCAAATGCCCAACAATTAACAAACACTAGCTATTATTACTATTTTGAGGAGAACTGCAAACCACCCCATCATTCCTCATCTCCCCAAACCCTTGCCCTTCCAGAGGCCTCACCGTTCCTCTGAGTGAAGTGGAGCTGTGTGTGCGATTGGCACCTTCTGAGGCCACTTCCGAACCATTGGGGACCCGGAGACAAGGCGTATCCGCTTGGCCTACAATTTGCCCCTGGATTGCTGTTCCCAGCACTGTGCCCAATACCTCCACAGTCATCCCTGAGTAGTGAAAAGAAGGTCCTTTGGAGGAGACCCACAGCTTGTGGGCCCCCAGGGAGGAAGGTCAGATGGATAGAAGGCCAGTTCTAGCCCCAGGTGATGGAGTGACTCCAAGTAGAGTGGGTACGGGGCGGTGGGACAGATGGCACCTTGGCCTAAACTCATGGCCTTGCTCTGTATGACCTCTGGCTAGTTCCTGCACCTCTCTGGTCTCACTAGAGGAATAAGGGGATGGAGTTATTTTTAAGATGGTTTCACATCCACTGCTAGCAAGGGAAGAAATGTGGCAGAAGGGTCAGGGGGCGGGGGACCCAGGGTTCCTGGTGGGTGGGATCAGCAGGCTGGGAAGAAACTTACTATAGGCAGTGGCCGAATCCCGTTCACTCTGTTCTGTGCTGATGAACATGGTAAGAGCTGAGTAGGGAACGTGGAAACACTGGTATGGAAGAGAGGCCCTCGGCCAGTCAGATGATGGACAAACAGATGTGGCTTCGGGCACCAACCCTAAAGGCCTCAGGGACTGCCCCCACCCCTGCCCTGACACCCAGGTGCCCACACTCACTGTGACCAGTGTCTCAAAGAGGCAATAGAAAAGCAGGTACCACAGGGCCTGGCCCTGTGGGAAGTCAGGCACGAACCAGATGAGGAAGTAGGCAATGATGGCCAGGGGTGTGGAGAAGACAATCCTGAGGAAGCAGAAGATATATATTATATATATTATCCAGCCTTAAAAAGGAATGAAATTCTGACACATGCTACAATACAGATGAACCTTGAAGACATCATGCTAAGTAAAATCAGCCAGACACAAAAAGACAAATGCTGTAAGATTCTACTTACATGAGGTATCTAGAGTAGTTAAATTCATAGAGACAGAATGTAGGATAGAGGTTGCCAGGAGCTGGAGGGAGGGAGGAATGGAAGTCATTGTTTAATGAGTATAAAGTTTCAGTTTGGAAAGATGTAGAGATAGATGGTGGTTATAGTCACACAACAAGGTAAATGTACTTAATACCGTTGAATTATAAACTTAAAAATGGTTAAAATGGTAAATTTTGTTATGTGTATTTTGCCACAGTAAAAATTATATGAACATTTATAAGGTGATTAATTGCTATGGGTTAAAGAAATCTAAAGCAGGCTGAATGGGGATTAGGAGTATGGGGGTATAATTCACAACCAAGTAGACAGGGTAGCCTTCATTAAGAAGGTGACATCTGTGACATATGACTTGAATGAGAGGGAGTTGGCCTTTCAGATACTTGAGGCAAGAGTGTGCTGGCCAAGGGGTACAGTTCATGCAAACATCCTCAGGTAGGAGATGTACCTAGCAGGTATAAAGAATAGGAAGGAGGCCATGGGGCTGGCGTGGAGCAAGCATGGGAGATGAAATTAGGAGATGAGATTGGAGAAGAAATGGGATACCAGGTCAGATAGAGCTTTATATCTCGCATAAGGACTCTGGTTCTATTTCCTAGGGTAGAAGTAGTTTCCAGACTTAAATAAGTTGATAATGTAGAACAGTGCTTGGAACACAATTAAGTGTTTGCTATGGTTATCACACCAGGAGAGCTCAGGGGTAGAGTACAGGCCCACAGCTAGGGGGGTTCTGAGAGCACTAGACTGCGAATCTAACCTCAGATTCAGCCCTGCTGTATCTCGGCCTCCCTGTGTGACCCTGCTGACACATTGCCTCTCACCAGATGGCCTTGGGAACTCCAGGGAAAGTGTCTGTCAAAGTCTTCCTGGTCCGAAGGAAGGATTTAAATGCTGGCTGAGGGCAGATCTGGTCTAAAGCCTGGGAGGAGAGTAAGCTATAAGGCTCATGAACCCAGAAAGGCCCAGCCTCTTCCTGCACCGACAGAAAGGGCACTGGGTCCCAGGCCTGAGGAGGGGCCCGGGCGCTAACTGTGATATAAATGGGATGAAGTCACATATACTACAAGGCAGCCCCTTAGCCCACAAGTGGTCCAATGTGCCCTCAAACAAAAGGGTGGTGGTACCACTCAAGAGGTATCACCAGGAGTTAGTACCCAGACAGTTGAGTACACGTACTAAATCAGAACCAGTCTAAAGGGCCTCAGTAACTTTACCAAGCCTGCTGCCACACCTGCCCAGGGAGAGGCCATAGGTAAAAACTCTCCTGATTTCCCTCCCTGCTCTCCAGGGAAGGAAAGTATCCACGTGTCTACTCAGAGAACAAGGGTGTCAGCCTTCCTCAAACACTCCATCCTCTTCTCCTAGGCAGCTGAGCAGCTGAGAGGAACGAAATGTGACTTACTGAGAGAAACTAGCTGTTGCAGCATCAGGCTGGCCAGAGTGGCTCCCTCCCATTGGCTGGGCCTCATGAGGAGATGTGGCAACAGAGCCCCACCTCCCACCAGCTGCCAGAGAGGTGGGTACAGGGCTTAGCTTCACTGGTGGCTCCAGCCCCCTGGGAGTCCCAAGCAGCCTGCCCAGGTAAGGAAGGCTGTCCTGCCTCCTGGCCCTGAAGCCTGGATCAAAGGCCCCGACCTGGGCCTTAGCCAGGGGCTGAGAGGATTGTGATGCGTGCGGGGCCTCGTGGGAAAGGAAGCTAGGAGTGGGGGTGTGGAGGCTCTTGGAAGGGCTTTGAAGGCCGGAGACCAGGTATGGGCACCCCTGGGGCAGGAAGGCGCCCACTTGAGCCTGGATGGGCTGGAGATGAAAGGAGTATGTCCCCACTACCACCACCAAGCAGGATGTCCTGGAGGGAACTAAAGCTCCGGCCTGTCAGCCTGTCCTGTGTGTCTCCCTTTGCTGTCTGATCTGTAGCACCACCTCCCCCAACCTTGAGAAAGCCTGAGACTGTAGGCTTTGTACTGAGGGTCCGGAGGTTATGGGTCTGCTATCCCATTCTTGGAGCCACTACGAGCCGCTCTGAAGGCCTGCCAAATTATATACTACTTAACATGTGCCAGGCGCTGTTTACGTATAAAAAAGATGTAATCCTCACCACAGCCCTATGAGATAGGCATATTATTATCCCCCTTTCACAGATGAAGAAACATGATGCTCAGAGATGTTAAGTGACATCCAAGGTTGCACAGCTGTTAGTGGTGAAGCTGGTATTCAAACTGAGGCATGCTGGTTCTAGAATGTAACCTCTCAACCACTACACAGTACTGCCTCTGCCATTATGGCAAGTAACTGAGTGAGAGAAGTTAGAATTCCCGCTTCACTGAAGGGAATGCACCTTGGCCAGGAAAAGATGCTCAATCTAACGATTTGGCCTGTCTAGGAATGAACTGTCAGGGCATCCCAGCGCTGTTCCTGGGGCCTCAGCTGGGATTTCAACACTCAGGTTTTTGCGTCAATCATCCCCCAGCATGTGCCAAATCAGATGAAAAAAACTAAAAGGTAGTAAACAAACAATAAGCCCTGACTTCTCCCACCTAGAAGTGCATCTTCTACTCACCAGGGCATAAGGCGGCCCAGCCGGGTCCAGGAGGATTTGCTAATGCAGAAGCCCACCAGGGGGTCTGTGAAGGCATCCCAAGCTCGGCCCACAAATAGGATGATGGAGGCAGAGAACGTGTCTACCTGGAATGGGGAACAGGCACCTCAGCCCTCACTGGTAGGCAAAAACATGCACTCCTTCCCCACCTCAGCAAAGTCCCTGGCAGCCTGTGTTCCTCCCAGGCCTTAAGTATCTTCATTTGCCTTGTTAATATAATAATGACAATAATAGTTATCTGATAGCAGAAGCATTGTATGCCTCCGTAGAAACTTTCTCAGATCTGTCTCCTTATATCCTCCCCTTCACTGTCCTTGAAAACACTCCCCTCAGTTAGAATGAATGGAGTCATTTCTTTGCCTCCCTTTTACAGCTCCGAGTCCCCAACCACCTGATACCAGAATTAGCATTTGCTGGGTGACCACAGTGGACCTCAGTTTCCTCATCTGTATAATGGGAATTATGATTCCTCTCTTAACAGTACTGGAGTTATGATCCTTATAGGGTCAAACTCTATCTTGGACATAGAAAAAGAAATCTATATATGCTTTTAAAAAGCGGCCTGTCACTACCCACTCAAGTTATTCTCTCTCCTCAAACCTTCTAGGCCTGACTAGACAGCTTCTTTGGACTCTCTTTCATTCATCAAGACCCTACCATTGCTATTCTACAGGAAGCTGGCAAACTGGTGGCCACTCCCATGTAGCAGTCTCACTAATCTGACTTTTCCAACTCTAACACTCACTACCACACAGTTTTACACTTTAGCTGCAGGCTCCTTATATTTGCACCCCACTTAGGGCCCAAAACATGCAAGTTGCTTAGAAACCAGCTGCTGAATGATGCCATTTGTCCTTTCCAGGGCTCAGTGTTCCCCACCTATAAATGGATATAACTAAGGTGCCTGGCTTGCAAAGCATCTCTGTCGATGCTATGTGGAAAAGATGGCCAGTGTGCGAGCCCTGAGGGCTGTGACTGTTTGGCCTCCCACTCTCTCATTCAGACAAGGTGAATTCTCAGAATGACAGGCTGCCGGCCAAAGCTTCTCAAAGCACAGGGAAAGGAGCCCTGCTTCACTCTAGGTACCCCTCCCAGTCAAAAACTGTGTATGCTTGGGCACCCTAACTCAGCCCAGCATTTGAGGGCCCCCCTGACGTGCCTCTGCTTCTCAGGTAAAAATGAGATGCACCTCATCCACATGCCTGGAACCAAGCCAGCCGATTGCTGTCCAGCTGGGGACATGGGGTGCCAGTCTCTTCTAAGAACAGCATCGCCAGAAGGCTCCGTTTTCCCTGACACCACTGCCTACCCCTCCAGATTCTGTCACTCTTGCCAGGCAAGAAGGAGTTGCCTGACCTTGCCAGCTAAGATTCCTGGAGTGGACAAACTCCCCTTCTGGATACTTTCCAAAGTCATCTTTTTTCTCATCCACTGTGACTCTGAGAGACAGAAAAGTAAGGATTTCCAGTCCCGTTTTACAGATGGGGAAAATGAATAAACCTACCTAGTCTTTGCTACCTGAGGATGCTGCAGGAGCCCCAGCAGGCTCAGTCCACTCACCTGAGCCACATCCAACAGGTAGATCTGCAGGAAGAACCCTAGGGCACAGCCCGTCACCTGGTAGGGGGCCCCCCCAACTGCATAGCAAAGCTTGTTGCAAATGGACAACTGTTGTTTCTTCTTTGGTTCCTTCTGAAAAGAAGAGAAAAAGATGAAAAGAGACCCAAGATTCTGGCCTCCACCATAGAAGTTTCCAGAGGCAGGACCATCTCTCCAGCCAACTCTGCCAGGAGGAACAAGTCTGCTTTGCCCTGTTTCCACCCAGAGAGATAGAACTTCACAAGAAAGGTATTATCCTCTGTTCTTAGGAACCTAGGAAAAAGGAATCAGTACTGAGGAAGTTGCCCCTAAGCTACCCCACCCCACCCCCAGATTCTTATCAGCCCATCATCCCTAAGAAACTCCTCCCAAGGCTTCAGCCATGCTCCTTTCCAAGCTGGATGGGGAGCATGCCCCAGCAACAGACCTGTCCCCACCTGGCACGAACTGCCACAGCTTGAAAATCCTCTTGCTGCCAAGAGCTGCATAAGCCCAGCCCCAGGTCCTGCACTGGTTCAGAGGCCAGGACCCACCTGCATACTGAGTGAGGGCTCGAGAGCTGTAGAGGTCAGGCCCAGCTGGCTGTAGGCACAGCTGTTCCTTCTGTCTGTCCCAGAGCATCCTGGCCCCTGTAAGGCAGCCAGAGCTTTAGGCAAACCCAGGAGCTGTCCTACTCTCTCTCAGTTCCTAAGGGACCTTGGAGAGGGGAGGAAAAGCCTCTAGGTGCAGGGATGGGCTTTCTCTGGGTGGGGCACTAGGGAGATTGAGGTTGCCAGGGAAAGTAGAGATTACTCATACATGGTAGCAGTTTAATTGCTCACCCGGGCTCCTTCCAAGCATCGGTTAATTAGATTAAAAGGAAAAGGCAGTCACCTCCCAGGCAGAAATCTATTTCCTAGGATCCCTCCCTGGGGCCACCTGATTTCATTCGGTCCTTCATTATGTCCAGAGAGCAGGGGATGGCGCCGAAGGTGAAGACGCACGGGCGTGAGCCCCAACTCCCACACTCACACAAACGCCTGAGGAATGCGTCTCCTTTAAGAGCAGAGCCCTTGTTCCTATGAATGAACTTGAACGGCCCTCAGAGTTGAGGTTCAAAGGTAGGCATGTGGGTTTGGGGCGTAAGGGATGAGAGATAGGGAACCAAGGGGCGTTTCCTAGATTTCTGGGGTCTCTCTGGCTTCTTCGCTCGTCACAGAAGAACGAAAACCATCCAGGCTGAGCTGGGCACCACGTGGAATTACTAGCCGGGCGGCTCCGCTCTGCAGAGATGCCGGCCGGGCGGGGCGGGAAAGGCGGGCAAAAGGGAGCGCCGGCGTCTACAAACTTTCTACATCACCCTCGGCTCCCAGGGCACCTCCGAGCTCTCTCCTACTCCTGGACTCGCCTGTCCTCGGGTAGCCTACAGTGTCCTAGAACCACACTTACCCATCGACGCCCCCATCAGCCTGTCCCCCGCCCCTTGCCCTCCACCCGGGATGCCGGGCTCTCACCATCATCACCTGGGCCGGACGTTCACCACCTTGAAGGATGCCTGTGGGCAGCAGCCCCGCCGCGGAGCCGCTCTCAGCGTCCTCTCCTTTGGCCATGACCCGCGGGCCACGCCTCCTGGAACCGGGACGCCGGGATGCTCCTCTGCTCTGCCGGCCTCCACTCCGCTCGGGCTCTGGTTGTATCCGGTACCGCCACTGCAGTCACAGTCACCTCGTACTAGTAAACCTTACAGGCTGGCGGGTGAGGTGCACACTCCCTTGCACGCCCTCTTACTCCTCTTAAAGATTGGGCCTCACCCTTTCGGATCCAGCCAATCCCGGAGCCCTGCTGCCCCGTCTCAAGCCAATCAGCTCGCCCGCAGTGCCTCCAGCCTGTTCAAAGCGCCCTGAGGCTCTTTGCAATATGAGCCACGTTCTCAATTCCCGGAACCCGCATCCGGCGGCTTTAGCTCCACGCAACCTGGGAGAAGACTGGGAGACCCACCTGACACGAGGAAACTGAAGCCCGAGGCTGAAAGTAACCTTGCCGTGGGCTCCCAGAGTGAGTATTCCCTGGGTCCAGCTTACACCCCATGACTTCTGACCCCCAAGCCTAAGAAAAGTAGGGGCTCAGAAGCCCACTTCCCCCTTTAAAATCCGGAGTCAGACTGAGTCTCCGTCTCCTCCAAACCTGGAGAATGTAACGCTGGCATTTCCTTACCGATTTCCCTCTTTGATCCGCCAAGACCGACCATTTCCCCTTCCTGCCATTGGCATCTTTGAGGCCCTCAGCCATGGGGGAGAAAGATATTGCTGCCCCTGCCAGCAGGAAGCTCCAAAGTTGTGGACAGCAGACAGGACTACAGGCGCTAGCATACTGTGATGATAACAGCAGACTTTTATGGAGAGCTTCCTCCATGTACAACATTCAAATGAGGGTGGTACTATTATTATTCCCATTTTACAGCTGAGAAAAGGGAGGCTCACAGATGTGGCAGAGCCAGGCCTGGAAGATTTTGTTCCATCCCAAAGCCTTCCCTCTTAACAGCCCTGCTCTGTCCCTCTCAGCAAAAATTACCAGAAGACTGATTGGGTCTCCCCAACAAGAAGCCCTGGGAAATACAAAGCTAAAATGGCACTCTGCAATCCAAGAAAAGTTTGAAAAAGAGAGTGTTGAGTAATCTGATCCTTGAAAGAAGATGGGAAGACATTAGTCTAGAACAGAGACCGGACATAGATGCCAAAAAACACTCTTTTCTATCACCTCTCAGTCCCTTATGCCAACATCATCCCAGGAGACTGGTGGAGACCAGTTAGCTCTGATTAGTAAAGGGGCTGCTGGGAGGATTCCCAAAGGCCTCTCACCCCTGTTCCTATGGTTGCTCAGCAACAGGCTCCTTTTTACTTTTCTTAAAATCTCTAGGAGGAGATAAGCAGTCTGGCTGCTTCAGACCCGTGAATCTAATAGGGCTAGTAAGGTTACCCTCTGCCCACTGTAGATTGGAGCCTCAGCAAAGCCTCTTGGGCTCCAGGCCTGGTGGTATGGGGGTCAGTGTGTAGGAAGGAGAGTGGCCACAACAAGCTTCCTCTTATGCCTTAGCAGATCCGATCCTGGCACACATCTCGGCCACTGCTGAGCGGATGAGAACCAAAGTGAGGCAGGCAGTCGAATACTGTGAAAAGGGCACAAATTGACTCCCATGACTCCACCTGAGCTCTGTGACACCGTTTTGCCTCGTCCGCTCTCTGGTCTTGAGTCAGCCGAGGAAGACTCTAGTATCCCTTCCAGCCCTAAAATCTTAACTCCTATAGCATCCATATCATAATTGATTTAGATCCCTCACCAGACCATGAATTCTGAGAAGGTAAGAACCACATCTTTGTCACTGCTGTCGGTTATATCCCCACTGACAAGCTTGGGAACTGACTCAGTAGAAAGTTACAGTAGGAACTTAATAAATATGTGTTCAATGATGCATGCTCAGTCTTCCTCAGGTACAAGCACAAGAGGGGCCCATTCGGAAAAGCCCCAGGCTTCTCCATTTACTAGCTGTGTGGTTGATCCTGTGCAACTCAGTTAACTTCCCTATGTATAAAGTAGGGATATTAATAGTGACAACCTGATAGGGGTTGGAGGGGGCAGTATGAAACAAGAAAATGCACAGGAAGTGCTTAGCACAAGTGCCTGGGAGCTGAGGCTGGTCCAGTCCCCCTCCTGGCCTGATTCCAGTCTGTCAGTGTAGCAATGCAAGATTCCAGATATGGCCTGACCAAGCCAGCACAATAGGCCTATTATTTCCCCCAGTCTGGACTCGACACATTGTTAATGCAGACTAAGGCTGCTGGGCTTTGGAGACTTTCTCTCCCATGATTAGTTCCCATCAGGTTGTGGTCAACTAAATCATTCAGATCCTTTTCACTGGAGCTGAGGTCAAGTCAGGTCTCTCCCCCTGCCTCTGTTTTGTATAATGTCTTGGAGCTCACAGAAGAACAATTTTGCTTATTCCAACCTGTTGAAATTGTTTTGAAGGCCAATTCTATTGCCAACTGTTTTCTCTCCCTCTCTGTTTAGATCTAGGCTGCTCCTTGGAACTTCGACTCCACTATGCATACTATTGGACAGAGCCCCATACCATACCACTACAGACACTCATTCACCATTAATGAAATCCAGGCACTGCTAATCCAACAGCTCTCAATCATTCAGCACACACTGTATGCTGGAGAAGCACTGTGCTAAGTGTTTTATATATAGCATCTCATTTACTCCCCACAGTACCACTGGGGAGGGTAGTTTTTGTTACCCCCATTTTACAGATGATGAACCTGAGGCTAAGTGAGGGGAAACAGGTACTAGTTTAGAATGAGGCCTCTTTTTCTGATAATGAGTTTGGTCGTGAACTTGTCACTTAGGTGCTATTTTTCAGGTGCATACAGTCTTGACCATGTGTCTCCACTGGCCCTCTTGCCACTCTCCATCCTACCCACTGACCCCCGCAGCACCAGGCCTGGAGCCCAGGGGGCTTCACTGAGGCTCCAGTCTACAGTGGGCAGAGGGCAACCTTACTAGCCCTTAATTAGCCTTATGAGCCTGGAGCAAAGACCTGGGCCCATTCTTCATACCAAGTTTTTTCTAACTAAGATAGCAATGAGGACAAGGCTTCTCCCTGAGAAGCATACAGACAGCTCCTCACTCTGTGGTAGGACCACCTTCCCAGTCATCCTTAACCCTTTAAGGTCTAGCCCATCCTCACAGTCTAGGGCAAATGAACTTCAGAGCTCCCTTGTTGCTCTCCACCTTTCTGTGCCCTCCTAGGGTATCATGCCCAGCCCAGTGGGCTTCGTATACCCTAGCACACTCCCCTGAAGGCCTTTGGGGGAGATCACCAGGTCCCCTGAGCTTCTTGGGAGGTAGAGCAGCAGAATTAAGTGCAAAGATTCCAGGAGACAGATTACCTGGCTTTGCAGCCAGCCTATCGCTACCATTACAGTTTACTCTTGGACAAGTTAGCAAATCTCTTTGAGCCTCACTTTCCCTGTGTGTCAAATGGGGGTAATAATTGTAACCTATCTCATAGGGTTTGCATGAGGATTAAGTGTGGTGCTTAGAACAGTGCTTGGCACATAGTAAGCACCTTAAAAAGGTGTATTATTATTATTATTATTATCATTATTAATAGTAGTACCCTGGGCAAAACTTCACCAAGTAAGGCCACTTAAGTCAGAGAGGAGAATATTTGATGTAAATGGGTAGGGGCTAGCTTTATGTCTGGGGACTTATGGTGGTATTCCTAGCACAGTGGGATGATGCCAAGGCAGGATTACCAGGTGGAGCTGTTGGTGTGTTGATGCTAGGGGATTGTTGCTAAGTGAAGGTGTTGTCAGATGCTGGTGATACCAAATAGCTTGCAGTCTATTATCCGATGGTAAAATCTCTTCAGTCCCTAACTGGTAGACCCATCACTCTGACTTCTGGAGGAAAGGAACCCAGCCCATGCCCTAAAAATACTTAGCTTAACAGCCACAGATAAGTTTACATCCTAAGTGGTGATGCTCTAAGGCCTGAGGCCAGGGAATGGTCAGGTTGGAGAGGTAGGGGCTGAGATGGCCCTAGAGCAAGAGCTTCCTGGAACAGCTGTTGTGTTAAAAATGCCTCCTCTGTTCTCCATTAGTCCCTTTGTTTGCCCTGAGGTCACTTTAACTTTGTTTGGCAGAGGAGGGAAAGCAGGGCAGAAAGTAAGGAGTGACTCTTCAGGATCCCAAAAGAGGCTCTTTGGAGAGGAGGTAGCTGAGGACCCTTGAAGTCACCTGAGGCTATCAGTTCCTTCCTGGATGTTGGTTGGGCATTTGTGGGGCAGAAGATGTCTCAAGGCTGATCCAGGATGCCACAAGGCTATAGACCACTCCCTGGGGCAGCCCCCTATCCTGGGCTTCAGAACTAGCTGGGTGATGGGTCCAGCTTCTGAGCCACAGTTGTAAAGGGGTTGAGGGGCCCAAAGAGTTCCCTGAGATTCCTTCTGTGGATGGAAAAAAAAGGGTTCTGTGGAAAGTAACCTCCCAGAGTGATCTGATCATAAATTCCTAACTGAGAAGGTCACGGTGGGTAGTGATGACCCAGGCATACAACTTTTTAATAAAAGACCTATCCATTGATCTTGTGCAACTAGGTTAATAGTTTTTTGAGATATCAGAAGTAATACCCCTTGAAGGCATAACCATCCTCAAGAAGCACATGATTAATTTTTTAATTATCCTATAATCTAATCCCCATCTTCCTCCCACTTTCATAAAATCTTCCTTATGTCCCTGCCTTAATTTCAAATACATAAAAGAAGTTGCAAAACTTATTTTCTGGAGCATTTGAGATCTTGTCATCAGTTTGGCACAAATAAACTACTATAAAAATTCCCTACAGGTTTAGACATTTCTTACATTAACACTTAAGACACCTGGTTCCCCCTGCCCCCACCAGCCCGTGTCCCTGAATCTTCTCATCCTGGACTCCTGGACTCCAAGTTCAAGGCCCTCCCTACTCCCCAGGAAGATTGACTGCTGAGAAGACCTAAGGATGATGGAGTGGGAGAAGCTGTGGTCAGCCTTGGTTCAGAGAAGCACATCATCTCAGGCAATAGCACAGCTCTGAGGGAGCCCTATGAGTTGGACCAACCTACTAGGTAGCCTCAGGAGACACAAGGTCAGATGAGGTGCACTCTAGGCAGGAGCCACAGCCTGACCTCAGGGGAAGGGGTAGGGACTGAAGCCTGGCTGGCAAGGACTCTGCCCTGGCTTTCATCATTCTTATACCACGTTCTTGCATACCACGGCCCTGCCTTAGTCTCCTGGCCTTGATCCTCTCAGAGGTAGAAGAGTCGTTAAGAGTAAGTGACTTACTGGACTCAGGCCAGCTTGGCAGAAGCAGAACCTGGCTCGGGAAGCCCTAGAGTCCCGCCCTCTCCTCTGGGCCTCTGCTTACCCATCTGCTCAAAAAGCATGTTGGATAACCCAGCAACATGTAATGGCCGCTCCCACTTCTATTATGCCATATGGAGACCTCCAGCTTTTGGTGGCTACTTTCAGACTTAATGGTAATCCCGTGATCCTCATGCTGATTAGGAGCAAAAGATAACAGCATTGCTGGGGTGCTTAACAAGTGCAGCCTGGAGTCAGGCTCATAAGGATTTGAACCTAGTTCTGTCTCTAGCTAACTCTGTGACTTTGGGCAGGTCACTTAACTTCTGTGAGCCTCATTTATCTGATCTGTAGTAATACCTCATACTGTTGTCCTGAGGATCTCGTAAGACAATTTGTGTGTACAAAACAAACCTTGTAGTCTGCTCCCAACAAATGTTAATTTTCTTTCTTTTATTCATTCCCTCTGACTGGCAGGATACCTTTGATTAATGTCAATGGAAACACACATTTATCTTCTAGGTTTAAGAACTTAAAACATGAGGGCCTTAAAAAAAAAGGAGGACGTGGTTCCATAGTGTAGCAGTTAGCATGTCTGCTTTACACGCAGAAGATCCTGGGTTC
This sequence comes from Eidolon dupreanum, assembly GCA_028627145.1. Classification (NCBI taxonomy): domain Eukaryota; kingdom Metazoa; phylum Chordata; class Mammalia; order Chiroptera; family Pteropodidae; genus Eidolon; species Eidolon dupreanum. The sequence continues at coordinate 21,868,089 of CM053502.1, read as the reverse complement.
ACACCCCAGTGGAGCCACAGTCCATGGTCTACAGCCATGCCACCCTGAACAAGCCTGATGTCTGATCTCAGAAGCTAAGCAGGGTTGGGCCTGATTAGTACTTGGATGGGAGACCACCTAGGAAGACCAGATGCTGTAGGCATAAATAATAATAATAATAAAGAGAGAGAGAGAGAGAGAGAGAGAGAGAGAGAAGGATTCTTTGAGGAGATGCAAAGTTTGCCTTGTGAGTGCATTCACTCTGAGCCTACTCTGAGCCTACTTAGCAACACAGAGATGTCCTTTGAGGGGGTCACATCTAATTGTGGAGACAAACATAAGACTAAGTTATAAAATAATGTGGCAAGGCCTAATGGATCTTAGTGCACAGACTTTAGAATATGAGATTTTGTTTAAGGGGTGGAAGTCTGGGAAGGCTTCACAGAAGAAGAGATAATGGAACTGAAGGATGAGTAAGAGGTCCTGAGACATAGGAGGTCATGTCAGGCAAAGGGAACACCACAGACATGGAAATGCAATAGGGGACGGTGGGTACAGAAACAATGAGCAGCTTGTGCTGGCTGGGTGTTTGCTGAATGGGAAATTGGTAAGCCCTAAGGCTGAGAGGGTGGAAGGAGGTCTTGAATCCTCATCCTGAGGATAGTGGGGAGCCATTAAAAGGATTCTGAGCAGAGGAGTAAAATGACCACATCTGTGCTTTGTAAAGATAATACTGCCTGCCAGTTGCCACAATCCTCAGACCCTCGTCCCATCTCTCCTGGACTGTAGCAGCAATGTCCTAATGGGTCTCCTCTGATTCAACATCCAACAATAGATGAATTTTGAAAAATGCAAATCTGACCATTTCATCCCCTGTTTAAAGTCTACCTATTATGTGTTCAACTAATATTTGATGAATAAAAGACTAAATGAATGAAGAGGCTATCTGTAAGAGCTCCTTCCTTTATGTTTCTGGGTCTATGGGTCTAAATAAAGCACTTCCTGATTTCCTTTCTGGGAGAAGTAAGACCAGAGAAAGGAAAGGACTTGCTCAAGGTAACATATCAAGTTAGCCACAGTGGGATTCTGCTTCCCATCCTGTTGGGATTCTTGGGGACAGCCCTTGAGGAGAAAACCCCAGGACATGTTTTACCTGGTATCTGAGTCTCCAGGATGGACCCTTCAGACCAGGGCTAGGAAGACCACAGAACATTCCTCCTGCCACACATACAACCACCAGCTTCTTGTCCCCTCCAGCCAGAAGTAGGGTTGAGATCAGCAATTCCTTTTCCTCAGCTTGCAGCCTTGATCTCTCCCTTTGGAGCTGTCCTTAAGAAGAGCATCATGGATATGCTAGGCTTTGGGCTGGGTGTGGGATTCTAGGCCACCCTAATTATTAGGATAGACTCTGAGTTCTAGAGCTAAGATGAGTCTGTGCTTTTGGGGTTGTAGGCTTTTGGGTAGGTGGTTCTAAGCTGAACACTGTGCTGCTCTAGTCTCTAGATTTTGGAATTTGCTTTAGTCTGAATTCTAGGCTCTGAACTTTGGGCCTTCTGGCTCTGGCTTCTAGACTGTGAGCTGGGTGATAGGCCTAGGGGTTAGCTCTAAGTTCTAAGCCCTGGTCTTTGGCTCTGGCTGGACTTTAAGCCTGGACTGAGTTGTGCTCTGGTTTCTGCAGTCTTGGTTCTAGGCTCTGAAATTTAGTTCTGGATTCTGAGCTGGACTTTGGACCAGGGCTGAGCTTATTATGTTGGATGGGAATAGGGGAGTCACAGAAAGGAGAGTAGCAAATTCTTGAGCCTCTCCCCTCACCCCATTCTTCTTCCTAGAGACTCGGTTTTGCTCCTTCCTTATAGTAGAAATGGCCAAAGTGAAGGTTGTAGTAACTTTGCTTGAGTTTTCCAAGGACTTCCCTGACCACCAGGAAGAAACGAGAGGTAAAAGACAGGGCAGGTAGAATGTGGAAATATCCTCAGGTGGCCAGGATCCATCCTGCCTGTTCTCAAGGACCTTCCCACAGATCAGAGAGCAGTGAGGAAACACAGGTGCAGCCCACAGCCTGGGTCTATGAGAAGGCATGGGAAGGAAACGGCAACAGGAGCTGGGGCTGAGACCGAGAAGCTCCCATCCCCTCCTTTCCTACCTTATTCCTCAAGACTTTACCCTACACTCTGTCCCAGCCAGAAGGTGAGCTCAAAAATCTCAGTTCCCAGAAGAGGTAATTTCCAGGGCTCATCTAAGCCCTTGTTCAAGTTTTGCTTTTACCCTGACTACCTTCTCCCTTATAATGCACTGCTTCATATTTTATTCCCCTTCAAGGGAGGTCTCCATCCTCCAATGTCTGCTCCAGAGCCTAATGCCCAGCAGGACTCCTCCCTAGCCCCACTGCTGGACATGCTCACTCCACAATGCTGCCATGAATGCAAGGCCCATGTGCATGTGACAGACTTCACTGAAGGGGCAGGAATTCCTGTAGGGAAATAAAACTAGAAGAAATAATTTTAAATTCTACATGTCACATGACTATCCAAGAGAAAAACAACCAAAACTTGTTAACAGGATGTCCCGTCATGAGTACACTCAGTTCCTAACTTTATTATCCTGTCTCAGATCTTTCTTCCCTCACACCCACAGAAAGATACCACCTTCTCAGCTCTCCACCGGGCAAAATCTCCACCAGATTCTGTGCAGTAAACCTCACCCCCTAAGCCACATGAAGTAGAATCAACAGGATAAGAAATACTTCGCAGAACAGTTTCCAAAATCTGAGTTATTAGGTCTGAAAGAATATCATAGCAAGAGGATGGAGGGGTGTAGGAAATAGGCTTCAACCAAATAGCGTAGGGTGAGCTTGGTAATTTTTACTGTCAGTGTCCTGTCTCTTTAAAGTCTCTCCATCGACAAGAAGTGAGGAGCTATGCCTCCTCCTCATTGTTCAGACTTGGCCTTTGGGGACAAGTGGGGATGGTGGGGGCGGTTTAAATGTAGATCAAATACACATACACACAGATATCTATAAAAGACAAATATTTATTTTCAGGAACAGTATAGTCCAAATCCACACTGAGGAAGAAAAACACTTTCCCAAGAACCTCATAGTCTGGTCCCTGCCCATAATGTCAATAGCTCAAATTATTTTTTAGAGAAATGTCAGTTGCTCTGGGTACATCTTCTTGTTTCATTCTGTGCCCTAGCCTACCATGCATTTAAAAAATGGGCCTGGCATTTTATATAATGTCCTCATATATATAATGTCTTTTTAAGTGCTTTGGATATATAATGTCCTTGTAAGTGCTTTGAAAAGATTACTTCCTTCACTTTGGACCAGATGAAAGTCATGGGGGTATAGAGGGCTAGAATTCTTCCCACTCCTGATGAGAGCAATCCAGAAGGGTGAGGCATTGGGTTTTCCAAGTACAAACTCTTTTTTATGTCTCAGATCCTTTCCCTACTCTGACCACTTCATTCTCCCTTACCGGGACTTGTCTGTCTTAGAAAAGCCTTGATCTGAAGCACACGGGGATGTAAACCTCCTGATCATGCTCAGTTCTTGACATGTTTCATGTTTGTTCATTCTATCTTGCCAGCCAAACTGGGAGCCCCAGGATGCAGGGTCTTGGTCAGGATCCCTTCATTCAGATGTGCATTTACTGAGCCCTGACACTGTGTCAGGCAGCATCCTCAAGGAGTTCAGGGTCTAGAGGGAAAGGCCAATACATAAACAAATCATTAGAGTAAATGTATGATAAAAAATTATGACAGAGGGAAAGAGAGGAAAGATATGAGCAAGGTTGCCATATTGCACAACTCTGGGGGTCTATATAACTGGTCACATGCAAGATATATGTGATAGAGCTGGTCATTTGCAAACCCAAGGAGGCATCTGACTCAGTCTGGGAAGTCTTGGCAAGTCCCTTAAGGATACCAGGTATTAGCTGAGACTTGAAGGGCAAGTTTACCAGGCAGATGAGGAATGAAGGGCAACCCAGGCACAGCAAACAGCATGTGTAAAGCCACAGCGGGGTGAGAGAACATGCTAAGTGTTCGTAAATATCAGGAAATACATTTTGGCAGAAACACAGGGCACATGTGGAAGAATGCCTACAGCTGGTTTGTTAAATGAATTAATGAATGCGGTTGACCCTTGAACGACATGGGGGTCAAGGGCACCGACTCCGCCTTAGTGCTGTCAAACATCTGCACATAACTATAGACTCTTCCAAAACTTGACTATAGTCATCCCTTGGTATCCACAGGGAATTGGTTTCAGGAACCCTGAGGATACCAAAGTCCATAGATGCTCAAGTCCCTTCAATAAAATGGCATAGAGCAATGCATGCAGTTAGCCCTACACATCCTCAGATTCCCAACTCTGGGTGCAAATCCTGAGGATACAGAAGGCTGGCTGTATATTTATTGGGGAAAAAAATCTGCATATAAGTGGACCCATGCAGTCCAAATATGTTGTTTAAGGGTCAATCATAATAACAAAAATCATAATCATCAACATTTGTTAACCGCTCACTCTATATTGGGCATTTACTAAGTGGTTTATGTGAATTTTATCATTTTAATTTCACAACAATCCCATGAGGTAGGTTCATTATTATCCTTCCTACTACAGATAAGGAAATTGAGGCTCAGAGGAGTTAGTCAGCTTGCTCAAGGTCACAGAGCTAGAGAATGGCAGAGCCAGCATGGAAACCCAGATTTCCTGGACTCTAGCCCTTGACTATTGCTTCCCTCAATACTAGTGCCCTTAACTTTGGGCAGGGGTGGCCTCAGTCCACACACAGGAGGGCACCAGCAGTCACCTCAGCCTCTTCAAGCTTCACTGGCAGCGGTGGTTCATTGGGCATTATCATGAAAAGAGTCAGCTTCTCTTGAGCAGAAGGGGAAAATCTGCCTCATGAGCAAATTCTCCGGGCATATGTGGAAAAACCCCTAGGATTCCCAGAGCTCCCTGGGGGAACTTTGAGGGAGGCTGGGGTCCTGCAGAACAAGAAAAACACTGTTTGGTGACTGTTTTTATCCTAGGCGTGGCATGGCCTGGTTACACCCTGAAAAAATGTCAAACTCTCTTCAGCTCTCTCATGTCTGCATTTCGATATCACCTGTTTTGCGAATCCATCAGGACCTCCCACTTCTCTGCTTCTCTATTCTCACCCAACCTAGCAGTCCTTCCTACAACAACTTACTTTGTTGTTCCTTTCCTAGGGCTGGCATTCTTTGTGCTGACACCTTCCCCTACCTTTATCCTGGGTCAGACCCAGCTGATTCCAGTCTTTGTTCGTATCCCAGGTTACCGTGAGCCGTTGGAGGAAACAACATAGTCACGTTCAGTCCCTGAGTTCACCTGCTCCACAGCCCTTTGTCCAGTCCTTGCTAACTTGCTGGCTTTCCTCAGCCTCATTCTAGAGTTTTCCTCTTTACATGACCTTAAATGTTATAGCTCTAAGGACCTCTTCCTTTAGCCCCCTTTCTTCTTTACCCCACCCTCTCCCACCCCTTCAGTGATCATATTTATATTTATATCTCCCCAATCTACACCTTCACCCAAATCTGGATGCCTGAATGTGTATGTCACATGGTTGTTAACATAACTAACATGTTTTGGTTTGTTAGATACAGCGCTTGGCGAATGACAAGGACCCTGCCCTTGTGAGCTCAGTCTTGTGAGCAGATAGAACTAGGCAGTTAGAATACAGTATAATGGCAGACAGCTGAGGGGACAAGAGAAGAAACAGCTGATCCAAGTTAAGTGTATCAGTTAGGCTTGGGTTTGGCTGTGGGTGACAGAAAACCCCAAATCATGGTCGTTACAACCAGTACTATTCCAGAGGTAGTATGGTGGATCCATGATCATCAGAGCTCCAGCACTGTTTCACTGCTCTACCATTGTCTGCCATTCTTAACATAAATTCTTCTATCTCATTGTCTAGTATGGCTGTTCAGGCTCTAATCATCACATTTGCATTCTGCCTGTCCAAAGGAGGAAGGTGGTAAAACAGCACACTCTCCCTTTAAAAATAGTTCCTGGAAGTTACACAAAACGCTTGTGTTCACAAGCTGTTGACTAGCACTCAGTCACAGAGCCATACCTAGCTGCAAGGAATTCTGGGAAATATGGTTTTTACTGCAGGTCAAACTATACCCAGCTAAAAAGCAGCTTGGGTGTAGCTTGGCCTTAGAAGTCCCTAAACTTTCTTCTTGAGACTGGAGCTCCAAGAGAAGCCATTTGAATTGGGCTAACTCCCTCAGCAGGGAAGCTCTGGAAGCTCTGGAGCAGGGCTGCAGTACTGAGGCAATCGTCTAGGACCAGCTTCTGGCCTCACTGACCTCACTGGCCTCAACCACTGGTCAAAGGCAGAATTCCAGCTGGAGAATTCTGCCAGACACATCACCAGGACTTCCAAAGGTTATGTTTATTTCCCTGCGATTTTTGCAGACAACAGGGCAGGGCAGTTGGCTAGGTGTGGAGTATCTTCGCTCTTTAGAGAATAGATCCAAGCTCCTTGACACTACTCCTCTCTGCTCCTATAGCGAATGGACAATGACCTTGGCCTGGACCACCTCAGAGAGTTTACCAGGAAATCCCAAACACACCAACACCTCCCCATTGTCTAACAGAGCTCTCCAGCTCACACTTTCCCCCTGTCCTACTTTACATGAGACACACATCACATATAGACACACTAACACACATTGCTTACATCACATACCTAGCTCCACATCTATCTCTACAAGTTATTCACATATGAAAGCCACATACACTCACCACACCCATGCTACATATAGGCACAGCCCTCCAACTACCCACATCACTTATAGATACACACATATTATAGATACTCTTATAGATACACACAGACGTATACATCTACACATGATGTTCTAACATGGCTATACTTAGCACACACCGTGCCACACCTACATCCATACTTACACATTCTCTCACCCACACATCACACCCAGACCCCCACTGATGCTGGTTCCTGTGTTTGGGGGGCAGGGTCCCCAAGTTTCCTTATCCATAGGAACCATTGCCTTCTGAGCTTTGATGAGACAGAGATTCAGCAAGGTAATTGGAGGGAAAAAGGAAGCACCCCTACCTTCCTAACCCAAATACATATACTCAACCCACAGCAAGGGAGACTCATAGAAGAGAGATTGGCCTTTCCTCCAGTACCTTTTGATTCTGTGTTTGCTCCTGACATCAGGGACAGGGCGTTCTGGGCAGGTAGTGTCTTGGCTCTAGCCCCACTACCTAAAATATCCTAGGGACAACAATCTAAGTCAGAAGCCTGGAAGCAAGGCTGTACCAGGCCCACTAATGTCATAGTTACAGAAAAGCCCTTATGCAATGGGTACTGTGAAATGTACAGGGTGTCTACAGGAGCTGAGCTAATGGACATTGGTAAGGGGTAAAGAGGAAAGGCCCTCAGGGTTATTGACACCTACTCTGTGCCAGGCACTGTGCCCAGACCTCAGCAGCATTGTCTCCTGTCATTCTCACATCAACTGTTATCTCATATTATAGACAAGAGAATGGGGGCCCAAGGAGATGCTTAAATCTTCACAGCCAGTTAATGGCTGGGTCTTGCTTTGGACCTGAGATTCTTTGTCCCCATAGCACTGGCCAGAGCTCTGATGTTGGGTCAGAAAGCTGCAACAAAGTGCCTCCAGGGCCGGGGTAATCCCAGAAGTGGGCAGGCTGCCTGAGGCTTTGTTTTAGTCTTCTCTCATTCTCCTTCCTTCTAACTAGGGAGGCAGAGAACTTCAGCCTAGGAAAGTAGAGCTGGGGACCAAGAGACTAGGAAACAGTTGGATGGGTTTTGAGTTTAGACCCAACGCCACAGGCTAAACAAATATTAAACCTGGATATTGATCCAAAGCTGGTGTCAGGCCAGGAGCTAGAGCTCAAGCTTGAAGCAGATCAGAGATCAGAGCTAGAACTAGAGTTGGAGCTGAGTCAAGAGCTGTACCTGGAGCTGCTATTGTTGCTAGGGTGAATCCAGTCTAGGGCAAGGGGAAGAACCAGCTATATGTCCTTGGCATGTTACTTATGCACTCTGAGCTTCAGTTTCCTCCTCTGTAGAATGGGGAAATTTTTATTTCCTCCACAGGATTCTCATGAAGATTAGACAAAACATATGTGATGGTGTCTGGCACATTGTAAGAGCCAAAGCATGTTTCAAATCTCAGCCCTGCCCCAGCCCAGATCTCTGGCTCCCAGGCAAGATCACTGGCCTCTATCAATGACAATTATGATACCTCCTGGTCACAAGGGGTGGGGCTCCCTAGCCTGACCTGCAGGAATCCTACCACGTGGCAGCTACAGGCACCTCTGGTCTCTCAACTTCCCATCAGCTGAGAAAAATGTCCTGGGTGTTCTGTCTGCTCACTCTCCAGCCATTAGGGCCCAGCTGGTACCTTCCTCTGAGCTCCCCTTCCCAATAGTGTCCCTGAGACCCAAGTGACCCTGGGGGACAGAAAAGTGCCTCTGAAGAGCACTAGGTTATCCTGAACTTGACTGGGGTCTCGCTCCACCTCCCCCTTTATTGGGCTACAGCAGGCTCTGGTCAGAATCCCTCCTAACCACCTATTTCTCAGTCCACCTCTGCAGTGAGGTACTGGGGAGAGTCCAGCCCTGCAGGATGGAGGCTGAGGTCATCTTAGAAGGCAGCTGAACCTTGCAGAGTCTTTCAAGCTTCTCTCCTGCTCCTTTAACAACCTTTCAGACCCTTAAATGTCCTTAATCCCTTAATGTAATTTTAATGTAAACAAGATCTCAGGGTCTGTCCTAGATCCTGCTCTTCCTAAGCAGCTCTGGGGAGATTTCACCCACTCTCCAGGCCTCTTGTCTCTCCAAGGTGCATCTTAAGCCCAGCTCTCTCCTGAGCACCAAACCCCTGATATCCCACTGATCACCTCATGACACACACAGACTCTCAGACCCCACATGGCTAAAATCAAACTCATTCTTTACCTCTAGACCCTTAGGTCAATGAATGGGTCTACCTCCTCCTACCTACTCTCCTGGGCTAGATACCTAAGTGTCAGTCTTGCCTCCTCTCTCTACCCTGTACTCCACATCCTGTCAATTCTGCTTTCTAAGTACTTGTCACCTGTCTGTTCCTTCTTTCCATATCCACTCCACTTACTGGTAAGGGCTCCATATCTTCTACTCCATATCTTCAATCACTAACTTCTGGCCTCTAGCTTGGCTGTGGAAACCCAACAGCCTACAGATCTTTTCTTTGATTCAGGGGATTCGAAAGATGTAAACAGTCCCATTCTGACTTGTTTGAGAAATCTTATATCAGAAGATGTCCCGGAAGGCAACATTTTAAAATCAAACAATCAATAATCACAACTTAAATAAAATATTTGCCTTTCAAAATAAACTTGCCTTGCAGACCCTTGCAACAATGGCTTACTCGAGAATTTTTTTCTGGTATAATTAACACCATTTTGCAAAAGACATAAAAAAATGCACTATGAAAAAAGAGACTACCTCTAGCATAATACCCAATAGCGAGTTTCCCAGACCTTCGATCTTTTTTTAAAAAGCCAAAATCTGAGTTTTAAATGAAATTTCACAATGTTTAAATGTTGGCAATCAGTTTTTTAAAAATCTTTAAATTCACTGTTCAGCCCTCCTGTATTGCAACTTTGAGCCTCTCTACTGCATCCTCTACAGCACTCTTGAAATGGTCTTTTGCAATAATAAGAAATTATTTTAAAAAATCCTACAGTTAATGAATGCTTAGTAGTTGCAGATACGGTTCCAAGTGCTTCACATGGAATTCATTTAATCCAACACTCAAGAAAGTAACGGATCACCAAATTCTCCGCACATTTAATCCAACACTCCACCCACTGAGGCCCAGAGGGGTTAAGTAATTTGCCCAAGTTATACAGCTAAAAAGTGGAGAGGCCAGGATTCAAACCCATCCATCCGACCAGAGCCATGGAACTGTGAGCGTCCTTGGGATCATGGACTGTTGCTCACCAGCTCCTGCCACAGCTGAAAAACCGATGGATGCGTAAATGAGTGAATGTATGAATAAATGAACTGAAGTGCAGATCTAGTCTCCTCTGCCCAGTTGCTACCTGCCTGAAAGCCAAGCGCCCTGCCCCAGCCGCGCACGCCAAGAAGTCGCGCCTGGGGTCCGCGGCGACTCAGCGGGAAGCCAGGCTTTTACAATGCAGGTGCGGGCTGCTCCCTCCCTTCCGTCACTTTGATGTTCATGGACAGCCCCGTCCGCTGCTTCCTGCTCAAAGCCCCGGGCCTGCGACGTCCGGCTGCCCGCCCTCTGGCCTCCAAACCCTACTCAGCACTGGAGTTGGAGAAGGGAGTACGGAGGAGGCGCCCCTCAGCATTTGCTGAGTCCTTGCAACCGGTCTGGTTTCCCCGTCCTAAGTCCACTTCCTGGCTGTGTGCTTGGGGCAGGTCTGCCAGCAGAGCCACCACCTCGTCTTTCCCGTCCTGCCCCCACCTCCTTGACACAGTGTAGAGGTGCTCAGGCACTCAGACTAATTTAAATTCAGCACCCACCCAAACCCTCCATAAGTATAACAATAGCTTCTACATCAGGGAATACCTTCTAGAGGATGGTAATACCCAGCTGAGAGCTTTGCATGCGTAATTTCATTTAATCTTCACAACAGCCAAAGCATGATGAGTCTTCTTATCCCCATTTGACAAGTTAGGAGACTAGAAGACCAGATTGTCCCACTCCAGTGTCTTGTTTGTTCTGCACAGCGTTCAGTGTACCTGCTCCAACATTTTGGCTCAGGGACTTGAGCCAGGCCTGGGGGCACAGATCCAGGTGAGTACTTCCCTGGCCCTCAGGAAGCACCCCTTATGATGAAGGATCACTTTCTAATGCTGCGTGAACTAGGAATTCGCTTTGTTGCTGGGTGGACAGAAAGACATGCCTGAGCACTTAAGCATAGAGAGATTTCAGGTTTGGGAAGCAGCTTGCCCTAAGTCGGAGACTGGGTGGGCCTCTGAGTCAAACTCCTGCAACAGTGCAGCAGTGTTCCTCCCACGGTACCCTCCTACAGCCCCCGCCTGCTGCTACTGGACGCTTCATCCATAGGGACATCTCTAAGTGTGTCTGTATTGGCAAGACCTCTGGAAAAGCTCTCCTCCTTCCCATGAGACCTAATGTAGGAGAAGCCTAGGCAATGATGTCCTAGTAAAGATTTAACAGCGGGCATGGGATGAGGGGAAACACTGATATGTAGAATTTGTAGGAATATTTATTCTATCATGGCCAATGTGAGGCTACCGAAGTCGGAGATGGACAGTAGCACACCATTATATAGTACTTCCACCCTAACAGGTATTAATATAGTAAAATAAGTAGGGAATGATGAGTTTGGAGTCTTTACTATCTTGGTTTTTAGCATTTATTTATGCAATTAAAATTTTAAGGACCATGTTTAACAATCAGCTCCCACAATTCCTGAAAATGCAACAACTGGCTCTCATCAAGCCAGTACAAGCAACTCCAGCACAGCATCATGCTTAGAATACTCAGGTCCTGGGGAAGGCAGCTGCTTCTGCTTCCTCCAGCCTCAGGGCTCCTATGCACAGCATTCACCATCTCTTTGGTCTGGGCTGCCCTCTAGTGGACAGAAGAATCATTCCCGGTGATTCTCTTGCTCTACCTGTGCCAAGAGCTCAGAACCCAAAGCAGGGTATAGTTGAGATTTGTCACCCTTCATGAGAAAAATTTCTTAAGGAGGGTCCATATGGTTTCACAATTGTCCTCAGGCACTGAGCACTTGGAATTCCATCTCTCTGAGGGGCAGTGCCTGGAAGGCCCCCTCAGCTTCAGCCATTATCACAGTCTCCAGAGCTTCAGCAATCCCATCTCATCCCTCATGTGATAGTTCAGGCTGACTACATTAGCCCTTCAAGCATGGGGGAATCCCCAATCAGATCTATTTCCAAGAAGGCAAATTGAAAGACCCTGTTTGTGTTAGGGATTACATATTCACATAACTCACAGCCCACTGGGGAAACACTGATTAGGGCCATTCATATGTTTTGGGCACATCTAAGAAAATGGAGCCAATTAAACGTACAGCTGAGGCTCAGAACTCCCCCTTCTACATTACACTTGGACTCTCTTCTTCCAGAAGTGATCTTTCCAAAGCACAGATATATTTTGTATAAACAGATATATCTCCATTCATAAACCTCCTATAATTCTCCATTGTTTTCAGCATCAGTCCTCAGCCAGGCACTCAAAACCTTGGTCGAAACTTCACCCATATTGTTTATGTTAAATCTCCAAAGAAAGAAAGAAAAGAAAACTGACATTTAAAAAATTATTTTCTGAGCCAGGCACTGTGCTAAACACTTTGCAAACAGTATCTTATTTAATTCTCCAATAATGCCGATAAGTAGAGATAACTGCTTTAAAGATGGGAAAACTGAATCAGTACAGCTGGCTCAGTATGACAGTTTCCAAACAGATAAGTTTTATATTCAGTCTACTTCTCTTTGTTCTTGAAAGCTGGCCCCTGTCTCTTCAGGCCTGGTCCCTTCCCCAGATTGGCTGCAGAGTGAGGCACAAAGCTTCCAGAACCCTTTCTCACTACTCTTAAGGTAAGGCCACATTCCTGAGGGTTCTAAGGAAAGGACTGCTTTTTCAGTGAAATTCAAGCAGAGGTAACAGAGCCACAGACATGGGATAAAAAACCAGACTTTAATCTGATTAAATTCTTCTGCTATCACCAAAGTCCTTCTTCTCCCTTCCTCCTCTTTTTTCCTCCTTAACTCTTCCTTCTTATCCTCTCCCACATTCATCTCCTTAACTTTCACTGGAATCCTAGACATCTTTAAGGCTCAGATCTAATTTCTCTCCCCAGAATGCTCTCTCAGACAACCTGGTTCAGAATCTGCCCAATGAAAGTGAGAATTGTTGCAGTTTGAAAGAAAGAGCAGATTTTTGGCTAAATGTGATGATTGATCACATGTATTTATTTCTACTCACTCCTGAAATTCTATTAAAATGACAATAAATGGATTAGGTTTAAAAAGTATGAACTACTTAATGGATATGGGGTTTCTTTTTTGGGTGGTGAAAATGTTCTGGAATTAGTGGTGATGACTGAAAAAGAGAGAGACAGACAGAGAGAGAGAGAGAGAGACAGAGAGAGAGAGAGAGACATAGAGAGAGAGAGAGAGAGAGAGAGAGAGAGACAGAGAGACAGAGAGACAGAGAGACAGAGAGACAGAGAAATGGGAAAAGTTAGACCCCTACCAGCACATGTTATCGTTATTGTTAACTAGGAAAGCTCATCTGAGCTTCAATGTCTAGAGTTTTTACTGGGGTTTCTTTACATAGGCATGATTGATGGAATCATTGTCAACTGAATCTCCAGGCTTCTTCCCCTTTCCCATAAGTCAGGCTGATATCACATGACTCAAAGCCTCAACCCTCTAATCACATAGTTGGCCTTTGTGGCTTGGCCAACCCTTATCCTGAGTCATCTTAAAGTATAAAGGGCCCCATCATGAGTACCTTCATTAGTGTAAACCATCAGGGCCCACCATGAATAACAAAGACAGTCCTATCACTTTGGAAATTCTAAGGATTTAGAGACTACCTTCCAGGAATGGGAGGGCATGCCACTTAAATTTTATTTATTATATAACAGACCCACACTAAGGTACATCATTGAAAAAATTCAGAATGCCAAGGCAAAGAGCACATTCCAAAAGCTTTTAGAGAGAGAAACAGGTCACATACAAAGATCTGAAGATCAAATAATATCAGTCTTCTGAATAACAACACTGGTTGCTAAAAAACAGAAAAGCAAAATCTTTAAAATTCTGAGGGAAAATTATTTCTAGCTAGTATTCTATACCCAGCTGAACTATCAACCAAAGATGTGGGTATAATAAAAACAATTTCAAAAATACAAGGTCTCAAAAATTTTACTTCTCAAATGCCCTTTCTCAGGCAGCTGCTAGAGGATATGCTCCACCAATAGGAGGAAGTAAATAAAGAAGGAAGAAATGAGCTCCAGAAAACAGGGAAGCCAACATAGGAGAGAAGCAACGGGAATTTCCAGGATAATGGTGAACAGAAGTCGCAGAATGACAATTGTGGAGCAGGCCTAGAGATCAGTAAGTTCAAATTGGGACAGAAAGACAAAGGGTTCCAAGAAGAAATGTTTTCAAGAACAAAATGCGATCAACTGGCAAGTTTGACCATATGAAGTGATCTTTGTAGCTCTAGTGGGAATGTGTAGGGTTAAATTCATAGTATATACATAAAAATCTAAGCAAAAGAAAAAAATTAGGTAACTTTGAAAAAGATTGTGTAAGAAAGAAATGTAGTTAGATTACTCCATTCTCATATAGTCGAAATACTATAAATTAATACTATAAATACAATGAATACAAAATACTATAAATAAATTAAATATTTTTAAAAATTGAACTACAATCATATTGTGAGAATAAGGGGAAGATCAAATATGTGGGGGTGGGAAGGGAAATATAAGAGCTACATCCTCTCCTTCCATTTTAAAGTATCAATAAGAATTTAACAATCAGGAATAAATAGATTATCTGAACTGGTCAAAATATGGAAGTAAATATGGAGGGACAAAAAAACTGCTAAAAGTATAATTGCCTCTGAGGTGTAGGAATCAGGAGTGGGGAGGGCAAGATAGAAGACTGCCTTTTTTTTAACCTTGTCACACATTTAGTTGGTTTTTAAAAACTGTATATGCATTATTTTGATTAAAAATATATTTTTAAGAAAAATAAAGGACATTAAAAATTGCAGAAAAATTAAATGACCCTAGGGTACCATTTGTTACCTTGGTGAATTCATCACCATCCTGTAGGTCTACACATCTCTGCAGAAAGCAGAGCTGTTAGCCCTAAAAGTGGCAGCATCTCTATGAAAAAGATACACATTGACCAGACTCATGAGACTGATATTTCAAATCAGATGCCAATTTATCAATTTATAAGGGGAAGCAAAGCTTTGAAGCAGACTAGATCTTCTCGTTCGCTGATGAATGCATTCTCTCCGTGGGGGCAGATCTACATAGGGAACAGAGTGGTTTTCAGTGAGTTACTTGGTAATCAGAGCATGAGGGAGGTGGGGGTTGAATTGGGTGGTTGCAAAGAATGATGCCTCCATCTCCCTTGTTCCTGGACCAGCATCTTTGTCCCCAGACAGTGTTAAGATGAACACTCTGGTGATTGTCTTGACAATAATTCTTGATCTCCGCTTCATTGCCTGTCCAGAGCCCTCCTGACTGTCACCTTTTTTTCTTTAGCTGCATTAATACCTTTATTCAGGTTACAGTCTAGACTAGGCCTGACAGTTATTCTGTCTCCATCAGGTAAGTTGGCATTTATCTCTATGTTAAACCATAGGAGGCTTGTGTCCAGTCAAACAGGCAGTACCTTTACAAAGCACCCATGATGTGCCAGGCTCTGTTCTAAGCCCTGGAGTTACAGCAGTCAACATGATGACATCAGTCCTTGCCCTCATTGAGCTTACAATGTGATGAGGAAGATTAATATTAAACAAAGTGTAGAAAGTGAAGGAATGGCCTAATTTTCAGACAACAACTTAATTTATTTTATCTGAGTTCTTGATGTTGGGTCACCTCCTGGTGTCCCCAGATATTACCTACTATAATGAACCATGGGAAGGGGATTTTGAGTAAGGACTCTTGTCTAGATAGAGAAAGAAGACCCATTTTCCAAGCATATATTCCCAGCTTCCCATGACCCTAAATCCCAAATCCTTCCAATAAAGCAATTTTCAACTTAAATTTATTTAGGATTGGTTTCTGTCACCAAGAACTCTGACTCCTATAGCAATCATTTCAGACATCTGTGAACCAGAGAACAAGTCACCAAAAGGCAGTTCTAATCCCTCTGCCTCAGGGCTGCAAACAGACCTGAAACCTCTCTGATCTGTGCCTTCCATTCAAAGCAGGGCACACAGACTGTACAAAGCAGGGCACACAGGCTGTCTCAATAAAAACTGATTGGCTGAGTCACTCAGTAAGTTTACAAATACCAGCCAGAAGGTACTGAGGTTACAAAGCTAATAAGAGCTAGCTGCTGCTTTCAAAGATGTCACACATGCACCTTAGACCCAAGATATCCAAAACTAAGGATGTCATCTTCCCTGCCTTTTCTCCCAACTCCTATATTGACTCACACCTGTGTCCCATGTTTCAACAGCACTGAATGGCTTGCACTTTTCCCTTCCCTCTGCTGGGGTGCCAACAGTGAGTAGGTGGTGTTCTTAGACCACAGAGGTGGGAGGGAAGGAGACAGGCAGCAGGCAATCAGCTACTTGTAGATAGGGACTAGACCTTGAATGCCAGGTCTGGATGAATTGGCAGTTATCTCAAGTTACTTTCCTTGACCTAAATAAAGTAACCATACAGTTTAGCTTTTTCCTCTTCTACCGAAGATAGTCTCTATGGAAGATGACATAAAGGGCTTATATGTCCATCTTCTTGACCAGAGATGTAACTGCAAGCAATGTTCCCACTTTACAGGTAAGCAAACAGAGCCTTCAAATGTCTTGGCTCTACAGCTAGCAAGTAGCAGAGCAAGGGCTTGAACCAAGTTTCCGAACTCCAAATCCCCATTCTTTCCTCTACTAGTACAGCTCTCTCAGAGATTTTTGTGTGTGGTGTGAGGGAGGGGCGTCTCAACCCTGGCCTGGCCCCAGTGGAAAAGTTCTTCCCCTCACCACCAGCCCCAGGGGTTAAGTCAGTTCCGGGGCTTCTCCTCCTGGCCTACCTTCCTTCTCTAGATACTCTATCTTCTTAAATCCTCACAACAATCCTGTGAGGTTTTTACATTTGAAACCGAAGCTCAGAAAAGTTATGTTTCACGCCCCAAAGTTCGGAATCTTCACCACCTCGCCTTGCTACAGTTCAGGTTTGGAACACCTAGCTAAAGAAACCCGTCACCCAGTGTTGAAGAGGATGCCGGGGACCAGCCCCAGTTCAGGGCCGCCAGGTGGCGCGGTGGAAGTGCAACTGCTTCTCCACCTCACCCCCCACGGGCGCGACGCACCTGAACTAAGCTGGGAGAGCCTGGGGAAGCAGGCTCGCGGGGTGGGGCAGGGCGGGGCGCGAAGTAGCCCTATTCCTCAGTCTACAATGGCAAGGAACACTGGGACCGCCCAGGCCTTGATAGAGTCACGTCCCCACCAGGAGACCGCCAGTCTGCATCAGCGTGCAGCATGCCCTGCGCTCCCCAGTGTGCAATTCATTTTAGGGGTATAGGGACTAGCAGAGATCAGGAGAAAGCAGTCAGCGGGGATGGGGCGGAGACACCACCGTCCCCACCTGTCCACTGCCGGGAGGGGCGTGTCTGGGGCGGGGTCCCGTAGGGCCCGCCCCGGGTCCCAGAGCCAAGGGCGCGCGACGAGACATAAAGCAGCTGGGAAACAATGCGCCTGCATCGCGCTCCCGCGCGCATCCTAGTCGCGTCCGTACCGCCGTGCGCGAGCGAGGGTGGGAGTGCGCGCGCGCGAGGCGCGCATGTGCATGTGTGCGGGCTGTCCGGCTGCCCCGAGCCCGCCGCCAGCGGGTCTGCTCCAGGTGGTGGGCGGCGGGAGCGAGGTGAGGCTGTGGGCGGCCGGGGGACGGGCGCGTGTCCTGGGAGGGCGGGCTGCAGTCTGCCTTCTGGGCACAGCGCGCCGCCGCCCGCCCTGACGGGCCCCCGGAGCTGCGCTCCGGGCGGCGCTGGCAAAGTTTGCTTTGAACTCGCTCCCCGCTGCCTCGTCCGCGCACTGTGAGCGGCTTCGCTGGGCACAGTGACCCAAGGCCGGGCTTCCCGGGACGCGAGGGAAGGGAGCAGATTTTAACCCTAGAGGTTGGGGAGGGACGAGAGCTTGGTAGCCGGCTGTGCTGGGGAAATCGGGGACTCCTGCTTCTTTGGGCCCGTAACCCAGTCAGCACGTCCCCCTTCCCTCTCGCAGGAAGCGGACATGGACTTCGACTCGTACCAGCACTATTTCTACGACTATGACTGCGGGGAAGATTTCTACCGCTCCACCGCGCCCAGCGAGGACATCTGGAAGAAATTCGAGCTGGTGCCATCGCCCCCCACGTCGCCGCCTTGGGGCTCGGGTCCCGACGCCGGGGACCCGACCCCTGGAATTGGTCCCCCGGAGCCGTGGCCCGGAGGGGGCGCCGGGGATGAGGCAGAATCCCGGGGCCACTCGAAAGCTTGGGGCAGGAACTACGCCTCCATTATCCGCCGTGACTGCATGTGGAGCGGCTTCTCGGCTCGGGAACGGCTAGAGAGAGCGGTGAGCGACCGACTCGCCACTGGCGCTCCCCGGGGGAACCCGCCCAAGGTGCCCTCCGCCCTGGACTGCGTTCCCAGCCTCGAAGCCGGCAGCCCGGCGCCCGCTGCCCCCTGTCCGCTGGGCGAGCCCAAGACCCAGGCCTGCTCGGGGTCCGAGAGCCCTAGCGACTCTGGTAAGGACCGCCCCGGGCCATTCGAGAGGGGGGCACCCCTTGGGTGGCCAAAACTCTGCCGCTGTCTGAGGTCAGGCACTGGGTCTTCTTCGTAAGTCCTTTGGCCACCTCCCCCTTTCTCTGGCTGTAGCTGCTGGTGTAGCCCCCAGCGGTGTCTGTCTGGCACGTGGGTGTGTTAGTAAACAGTTTGAAGAAGTGGCGTGGGAGCCAGCGTCCCTTTGATGATGATTGGAGCCCCAGGGGACAAGGGAGACTGGGTGAGGCTTGGCGCTTAGAGAGGACAATACTGGTATTTGGCTGTAGGGGATTTCTGTCCTCCGGAGGCTGGAAGGGGACCTTTAAGGGTCACTCCAGGCTTGAAGTTTTTTGTTGCTGCCTTTTTCCCTAGGAAACTCACACTCCCCTAGGGAGAGAAGAAGCTGAGGAGCCTTTTGTACAAAGCCAAAGTCTTCATCCTTTTAAAAATCTGGTCTCCTGTCTGCTTTACTTTAAAATGCTCCCACCCCTTACTATTTGTGCATGTGCACCATTACCCATGAGACAGGTAGGGAATGAACGCTCCCCATTAACAGATGGAAGAACCAGGGCTTAGAAACAGGAAATCACTAGAAGTGAAACCAGCTTCCTACCCTCTAGCTAGCTTCTTTTTCTCAACCCTCCATAGCAACCAAGCACTAATTCCTTGATGTTTAGAGGATCTTCATGGTAGTTTACCTGAGAAGGACTACACCTTGCCTTGTTGCTTTGGCCTAAAGTGGAAAAGTGTCCTTTAAATCCCCCCACCCCCAATCCATCTGAGAGCTTCAGCTTCCTCCTTGCTTTCAACAAATGTTAACTGGCCCCTAGTTTGTACCAGTGGACTAGGTGCAGAGGTCAGGGATGGAGAGCTCCAGTCCCGCTGCCCCATCCTCCCTGTCCCATTCTTAAATGCAAGTGTAAACCTGACCGAAGGCAGCCTTCGGCATTCTGTGCTATCAGACTACATTGTTCTTAGTCTAACCTCTCTTTAGACTTCTGTACCCATGAGAAATACTGGAGAGGGTGCTTTTATAGGGTAGGCCGAGGCTAGCATGGGGTAAGTTGAGACAACACTCACTGCCGCTTTTAAGAATAACTTTTACATGACTTTAGAGGAAAATGAGGACTGGGGTATGGAAGCCATCATACATTTGAGGAAAAAAATAAGAATGACAAGAAAAATTAAAAGTCATTTTTTTTCAGTCCACTGTGTTAAGGTCATTTTTAATCTGCTTTCTACCCCCAAGAGCTTGTGTTTAATGGTTGGAATGGGAATTTTGAGATCAAGAAACCAATAAAGATGTGTCTCTGCAAAGGCCAATCGAGTGGTGGAGTGGGAGGAGTACTGTTTGGGAGCTTGGAGATCTCAGTTTGAGATCCAGTTACAAAGGTGATGTGTAGACTGGCAGATCTGGGTCTTTTTCTCCCTTGGCACATGAGGGGATTGTCCTTGACTGTCCAGCTGAGGACATTTCCTTTCCTGAGTAGAGTTAGATGCTACTCTCTGAAAGGAGAATGGTGTTTTACATAGTCTCTTCCTTAGGCCACAAACATGAGGTTTAACACTGAAATATTAAAGGTTTGGGATGTGGGGAAGCCTCCTGAATCATTTTCTGACCTGCCCTTTAACCTGAACCTGTTTGCAAGCTCCTGGTTCACTCACAGGCCACATGGCTCAGAACAAAATGCAACAGATTGCAAACAATGAGGGGGTTGGGGAGAGTGACTGACTGCAAAGCTCAGCCAATAAAGGCTAGGGGCTGGGTAAAACAGCATTCCAAACACAGCTTAGTCAGCCAATCCCAGGCCTTGGGGCCAGGAGGGCTGAATGGTCAGGTTTTATTAATGGAGAAATAATGCGATTGTCCACACAATGGAAGCCTTCCTGACAAAGGGGCTTAAGCATCCTGATATGCAAAAGAGGCAAAGAACTGAGCTTTTCTGTAGTCAGGATAAAATGCATTAAGGTGGCCTTCTATGTGAGGCTGCAAAACATGTGGAACAGAAAGGTTTCCCCTTAATTGCCTCTCTCCTGGCTGGAGTAACCTAAGAGACCTCCAAGCCAAGGAATGATGGGGGCATGTCCAGGTGTTTCCAGGTCCCTGGTGTTTTGGCCCTTGTATGGCGACATTCTCTTGCTGCTCAGTTCCTACCTCTGGCACAGGTAGCTTGGAAATGGTTACTTGTACCCTTTATGAAGTTACTGTAGCTTTTGCTGATTTGGGATTATAAATCCAACTCTCTACTGGTCCAGGGACGGGTGGAGTGGGCGACCTATAAATGATGGATGATTTAAGAAACTCATCGAACCCAGGAGCAAAATGCCCTTAAGGGAAACCTTTTCCTCCCCTCTGGGTGAGGAGGGATGGGTTATAGCCCTCCCTTCTCTGAATCTTGAACTGAAAGGGATGACAGAATAGAGAGGTGGGGGAATAATAGGATTTATAACTTGTGAAAAGTAACAATTCCCCAAGTGCAGGCTGTGCTGGGCAGGAACAAAGGGCAGCTCAGCCCACAGACCCTCATTTACAATTCTGATGGGGCATGAAAGAGCCCGACTGGGGAAGATCTTTATAGCTAAACTTTGTCCCAGGCCGATAGTGCTTTCTCTCCATCCCTTCAGTGGGGGAGGGGAGAGCCTGTGCAGACTGGGGGCTGTTGGCTTGGGTCTGCCTTTTGTTCTTATCTAAGCTTTGCTGTGCAAAAGGAAATTGGAGAATATTTTCCTTCTTGCTTATTTCCCCTCCTTTCCTTCACACTGCCCTTACCCCATTACAAATGAATCAGCTGCCTTTCTCCTCACTTCAGTTTGTTTATATCTAAGTTGGGAAAACATCACCTCCTTTCCCAAGCTCCAGCACAGGGTCCTTGTATGTGCTTCTCATGGGATGTGTTTCTTCTCTTCCTCTCTTCTTGGACAGAGGGTGAAGAAATTGATGTTGTGACAGTGGAGAAGAGACAGTCCTTGGGTGTACGGAAGCCGGTCACCATCACAGTGCGAGCAGACCCTTTGGACCCCTGCATGAAACACTTCCACATCTCCATTCATCAGCAACAACACAACTATGCTGCCCGTTTTCCTCCAGAAAGCTGTTCCCAAGGAGGGGCTCCAGAGAGAGTTCCCCAAGAGGCTCCTGGGAGAGATGCTTCAGCAGAGAATGAAGATGAGGCCGATGAAGAGGTTGTGAGCCCCTTGCCTATAGAAAGCGAGACTCCCCAGTCCAGCCACCCCAAACCTGTCAGTTCTGACACTGAGGACGTGACCAAAAGGAAGAACCACAACTTCCTGGAGCGCAAAAGGCGGAATGACCTCCGCTCAAGGTTCTTGGCCCTGAGGGACCAGGTGCCCACCCTGGCCAGCTGCTCCAAGGCCCCCAAAGTGGTGATCCTGAGCAAGGCCTTGGAATACTTGCAAGCCTTGGTGGGGGCCGAGAAGAGGATGGCTACAGAGAAAAGGCAGCTCCGATGCCGGCAGCAGCAACTGCAGAAAAGAATTGCGTACCTCAGTGGCTTCTAACTGACCAAAAAGCCTGAGTGCTGTCTTATAAAAACCCAAGTTTATTTTTTAACCTTTCCTCTCCCCCTTAGTAATTTGCACATTTTGGTTACGGTGAGACAGTCTGGACAGTAGATCCCAGAATGCTTTGCAGCCAGTGCACACACAATAAGGGCTTGCATTCTTGGAAACCTGGAAACCCAGCTCTCCCTCTTCTCTGACTCACTAGAGTGCTGTATCTTCTTTGGCGCCCTCAGCTTCTCAGGCAGGCATCTGACTGAGGGGCCTTGGGGTCTGCCTAGTTCACTAGCTCTGAAGAAAAGCCTGACAGATGCTATGCAACAGGTGGTGGACGTTGTCGGGGGCTCCAGGCTGCATGAAATCTCACACTCCGGATGAGCTTTAGGCTGGGAAAGGATGCTCCCACTGGTGTCTCTGGGGGTGATGCTAGGACAGCTGGGCCTGGATATTCTCCCTGAGGCTCCTTTTTCCAAGAGACACATGAGCTGTCTTGGGTGAAGACAAGCTCGCAGACTTGATCAACATGGACCATTACCTCACTGTCAGACACTTTATAGTAGCTGAGGAGTTGGAAAACCTTTAATATATATATATTATGATGTTAGATGACACCCACTCCCACTCAATGCTGCGAACTTGAGAACATTTAAAGAGCTTGGCCTCTAGAGTCTCTGTCTCAAAGCCTTCTGGGCCCTTTCCTCTGAGGGAGAGATCATTCTGTCCTTACAAGGGACTTTTTTGTTTCTTTCTGCCTTCGTTATGCAATGGGCTCTACAGCACCCCTTCCCCACAGGCAAGATATATTTCCCCAACACACAGGGAAAAGGGTGCTAATTTGAGGACTAGGGAAGGCTTGAAGTCCTGGCCATGAACTTGTTTCCTGCCTAGGTGTTTTCCATCTTGGCATCTTTTCTTAAGGCAGATGTCAGGGATGTCAGGAGTGAGAACTGTATCACTTTCTCTTTCCCACTTCCCTGTCATCTCAGTTCTTCACTGATTAGTTTGAAGTTCTACTAGAACCATGCAAACCTGTCCTTCTTGTCTAATTCTGAGGAGCTTGCTGGCTCTGTAGCCACCCTTGGGTCCCCTGCCAGCCTGACATGAGTCAGATCCCTTTCCCAGAATCTGGGCCTTACTGAAGTTCTTACTGGGAGAGCTGCTGGGACTCATCCAGTGCTCCAGATTGTGGCCTAGCTTTCTGGTGGGTTTTAAAGGAACTTCCAGGAGCTCTGCTTAGTTGGACCATGACGGATTTTGGCCCAGACGGACTTGGCACCTCCAAGTGGATTCCAGGTGCAGCTTCCACTCTTGCAAAGGCACCCAACCCTACAGGTGTCTTGTGGACAACCTCAGGAGCCCCTAAGCCTAGCTTGGAAGAAGAACCAGCCCCTCCAGAACTCTGCCCAAGGGAGTAGGTGCCTGTTGGTTATCCATTTGAAAGTAGGGGAGGGGAGGATAGTAGAGTGCTATATGTGGCTCTGAAAAGTGAGCTGCTACTTCCAAACCTATTATGCACAATGGTCTGTTTCTGAAGTTGCTTCCTGGCCTGAGAACCTCAATGGAAGTTTGGTGAAAGCGTCTACATTTTGGAACATGGTTTTTGGTAGCCAACTAACTTTTGGAACTATCTTTGGAGAAGAGGTGGGATGTAGGTTACTGATGTCTCACCTGAATAGCTTGTGTTTTATAAGCTGCTCTTGGGTATTATGCTGGGAGCAGTTTTGTTTGTTTGTTTGTTTGTTTTGTTTTGTTTTGTTTGTTTTTAATACTGTATTTTTGTATGCCTTTTGCAAAGTGGTGTTGTTTTTGTACAAGAAAAAAACTCTTGGGCAATTCTCCTGTTGCAAGAGTCTGATTATTTTGAAAGGCAGGTTTACCTGAAATTTTGTATTTAGTTGTGATTATTAATCACCTGATTTTAAAACGTTGCTTTCTGGGACATCTTCTAATAAAAGATTTCTCAAACATGTCAGTGTGGGGGCAGCTTATGCTAAGCAATTCCCCCTGAACCAAGGAAGACTATTTCAGGGTAGCCACAAGGGAGACAGAGTGTTGCATTTCTCTAACCACGTTGCTAACCTGTTCATTCCACTTTGGGTTCCTGAAATGCCATTTCAGACGTGTCTAAACAATGTAGGCTCAACAGGAAATTCTCTTGTGAATTGCAGAGTGCTGAATTTGCCTTTAGAAGGCTTGAAATTGTGGTTCCACCACTTACTTGTTCTGTACCTTTTAGCTTTACCTTTCCAAGTCCTAGTTTCTTTATCTGTAAAATGGGGATAAATGCTACTTCGCAGAGGTAATAAATGAAGTAGTGGACAATGAACCACTTTCTAAACTATAAAGCCTTATGTTCTTTTGGGTGGTACTTTTCTTACCTTAGTGGTGTGATGACCCTTTACAGGACCTGTTTTTAAAAATTCTCTGCAAATCTGTGATATGTGATTTTTTTTCTTTCTCCCTGGATTAATGAAAGAAAATGAAGCCTCCCTTTTTCTCACATAGTTCTCATAAACTTGCTGCAAATGCAAGAGGGGAGAATTTAATAATAGCTCTTCCTGATAAAGCGCCACCTATGTCTAAACTTGCTTCTCCATATTATGCTTTGCCATCCATGTGCCAGGGCTACCAAAGAAGAAATAGGTTCTAAGAATGAAACAACATTATCCAAAGTTACATAGCTAGTGAATGAGTTGGGATTTGAAACCAGCTCTGCCTACCTCTGCAGCCAAAGTCTTAGCTACTGTGTAGTAATGATCAGCTTGTTCTGTTAGCATGATGTGTGTGCAAGAGGTAAACATGGAATTCCAGCACTTAACTGCTTCTCGGAACTCACTCTCTTCGTCGCCATTGTGCCTGCCACTTTCTGGGATGAAGTGGAGCAAATATTCCATGACCAGCCCTTTTGTTGCATTTGTGGGCTGGGAGGGTTAGTCTTATCTCAAAGAGGCCCCTTCTGGGACTGAAAGGAAAATGGTTGCTGTTCAGAAAGGCCATGAGCATCGTGGTGGGAGAAGGCCACTTTGCCTTAGCTACTCCTGCTTTACAGCTGAGACCTGGGTTGGTATTGCCTGGCTCCATGTCTGTGGAGCCTGAGTAGAGTCAAACAGCTACTGTAAATTACTCACATTTACCAAGTGACCTTCATCTTAACCTGGTAAGTAAGCAATGTCTGCCATATGGTAATAGAGCCCAGAAAGGTTTCTTGATCAAGGTCACATAACAGAATCTCAAACCCAGTCTCCTATCAGGTAAACTTTCCATTCCACCCTCACTGCCCCTAGATCACCAAACCCAGTCCATAAGTAGCTGTTCGATAAAAACAGACTTGGATTACTGGGACTCTTTTCTTTTTTTTGGGGGGGTGACTTTTCTTAAAACTCCATTTCTCTTTAGCAATTGTCACTCTGTCCCATCCTTTTTTGAGGGCATTTGTCAAGAAACTAAAATTGTAGGACTCCTCTCCCTTTACTAGACCTTGAAAGAATTCCTGGGCCCTCAATAAGGTATTAGGGACTCCTAGGTACAGGCACTAATGCTAGTTGTTTTACATATCTTAATTCTCACAATACTCTGGAGAACAGGATGGTGTCACTCCATTTCACGGATATGCAAACTAAAGCTCAGACATTTAAGTCATTTATCTAAGCCCACACAGCTAGTACCAGCTGCCTGACTCCAAGCTTCAGCTCCTTTGAGTCCAACTCTGCTAAGAAAGGAGTGGGAATAAAGCCATCTCCTGGGGGGAAGGGAGGGTGTTTCTGGAATGTGAAGTATTTTAAGCTCCTTCCTAACTCCTTTCTACAGACTCCTACCTCTATCTCTGTCTGAAAATAGCCAGGAGTTTATTCCTGGATTTCAGAGAACAATTTCTACAAATTAGGTTTGCCTCTGAATAGTACACCTAAGGGACTACATCCCCAACTTGGGGATGTGGAGGTAGACAATAAGGGGCATCAGAGAAGCCACACTTGGTGTAGAAAGGAAAGGTCATCCTCTCTGTTAGACAATAAAAGGCTAAAGTGTGTGCTTAACTCCTGCCTCTTGGCAGCTATTTTGGGGGGACCGAGACAAGTTGAGCTATCTTAGATGTGCTGAATTTGTCTAAAGTGCCCCTGTGGGCAAGATATTGCAGAATATTCACTTCAGAAGGAAAAGAGGGGGTGGGGATGTCTTTGTTGATCTGGAAGGTGATAGGGAGTGAGAGAGAGAGTTTCCTTTCAAGGATAAGATAACCAGTTGGGAGATGATTGATGACTGGGTGACTGGGAGGGGAGAAGAGGAGGGGTCTAAATGTGTCAGTGGAAGTTCCATGGGGTGTGGGCTTTTCTACTTTAAGCCCAGTGGGCAGCTCTTGTTAATGTCTTTGTTTAGAACTGCTGCCAAAGGGATCAACTATTAATGTTACCATTCTTTTGCTGAGGAAATATAAATATATTCTTAAGGTCTCTAATTAGGTAAGTTACTAAACAATGAGACAGTGCCAAGGGTCCAGTAGATGCCCAGGAAGTGATGGATCACTTTTAAACTTGTGGGAAGCAGTATAGTTAAGAGGTCTCTCACACTGGCTTAGATCTCAGTTCTAAATCCGGCTCTTCATTTTCCAGCTGCCTGAACTTGGGCAAATTATTAACCTCTCCTAGCCCCAGTATCTGTAAAATAGGTATAAATAATAGCACCTGCTTCACTGGGTTGTTGTAAGGAATAGTAAGTGCTCAGTAAATAACGTGTGTGTGTGTGTGTGTGTGTGTGTGTGTGTGTATGTGTGTGTATAATGAGTTATTATTGCATATGGAATGTTTAGACTAGTCCCTGCTGCATGGTAAGTATTCTGTTGATTCTGTTGATGCAGGACAGAGCAATTCCCCCGAGTAGGACTAGACTCAAGCTCTACAGTGAGAGAGAAGTGGGTTCTTGGTGGAGTGTGAGGAAGCATTGAAACATACACCAACGTTAGAGTCAAAAGGAGAGTTTAACACCATAAACAGCGTGGTCTCCCCTCAGAGGCAGAGTGAGAGCCTGAGAGACTCTCAGAGACAATAGAGAGGAACACAATGAGAGAGTAACGGCACTGAGAGAGACCTGAGTGTCCAGGGAATTCAGTTTATATATCATTCTTTAGTTCCTGTGAATTACAGTTTAAAGAATTTGTTTATCCATTTTCCTTTGATATGGACAAACAGTGAGGAAGGATGAGAGTATGGATGTAGACTGAAAAGGTAAGAGTATGTAGTGTGAAAGGCCTGCTGGCAGTTCCCAGCCCTTAATCCATAGGTTCCCTATGGTTTTAGCCATAGGAAATGAATGATTTAATTTTGTGTAGGGCACTTCTTAAAGACTCTGTTTTTCCTGTTTTCCCTTCACAGTGTTGTGGAAAAGGGTTGTTAGCAATCCCAGGAGAAATTTTCCTTTGTTCTGCAGGTTTCCTCATGGTTTGGATACAGGGCTGATCAGCATAGTGCAGTTTCTGAATGTAGCTTGATTTAACATTTTCATTCCCTTGCCTCCTCCCTACATTACTATGACCATGTTAGCTATTATCTTTTTTTTTCCCAGTTATTTTTATTGAGGTAAAAATATACATACCTTAAATTTCCATCTTAGCCATTTTTAAGTATTCAGTTCAGTGGTATTAAATACATTCATAATGTTATGCAGCCATCATCACCAGCCATCAATATAGCTCTTTTCATCTTGTAAAACTAAAACTCTGTCTCCATTAAATAACTTTCCATTTTCCCCACCCTCCAGTCCCTGGCAACCACCACTCTACTTTCTCTATAATTTTGACTAAAGTATTTCATATAAGTGGAATTGTACACTATTTGTCTTTGTGATTGTCTTTGTATTTCGCTTGGCACAATATCCTCAAGTTCATCCATGCTTCAGCATGCGTCAGAATTTCCTTCCTTTTTTAAGGCTGAATAATATTCCATCGTATGTTTATACTATATTTCACTTATCTATACAGATGTCAATGAACATTTGAATTGCTTCTATGTTTTAGCTATTGTGAATAATAGTGCTGTGAAATGTGTGTACAAATATCTCTTTGAAACTTTGCTTTTAGTTATTTTGGGTGTATACCTAGCAATGGAATTGCTGAATCATATGGTAATTCTATTTTTAATTTTTTGAAGAAACTCCATATGGTTTTCCACATCTGTTCTTCCCTTTTACATTCCCACCAACAGTGCACAAGACTTCCAATTTCTCCATATCCTCTCCAACACTCATTTTTTTTTTATGGTAATCATCCTAATGCACGTGAGGTGATATCTCATTGTGGTTTTGATTTATATTTACCTAATGATCAGTGATGTTGAGCATCTTTTCATATGCTTATTGGCCATTTGCATTTATTCTTTGGAGAAATATCTATTCAAGTCCTTTGCTCATTTTTGAATTAGATTTTTTTAGTTTTAGAAGTTCTATGTATATTCTGGATATTAATCTCTATCAGATATATGATTTGCAAGTATTTTCTCCCCCAAATCATTAGTGTTATTTAAACCATTTAACAAGTCACACCTAGAATACAGATTCATCATATTGGAAGATGATAGAAAGTATTGGTAAAATAAGAAAGCTTCCCAGAAGGAATACCTGAAGTAATCTGGAATACACATATTGATGCCTCAGGAGGCAGTAAACTATCAGGGAAGGAGTGGCCATGATTTGGGGAGACTGAGATAGGCAGAGGATGAAAGGAGGGCAAATACCTGAGCCTCTGGTGGGTCCACAGCATCACATGACCCACGGCAGGCAGGAGCTGCAAGTCTGTGATGCTACTGCACATATGAGCTCTCCATTTGTCCTTACTTGGCACTGCAGTGCTTCAAACTGAGCTGGAGTCAACTGACTACAGTCATTAAACCTAATGTCTATTTTGTTCAGGCTGTGAGTCTCAAACCTGAGCATGTCTTAAGGTCAGGGCCAGGAATCTACATTGCTGTCAAGCAAGCAGGGAGGTAGAATCCTGAGATTATGCTTAGAAAAACGCTGGAATAAGGGTTTGGAGCCAAGTCCCGCAGAGATATAAAAATGTTCACAGAAGGTGGTATAGATGGTATAGTATAAGGGTTAAGAACATGGTCTTAGGGTTACTACCTACATAATGTGGGGTAAATCACTCACCTCCCTGCGTGAATTTCCTTCTTTAAAATGGATATAATATTAATGCCTACCACATAGACCTGTTACAAAGAGTAAGTAATAATTATATGTAAAACACATAGAATAGAACCTCCCATATAGTTAAGAACAATGATATATGAAGCTATTATTCCTTACAGAAGTATATGAACATGCAAACATAATTATGAAATAAGGCAATATGTGTCTCAGACAAGGGCTACAAGCCTCCAAAGGGGAAGAGAGTATTTTCTTTGGAGTCATCAAGAAAGTTTATTTGGGGGATATTGTGACTTTAATTGGAACAAGATATACAGTAATATCTTGCTAAGTGAAAAGAATAAGGTATTCTAGGCTAAGGGAATAGCTCTGAGGAAAAGGGGATTAAGAAGGTTGTGTGGAACCTGGGGAAAGAGAGAAATCTGGTCTGATTTGCTGGCTGAGTGGTCTTATTTTTACAAAACAAGAGGGGTTGCACTGGATTTCTAAGAGGATGTTTTCAATGGCAAACATCCTCTGTGATTCCTTGAAATAGGGAAGTCAGGGAAAGAAACTGATAGTGGTTTGAGACACAGAGATTGAAGTGATGGGGGTCATCCAAAACAGAGGAAGTGGAAATGTGACACTGAAGCTTTAGAAAGGGATTTGAAACGAAGATACAAGTTTGAATCTCATCAAGATATAAGATGATGAAGGTCCAAAATGCCAAGCCATGAGAAAGAGAAAGGGCCGTAGGAGTACAGGGAAAAGCTTAGAATAGATAAGGATCTCTGATGGCTCTGCATATTTTCCCCCTTGTACCTATCCTACTCTGATTTTGCAGCCTTCATTGATCCCTGTGGGTGTGCAGGCTCTCTTAGTTGAGAAGGCCTGAAGTGAACTCCCTTTGAGAACATTCTGGTGTGCTCTAAAGCAAACTCTATATTCAACTTTAGGTGTAATATAAACCCTACAACATGGTGAGCTCTATTCTCTTCTTTCCTTCACTTGTTTTGAAGAATTCTAATGTTCCTGAATTCAAATTGGCCAATCACCAATGGAAACAGCAATTCGCCAAACCAGTGCAAGGTGTCGTGATTACTCACAGGTACTATATACCAAATTCAGGTTTATCCAGAACTTGTGAATGTGACCTTATTTGGAAATACAGTCTTTGTAGATGTTAAAATGAGGTCATACTGGAGTAGACTGGACCCTAATCTAATGACTGGTGTCCTAAATAGAGGAAAATTCAGACAAAGACATACACAGAGAGAAGATGACCATGTGAAGATAAGAGGCAGGACTGGAGTTATGCTGCCACAAACCAAGTAATTCCAAGGGTTGCTAGCAACCACCAGAAGCTAGAAGAGGCAAAAAAGCGTTCTTCCCTAGAGCATGGAAGCATGGCCCTGCTGACACCTTGATTTTGGACTTCTGGCCTCTAGAACTTTGAGAAAATGCGGTTATGTTGTTTTAAGCCACCCACTCTGTGGTAATTTGTTATGACAGCCATAGGAAACAAATACAGGAACCAAGTTCATCATGAAATACCCCCACAGGAAATGTTTTTCATTTGGGATATCCAATTATATGGGGTTAGACTGTAAAATCACCTTGGGTCATACCAAAAAGCTAGGGTTTGTCTTTGACCCAACTTTCTTCTCTTACCTTGGAAACCAATGCTTCAGGACTCACATGGAACATTCTTCTCTTGATCCAGACTGTTATATCATCTTCCAAAATTCTATCTTGAGTGTTTGAGCTTTCTGGATGCTTCACTTTGAATGGAACTTGGGCTTCTGCTTTTACCTCTTTAGTGAGGCAAATGGGGTGTTACTATAGCCCTTCCACTTTAATGGTTTCACCTTTAGCCTTCTTTTTATGCTTCTTTCTTTTTCTAAAAAAATTTAAAGTAAATTATTTAAAATATACAGAGGATAGAAAGTAATGTAATAAACACTAATGGGTGATCACCCAGATTTCCCTTCTACCTTCCTGCCCTTTTTTTCCCCTCCTTTTCTGCCAAGTTCCCCATGCACATCCCACTCCATGTACTGCTCTCAATTTCCTAAAGAAAGTGAGGTAGTGCAAAGGGGCCCAGCCTGACTATACATCTGCCCTTAGGGTATAACACACACACACATTGTGGGTAAAAATTAGGTGACTGGCTGTGGACTTTCAGAAGGGCAGGCAAGGAATTATTACCCTTCAAGTAATTTGAGCATCCCTAGTACCTCATTCCTACATTTTAGATATGCTATTCCAGACTGAACCTATCCCAAGATTTTTGCCTTTTGCACTAGAATTCTTTACCCAAAATATTCTGTAAGCAATAGAATATGTTGGAGATGGGCTTCTGCATTCTCCACCTCTAGATACACACATACACTTTGAGAGATTCCCTTTCCTCTTGAGCTATCTTTCAGAATAAATTGAGCTATATCTCATCCGGCCTCATAAAAGGTGGAGAGGGGGTCAGGGCTAACACCTGGGCATGACTACAAATAGCGTTCCTGATTCCCTTTTGTTGCCTTTTGTCTCCTTATTACCCTGCAAAACTTCCCATTAGAGGGCTTTATGTTGTTTTTTTAGAAATACTTATTAACTCTTGGTCATAGACTTCAATTTCCTAATTTTCCTTTGAACTTCATCTTTCCTATTAGGATTTCGAGTTACAGATTATATCGCAGGAATTATTAGTATAATTCAGAGTTCAGAGGATCATTAGGGAGACAAATAGAGATACAAATAAAATAATATAAAGGTATTAAAAATACATTTCCATTCTCTTTTGGTAGGATTGGTAAAATTACCATAAATGGAAATGCTATGATGTTTTTCTCACTTCTCTTTTGTTTTGGACCATAAGCTCCATCCTGATTTAGGAGTCTTTTCTGCTCAGCATTTTAGTGATAATTCTCCCCATGGTCTATAGGATCCCTGTTCTCTTTGTTTCTATAGCAACAGTCCCGTGTTGCTTGGCTAGAAGCAATTTTCTGCTGCTGTGGTGAAGCCCCATTTTTTCATTCCTTTCTCCTCAGTTGCCTTGGTAACCAGCCTCTCCCTCTTCTGGTCTCTCAGTGGTAAATTCCACACCCCTCTTTTTTTCTCTCTCTAGTAACAGTCACTTGGTCATGACTTGGACAGTACTTTCCCATCTTTGAGTGAGCATACACTGTAATGGTCAGACTGTCATCATGAAATTAGCTTCCCTTTTGCCTTATTTGCATCATTTCTCCAGCCTGCCATCTTTCTGTTGGTTGTCATGGTAACTGTACCCTCTGAAAGGCTCTACAGTTAACAACCATCATGTGAGAGTGTCTGCCAATATGTGGCCACACATCTCAATTTTAAAGCCAGCCCGGGGCAGGTACCACAAATTGTAGAGAACAAGGCTTTTGAGCAAAGCAGACTGGATTGAGAAAAGGAGGTACAGGGCCCCCGGGGATCTGGTGTTCTCCAAACAATACATAGGCTTCAAGAGTGACCATTAAGCTGAGGGTGATCTAAGTGATTGAGAACTGTATTGGCAGTTGTTCCAGGAAGGCCTATCACATGCTCTAAACTTCCTGGAGTGACCCCTCTGGCCAAAGGGATCCTAGCGATGTGACCTGAGAGCTAGGCAGAGCCAAGTAATCTCTGGGAGAAAGCAATTAACTCTTAAATTGGCTAACAAGGGGTTATTACAATAGGTATTTAGGTACTTTTACACATTATTGAAAAATTTTCTGCCCTCTTTAGTGAGGCAGATGGGGTGTTACTATTATAATAATACAAAATATTGGACAAAAGGTGGTCGTTATGTGCCAGGGCATTGTGGCAGGCACTTTTCAGACATTATTTCATTTTCTCCTTGTGGCAATCTTGAGAAGTATTTAATGAAAAGAAAATTGAGGGTAAGAGGTCAAGTTAATTGTGTGAGGTCTTGCAGCTAATAAGTGACAGCTGGGATTTGAACCCAAGTCTATCTGATTCCAAAGCCCTTTCTTAAAGGTTGTGGAGGCTCCTGGCTTTTGGTCCTCTCTGGTGCTAATTTTCCTCACCCCCACTTTTAATCTGAGGGTTGCTACTACTTTATCTTTCTGCCTTTCTTATTTTTCCTCTTCATATATCGTGGGTTGTTTACTTGTTTTTCTCTGTTCTCACCCCATCTCTTGCATCCTTTAGCCAAAGAGATGGAAAGTTTTGTCCTGCCTTCTGATTATGTCTGTTGTAGAATGAAAACTTTAGAGCAGCCGCCTTTGCATGATAACTGGGCAGATCTGATCCTGGAGAATGCCACACCTTAAACTCACTGGCTCCAGCACTAGGTAGGTAAGCCATTCTCCTCTCCATTTAACAATTATTGGGAGCCTATTCGGTATCAAGTACTGTGCTAGGTACTGGAAATACAACAATGACCTAGGCAGAATCTGGTCCTTGCTTTTATGGAACAGCCTGGAGTGTAAGTCAGTTAATAGACAAGAGGTCCATTTAGAATTTTATATTGTTATTAGCGCTATGAAGAAAAAGAAGTGGGTGTAGTGAAAGAAAGAATAATAGGGATAGATCTATTTTTGATAGGAGTGACATCCCCCACGTAAAAGAGTTGGTAGTTAAAGCTCTAATACCAACTAGCTGATGGCAGTTATGGCGGGAGCCTCTCAAGGTTAGGGGACCTTGGTTCCGCAACTTCCCTCTCTCTTCGTGCCCTCCCTTCTGAGTCCAAAGTTTGCGCAGGCGCACTGACGGTTGTCATGGGGACAGCTGCTCTTGCGCAAGCGCAGACATTTACAAGATGGCGGCGGTGGCGGCTGCTCGAGCAGTTTCTTTGGGACCTGGGCTCCGGGGAGTGCAACGGACACTGCCTCTTGTCGTGATTCTCGGGGCCACGGGCACCGGCAAATCCACCCTGGCGTTGCAGCTAGGCCAGCGGCTCGGTGGCGAGATCGTCAGTGCTGACTCCATGCAGGTATGACAGTGCGGCTGGACCCCGGCCTGTGAAACCCGGAGGCCCTGTGAGGGCCTCTGGCTAGAGTGGATTCTCTGTCGCATGGTGGTAGTGAGTGAACCTTGGTGCTGGTGGGGCGAAGGGGGTAGGTGAAGGGAACCCATAATTACTAAGCGGCCACCAAATGCCAGACATAGTGCTAGGCGGTTCACTTTAATCAGCTCATTTACTTCTCACATTTTCTGGTAGGAACTATTTTTATCTCCATTTGTGGATGACAGAATTCACCAAGGGAGGTGAACAGACTTTTTCCATGTCCCATAGCGAATAAGTGGAAGAACAAGGTTGACATAGGCCTCCAATAAATATATTCTGAATGAAAATTATTCCAGAGCTTTTGCTATTTAGAATGTCCAGCGACACCAAGAATAGTCGGTTACCATCTGTTAGTTTCTGCTGAGGGACTGGAACAAGGTGGATAGTCAGGAGACCTGGATTCTAGTCCCGAATCTGCTATCGGCCACGTGACCTTAACTGTTTTTTGTTTTGTTTTTGGACGTTCCTTTTCTATAAAGTGGAGAAAATGCTACCTACCTCAAAGGGCTGCGGTGATTAATAAGTGAGATTGTGAGTGTTAGAATGAAGAGCAGGGTGGCCTGTTCTGAAGAAGATTAGGCACTTAGAATATACTTGTTGACGCTGAGAATTTTTACGCACTGGCTGATAGGAATCTGGAGGCTTTGTCCTGGTCTTTGAGTAGGAGGTAGGCCCAGAAGGAGTGTAGTGCACATGGCACCTGGGAGCATTTGTGCTTGGATTGAGAAGGGGTGACATTTTGGGTAAATTTCTGATGGAGAAATTACAAATACTATTTGTTGAAGAGAATTTAGTTACGAGTTTTCACTAAAGAGATGCTTGATGTGAAATGCTTGGCACCCAACCTAGCACCTCATGGGTATTGGGCATAGAAGGGCAGTCCTCCCCATTCTACCACATAAACCTCTGTGCTAGATTTCTACCCTTATTAGTCCATTTGAGGTAACAGGACCATCAACACACATCAAGTAATTAGGATAATTCAACAAATATTTGTTCACAACCTCTACTTTGTGCCAGCTTCGAGAGACAAAAGTTTAGCTCAAATCCCAGCCCTGTTTTTCTAAGATTGCAACTTCAGCGTAACCTCTTCATACCCTTGTTTCTTCTTCTGTAAAATAGGAGGAATAATATCAGTAACAACATTGTAATGATTAAACGAGATGAAATATGTAAAGCACTTAATATATGGCACATAATAAGTGGTAAAAATATAGTAGGTGCTATTTTCTGAAGGGCCCTTTTGGAGAGAGAAAACCATAATCCGTGTCCTCAAGAAGTTTTAGTCCAGCTAAACATGAAACAAAACACAGTTAATAAGTGTTTAAACTGAGCGATTAATAATGCTCTGCAAGGTGGATGGGGTGGGGAGGAGAGAGAGACTATAAGTGTTAAATTTTATGATAAACCGTAGAATTTTTGAGAAAGGATGGAAGGAGATGATACTTTTCAGTGACTTGCTGTTGACCCAGAAACTTTTTGGTAAGCATGTGAACAAAATGACATTCTTAATCTTGGATCACCAGCTCCTTGAGAGAACATTTTTAACTTCAAATAAATATATAGGCAGAATAATAATAATTTGTATAGCACAGTTTATAAAATGCTTACATATGCTTTTTTATCCTCAAAATAACCTTGTAAGATAGAGTTATTAGTTCACAGATAAGAAAACAGGCTCAATGTCTTATAGTAAGTAGCAGACCTGAAGTTGAACATAGGTCTTATCCATACAAAGCCATCCCCTTTAGAAGAGGGAGGATCTGTGGGACTCATCCATTAGACAGTATTTCTTAACTTTTCTTTCACAAGAGTGTGCTGCATTTTGACCAGAATATAAAATATATTTTACGATCTGTATTGTGAATCAAAGTGTGAATTCATAACGATGTCTGTCAAGTAAAGTTTTGAGCTGAATGATGGCCACATGATGCATTGCTTAGGGTGATAAAACATGCTGCAACTAAGAGATTTAATTTAATGTCAATAATTTAATGATAGCAAAGACAGAGAATGTTTATTGGAACAGGGAAAACTTGACCTTGTGGAGAGCCTAGACAGAGTAGTAAACTTCCTTGTTATAACAGCCACACAGACTAAATGGAAAGTGATAATTAGATATTTTTTTCAAGTTTCCAAGTGGATCCTTTTTTTTTAAACATTTGCATTTTAATCCATTTTGGGATGCTGCCCAGAATTTTGTATTTCAGAAGTATACTATTAATTCAGAAAGGATTGTAAAGTACTGCCTTAAGTCTTCAATTGTCTTGCACCTCATACTTGGTATGTCATCCCTTTGTCCCACCTTAACTGTAGGGTCATCCCAAGGCAACTCCCACCAGGGCAGTTCCCATCCAGGGAAAATGCTTGTTTTTGGTAATCATTGAATAAGTGCCTAAAGTATTGAGGTAGTTTTTGTGTGGTGAAACCACAATGGAGTGTCAAGGTTAATATTTCTAGGATGATAATAATAGTCATGGAGCCTAATAGATAATGACTTGCTTCTATGGTCATGTAGGTTCTGCCTGACCTCTTATATCTCACTCTTATGTACCTGATTTGTTGAGTGGGAAGTCAGAACTGCTCTCTGAGGGACTCCTGCTGGGTTTTGCTGTGGATTTTGTATGGCAGGTCTGACAAAAGAAACATTTGTGCTTATTTTCTGAGTTTTCCAAACCCCAGTGTCACAAATTATAGAAACATAAATATTCTCAGCAATAAGAGTCTAAATTTAAGGAGGGGCAGGTATTACAATCCCCATTTTCCAGGATGGAAAAACTGAGGTATAGAAAGATTAAAAAGTGGACTGGAGATCACAGTGCAAGATACTTGCACACCTGGGAGTTGGATCTGGGTCTTGTAACTCGTGTAGTGTCTCATATGTTGCAGGAAGATGATACTGGAGGTCTTTTCAGTCTGAGTCTTTTTCTTGGCATGTAAATTCAAGGTACAATGCATTGCCTTCAGTGACTGGATGAAAAATTGTACTGAGAAACTTGAAGGCACTTGCCAAAAGATGTACAATGACTGCCTGGAAATACAAGCTACCAACTATATGCCAAGAGAAAATAAACAAAAGTGTTCTATTTGGGTTTATAGAGAGGAAGTATCTCTAATGCCTTAGTTCTTCAAGTCCTATAGAGAAGCAGTAGTCATACATAGGAGCACAGTTCTCTTTGTGTTTGTCTAAACCTACAAGAGGAGAAGCAAATGATTTTTGGCAGTCTGACTAGTAAGCAGGCTTTGTGTCATTTAGTAGATGTGTAGTTCTGCTTTCTTTTTGTTTGCTTTGGGACATAATCTAGGAGCAGTGTCTTTTACCAAAGGACTACTGTTTGATAGTGCTCAAGGGAGATCTGGTATGCATGGGAGAGGGATATGAAAGGAGAGATGGCATAGTGGATTATAGTGGCTTATGTGAAATAAAAGTCAAGAAAACCTGTTAACCAGGAGAGATGATGGCTATCCGGGGACTATTGGCAGAGGTAGTCTTTTAATAAGACTGAGCCTGACAAGAGGTTAAGAGGGAAATCTCGAATTTTTTTTTTCCAAAATTTTTGACTCATCTAAAAAATAGAGTTTCTGAGTTCCCTTGGTTCACTTCCATTGTGAATGAATTTAGTTTTCCTTTGGCTACAGTATTAAACTTGGGCAGGTTGTACATATATATTCACTTTTCTTGCAGCTATAGGAAGAAACTCCTATGTTATGTAAGAAAAGAGAAGTGACTACTGGCCAAATGGGAAACCATAGGATAGCATAAATAGGACTTGCAGTTTCAGATTTATGAGCATGAGGTGCTGCCCTGATGCTTCAGAGCCTGGGGCAGGCTGTTGGAACAGCTCCACTTCAAAAGGAATATTGGTTTGAGGGGTAAACGTTACTTGGGGCGTATAGAAATTCACCTATGTGCTCTGTGTGTACTCTAGTATGGCTTAAGCGATTTGATTTTGTGAGTAGTTTGTTGAATAAATTTGAATCAGGCCGGTGTCCTGTTTGTCTCTTTGCACTCTGCTTTTGAGCTGGAGCCTCACCATTGCTCCCTCCTTATTGTGGCAGCCAGAGTTCAAGCTCTTAGCACTGTACCATGATAATAATAACACTGAAAATAACAATAATGTATATGCCAGAGACTGTGCTAAAAGTTTGACATTTATTATCTTATTTAGTATCCTCACTCCATCCTTATGAGGTAGGCACTGTTATTTTCTCACCTCTACCAAAAATTGCTTTCGTGAACCCTCATCTTCATGCTATTCTGTATTTTTTCCTCCACCTCTTATTTATTTAGTTATCCATCCTCCATCTCCTTCTTTTCTTGTATACTACTGTATACATTTCACCTGGCAGGGAAGGAAGAATGTTCTTGACAACAGAACAACATGGACAAAGTAAAGGAAGACTAAAAGAGTACATGCCGTTTTCAAGGAATGACCAGCAACTATCTGGCATCTAAGATACTTGAGGGACAGCAGTAGGATGTAGAGCTAAAATTATAGACTCTGGGAGCAAATTTTAGAAGCCCTTGAAAGGATTACCATGAAGTTTGGGGTTTTAAACAGGGAAGTGATAGTAAATCTGTTCCATAAGGTAACTCCAGTGGCTGGGTGGAGAGTGGGCTAGGGGAAGGATAAATAAGTTTAGGATTCTGTTACATTAGCCAGGTTGAAAGAGGCTGGAGTTGCACTGTAGTTGAGGATAATAGGTAACCATTTTGACATTTTGGAGACATAATGAAGCAGGATTTTGGTTATTGATATGGAAGCATTGAAAGAAAAAAATGAAAAAAAAAAATGATGGAGAACAAAAGCCTTTTTGTGTTTGGAAAAAAGGATACACGCTTAATGAAAAATATCCAAATAACACAGAAATGTACAAAAGAAATATCACCATAGTCTTTATATCCAGATATAACTATTTTAACATTTTGGTACACATCTTTCTAGACATTTGTCTTTGTATTTATGCATATATGTATATGTGATTTTTTCCATTTTTTTTTATTGTGGTAAAACATAGAATTTACCATCTTAACTATTTTTAAGTGTACAGGTCAGTGGTATTAAATAATTCATAATGTGTGACTGTCACCACCATTCATCTTCATAAACTCTTCATATTGTAAAACTGGAACTCTGTACTCATTAAACAATAACTCCCCATTCCTCCTTTCTTCCAGCCCTTGGCAACCACCATTTAACTTTCTATGTCTGTGGTTTTGACTACTCTTAAGTATTTCTTATAAGTGGAATGTTACAGTATTTGTCTTTTTTGTGACTGGCTTGTTTTACTTAGCATAATGTCCTAGTTTCATCCATCTGTTTGTTTTTACATAAGTGGATACATACATTTCATGCTGTTCTGTATCCTGCTTTTTTTTCTCTCTCTCTTAATGGTATGTTAGGGATATCTTTATGGGTTAATGTATATAACTCTTCATCAGTGGTCTTGATCTGGATAATCCCTGCTTCCGGAGGTGGGGGGACATTTGCCAATTTCTGGAAACATTTTTGGTTGTAGCAACTCGGGAGTTGGGTTCCTGGTATCTAATGGGTAGAAACTAGTAATACTGCTAAACATCCTATTGTGCATAAAACAATCACTCACAACAAAGAATTATCCAGCCCAAAATATCAATATATTATACTGAGGTTGAGAAATCCTATTCTACATTATTGTTGTTTTTAAAATTTTGAAGTAATTGTTGATTTATACAGGAGTTTCAAAGAGTCTAGAGAGTTTTTGTATACCTTTTACCCACCTTCTCAAATTAACATCTTATATCATCATGGTACATTTATCAAAAGAAATTGATATAGATACAATTTGGGTTTATTTGATGGGTTTCTTATGATTAGACTGGCATGGATTTTGGAAAAGCATACCACAAAGGTAAAATACCCTTCTCATTTCATTATATCAGGGTATGATAGCAACATGATATGGTTTTGATTTATGTTTCCCTCATAAATAATGATGTTGGGCATCTTTTCATGTGTTTGTTGGCCATTTATATATTTTCTTTGGAGAAATATCTGTTTAGGTTCTTTGCTTATTTTTGAATAGGGTTAATTGTCTTTGTTGTTGAGTTGCACACATTACATTTTGATACACATTACCAAACTGCTTTCAAGAAAGTTTGTACCAGTAGTATGTATGTTTCCTCTCACCTTTGTACTTTGTGTATTACCTATCTTTTTTATTGTAAATAAGACAGAGATTTCATTTTAATTTCATTTCTTAGGCTAATTGCCTTTTCAAGGATACATTGACCATTTGTGTTTTTTTTTTTGTTTTGAATTTCTCCTGTCCATACCTGCTGTGTCCACTTCTGTATAACGGTTTTCATTTTTGTATTTATTGATTTGTAAGAGTTTTTTGTGTATTGTGAATTTTAGCCCTTTATATTGTAACAATATTGTGTATTGTGAGTCTCATTTATTGGAAATATTTTTCCAGTTGGTCGTTCGTCTTTGACGTTTATGATTTTTTTTTGCATATAAAGGTTTTAAATTGGTATAATCTTGCACTCTTTTAGGATTACAAGTTTTAACATTCTTTTAGAAAGAGTTCTAGTCTGAAGTTTATAATCCATTTAACTGTTGGAATGTACAAATGTAAATAAAAAATGTCATTGTTTCTCTAGTGTAAATGAAGATCTTCACTACACCTGTTGCTCTTCCCATGGCGTCCTTTACACATATGCGTAGGTAATTGCAGATGATATATAGGATTCTGCATTGCCCAGGCTTACTTAGATGTGGATACTTTTGGTTAGCTACCCAGATAGTTTTCTTGTTCTCTTTATTTTGGAGGTGGGATGGGTGATGGTTATATCTTGTTGCATAGCACAGTAACAATACTTGGAACAGTGGTTCTCATGCCCAGCTGCATATCGGAATCACTTGGAGAATATTGAAAATAACGATGTCTAGGCTTATAGTAATCGGTAAATCTGTTGATTAGAATTAGATGATTGCTTAACTCTTCAGGTGCCTAATTCTTTCCTAATTTATAGTCGGTCTTTATTCAAAGGTCTTTGTTTCACCTGGTAGGCATTTTTATTTACTGAGAAAGCTGGGTTTTAGTCCCAGTTTTGACACTAATTTACTGTATATATAATTTTGAACAAGTTACTGGCCTTCTCTGGGCTTTAGTTCCCTCTTTGGTTATATTAGGGAGGGAAAACTGATTGGATTAGTTCAGGGCAAACTTTCTGTTAAGGTTCAGGTAGTAAATAATTTAGGTTTTGTGGGTCATGCAGTGTCTGTCATAGTGTCTAAAGCTCCTTTCAGCTCTGGTAGTTTGTGGTTCTCTTCTTTTAAACCCTAGGCAGGGGTCTCATGAAGGAAAATCTTGTTTAACCACCACCAATTAAATATAGATAATACCAAGCACTTATTACTTACCATCTGCCAGGCATTATTCAACACATTTTACATATATTAACTCTAATCTTCAGACTAACCCAGTGAGGAGTACAGGTGTTATTATTATTTCCATTTTCTAGACAAGAAAATTTGAGGCAAAGAAAAATTAGATACTTAACCTGCCAAATGAAGGCTACAGCTGGGTAGTAGAACCAGAATTTGAACCTAGATAATCTGCCTTCATTATACTCTACTGCCTCTCCCTAACTTACACGTTACGCTCCAAATAATGGAGCACCTCAGCTATTTTACTCTATCACTGGTATCCTAAGATAAAATATCACTGAAACCATCAAAAGTGGGCAATCACGAGCCTGTAAAGATGGCTACAGAATGGGAACTTTATTAATTTTCTCAAAAGAACCCATTTGTTTCAGTCTCAGCATTGTAGTCACATGGCATTGCCTATGTGTGTATTTCTATCTATCATACTTACTCTTGAGAACCTTGAAGGGGTTCAGTGTATGGTGGCTGTCTTCTCAGTTTCTGGAATTTTATTTCACCTTAGTAGGAATTCATTACTTCAAGTGAACAAACAGACCAGAGTCAAATGGGGGTAAATATTCTACTGGTAAGAGGCAGTAGAAACAGCTTGGGTTATAGGCAGAGCATCTGGGCTTTAGGTCTCTCTCTACTACCAACCAGTTATATGGGCAAGGGAACTCTCTGAGCCTCAGTATTCTCAAGTATAAATTTTCAGGTGATTGAACTGAATGGATGATTTCTGAATTTCCTTATAACCATGCTTTACAGGTAGACTACTAAGCAACCACTGCAAAGGTTCTGCATTGTAAAGTTTCTCCTATTTTAACTTAAAAATATGTGCCAATTTTGCATTCTCTGCCCTAATCTGTCTGTTTATTTAGATGTAAAAAAATGTTTCAAATTCTTTTTACCACTTAGTAAGAATGATACTGTGAAAGAATGCATCATGTACATATTATGTATGTGCTTCTCAGTTTGAGAAACATGGCCTTATATTATGATTGTAGTCTCCTTTCCCTTAAAGAGAGATAGGCATAGGAAGAATAAAAGCCATGATTTACACTGTGAATTCCAAACCACTCCTCACCAGACTGAACAGGTCAGGTACAGGTTCTCCTGCTTACTGAGTATCTTAATCTATTTGATTTATTTAGCATGTCTGCAGTTGAATTTCTGCCAAACAAAGCTAAAAGTAATAGTTGCCTGCCATGATACTTCTGCAGTTAATTCATTCTTTCTAACCTAGTAAAGTGTAAATGTTTAAAAAGTCATCCTTTTATTAAAGAAAAGTTAGCCAAGAGACTGCCCATTTTCCTGCTCTTCAACATCTCTTCAGTTGAATAATCAAATTCAAATTATTTTAATTGAAAAGGAAAATCAACTTTCTGGTGAGTGCTGACATCCTTTAAAATACAATTTTTTCTTTCATCCTCTTATGCCAAAACTTTTTCTGAAGCTTGGAGTATTTAGAAAAGGTGTTAGATGTGAGAAACTTGAAGTCTCAGGAGTGAAAGCTGATTTGTACAGAATAGAGATTAGCAGCATAGTGGAAAAAGAACACTGACTGTGAAGTCAGAAGACATGGATTCTGAGTTTGCCTCTGCCACTTACTAACTGTATGACTTTGGGAAAATTACCTAATATGTCTTAAATTTCTATTTCCTCATTGGTAAAATGAAGGCAACATAATTTCACAGGGTGTGAAATTCTTGGCAATCTTTACCTCAGATACCCAGTATTCATTGAATATGATTCCATGTATTAGGCACTGTACTAGGTGCTGGGGCTAGAGATAAAATACAGATTTCTTCCTTTAGAACTTGTCTAGTGGGGAAGATAGAAATATTTTAAAGTTATGTACAATAAGTTCTGTGATAGACGTAAATGAAGGGTACTGTGGAAGCACAGAGGACAAGCACAGATGGGGAGGATTGGGGAGTGATCTCAGGCTTTCATTAGGACATAATGCTAAAGAGTTTGGGACTAGTTAAGATCAGATTTTCATTTTAGAAAGATCACTGGCTGCAGTGTAGACATAATTAGAGGTGTTATATCATAGAGGTAGGAAGATCAGTGAGGAAGCTGATGGAATAAGCTAGCTGAGGAATCATGAAGCCTTCAATTGATGTTTTAGAAACTAGTAAGAATAGAAATTGAGACAGATTGGAAATGTGGGGAGAGAGAGATGTTAGGATCACTTCAAGGTTTTTAGT
Organism: Eidolon dupreanum; assembly: GCA_028627145.1. Classification (NCBI taxonomy): domain Eukaryota; kingdom Metazoa; phylum Chordata; class Mammalia; order Chiroptera; family Pteropodidae; genus Eidolon; species Eidolon dupreanum. The sequence goes on along the minus strand of CM053502.1, from coordinate 21,824,295 downwards.
TTGATTATCTAGATGGTTCATTCAAGTGCAGCTGGGAAGATAAGGAGTTCAATTTTGGACATGTCAGGTTTTAGGTGCCTGTTTTGGGTGATGATGTTGCTAGCTAGCTAACATTTATTGACTGTTTCCTATAGGGCAGGACCTAGTCCATATGCTTTACATGCATTATTTAATTCTCACAATTACCCTTTGAGATTAAATTTGAGATTAGCCTCACTTTATAAGTAAGATATCCAAGTCACAGAGAAGTTAAACTTGTCCAAGTTTATATAGCTAGTAAGTGGTAGAGCCAGGACTTAAATTCAGGTAACCTGGCTCCAGAGTCCTTTCTGTTAACCATGTCACTATATTATATGCCTCTCATTGATAACAGAAAGTCCACTAGGCAGTTAAATATCCAGGTCTGGCATCATGAGAGAGAACTAGATTGCAGATATGGCTCTTGGGAATGATCAGCACAAAAATGGTTATAGAAATCATGAGTGTCACCCAGAGAAAGTTTATAGTATAGAAATGGCAGGTAAATGCCATAAAAACTACCATTTCTCAGTATTGTCCCCACGACAGACATTGCTAATAGATCAGTGGCTGGCCTCAGTAAAGGAAACTGAGGAAGGGCTAGTGAGATAGGAAGAAAAACTAGAGAGATCAGTGCCATGGAAGCCCCAAAGGGGACTAATTTAAGAAGGAGAGAGAGAGAGAGAGCTCAGTAGTATCGGATTTTGTGGCTTTTTCCACTACATGTTTTGAGAGCTTAGTAGAAAAGTGTTATATTTGGCAGTTTATTAGTGATGTAAGAGAGTGAGCTATCCATGGAACTATGGCGTTGGGGGAAGGTGGGGAGGAGTGCAGTAGAGAAGGTGGATGGTTGTATTGATCCATAATCCAGATGCGCTTCTGGTTGACAACCACAGCTCTAGAGTCTGTTGGTTTTCCTCTAGGTGTCTGTGGGTAGGTTTCCTTCACCTTAATTAGCTCCTCTGGGCACTTCAGCTCTGTTGATTTGGAGAGTTCAAGTTATTTCAGCCTTGTGGCCTTTTCCCAATTTTTTTTCAATCTGGAAATAAACCCTCAATAGAGGTGAGACAAAGAGACATATTTCCCTAAATGGTACCCAGTTAGATACCTAGAAAGAACATTAAATGTATAGAATTATGATATTTAGAGATTGTACTGTCAAACTTTAATATCTCTCTTATAAACTTATATCACTTATCTCCTTATAATACAGTTATTTGTATCTGTCTCTTACTAGCCTGGACTCCTGGAGGACAAGAGATCTTTTCTTAATCTTTGCATACCTAACATCTTGCAGAGTACCTAGCACATAGTAGAGACTCAGCAGATGTTTGCTAGGATAAGTCAATTATATTGATAATTGGCTAAGTAGGTTAAACCTATAATTTTTCAGAATGTTTCAGTTATCAGGCCTCACAGAGGCAAGAGTTCTCTTAGTATTGTCAACATTTGATTTGTGCAGAGAGAAATATTTTATCTAGTCATCTCTGTGTACACAGGTTTCAGGTGTCTTCTGGGAGAATGGGAAATGGAACACAGTGACATGCTTTTAAAAGATAACACATCCTTTGAGCTCTTCCTGGCATTCAGACCTGACTGTTCTGTAGGTGGCGTCACACTGTAACTATAACTGAAGCTGGAAAATAGGCGAAATGTAAGGCAATCAGCTACAAACCTAACCTATTTTGTTGGAAGAATGTTTTCTAGATAGGTAATAAAATTATAAACCCAATTGTGGCATTTACTGTATAAGTATGTTTATAGACCAAATGTGACATTTACAAAATTGGTTGGTTTTTGGTTTGTTTAGATATTTTCTTAGTGCAAATATGTAAAACGTTGCTGTGTTTTTGCTTTTTGGCTGTGCAGGGGTTTTAATTGATAAATAACATGTACCATAACACGCATAATACAGTTAAATAAATTACCAAAAAGTGAAAATACTTGTGTAACCACAACTACGTTCAAGAAATAGAACGTTACCAGCCCTCTCAATAATTTTGAAAATTACCAGAAATTCCACTTCTGAGTAATATATTCAAAAGAATTGAAAATTCTAACAATTTTTTGAAAATTTTATATCATTGCAAATATTCACTAGTTTCTCATTGAACCTAAAATTTATCATCCAAGTCTTTATTATTATTATTGTGGTAAAATATACATAACAAAATTTACCATAACATTGAACATTTTACCATTTTAGTGGCATTAAGCACATTCACATTGTCCTGCACCTATCATCACCCTCCATCTTTTTCATCTTCCCAAACTGAAATTCTGTGCCCATTCATTATACACTAATTCCCTATTCCTCGCTTCTCCAGCCCCTGGCAACTACCACTCTACTTTTTGTGTCTGAATTTGACTGCTCTAGGTATGTCAAATAAGTGGAATCATACGATATTTGTTCTTTTGTGATTGGCTTCACTTAGTATAATGTCTTCACGGTTCATCTATGTTATAGCATATGTCAGAATTTCCTTCCTTTTTAAGGCTGAATAATATTCCATTGAATGTGTATAACACTTTGTTAATTTATTCATGATGGTCATTTGGGTGGTTTCTACCTTTTGGCAGTTGTGAATAATGCTGCTATAAACGTGGATGTATTAATATCTGTTCAACTCTCCTCTTTCAAGTCTTTTGGGTATATACTACCTAGAAGTGGAATTGCTGGACTCTATAGTAATTCTATTTTTTATTTTTTGAGGAATTACCATACTGTTTTTCATAGCTGCACCATTTTACATTCTCAGCAACAGTACACAGGTGTTTCGATTCCTCTACATCCTCATGAACATTTGTTATTTCTTTTTTTATTTTTAATAGCCATCCTGATGGGTGCGAAGTGCATCCAAATGTTTTAAAGAAACTTTCTGTTTTGGAAATTTTCCAACATATAAAAAAGTAGAGTGAACAGTAGTTGAACTCTCATATATCCGTCACCCAGTTTCAATAGTTATGAACACTTGGCCAATTTTGTTTCAGTTTTAGACTATTTTTCCCTCCTCTATTGTTGGAATGCAGACCTCAGTCATATACTTTCTCTTTTTGTTCTGTTGTTAAAAACAGAAAATAAAACACAATTTTAATGTTATTAGTATGAGTAATGTCATTGTAAATTTTACTTGCATTGTTTCACCTTTGATTCAGAGATCATAATGCTTGTGTCATTTTTAACAGGTATGTTCTCAGTATTATTCTTGCTCTCATGCAGTGCAGACATAGATATATTTTACATATGCCCTTCATACACCCTTGCAGCCTTGTTAAAAATTTATTCATGGGTAAAATTTTAAAATATACGGCACCTATAATCACAAGTTGCACAATCATTTGTAAGCACAATTACAACAGTATATCAGTACCTATCAAAAGAAGTCAGATTAGAATGTAAAAGAGTGAAGCAACGTCATAGACATAACCTTGAACCAGCTCCAGTTTCTTAAAAAAGACATATATTTTCATTAATATGTACTTCAGTACTATATACCTCAAAGTTAAGGACTCTTTTTTAATAAAACATAACTGTAAAACCATATTTACCTGAAAATTAACAATAATTCTTTTATTATCAGGTATCTAGTAAATGTCACCTATATCTTTATGCCCAGTTTCTTTTAATCTGATGGTAAAGGAAACAAAAGGTCAACAGATCACTCGAAGATGACAATTTACATTGGTAACCAAGATGTAGTCCTTTTATGAGTTACAGTTTTTTAACTCTGTGAGCAAGAACTCTGCTTTCTTTAAACCATTAATACTTTCTTTTCTGATATTTGTTGGCATTTGTATGTAACATAAACAATACACTGGGCCACTTCCTTTAGTAAATAAGGTGAAACTAGTTCTGGGGTTACCTTCTCTTTGATTTTTGGTTATGTATTTGTTTAAACTTGCCATCTTAAGAGACTCTTAAAGATACACCTAAATGCAGGGCACAGGATGAAAATTTATCTACAAATTTATCTACATATCTGACAGAATGTACTGATACAGATGTTTACATTTGGGAGGTGGGGGATGATAACTGTACATTTGCAACTATGCATTTCCTTAATATTCATCTCTGTATTAAAAATGAGGATCCACTTACAGAGTTCAGAAATCCGGCAAAATCAAATTGTCACTATTTGGAACGCTAAGCTACAACAGAGCCAACTAAAGACTGGGAAAAGAGAGACAGGAACACACAGTTACTAACTCCTTTTCCCCCTTTGGTTGTTTTAATTTGCAAGGAAGACCCCAGTATACAGCATTCTCTATGGCACTTTATAATGGGAAAAGGAAGTCTTGTTCCAGATACACAGAAAAGAACATCCTGTGATTTAAGATTCCATCAATATTCAGGTGTAAGAATGCAAGTCTGCTGTTAGGCACATATTACGTGAATTAAAGGCAGAGCTGATTGTTTTCCTATGACATTTTTTCTGTGTAGTTTTACTAATTAATGGTTTTCTTTTACTTGAAGATAGCTTATATCTTTATTGGGTACATAACCTCAGTAGCTAAGAGCACAGAGGCTTCAGAATGATAGTGACACTAAAATTGTTTCCTATTCTCCCTGTCTTGTTGTGATAGTAGTAGTGGTATTGGCTGTAATATAGGTGGTGATATAATGATCCTTATGTAGCATTTATAATGTGTCAGGAAAAAACTAAGTGCTGTATGTGTATTAACTTATTTAATCCACACAACTCAGTGAGATATTATTATCCTCATTTTACTGATGAGGTATTGAGTCACAGAAAGGTTAGTAACTGACTACTCCCAAGTACAAATAACTAGTAAGTGGCAGGGCTAGGAATTGATCTGAGGCAGCCTGGCGCCAGGGTCTTTCCTCCTAACCATTATACTGTACTGTACTTATTTGACACTCATATAAGTAAAGGGAAATGTGAGATAAAAAATGCTTTTAACATCTCTGTGGGCTCTATGGAACTTATTATTTGTTCACTCAGTGCTCCCTGTAGAATCAGTGATTACAGAGAGAACATTTAATCTCAAAGCATTCATCCCTACTTTCAAATTAGTATTTTCAAATCTGTTCTCCATCTGAGACCTTGCATTTAGAAAAAGTACACTTGAACTTTTGAGTTGAATTGGCAGATCAAGAGCTTACAAACAGGATATTGCCTTTGAGTATTTAGACTGTATGTGCCCACCCCCTGAAGCAGTAATTTGGATAGATCACAGTGTTTCTACCAGAGTACAGCAGTATTAGGGGGTCTGACTTCAAAGTGTGTATGTGTGCTTGCTTGCTTGCTTGCTTGCTTGCTTGCTTGCTTGCTTGCTTGCTTTATTTATTTATTTATTTATTTATTTATTTATTTATTTATTTATTATTAAAGTATAGTTGACTGTGTTTTATATACATCCTTGCAAATAGGCCACTTCTCCACAAATGGAGCCAATCTAATACAAATTCTAAAAACCTTTCCGAGCCATTTAAATCCAAGAAATACGTAAGCATTTGAAGTAGAACTTTGAGCAATGCAAAATGTTACCTTTGTGATAAGTAGAATAAATAAAACAGCCTATCCATTTTTAAATGCTTAAAGTTCAGGTCGAAGAACCAAACTCTGGTTAATCTTGCAGAATTGGTTCTCATCTGGGCACTGGTTTTACATACTCTTTTAATCTTTAAGTGTGAGCTAATAGCCACTACAAGTATCCTTGCTTTTTGAAGGTGTACATTAAAGCCACTTCGCTTTTACAAAAGACCTACATTAATAGCTGTTATGGCCAACCAGAAAATCTGAAGAGCATTTGAAATTAATTAATTAAGAGGCTTTTAAATTGATGGTAATTGCTTCTTTCCTTTACACAATTTTGTTTTATGAAAGGTTTCATAGAAATGCTCTTCTTTTGGATAGCAGGAAAACCTGTACCATTTTTTGCTAACCGAAAAAAATCCAAAAGAGAATTTTTGCTTTTATGGAATAAGGCAAAAAGCAAAAATAGAATTCAGCATTTGTTTGCAGCAAGCCGTTATGGAGGCAGTGCCAAAGTACTTCCCTGGGACCTACACTCATCATCTCAGCATCAAACCATCATAGCTTTGAACTGTGTCTGTGAACATCTGTGTTTTATCTCAATTTATTTTGTGCATCCGTTAGCAAGATGTGTTCTAAGGTATTAGAAAGCCTAAGAGAGCTCGTAAGGGTATTATGCTTAGTGTAAAACTGAACGTAATTAAGCATTTTGATTGTGGTAAACAAAATAAGACATTGTACATACATTGAATTTTGGGCCTGGGAAAGAACAAAATTTTTTTTGTATAAATTAATGGTAAATGTTTCTTTGCTTTATGCCATTTTGTCTTATGAAAGGTTTTGTAGGGATGCTGTACTTTCAGATAGTAGGGGAAACCTGTATTTGATAAAAAAAAAAAAAAAAGCCAATGTTTTATATTCTTCTACTTCCTTTGTCTTGGAGTTTTGTGGATCTGGCTGTGCTCTGGTTACATCACATATACTCTGGTGCTTTGGGTCAGTTAAGTGGCTGGAGGGAAGAACGAGGTCACCATTTCCACCCTTCAGATGTGCATTTTATGGAAGTAGATGACTTTCTCATGCTAATTTTCTTTCCCCTAGGTTTATGAAGGCCTAGACATCATCACCAACAAGGTTTCTGCCCAAGAGCAGAGAATGTGCCAGCACCATATGATCAGCATTGTGGATCCTCTTGTGACAAATTACACAGTGGTGGACTTCAGGAACAAGGCAACTGCTGTGATATCCTTAGGAAAGACAGGAACTAGGCTTGGTGGGGGCAAGGCAGCCCAGGCCTAGAAAGTTTTCTTTCTAGTGATAGTTTCTTCTAAGCAGGGGCACCCAGGACCTAGCTACCAATAGGTAGCATCCCCATCAGTGCTATGTGGTTTGAAAGATACAGTTTCATTGTTTCTCAGAGTCCGGTCCTCAAGTCTGCAGCATCAGCATCCTTTCAGAGCTTGTTAGAAATGCTGAATTTGGGCCTCACTCCAGACCTACTGAATCAGATCTGCATTTAACAAGAGTCTCAGGTGATTCATATGCACATTAAAAATTGAGAAGCTCTGTTTTAGAGAGAACATTGAGGAACCAGAAAGTCTGTGTTCTAGTCTTATAAACACCTCTTTTGACCATGTGAATTTTATTGAGCAAAGCATTTACCCCACTGAGCTTCAATTTTCTACCCTTTAGATGAGGCTATAAAATAAGTATAATGGAATTCCAGTTAGAATTTCAAAGGGATTATTGTGGGAGGGACTAGAAAAAAATAGTTCTGGGTAATACCAAGAAATTTTTGAGAAAAGAGTAATAGGGGGACTGCCTTTATATTTTTTTATTCCCCCCCTTTAATCTCCCCCAACTTCCACCCCTGACCCATGGATATTGCCATTTTCCCTTAAAAACTGGATCTCTGAAGGTGGGACGTCCCTTCCCAGTGCTCGCGCTATGTACCCTGGGGCCTGGCACACCCAGGACCTGTCACCCCCGGCACACTTGGGGGGCCTGGCACATCTGGATATGGTCCATGGCTCCACCTGGGGCGTGAACCCAAGACCTTTTGCATGCAAAGCAGATGTGCTGACCACTACACTATGGAGCCACCCCTGCCTTTACATTTTTATGTTCAAACTGCCTATAGTATTTGGACTGCCAGATAGTAAAACATTGAAAATTCATAGTAATTACAATAACATGGATCTTATATAATACTAGACAAATGTATGGCACAGAATAGAAAACTCATATACAAATTCAAAGGAGTGTATATATTTAGCTTGTCAAGGTGGCATTTCAAAACAATGGAGAAATAATGCAATAGTTAATAATTATTCATGAGACAGTTCATTGTTTTTGAAAAAAACAAAATTAGGCCCTCATTATATATAACATAAATTCAGATTTCAGAGTTAAATATATATTTTTTTAATGAAACTTTAAAACAAATGGGATAACATATACTTGAGTAGTTATGTGATTTTAAAGTAGGAAAGGGCTTTGTAGACATTCTTTTTTATTTTATGTTTTTTTCATTTTTTTGTGTTAAAATAGACAACACAAAATTTACCATCTTAACTATTTTTAAATGTACAAGTTCAGTGGTATTATATACATTAATATTGTTGTGTAGCCATCATCACTATCTCTGCCTGTAATAGTTATTTTTTTAAAAAAAGGAAAATAACTGGAGTTGAATATGTAAGAATTAAGAATTTGTATTGGCAAGAATGTATATCAAGCAGAACTCCTAGTTATCTACCCTAGAGAAACATTGCCACAAGTATATCAGGAGATATGTGTTAGATCTCATTGTATAATGTGTTACTCTTAACAGCAAAAACACATAAACACTGAAATTCCTACTTACAGAAGAATGTATAAAATTTGCTTTGTTCATATAAGTTAAGCACTTTTTCAGCAGTGAAAATGAATGAATTGTAGCTATATCAATGTAGAAGAATCTCAGAAATAACAAATTTGGGAAATTATAGATGCATACATGTTTATACCATTTATTATAAAGGTTAAAGGCAAACAAAACCATATATTAATATATTGTTATATATAGTATATATTAATGTATTCTTTAGAGGTACATCAGTAATAAGTTGCAGAAAAACACGGGAATAATGAGAAACAAATAAAAACATTGAAATAATTGAAGATAGTGAATAATTCAGAGAGAAGAGGAGAAGTGGGGAGTTGGGATGGGAATGAATACACAGAAACTTCAGAGGAATTAATAATATTCCTTTTCTTACATAGGGTTCACGAGTGTTTTATTACTAGGCTTCATAATTTACATATGTCATAATGTTCTTATATAAAGAATATTTTATAGGAAAACAGCCCATTATAAACAAAATTAAAAAAACACTACAAACCAGGAGAAAAATATTTGTAACATAGGAAAAGCAAATGGTTAATATACTTAATATGTGAAAAACTCTTATGAATCAGTACAAAAAATAAAGGTCATGAGTAATAATTCACAAAGGAAGAAATATAAATGTTGATAAACATGAAAGGGGGTTTACCCTTGCTGTTAATGAGGACCATGCAAATCAAAATAATGAGATAATATTTTTTGCCTCTCAAATGGGTAGAGATTAAAGTGCGGATAATAATTCTTGCCCTACTTGCTTTACAGGACAGTTGTATGAGATGAGATAATGTATATGGAAGCCATTTGCCAATTAAAACATATCACTAAATGTACATTATTGCTGTGAGACACTTCGGTTGTTCAGAAGTAAAAAGATAGAAAATGGAAAGCTAATTAAAATTTTCACAGAGCAGCAACAGGGAATGACAGATTACTTACAGAATTGGAGGTTTAATGAATTTAGGTAAGAAGTACAATCAGAGCCATCAAAACTGAAAGTACCAAAAACAAACAAACAAACAAACTAAAAGTACCTTAAGAAGTATCCAATCAACCTTCTTGATTTGACCGGTAAAAGTACTAGATACTGAGCCCCTAAGAGGAAAAGGCTTTTGCCCAGGATCACAGTTGTTTCATGGCTTGGGCAAACAAGTTAAATTCTTCCCACCATATACTTCCTATCCCTTTTCTCTCCCTGTTTTCTGCTCTCTCTCCTGCCATCACACCATTTTTAACCTTCCCTTTTTATTTTCTTTGTTCTCTTTCTCTCTGTTAATCATATTATATATTTAAATTTTTATTATAATTACTACATAATTGTATGCTCTCTTAAAGGGAGAATATAGAATTTCTCTTTAAAAAAACACAAATATGTAATGATTATTCTATGTGATCCTTGATTGCTAACGTCTTTCCACCCCACCCCAACATCTTAAGGATTAGTGGGGCTTCTGATAGAAAGAGATCATTTATGCCTGTGCCCACAGACTGGCCCCTAAGGGGAAGAAGTGTTAAAGGAGTCTTTGCTTGGGTTGAAAGTCTCTCTTCATCTGTTATTCTCAGAAGCAAAGCCCTTCTTAGAGCAGATAATATCTGTTCAACAGAGATTCTAAACAGAATTCAAAGTAGCAGAGATATAAAAACAATAGTGACTAAATTGAGTGCTTACTCAATTGAAAAAATATTTCAGGTATTGTGGTTGGGGATTTATTTGCATTGTCACATTTAATGCTCATAAGAACTCATGAGGATTTTATAGGTAAGAAAACTGAAGCTCATACAAGGTGATTAACAAGGCCTAGAACTGGAGCTGATAATTGAAATCTATTTGTCTTTAGAACCAGTGCTTCTCTTTTTATCTGGTGCAGTCTAAAGTGGCTAAAATGTGCACTGCTGCCACATAATGGTGAAGACTGAGTCTAAGAACCATGGCTTAGAGAAACCGGCTTGTATTTTGCCCTAGAAGGCCAAGTCACACAATGTACGTCACTTTGGTGGCTTCCTGAGCAACTGACCCTCTGTCCTGTGAGAGTCCTTGGGCTTATGCTCATTAAGCCGATTTAGAATACTAAACAAACTATGAATTTTAGCAGCAAGGCCTAGAAAGTTCTAAAACTGGAGGGAATTACAAACATACCTCTGTCTCTGGTTTATGCAAGTCCCTCCAGAACTGAAAGGAAATGATTCTGAAAACTCATGGGAAACAGTTAAAACTAATATCAATTCATCTTGGTTTCTACCCTTTCTCCTCTGCTCTCCAGACAAATGAATGTGGTTTCTTGTTAATACCTTACTTCCTGAGTGAGTCAGTATTCTCTTCTTGATATTAAATATTGTGATGTCTTTCTTAATATTCACATTGAAGATATATTTGCCCGAAACAAAATTCCTATTGTCGTGGGAGGAACCAATTATTACATTGAATCTCTGCTCTGGAAAGTTCTTCTCAGTGCTAAGGTATGTTTACTTGTAACTCACTGTGGCAATGGGTTCTTCTTTCTTGACAGCTAATTTTAGTGGGAGGAAGGTTGACTCTTACCTCTTTTTTATACTCAGCAACTGTAATTTTCCTACTTTATATTCTGAAGCAAATGCTACCTCCATATGTGAAGTGTGCTCCTCCAGGCAGGCCTCAGGGCAGGGGCTGTCTGTGGGAAAAATGTTCCTCTGTGGATTAATTAGCATCTCCGTGTAAGTTAAAAGTACATTAGTCTGATTCAGCATTTCCTGATTGTAACAATCTGTGTGTCAGGGAGATAGCAAACACTAACCTTTCTTATAAAGATGCTTGCTATTGCATAAGGTGGAACTTTGCAAACTATAATGTGCAGGCCATTTTGATTGATTTTTTGTTCACACTTGCCAAGAGGACTGGACTCCTGGATGTGTTAATATAGACATGTTAGCCCTGGTACCTGTTTGTACTCCCAACAAGGAAGCAGAGTATCTGAGTATTTCCCCAGACAGTAATTACTCCTTCCTCTTTGTTTGCTGTGGCCTCACAGCACTACCACGGTGTGTGAGAATTTTCTGTTTATGATCTATCTCTCACTAGATCTTCTGATTCATCTCTATTCTGTATTCCTAACACTTGGCCAAATGCATGACATGTACATTGTCTTCAGTATTTGTTAAATTGTTCAATTAAATTTACTTCTAAACCTTCATTTAATAGTCCCAGGAGATGGGCACTGAGAAAGTGATTGACCGGAAAGTAGAGCTTGAAAAGGAGGATGGCCATGTACTTCACAAACGCCTAAGTCAGGTGGACCCAGAAATGGCTGCCAAGCTGCACCCACATGACAAGCGCAAAGTGGCCAGGTAAGAAATCCTGGGCCTGTTGACCCTGGATTCCTTTAGAGTTAGAGGGCAGTCAGTTCTTCATTGTGCCTAGGTGATGAGAGAGAGGCTGGGTAATGGTAGTTAATGGAGATTGATACATTCTAGCTAGCAGGTTGAGGCCTTGTGTTACTGCCTCAGTCCAACTCTTTCACTAAGTAGTTGCACCCTACTTTGTTGTTATATTTAAAATGCATAATACAATACAGTTTTCCCTAGGGCCTATGTAGTCTTGCTTCATTTTCTATTTGATCTTTGCTTGTATAACATTTTTCATATAAATTTTTTCTGGCATGCAGTTGGTTTACATTGTGACTTAGGTTTCATAATTGATTGTGTAATGCTGAGTTCTGCCCCAGTGGCTTTCCCAGTGAGAGGTAGACAGTTTTGTAAACTGTCTCATAGATCAGCTCACCTTTACACGTGGAGATTTACTTGAAGGGAAGAGAGAGGTGGTGAATGAACTCTTAAGTCATGTTCCCTTAAATTCTTTTGAGATTGCAGTGTTGTGTGTTAGGTATATTTTTCTGCATTGTGGAAGTGGTACTATATCTGGCAGAGGATCTAACAAAGTATCTCCTATATGGATGGTTATACAGATTAAATATTGTAGCAATGTCTGGTATTATGAAGTATTCCACTTAGATGAATGATCTAGATCATGTTTCTTCTTTTTTCATTATTGCCCCCCACCTCACCCAGAAGCCTTTTTAGAAATTTTTTTCCTAATTGTACTTCCTTCCATCTCCATATGGGCTCCATGAAATTTTAATACTGAAGAATAAGATTTTTAGGGGGCTAGGGGGGTATGGTTGCTCTTTGGAGCGCCACATGCCTTGTAATATCTAAGGTTTTTTTTTCCCTTGAGGGCATTGTCACCCTGGTGATAATGCATATTTTAGATAAATGAAATTTATACTTTATAATATCCAAACCTTTTAAACATTTTAGTAGAAATCTTTCAAAAAATTTTTGGAAAACAGGAACATTATGAACATACACTTTTACAGTGTTTTATGATATTATTCTAGAGCTTCGTCTTTATTATCTTCTTTTATTAATCAGTTCTTATCACCTCTCATTTTGCTACTTCTAGACTAGTTAGTAATGAATTTGTAAGAGTCAGTAGGTTCTAAGCAAGAGCTCCAGAGTGTCTCTTTTAGAGAGGATTGTAGGACCTTTTTCATCTTTCTTTTAGTTTGAGCCTATATTCTAACCTCCAGATAAGCTCACTATTACTATACATTTTTTCCTCATAGGTCCTCTTTGAACAACCAGTGATACGGAATGACAAGGGGCCTCTACACTTGTGTTAGGGTTTCAAGAAGTAGAATTGGGTCAGGAAGGGAAAGATCACTTTCAAGCTGATAAGTTGCAATCACCCAGAGTGGTAGAGTATAGATTTGGGAGTTAAATTACCTATGCTGCATAACATAATAGATAACTGAGACAGTGGATGGGGGCCAAAGAATAAGTATGTGAGTTTTTTCTTTGGTGATCTTTGTGCTAGTAGAGTACCAAATTAGTCAGAAGCATTCTTCATTAATTTTAGACATATTTAAAAAGAAAGTTGATGAGCTGGATATACAACATACTTTGTACTGTGGGAAAGGCATTCCAGCGAGACTAGACTTGTTGGCTTGTAACAAAGTGTCCCACACAAGCTCTTTTACTGCTAACCTGAAAGTGAGTGATTCCCATTCTGTTTGTGTATAAGAAACCTGTTGTTTCTGAACCTGTTTAACTGATTTCAGAAAAATTTATTTGTGTTTAGAAGAATAGTATTATTTCTTACTTTATCTAAAGTTTTCTTTAGGACCCTTTTCTGAGTAGCTGTAGAATTGCAGTAACCCTGGACCTTCATGTCTTTAGGGGCTTATGCAGTGAAAATGAGAATGAGACATTCTGTAATAGCCTCTTTTCTTGTTTTACTTGAGAATTTATAGTTCCTAATAGTTTTTATGGTTGTGCGTTCCCCCACCCCCCTGCTCTGCCCCAAATGACTTAGGAGCTTGCAAGTGTTTGAAGAAACGGGGATCTCTCACAGTGAATTTCTTCATCGTCAACATGCAGAGGAAGGTGGTGGTCCCCTTGGAGGCCCTCTGAAGTTCCCTAACCCTTGCATCCTCTGGCTTCATGCTAACCAGACAGGTAAAAGCCCTTTGATGCCCTAGAGTCTGTCTGAGATAGAGCTTTTAGTAATACATTACTATATATGAAATTTTTAGAACCATAATAATAAACTCATTAATTTTACTTTCATTAGCATTATTTTTGACTTGGTAAGGTGCAATGTCATTCTCTTAAGTGTATGTCTGGAAAGGGAGTAAGGGCAGCTCTGGCACTAGGATAAGATACCAAGGGTGGGATGACATGGGATAGATGGGATGGATGAGATGGAAAAGAGACTGGCATCCAGGGAAGATCCAAAGGAGAAAGAGAAGGAAGGCTCCTGTGGAAGAGATCTGACTCCCTGAGTTGGCTGGAGGCTGGATCACTGATGATTATAGAAGCAGTAGGCCTAAGAAGTGGGTATGATGGTTAGCTAATTAGCCTGATGTTGTTTGTTGTTTTTTGTTTTTTTTTGTTTTTGTTTTTTTGCTATATATAATAATGCCCTGTGATAGTAATTTCTTTATCCAGTAAATATTCAGTAAGCATTCAGTGAAATATCAAGTATTCTGCATAATACTTAGATTTCAGAGATATTCAAATATATGAGATAGTGCCAACTCTTAAGCTCCCAGTCTAGTGGGGCAACAAATAAGATAGATACTACATTGTGATAAATGCTGGGCTATAAAGTAGGCCACAGAGAAAGGGTGATAAGCATTCTCTGTGGAGAGCCAGGGACCAATTTGTAAAGTAACCTGTGAGCTAGGTCTGAACAGATGAGATTATTATGAGAACAGGCAATATAGTGTAGTTATTAAGAGCACATTCTCTGAGGCAGACTGTCTGGATTCAAATTCCTATTTCACCATCTTCTAGTGATGTGAGTTTTAAGGCAAGTTAATTTAACTTTCTGTGCCCCAATTTCCTCTTCTATAAAATGGAGATAATGATAGTACATGTCTCATAGCTTTGTTGAGGATTAGGTGAGTTAATACATACAAAGCACTCAGAATGTGCCTGTCACATTGTGAGTCCTCAGTAGATGCAAACTTTTTAGGAAGATAGAAAAAAGGGTTAGTATCATTGCATGCCAAGAAATAGCAATGGCAGAGACATTAGAAGAACATGACTGAAATGGTGAAAATTTGTTATTCTCAGTTATAAGTTTATAGAAAAAGATAATTGTCATGATGAAACACTTATAAATAACATGTACAATTCAGCATAAAATAATGGCATCTGATTTATAACAATAAAGCTGTGTTTGACCATCACATCCAAATGATTATGACCTCTCACTCTTTGCTCCTTTGGGTCAATAGTTCAAGATATACCTAGGAGGATGGCTTTGGACTAAAGTTCCTCATTCCTATCCAAGATGTCATCTGAGAGTTCTTAAATGTAAAATAACACAAAGAGTAACCAGTATAATGGGAAAAAGTAAGAAAGATAAACCAGGGGGCTCTCAGCTGCCTCTAAAATAAATGGTAGATATACATTCCATATGAGAAGAAAATATTTATCCCTTCTAATAGCTATAATTATGTGCTTTGATTTTTATAGCAAAGAGATGTTTCATTCTGGCTGTTTTTATTGGAGTTGCAGAGCCTTAAGTGTGTCTATAATATGAATTATTATATAATCCTTGGACTCTGGACCCTTTCTTCCATTTGAACGAATTCTGTCTTTGTGGCAGCCTACCCATTCATCATGTAAATGTATAGGACACACCTACAGCAGACTTGCTGGTGATGGGTTAATTTGATTCAAGTTCTAGATGAGCGCTTGGATAAGAGGGTGGATGACATGCTTGCTGCTGGGCTCATGGATGAACTAAGAGATTTTCACAGACGCTATAATCAGAAGAAAGTTGCAGAAAATAGGTAAGGTTTTGACTATTATTTATTACTTTCACCTACTCTCCTTCCCTTGCTTATGGTTAAAAAGCCTATAACACATAATACTGGCTTTGGATCTACTTGTTTGTTAGCCTTTGGCAAGGCTCATTGGAAGGAGGTTTGGTGTACTTGTTACAGTTACAATTTTCTAAACTGCCAAACATTCCCAGGAGTTAATTTTCAAGGGAGGTAACCTGGGAGCTGATGGGGGGTGGGGGTAGGGTGGAAGAAGGATTTCAGAGAAGCAATAACTGCTAATGATCTCAATTTCCTCATCTAAGGGATGAAAGGTTTCACTTCAGCTAGATCATCTCCAAGGCCACTGCTAGCTCTCAGATGCAATGGCTCATCTGCTGATGCTCTCCTGTTCCCAGCCAGGACTATCAACATGGTATCTTCCAATCAATTGGCTTCAAGGAATTTCACGAGTACCTGATCACTGAGGGAAAATGCACACCAGAGAATAGTAACCAGCTCCTAAAGAAAGGTGTGAATTCCTCCATTTAACCTAACCTTAGACATCTTTTGGTGACAAAATACCCTGCTGGTATGATCTGAGAAAGCTAAGGCTAGAAAGAGTCCCAAAATGGCTTTTAGCTCATAACTGAGATTTTTGTCTGCCAAGTGTCCACCAGTGTGCTGCTGTGGCTGATTTTCTCTTCTTCTGGGCTGGGTGGGCCTGCCTTTCAGCAGAGTGAGAATTACTTACTTAGAGGCTCTTATATTTACCTTGTGTTTCAGGTATTGAGGCTCTGAAACAAGTGACTAAGAGATATGCCCGGAAGCAAAATCGATGGGTTAAAAACCGTTTTTTGAGCAGTAAGTCTCATGTTTTTCCTTATCCCCAGGTCTGTTTTGAGTGGAATATAGATGTCCTCAGCTCACCTGAAAAATGAACGTTAGTTTCTGGACCTGTTCTAAGATCGGGGACCTGACCTGGGGGAGGATCTATTGCATAAATGATTTCCCAGGGATATTTTTTGTGATGTCTCAGAAAACAAGTTAAATCTTTCCATTAAGGAGTCTGCCTTAATCCTTGAACACATGCATGCTGGCTGCAAATAGGTAAGAGCAAAATAGCAGCATCTTAGTAGAGTTGATACTCAGAATTGATTTTAGCTTCAAATTTTGTGCCTTAAGAGCAATCAGATTTCTGTAGGGAAGCTTTCCTAATTAAGATGGTTCTAGGGTCAGATGAGCAGTATAAAAAGATAGAACCTTTACCATTTCTCCCAGCAGCGCCTTTGTGTTCAGATACATGGTGCTTCAGATGGCTTCAACTTTAACTTTAGTTGAACAGCTCTTGTAAGGAAAGGGGAAGGAAAATCTCATTCATTTGACCCTGTATTGAAACCGTGGCAATACATTTTGGGCTATAAATAAATTATTGAGCCTTTGAGGTAGGTATTATTCTTTTCTTTTTGCAGATAAAGAAGTGGAGACTTAGGTTAAATAACTTGGCAAAAATCCCTTAGCTAATAAACAGCAAAGTATTGAATGCGGGCCTGATGCTGGAGCCCACACTCTGCTTTTTACCACTCTTCTTGTTTCCTTTAGCTATAACTGGCTAGACAACGTTAGTATTGGCCTTGGCTAAGAAATTGTGTGCTTATGAGCTAAAAAGGAAATTAAGCCTAAGTGAAACTCCAGTTTTATCTTGTGGACATTTTTCAAATTATGCTTCTGAATCATCCCCCTGTATAACTTTTACTTCTGCTTTCAGTTAGAGATGAGGACAACAGAGGCCTCCACCCCTGCTCCTCAGTGCTTCTGAACATAAACACCTTAATTCGTGTTGTTGACCACCAGATTGCTGAAATTTTCTCTCCCAGCTCTCACTCTCTGACAGAGCTCTCCAGTGTAGTTCTGGCACCAAGAGACTCTTTACACTTTCTTCTTACCCTGCATTCTCTACAGGTCCTGTTAGAAGAAGTTTGAGTTAGCTGAAATTGAAGTTTACTACTACCAATTTCTAAGGGCAGCTTCTCTTTTCCCCAGGGCTAACAATTAGTTTGTAAAAAAAGGTGTTTTTTTTTTTGTAATGATTTGGAACTTCCTCCTATGGTAAAGCCACAATAACTCCCCCATCTCTGAGTCAAGAGGGGTTGATGGCACAGTGCATCATATTCTCATTCCTCATTCAGGCATATGCCGGCAGAGTCCTGGTGCTAGAGTGAAAGGCACAGCTGCCCTGTAAATCAGGAGCCGTGTATGATTGGCCAGGGCTGATCTGCTGGGATATGGCTCTGGCAAGAAGCCAGAGGGACTTCCCCACCCCAGCTTGGCCTTGGACTCAAGCCAAGAATAGCAGCTGGGAGCCGAGAACTTGTTGAAAGGTGCTTAGATGGGGCACAGAAGCCCAACAAAGGACTTAGAGGGGAAAGGAAAATATAGAGTGGCCTGGAAACAGGTGCAGAGCTTAGCCAAGGCCAGGTGTGCTGTGGATACTGCCTGCACCCTCCCGGTCTCACCTTTCCATGTGGTGGCAGGTGCAGCCCAGTCCAGTTTAAGAAGAATCTTATTTGTGGTTGGCACAGTCAAAAGGCTAGCACCTGCCAGCCGTTGGCATCCTGAAGACTTTGATGTTTTTGTCCATGGGGCAGTGCTCTTTGCCTTTAGACAACTGACTTAACCTAGTGATGGAAAGCAATTTAGTGTGTCCATGGACTGGGTAAGCTACTAGCAGAGAATAAACATGGTTGGCTCAGATGGATGAAATGCCTATAACTATACTCTTGGCTACCTCTAGTCTCATCTCCATTCAGAAGTACTTCAGGCCATTAGTTTATTGCCTTCTGTGGTATGCTCTCTGTATACTTTAGCCCACACAGTGGCCACTAGCACTGTTACTCTGTGTTGTTTTCCTGAGTAATTTGGAAGATCCTATACCTGAGATGCTGGACTTAACTGGCTGCAGATTATACAACTAGACTTGTTGGCTGCAGACCCGTCAACCATCTAGGCCTTCCTTGGACTGTATGTAGCTGTTTGTTTCATTTTTCTGGTTAGAATGAGTGGCATGATCAGAATGTTTATTTCTTTTACCCCCCCTATGTTTCCCTTGAGGATTTTGGAGTTCTGGGAGCAGAATAGATATGGTCTTGGGGGGTTGACCTCTCACAACTTTTCTTTGTCATCATTAGGACCTGGTCCTGGTGTCCCCCCAGTATATGGCTTAGAAGTATCTGATGTCTCGAAGTGGGAGGAGTCTGTTCTTGAACCTGCTCTTGAAATTGTGCAAAGTTTCATCCAGGTGATTATTAGTCGTGGTACTGTCTATTGTCTTGTTTCAGACAACTTTCCTTAGCTTACACCTTTGTTGCTATGCTGGGAACCAAGTCCTTTCCATGCAATAGAGCAGAAGGGCTGGCTGCTTTTCGATCCCTGGAGGCTGCGTTTCTACTTTCACATTCAGAAAGGTTGTTACTGAAATCTGTTCACAGCCCACTGGCGCTCTAGGATGAGAAAAAGGAATCTTGGGAAATCCCACTCTCCGTAATATCAGAAACTGTTACCCAGTCTCTTTGAATTGAATGCTTCTCCCTTATTCCCCTCTTGTTCTTTCAGGGCCATAAGCCTGCTGCTGCTCCAGTAAAGATACCATGCAATGAAACTGGGAACAAGAGAAGTTATCACATGTGTGACTTCTGTGATCGAATCATCATTGGGGACCGCGAATGGGCAGGTAGAGTCTGGGGAAGGGCACAGAAATCAAAGGGTGGGCACACTGACTTCGTGAAATTAAAGTCTTTGCTAGGTTGAATGTTGGACTCCGCTTGTTTGTAAAAGGAGGGCCAGATTCCTCTGAGAGCCTGTACTCAAATTTCATGGATGCCTTCTCAAATTGAAGAGTTATCTCTATATTCTGAATTTCAAAGGAAGATTAAATGCCCTCTACCTTTAGCTAGAGTAGATATTTTATACTGAAAGGTTTGCAGTTAACTTTCTAGAGCTCTTTTGACTTTCATGATCCTGCCTTATATGAGTTCCTTGGCCTTTCATGTTTAGACCTCAGTGGGGTGAGGTAGGACTGTAAGGGAAGCCAGGCAACTCACTCAAGCGACCAAAGAAGCAGAAATAGCCAGGAGGGAGCCAGAAGCGCAGTTACTTTCCCTGAGCACATTTCTTCAGAAATGGTGTCCCCAGTAATTTTTAAGGTAACATATTGATATAGTGGTGGTTGCTAAAACTAATGAGAAGTGTTAAGGGAAAGTTTGTGAAAGCAAGACTGTCAGACATGTATAAAGAAGGTGATAAAGGGTAATATATTCTTTATAAGATACTTGTGACCAATTCGGGGTCTGCCCTGCCTGAAGGTTCTGGTTCTCTTGTTTTAGAGTGTGGATCTGCCTCTGCCACAGAGTTACACTGTATTCCACTGTTGGATTTCTATAGTCATCCAGTGAAAGCTCCAAGCCTTGACTTTATACCATATTTAAGGCTCACTCCTTTTAGGCACAGTAGGGCTTGTAGTTTACTCAGTGGCTAGAATCCTTCTGTTCAGAGTACTGCTTTGCATGGGATTCTCATAGAAGTAGGCTTTTCCATACAACCAATAGAATGATTAGTTCTATTAACTGGTAACCCTGGCAAAATGAACTCCACTGTCAGAGACTGGGGATGGCTGTGATTGCCCAAGCAGCAGAAGAAACCTCAATTGTGGTTGGTTTATAATGATGAAAGGGGAAGAGAGAGTGTCTGATTGTTTTTTCTCAAGGAAACTTAGTGGTTCAATTTGTCGAGTGTCCTTCAGGGATAGTCTTAGAGAAGCAACATTTGTGAGCCTTTCTGAGCTTAGCTTGTGTAAGCCGTTCTATAGTGCCATCTGTCAAATCCTTGCTCCTGTCTCCTGCTGCCATGTCTCAGGCTCTAGCTGGAGAACAAAGCTGACTTTTTTCCCTAAGTAAACTTTTCTCTGACTTCTAACCTCTCTCATTTTTGCTTCTAAACCCTTAAAAATGAGGATGTAAATATGTATTAAAGAATTTAATCTAGTTGTCTATTTTTTTAGGTGTTCCCAATATGATTTCCTTGAAAAAGAACAGGCTAGTGAAAAGGAGCTTGTGTGGGTTAGTCAGAGGATGGGAACTGTCTTTGGGGTAAGAGGTCAGAAATTGATATAGGCAATAGTAGCTTTATTGCTTCCGTGGACCCTCAAAAGGGATCATTAGAGAAGAATTTTTCTTGTTATCTGTCTGGAGCATTGTGTGCCTGAAGAATGTGAACCTTGTGAGGTAGTCATTCAGATGGCTTATCTGACCCAGGCAGAGAGATTTCAGACTGGGGGGTGAGGGGCAACCTGTGCAAGCAGGGAAGAAGTGGGAAGGGCATCTTTGGGGTGCTGTAGGCCTGTGGCAGGACAGGGTACCTGTCCTGAAATACAGACAGAGATTTGAATTTTTAACTTCTCAGTTACATGAGTTGAAATGTAGCTATAATGGGAAACTCCAAACTGAAAAAAATTAGTCAAGAGTCCTGATTCTGGAAATTTGGGCCTCTTTGGAGCTATAGGTAAACTGAAGAGTTTACCCGTTATGTGGTCCTGGACAAAATGTAAGATCTCTGTGAACGTCAGTTTCCTCCTGTATAAAATGAGCAGAATAGTACTGTCTGCAAGACTATTGGGAGGATTAGTGATGTAAAACACCTAGCAGGGTGCACTTGATACATGGTAGCTCACTGTAGTTTGCTAGCCAGCTGGCCGTATAACTTATTCTTCCCTTAAAAATGCGGAGCAGCTATACCAACACGTGTTGATCCTGTTATTAAAGACAAGGACTGCATAGTTAATATACTTCTAAGATTGATTCTAGAAAATCCTAATGAGTTTTTGTTGTTGTTGTTGTTTTGTTTTAGCACATATAAAATCCAAATCTCACTTGCACCAACTGAAGAAAAGAAGAAGATTGAACTCAGATGCCATCACCATCGTAGAAAGTCAGAGTATTTCCCCAGAACATGACAAAGTGCTTGAAGAGAAGGGATCTCCAGGGCAGAATGATGAAGAGCTGAAATCCAGTGTTTAAGAGACATGTTTAGTGGCCTTTGCAAAGTTGGCAGGATCCAGTTGAGGGAGGTTTTTTCTGTGTCCTAGTCTGGGCCGGGGAGTGCTCTGCAGAAAGCTCCCACCATTTTCTTTCAGTCGTGTGGTTTTAGAGTCTCCTGTTCTCTGTCGTGAAAACAGCAAGTCTTGTCAGCTCCTCATGTGGCTAATGTGTCTAGCTGGCAATGTCGAGTTCAGGAAGGAAATTTTTTAACCTTAAAGGATCTATTTTTAAGAGAGACACAGATTGTACTTTTTATACTTATGGCTCTTTTTGGTAATGAATACAAGGGTTCACTCTGTATCCCTTAAAAAAAGGGATATATCCCTGAGTCTAGCTAAAAATATCTCATTTCCAGACACTTATAGACGACTGAAATATTGTTAGCCAATCAGGAGTTCTGGATTTGCATGAATGACGGGAAAAGACTGACACCAGTGAGATGATCAAGTGAACCAAACCAGTTCTCGGAATTCCTTAGAGAACGAGAATGAGGCTGAAGTGACTATGACATGGGACTTGAAAAACTGAAGATTTCTACATTTGCAAGCGCCTGCTCCGTGTTAATTACTATCACTGCTATCTTTCTGTTGAGTTAGGAAATCTATATTTTTAATGGAAGTTTAATTTAAAAAAAAGTTTACAAGAGCCTCTTTAGTCTTTAAAAAGATATATATGTCCACATCTAGTTTATACACAACATGCTCTGTAATCAACACGATGTTTTTTTTCTTAAATTGATGTTCTTCATGTTATCATTCTGACTTTATTTAGCAAATGTTTATTGAGCACTTAATTATATTCCTAGAAGACATCTGGAGAGGATCTTTTATTGGAGATTTTAGTTATCACCATTTGAAGCTTTCTTTCTGGAATGACCTAAGCTGCCAGTAATGTTAAGTATATGTATGTATGTATATAACATAAAATTAAGTATTTTTAAGTTTACAGTCCAGCAACATTAATTATATTTAGCGTTGTGCAACCTTCACCGCTATTTATTTATTTTCTTTCTTTTTTTCCACCTCTATTTCTAAAACTTTTTATCACCCCAAACAGAAACTGTATGCATCAAGCAATAACTCCCCTCTCAAGTAATATTTTACTTGTTTGGAATCTACCATGTGAGAGGCCCTGGACTAGGCAAGAGGGAATACAGAGATAAAATAAGACATGGTTCTTGCTTTCAGGGAGCTTATAAATACATATAAAAATACACACACGCGCGCGCGCGCGCGTGTGTGTGTGTAGAGATAGATATATGTGTGTGTGTGTATGTATGTATGTATGTATATATGTGTGTGTACACACACACACACACACACACACACACACACAGACAACCAATCTAGGTAAAAGAAAATCAAAGGCCGTAAGAGCTGTGCAGTTTCATTTTGAAGGGAAGGGGAAAGGATTATGAAAGAATGAGCATTTCTGCTGGACCTTAAAAAGCAATTCTTGGTAAATGCGTTGTTAACTAGGCATAGGAGAGGTTCAAGTGAAAGACTTGTCAAACTTGATTGGTCTTTTAAACAGTGCTGAATTCCATAGCTTCACTTACCCTTTTTTTCCTTCTAGCATTTTTAAAAGTTTTATTTTTTTACTAGCTTTTTTTTATATAGTTTAGAAATCAAAATGGTATAAAAAGACATTCACTGAGAAATCTCATTCCCAGCTCCATGCCCTGTAAGTAATCACTTATTAGCTTCTTACATATTTCTCAGGAGTTTTCAACCAAAACCGAACAAATACAAATATATATTCTTATTTTATCCCCTTACCCAAAAGAGAGCATGTAGCACATACTGTCTTTATCTGTCATATTACCTTTTGGAACTTCCTGGGCATGCATGGATTTCTCCTGCCATCTCTGTCAGGTCTCCTGTTTTGGGCCCCTGACCATCTACCCTAGGGTCTACCAATATACTCACCTTTATATACTGAACTTTATTCAGATGCCAGGGATTAAGCCAAAACCATCTTCTGAGGAATTCTCAAGCTATGGCCAGCTCATTTATTCAGCCAGGAAATATTTTAGAACTTATTATGTGCCATGTGCTGTGTTAGACTCTTAGAATATAGTGGTGATCAAAAAAAGTCCACATTGATCAAATAATTATAGAATTAGACCTGTGATAAGGGCTGCAAAGAAAGGATACTTACTGTAAGAGCAGGTCATGTGAAGGCCTGCACCACCTTGGTATGTGTGTGTGTGCGCTCATACGTCCCCGCATTAGGGGAGGCATGTGTTGGGGGACCTGGCATGGACAGCATGATGCTGGGGCAGGAGTCTGGGACCAGGACTGCAGATGGGGTACAATGTGATCTGGAACACTGGGTTTCTCAAATTGGCTCCTCTTCTCCCTCTTCCCTTAATCTGTAGGATGTCCTGGGCCCCTTGAGTATTATTGAGACTTACTCCACTTTAACTAATTTGAATCTCAAGAATTTTTTTCTCTAGTCAAATAAGAAATTATCATTGTATCCACTCCATGTTGTTCTTTACATTAAACATGGTATATTTTCCCAATCAGATTATTAATGACTTCAGGCCCTAATGGGGTGGGAAGCCACATCTTCCAACTGGAAGTGGAGATGAATACTTAGTGTGAGTCAAGCAGGACCAAGCACTTTATATACATTATCTCCCTGGATAACCCCGGGAGGGAGATGCTATTTCTACTCAGTTAACCAGTGGGGCAACTGAGGCTCAGCAAAGGAGTATAGCTAGTGAGTGGCAGATCCAGAATTGAGGGGAAGCCAGCAGACTTCAGAACTCAACCGTTAAGCACTGTGTTAAATAAGCTAGCTGTTTTTAGGGAGGAACTTTGTCTTTCTGAAATGCTCTTCACTCAAGACCTAAATGTGTTTTAAAACTTTAAAAAAACGTTTAAGTGGACAAGCAGGAAAAACCAGTTTTATAATAATCCTACCTCAAAAAGCTTTTAATCCTTCCATCTGAAATACCTGGAGTGGCAACTTCCCATTGAGCTCATTGCTATCTCTATGGCAATTGGAAATCAGGAATTTCTTGAAAGAAAAAAAGTGACTGATATTAATGAAGTACCTGTGAAGTTTAAGGCACTGTGGTTGTGCCCACTGCCCCTATTCTTAGAAACTAAATGCAGCAAGATGGAATTTCTTCAGCAGCAGCAGAGAGCTGGAGAAGGCAGAACACTCTAGAAATCTGCTTATTGCCCAGGTGGGAGGCACTGTCCTCTGCATGACTTTGCTGGTGAGCGTAGAGAAGGGAAGTAGTTCTCCCTAGTGATTTTCATAAGTGTAAAGATGAAGGGATCCTTAGCACCTTGTACAAAAGGGGAAACAGGTTCCAAACGCAAATGTTCTGCAGTCACAGAGCAAGTTGTGACAAAGCCAGGACAAATCTCTCTCTACTAAATCTCATTTGAGAAAGGGGAAGAACCATAGAGACCAGCTTTGGGTCTGTTCAGCCTGGAAGGAGGATGCGGAATGCCGTTTTTTAGTCTGGTCTCATCCAATCACCAGATGAACAAAACTGTTCAGTCCAGGTACCCAGAGTCTGCAGCCCTAGCAATGCTATCTAAATGGCTTAAGTAATTAATTCCGAGGTAGTAGGTCCATCTGCCTCTGTCAATAAAAATCCCCCAGGGTTTATTGAGATATAATTGACATAAAGTAAAAAAAAGACAATGTAGTTTTAAGTGGTTAGAAAATACTTAGAAAAGAAAGCTGAATTCTTAGTCTTTAAAGTATTTTGCTTGATTTTTAGGGCTAAGCAAGAGAACAGTTCCTCTATAGGCACAATATGATCCTTTGTAACTCTCAGTAATTGTATTCTTAGCCTCAGTTCCACATTCTACAAAGAGGATTTTTCTGCTTAAAACATACTGCACAACCTTAAAAAAAAAAAAAACTCAGTAGAAAGCAAACTCTTATGAATGTAGGAACCTGTCTATATATCCCTAGCATTTAGAAAGTCAAATATTTGTTGAATTAATTGCATGCAAACATAAAAGCTAAGTGGGTCACTGCATAAACGATCTGCTTCAGTTGTTAAATAGACTAACCAGAATGAAGAAATCTTGGGATAGTGGCCACAGGAAGAGATTTCATATGATTATCACATACTTGAGAGGTTAGGGCTGTTTTCTAAAAAGGTGGGTAACTGGTTATTTGTAAAGCTATGCTGAATATGTACAAAGGAACCTGCATGGTTATGTTCAGGTAAAAGGCTAAGCTGTTGTAACAGACTCAACAATACAGTGGCTTAAAGAACAAGGAAGTTTGTTTCTCACATAACTCTGAGGGGGTAGTTAACACTTCTGAAATGAGCAGTCCAGGTCAATGGGGCAACTCTACTCCAAGCGGTCATTCAGGGACACAGGTTCTTTATATCATGTTGCCTCTTCATCCTTTGGGAGTGGAGGCAGGGTGGGGAGGCATTGTCATCACTTACAACATGGTTGAAGCTGGGTCATCACTGGTGCCAGCCAGTGAGAAAGGAAAAAGGCATAGAGGAGGCACACCTGATTCCTTAAGGCCTACACCCTGTAGTGGTGCACATACTCCTGCTCACTGCTCTCCTTTCTGTTTGCAAGAATTTAGTCATACGGCCACACCTATCTGCAAAGGAGGCTGAGAGTAGTCTACCCATGTGCCAAGAAAGAATGGGAGAACAGATTCTGGTGGGCAACTTGCAGTCTCCACTAAGTATGGTGGAATGAGCACGGGTTTCCAGGTTGCTTTAACTAATTAGCTCTGATAGCTTGCTAGGGGCAAATCTATTTCCCCATCTGTGAAATCAGTGAGTTGTATGAGCTGACCTCTGAAATATTTCAAAAAGTAAAGTTTGACAAAATCCTGGCTGGTGAGATTTTAAGATGAGAATTTAAAAAGCATAGGGAATGTGAGACTGAGCCTTAGGGTCAATGCTAACACTAAAGAAGGTGGGGAGGAAAGAGAAGGTAATTTGGTGACATAGTAGAATAACTGGAGTAAGGGCTCTAACCACTTTCCTCCAGACTTCTTTTTATGTCAAAAACAAAAAGAAAAACAACCTGATACTTGTACTTTCAGTGAACAGTCCTACCTAATAAACTGTCAGTGTGACCTTGGGAAAATTGCTCAAGCTGCCTGAGTTTCCTCATATATAAAAAGGAATTATTACCTCTATTCCAGGGGACATTGTAGGGATTAAATGAGGTCTTTTTGAAAACAGCGTAGTGTTTGGCACTGCAGTACTCAGTAAATGATAGCTATAAATTGGAGTGATTTGCTTTATTGGGGAAATATTGTTAACGCTACTAAAATGTTAGTTTATGGTATGGTGTCAGTTCCCAAAAGTTATCAGGGCAAGCTCTGACTTAAAACTGACTAGTTTGGTGGACCCCAGTGCATTTAATGGCTGAAAAGAATGCCTCAGGCTTATCTGCCACCCAGCTACTCTTCAGCTATTAGTTGTTATTGTTTTTTTTTTTAATGCATATGATTTCTTTATAGGTTAACTTGTTTGCTTAAACTGTTTTCTTCACTTGAAGTGCCCTTTTCTCTTAAACTCTTCACCCAGTGAACTCCTTCACATCCTTCAAGGCTGTCCTCTGTTCAGACAAAGCTTCCTTGTTCCTCTAGAGGGCTTAGTTTCTCCTTTCTATGTCTTCCCATAGCAGTTTATACATAATGTTAGCAAGTATTTATTATATAGCACCATGGGCCAGTCATGTTTTAAGTACTTTATACATAATGACATTTCATCCTCACAACAGCCCCATGAGGTAGCATCCTCTTTATTATCAGCTCTATTTTTCAATTGAGGAAACTGAGTAGCAGAGTTAAGTGATTTTCCTGAGGGCAAGCTGGGATTTGAAAGTATGTAAGTGGCTCCAAAGTCTGTGCTCACATCCACCATATTCTTTTACTTCCTCATTATTCTGCAACAGCACATATCACCTGTGCTCCCTCTTGCTCCCACCGGAGAATGAATTTTGCCAAGATGTGAGTCCTATTTTAAGACAAATGTGGAACATACAGTGGGTATACTATAGCTGTTAAAGCTAGTTCCGTCAAGGCACGACTTCATGTCTAAAAGCAAACGTGTTACTCATTGAGTGCTTGCTCTGTGTTAAGCACGTGCATACCTTATAATGATTCCTTTCAACAAATGAACAAGGTAATTTATTATTTCCATTTTGTAAATAGGCATACATACTCAGCCTAATGGCAGCTGGCATAGAGCAGACAAGCAAATATCTGCTGAGTACTAGAAGAAAGCTCTATGAGGCAGGGATTTTTGTCCATTAACTTAGTGGCATCTATAGGGCATGCTGCTCTAAAAACAGACACTTGGTATACATTTGCTGAGCTAGGATTTGAAGCCAGTTTGGGCTGACTCCAAACCCATGCTCTAACCATCAGGCTGTACTCCAAGGGCATTTAGGGCTTTAAAAATGTACAGACTATTTATATTGCATTTCCTTATAAGAAGGAATCAAGGCAAAAAGCAAGAAAGAAGAATTAACTCTTCTACTAAGATGTTTGTTACAGTTATGATTTATGGTTACAAATGAAACTAGCCAAATGCAAACTAAAGCAAAAAGGTAAATTTATGATAGGATTACAGAGGTGTCTCATCAAATGCAAGGACAGGAGAGCATTAAGGCCCCAGTTACAACTAGTACTAGCTAGACTGATGGTGTGGAGACTCCCTCTCTCCCTTCTCTCAGACTTCTCTATGAGGTAGGAGACAGGGCTGCCAATAGTACCTAAGCTTTACTTCTCAGAGTTTTTACATTTGAAAGAGATTGTATTGATGATTTCTCTGGTTCTAAGTTCAAAAGTGCCAGGACATCTCATACTCATTAGGATGGCTCCTGTCAAGAAATTGGGATGCTTGTGTACTGTTGGTGGGAATGTAAAATGATACAGTTGCTATGGAAGACAGTATGGAGGTTCCTCAAAAAAATTAAAAATAGAATTGCCATGTGATCCAGTAATTCCACTTCTGGGTATATATCCAAAAGATCTAACAGCAGGGGCTCAGACATTTTTGTACGCCCATGTTCATAGCAGCATTATTCACAGTAGTCAAAAGGTGGAAGTAACACCCAAGTGTTCATTGATAGATGAGTGGATAAACAAAATGTGGTCTGTATATACAATGGGATATTAAACCTTAAAAATTCTGAAACATGCTGCAACGTGGATGAATCTCGAGGATATGCTAAAAGAAATAAGCCAGTCAAATAGAGAAATAATGTATGATTCCACTTATAGGAGATATCTAATGTATCAAATTCATAGAGACAGAAAATAGAGGTTTCCAGAGTCTGGAAAGGGGAGGAAATGGAGAGTTGTTTAATTTTGCAAGACAAAAAGTTCTGGAGATTGATTGCATAACAGTGTGCAATGCTTAACACTACTGAACTGTACACTTAAAAATGGTTAAGATCATAAATTTTGTTATGTGTGTTTTACCACAATTTAAAAAGTGCCAGGAAAGTGATGTATTAGCCCAGCTTGGATCCGATGCTTACCCTGAAGTCCATCAACCAGGCTAGGGATGGAGTCTTCAAAGAATAGAGCAGTTCCAATAGAAACCAAATGGATAGAGTGAAGGTGGAACGATTTCGAGAAGTAGGGTGTTGAGTTGGGAGGGAAGGGCAGCTGACAGATAAGCAGTGGGTATCTGCTGTGGAGTTACTGTTGTCTAGTCAGCAAGACAGTTGTTTTTCTAGCAGTAGGGGGAAACTTATGCTAAGTCCAAACTCTACCTGGGTGTCACTTGCCATTATCTTCATCATCAGACATCTGTCATAGTCACTTTTTATATATTTATAGCACAGTATGGTTTTGACAAAGATATCTTCTTAGTCCTTGCCAAAATCTTTAAAGTAGTTTCTATAAATGAGGAAACAGACTCATACTATTTAAGTGACTTAATGTAGATTTCATATCAATTCAGTCGAAAGGACTAAAAGCCAATTTGAATTAATTTAGGCTCCTGGAATCCGAGGATAAGTTGAACAACCGAGACCCTCCCAAAGGGCAGGTCAGGTGTACCTGGACATCAGGACCAGCTGCCACCAGGGACTCAAGACACTACCAGCACTGTCTCTGCCCCTCCTTTCTCTTCATTGTGTGCTGACTTCACCTTTTTCTCCATGCCAGCCAGTTTTTTGCAAATGGTTTGGAAGTTTCCATGCCTTGCTTTTCATAGCTTTTCCCCACTGCAAAGAAGTGGACCTGCATCCCAAGTCTTAAAATCTCAGAGAAGGCTTCTGAGTAGAACTGGATTCTATTTTCTCTCTGTGGATCAAGCAGGAAAGCTGGTTACCTAAGAACATGGCAACTCCCTTTAGAACCATATGATAGAATGGGGCTGGGGGAAAAAACATTTTTCAGAAGGAAGGTGAATGTGGGGTTAATGCTGAGTAGACCAAATAATAGGTGTTCATAGCAGTGACACGGAGTCAGTAAGGGGCAGATTAAGAGAGTAGTTCAGGTCTTTTGACTAGTGCTCAGTGGCATATGGTAACTACTGAGTACTTGCCATGCAAAAGGAGGGCCCCTTGCTATGTTAGGCTCCTGGGACAGTGCATTTTCAGGTGTGACTTTACCCTTCGAGTCACTAGATAGGAGGTGATTAGCCACCTGAAAGTGAGACTTAAAATCATTTAGTCCTATCTATGCCTCCTGCCTGAGCTTCCTTGTTAATATCAAGGGGTTTGAGGGATAAAGACCTTTATGTAAATGTTATTTGTGGATTCAGAAATGTCTCTGTATCCTACTAGATCTGCATAATGAAGTAGAGCCATGTGAAAACCAGTGTTCCTGATGGCAGATGGATGTGACACCCCACCCTCTCCAAATTTTAACAATCAGAATCTTCCCATGCTTATTAAGGACTGCCTTCTTGATAGTGACACTCATGGCTTTCAGTTGCTTTAAATGTCAGCATGTAAAGGGTGCAGAGAATTCAGTGATCATGTAGTTTAGTTGTTTTCAAACTTGCTTTTGCTATGGATCCTTATTTTTCTTTTCCAAATAAAACCTGAACACCAGTATGTAATACAGATTGAAGCAGAGTGGCTTGGGTTTTAGGTGGGCCACAGGAAGCTTTGGACCCTCTAATTCAGTCTCCTCCCCTATGGAACACACTTTGAAATTCACTGATCTAGAGTAGCCATTTTATTTCACAGATGGAGAAATTGAGGCTCAGAGAAGTTGAGTGGGTCACCTATAATAGCACAAATAATAGTAGTGCTGTAACTTGAGCCCTAGCCTCTTGGCTTAGAAGTTGTGTTCATTCTATTGTATCATGGTGCTTCTAGCTATTTAGAATGAGCACTCCAACAAAGTAGTTGTATTTTTTTTTCAGGTTCATGATAACTGGAACTGGATTAACACAAAGGCAAGTAGAGAACTTTGGGACCCTAAATCTAATAAACAGATAAGAGCTTTATAATTATGAATGTCTGTTTATTAATTTATTTAGTAGACTTAATGAGTACTTACTATTCATCATTGTAGGTACTAGAGATGTATCAGTGAACAAGACAATTCCTGTCTTCAAAGAGTTCTAGGTCTTTCATGCTATTTCAATGGATATGATAAACTATAATAGAGATGTTAGGGGAACGTGCACAACTGTATCTGACCCAGTTCTGGGAAGTCTGGCAAGGCTTTCTGAGGAAATGGCATCTAAGAAAACACTAGAAAAAGTAACAGAAGTGAGTCAAGTGGCGGAGTGTTAGGAAAAAGGCTGGAGAGGTCTGCAGGAACGAGGTCATAGAGGGCCCTATAAGCCATTGACACCAAGGTAACTACATCAGATGTGTTTATAAGAGAGAACTCTGGTGCAAGGAGGAGAATGAATTGGCTGGAACAACCTAGAGGCTGGGGAGGGGGGGGGATGGGCGGAGACAGTTAAAGTATTTAGCAGTTAGAATTTACAGGACTTAGTGAAATATTGGTGATGTCAGAGAGGAAAGGGTTAAGAATAAGGCTCAAGTTTCCCACATGAGTGATTGATTGATGGCAGTGCCTTTGACCAAGATGGGGAGCACTGGAGGAAGAGCAGGAATGGGCCAAGGGCAGAGAATAAGTTCAGTTTGGGGCTTGAGCCGGAAGTGCCTGCAGAGAGTCCAAATGGGAAGTACAGTGAGGAACTGGATATTCAGGTTGAACCCAGAAAGAATTCTGGGCTAAAGACAGGGATCTCTAAGCGTTGATGGTATCTGAAGCTGTGGAAGATGAGGTCACTTGAGCAAGGGGTGTAGAGAGGAGAGGAAAGGTCTAGAAAAGAACTTGAGGAACACCTAACAGCTATGGAAGAGGAGCTTGCATCTGAAATGAGTGAGAGAGGTGAGTAACCAGGAGGCTGGGATCACAGAAGCCAGGTGGAACGAGCTTTGAGAGGGAAGTAAGCAGCAGGGAAGAATATGTAGAGAGGCCATGTCTGATAAGGAATGAAATGCATTCAGTGGATTTTAGTGACGAGGGCATCATGGTAACCTTGATAAGAGAAGGCTCAGTAGATGGTTAGAAAATGGAAGACATATCTCAGTGATTTAAGGCAGCAATCCTCAACCTTTTTGGGACCAGGGACCAGTGCTCCTATGAGAATCTAATGCCTGATGATCTGAGGTGGAACTGAGGCAGTGATGCTAGTGCTGGAGAAGTAGCTGCAAATAAAGATGGAGCTTTGCTGCGCACCTGCCTGTCACTCATTGCCTGCCATGTGGCCCGGTTCCTAACAGGCCAGGATCGGTACCTGTCTATAGCCCAGGAATTGGGTATCCTTGATTTAAGGAGTGAGTGGGAGGAGGAAGGGTGGCCACATTGAGGGTGGCATGATCTTTAAGTTACGGAAAGGAGAGAAGGCGGCTGCCAAAGGATGCTTGGAGTTAAAGGAAGTTGTTTTTATTTCTGACTTTCACATGTTTAAATGCTTGGAAGGGCTAGAATTCTAAGTACTAGAAAATTGTTTCCTTTTGTGATAGATTTGGGGAACATCAGTGCCAATATGGCAGCTTCTCAATGCTGTCTCCAGCTAGAGGTAGGTGACCAACTTGTCCTGTTTGGTCTGGGACATTCCTGGTGTTGTTGGCACTCAGTCTCATGTCCTGGGAAATTCCTCTGTCCAGGCAAATCAGGATGGTTTGTCTACGCTCTAGGTATAGACTTTCTTCATAGGATAAGTAAGAAATATTCTATAGTTGCAGAGAGGGTGATTTATCATTTCCATGAAGATTGAGAGGAGCTTCCTACCTCAGAAAAAGACCTATTGCAACAAAGAGAAGAAAGTGTAGGCAATACCTGATTGATGTGGCAATAAACTTCAAAAAGAAGCACATGATTAATTTATAACCAGCAATCCTGCAAATGGAATAATCAGATAAAGAAACATGGAGGAGGAGTTTAAAATGTGGCTATTCAATGAAAAACTACATGGAAGCAATGAATGCCAGGGTGAATACAGTGGGTCAGTTTAGTAAAGAAAACAAGCTTCATATGGTCTCCTAGAACACAGAGGAAACTGATACAGATATGAAAAGAAAAGAGAGATGGAGAGCAGAACAATGAAAGATGAATTTTAAGAATTCAAATGAATGGACTAACAATAATAATAAGTGAAAACATGTTGAGTCTTTACTCTATGACAATCACTTTGTAAACACTTTACATGCGTGAACTCATTTAATTCTCAAAAACTTTGGGTACTATTATCCTCCCCATTTTGCATATGGGAAGACTGAAACCTGCTATTTAAACAATTGTGTAAGTTAACACAGATAGGAAGTGACAGAGCTGGTGAACCGAGGTGGTCCAGCTCCAAAACCTTTCCTCTGAGGTGCTGGGCTACACTCCCTACCTGGTGATGTAACACTGAAACCAAATTATTCAGGCTTTCATTTGAGTATTTTGTGTGTGTGTCTCCTAACTGCCAGACTCAATTCTGCCAGTGGGAAAATATCAAAGAGTGAGCCAGACTCGGTCTTTGCTCAAATGTAGATAACATTCTAATATGGAGATAAAGAAAACATAACTAGTAAATAAACAAGAGAGTTTCAACAAGTATTAAGTCCTATTAAAAAAAAAAAACAAACAGAAACAGAGTAGAGAATGACAAACATATACGTGTGTGTTGTGGTCGATGGTTACTACTTTAGATAGGACTATCAGAGAAGACCCTCTGGGATGACTTTGCCTGAATCTGGAATGATATGGAGTCAGCCATGCAAAAACATGAGGCAGCCAGAGCAGCAAGTGCAAAGGCCCTGAGGTGGGAATGAACTTGGCAAATTCCAGGACTAGCAAGAAGGCCAGTGCGCTATAGCAGAATGAATGGCAGGAGGATTTGTAAAAGATAAAGTTAGAGAAGTAACCTTGGGCTAGATCAGGTAGACCCTGATAGGCCATGATAAGGACTATGGATTTTTTTCTAATTGCAACAGGAAGTTTTTTTAAAAAATTCTGATTGCAACAGGAAGGAATTTTTTGCAAGGTTTGTTTTGAGGCTTTTCAGCCCGGGAAGAATCTAATCTGATTTACGTTAAGAGATAAGTCTGGCTGCTAGGTAGAGAATAACTGTAAGACATAATAAGGATATGGAATGTGGAAGCAGGAAAAAGTTTAAGCCGGTGGTCTGGCTGAACCGCAGGGCCTTGGAACTCAGAAATTTTGGGTAGGTTAACCATTAATGCTAGCTGTCTTTCTGCCCTGGAGCATTTCCACCCATTGATATAATCAACCCATTAATTTACATAGAGATGAAGGATCCTCCTGTGGGAAAAAGATGAGAGATTCCAACCCTCTTAGGAGTAAGAACTACCCTACCTTCTTGTGTTCTTGCTGATTAGGCCATGGAGGATCCAGACTGAGCCAGACTCCTGAGAATTTCAACTTGCAACTCAGGCTTTCCTGGGTACACTTGAACACAGAAACAGAACAGCTGCGTTTGGGCATATACACAAAATATAGATTTGTTGTGTGAATGTGGCTGTATGGCAGAAAGGTCTGCCGAGAAGGAGAAAAGCAGGTGTGTGAAGGATGCCCAGATAAGGAGAGGGAGAGTCCTGCTGACTTTCTGGTTCCTGGTTTCTGACCCTCCCCAGGCCTAAGGTGCTTCCACAAGGTCCTGAGATAAACCTCTGTTTCCTTATCTAAAACCTCAATTTTTGCTGAAGTGGATTTCTTTTATGTGCTATCCAAGGACCCCCGTTCCATGTGCATAGCTCCTATCCTTCGTGGTCATGTTGCTGTCATCTGAGGCTGGTGGTGCCCTTGTTTCCCACAGCCTCAACTGAGGGCTTTCTACCTTTCTTTTTTCTTTCTTTTTTTTTTTTTTTTCTAGTTTTATGGGCCTGTAATGTTATCTCAAGGTAATCAAATTTGCATTTATTTTATTCACTGGTGAAAACCATCATTTTCTGGAGATAACTTTATATTCATAGTTTATATTTTAAGCCTTTTCTGAGTAGAATCTAGTTTCACACTTACATAACTTACAAACTTAATTCAGTTCATTTGGATAATAAACATACCCTTTTTTAAAAAAATTTATCAGTTCACATATTTTTCCACTTTCCTGTATCTACAGAATCCTTTGAATTCCCTCTCTATGTTAGCCTGGGTGGATGAGTATGTCAGGGGTCCCCCTTCCCTTCTTTTGCCCACCCTCTGAAGTTGGTTCCCCTGAATCTCCTCTCCTCCTAGGCTACAGCTCTCTCTGAATGACTCATCTGCTCTTAGGCCTTAGCTCCCACCTGTTCAGCAGG
The DNA here is from genome assembly GCA_028627145.1 of Eidolon dupreanum. NCBI lineage: Eukaryota > Metazoa > Chordata > Mammalia > Chiroptera > Pteropodidae > Eidolon > Eidolon dupreanum. The sequence continues at coordinate 21,788,742 of CM053502.1, read as the reverse complement.
ATAAGCAGACTTTGTTTATTATTTGTTTTTCGTTTTTTTTTTTTTAAATGATATGTGACTTTTACGCCATGTACTTTGTATTCCATCTTTGAATGTTCAGTTTGCCCCATGGGAAACTCCACTGAGATATTTCTGTCACTGTACAAACATGTTGGTGCCACCTATAGGTATAGGTGGACTTAACTGGCTTATGCACTAAGGGACAGTGTGGCCCTTCAGGAGCTAAAAGAGCTCACTCAGAAATGACTCAGCACGGCTGATCTACTTGGATCTTTGCCCTGTGGGCTGCCATGCAAGGCCCTGGCAGGTTGAGGCTGTGCCTCTGGAGGTGGCATGCTGGGTACCTCCTTGGAAGAGTCAATTTGGATTCTGCCATCTGGAATGAATCTACCACCCAGTCCAAATAGGGGTATGAGGAGGATGCTAGGTCTGAGGATGACGTGTTCAGTAACTGCCATCTATGACAGAGTGTTGATCCCACATCACAGAATGTGAGCTAGAAAAGAAAACCCATGTCTCTGACCACAAGGGTCTCCCAACATTTTTAGACCAGAGCCTGCACACAGATGTCTCCCAAGCCCCATCTCAGGATCCAGACCTTTCTCTTGGACATTTCATCTTAGTGTCCCATGGGTACTTCAAACTCATGTGCAAGACTGAACACACCAACCCTCCCACTATTTCCCAAACTGCCTCTTCCCCACTATTTTCGATCCTGGTTATCGTGACCCCACTACCTGTCCATCAATCCAGCTAAAATCCTGGCTGTCATCCTTGACCCTTTCTGTGACCCCCATCCTTTACTTTTTTCATAACCTCCTGATCACCAGATCTTCATCATCTATATTTGTTTCCTATTGCTTTTATAATAAATACACATTCGGTGGCTTAACTCAAGTTTATTAACTGACAATTGTGGCAATCAGAAGTCTGAAATGAGTTTAAGGGGCTAAAGCCAAGGTGTCAGAGGGCTGTTTCCCTCTGAAGACTCTAGGGGAAAGTCGTTTCTTATCTCAGCTTCTAAAGGCTGCCTACTTTCCTTGGCTTATAGCCACATCACTTCCATCTCTGCTTCCATTATCACATTGCCTTTTTCCTACGACCTGATTTCCTATGTCCTCTAATAAGGATCTTGTGATTTACAAAGGGCCCACCCACATAACCCAAGATAATCTCCTCATCTCCAGATCCTTAATTTAGTCACATCTGCAAAGTCCCTTTTGCCTTATATAAGGTGACAGACATTCACAGATTCGTCATTAGGATGTGGATATCTTTCATACCATCCTACTCTCTTAACATTCCTGGAACCATCTATTTCAACTGTCACTGCTCTGAAGAGTCACCCTGTCTTTCATCTAGGCTGTTAAAACAACATCCTAATTGGTCTCTGCTTCTGGTCCTGCCCCTCCAATCCATTATTCCTCTAATTACATCTTCCTTATCTCTCTCTTGGTTAAAAGTTTTTACTGACTTCCCTTTACTATCAGGATAAGTTTGAGCTCCTGAAATGGTGTACAAGGTCTTTTATAGCCTTTCTGCTCGCTCTTTCAGCCAAATTTCCTACCAGCCATTGTGAGACTACTTTCAGATCCTCAAGACAGAATAATGTGGGTTATAGCTTCTGAAGCCAAACTTCTCATGCTTGAATCCCACCCAGGTCTATGAAACTTGACAAATATTAATTCTTGGGCCAATAACATAATCACTTTCCCCCTCTCATCTTTTTAAAAATTTGGTCCTCAAGGGCTGTTGTGATGATTAGATTAATATTTTTAAAGTACTCATTGAAACAGTGCTTGGCACACAGTTAGCTTTTCCTCCATAATTCCATGTTCTTTCAGTCCCATCGATGCTGTCTGAAATGCTCTCCCCAGACCGGACTTTCCCTGAAAGTTCTGACTCATCCCTTCAAGGCTCAGCTCAGTATCACCTGCAGTGCACAGGCCTCCCTGCTGTCTCCCTCCATCACAAGCCAGAATTCTGAGAACTCTTCAAACCCAAACTAGAGACCCTATTGCATTGTCTTTACAAATATTCAATGATGTGTGTAGGAGGAAAATAACTTGAAATACTAATATTTGTGCTTTTCTACATTTCCTTTAATGTGACCCTTCCTCTAGTCAGAGGTATTCACATTGCCTTCAAGAATTATTCTTTTAATAGCAAGAATGCAAAGAGAAAGGAAAATTATGTTCTTCAACCTCCAGGCTTCAGTGTGGACACCTACATGTTTAGTATTGAAAGTCACGTGGTGAGCTTTATGGAAAGAAGGGATTTTGAGAGACCAAGGAGGTGGTCCTAATGGAAGCAGAGTGTAAAACTTATGCCTTAGTTGGAAACTGGAAAGAGTGAACAGGAGTTCCTGGACCATCCTGCTCATGTGAAGTCTAGACAGGGGTCACTCAGGTAGAGAATGGGAATAGGAATTGATCTTGGGCGAGATCAGAGTGGTCTGAGATGGAAGCAAAGATGTAGAGAGGAGCAGCATCGGTGTCAAGAGACTACCCCGCAGAGGGCCAGGTTGCGTTATGACAGCCAAGCCAACATCAGTAACCATTCATGGCCTCCTGCGTTAGCACCACCATCACCTGTGCTGAGGAGTCACATTGCTATTCTGCTCTTTGCTTGCTTGTGAAGTCCTCCTCTTGTCAGCTGCGTGCCATTGCCCTTGAATCACCCAGTGGAAGTGGTGCTTGCCCATGCAATGGCCCACCTGAGCCATTCCCTGTGAACACCCACTTTTCCTAACAGCTCAGGAACATTATAAGCCTCACTACACAAAGGATGGGATCTTGACACTTAGTGTCAATGGTGTGGGAAAGAAAGTCTTTAGCTCCTGAACTTGGGTAGAACTGGACAGTGATGCTGACCTGTTTTATATGACTACGTGCCAAGCCAAATGAAGTCTTTGGGAGGGCAGGTGGTTGGATTTGTCTCTGTATCCCTAAAACATGGTTGGTGTTTGGTAGATAATTATTATATTGAAAGAATGAAAGAAAATCACAGTCTAGTGAGGAAGACAGATACGTAAATAAGTATAACACAAGCTAAGTCCTGTGATAAAGACCATAGAAAGCACTGAATGAACAGAAGAGGAAAAGGGACTAGGGATGCAAGGGATTTCCTGAGGCAACACCAAGACTAGTGCTCAAGTGTCAAATTCACTCCAGAGGGCCACTGGAGTAGATAGATACTCTTGAGAGTATCTGCCCAGCCCATGCCACTCTCCCTGGGCACTAGACTGTCCACAGGACTGGGTCCCTGGTGGTCCCCTCAGCCATACTTGATGAGCTCTTGGTGCATGGCCTAGACAGAACAATGGGCTTTTTCTCCCATGGTTTTGTCATTGGGGTTAGGAGATGCTAGTCCACCTCTGCTGGTCACATGACCTGAGAACCAAGAGCTGCTCATGTCTGGACGTGTGTTCAGAGACACAGTAGATGGTAAGGCCCTGAGAGGAAGAGAGGCTTTCTGGCTGCTCAATAGCTTTTAAGGTCCTAATTTTCATTCTTTGAGGCCTGATTGCCCCCTACCCTTGGGTTCCATGTGACATCTCTGAAGATTTGTATTAAATTCCTCTCTTTGGTTTAAGCTTGCCTCAGTGTCTTCTGTTCTGTGCAACTAAGAGTCTTGGCTAACATGATCCTCCTTGATGAAGTCACCACCACAATCACAGCAAAAGCTCCCACAGCTGTTTCAATGTCCCAGACTTTGTCCTGAGAACTTTACATGCAATAACTTGTTAAATCCTCTTAACATTCCTGTGAGGTAGTTAAAACTATCATCCCTAGTTTTCAGATGATGAAACAGGCACAGAGAGATTAAGTAACTTGCCATAGTTGCACAGCTAGTCAGTGGTGGAGCTGAGATTCATATCTAGACAGAACCATGTCCAACATTGCAATTTATCATATTTTGTTGAGCAAAAGTTTATGTGTGTGTGTGTGTGTGTGTGTGTGTGTGTGCATACATTTTTAACCTATTCTCCTGAAGGTAGTAGTTCTAAATGCCAGACACCATGAGGAGCCTTGAGTGAGTTCTTTCTCCTGAAGTGAGGGTCCGCCCCATAGGTCCTGCCTCTCACTTTGCTGGGCCTGGCAGAGTAAGCGCAGGAAGGAGCTGCTGAGCCAGGTACAAGGCTCGGTGGCAAAGCTGCTTGTGCAGAGGGAGGTCAGAGCCACACCCGGGCACCTGGCAGGCAGCCCAGCCCCACTGTTGAGAAAATACCTGAAACAAAGAAGTCCTCTCGCCACTACTGGCCGCCTCTTCTATGCCTGGAGCTCCTCAGCTGACAAATCTGACCTCTGAGCCAGGCCAGATTGGGTCCTTACATGGCCTCGGGAAGCTGTGGAGAGGCCTCGATGCCCAGCCTGGAACCTTTTCTTGGCTGCTCTGGGTGCTGGGTATCCCAGGGGAGGCCCTCATCTCACCCCACACTGAGTGAGTCCCAGGCTGATTTCCACCCAGGGGCTCTGCTGGGCTTCCTGAACTTCTGATTACTGCCACACTCCCTCATGGTATCCAGAACAGATGGCTTCACAGCTCCAGGGCCTGGAATTCCCCAAGCTAAGAGGTCCATCTTGCAGCTGTGGTCTGTCAGAGATGAAGACTGTATGTCTGTCGAATCATCAATGGCCCTGCAAAGGAATTTGGGCATAATCAACATCAGGCATTTGGGGGAGTAAATCATCCTGAGATAATGAAAAGTGAAGACTGTGGGCCTCCAAGGGTGATGGTGTGGTTTTGTTGGACAGAAGCTCCATAGAGGGACTATGGCCAGTTCCTTCTCCATCTTTCCCTTTTTCGCATGAATAAGACATTAGGGGCATGGATCCGGACAAGAAACTGCCTCACTATATCTCTTTCATTCACATAGGGACTTGCCCAGGAGACCCTGGCCCAGCTCCCAGCTTTGGGTCAGCATCAGGTCTTACCTAACCCTGTGCTTTAGTGACCACTGCATTCAGGGCCTCTGCCAGCTCTGTGCCTATGAGGATGCCTGTGAGGGTTTAGAAAAAGAAGGTGTTTCTCCAGGTAGACACAGCCCTCATCCAGGGCCTCCTGCAGTACCAAGTGGAGCAGGGCATAGAGCTGGACTTCAACACCTTTGTTTTTCATCTATATGATTTTGTGCAGACCTGACCTGCACCATCTTATGCAGGAGCAATGCCTGTTAGGATAACCCCCAAACCATGACCCTGGGCCCCTGATCCTCATGGCCAAATCCCTGACCTGAATATGCCCTGACTGGACAAAAAGAGGTTGTTTTACAGGAGGCCCATTTTCACTGGCCCAAACTTACTTTAGGCAGCAGGGCAAGGACTCAGGAGGGTTCCCCTAGAAGCAGCTCCCAATACCATTGGCAGGGGCCTTCTCAGGCAGAGCCATCTGGCCCTGGAGTTGCCTCTGAATGAGGGAGCTCCCAGTCCTATGGGTAGGCCCAAGGCTATTCTCATGGCAGAATGCTGTCCAGGTGATGATCTGCCTCCAATGTATAGAAGATAAGCAAGCTCTGGTCAGGCAGAGGTGGTACCGAGACAGTACCTTCAGTCCTGGTTTTCTGTAGCCTGGGTTCACTTGCTTGATGCGCAGACCCACGGAGCCCATAAGCTCTGAGCCTGGTCACCCTTAGTTTCTGCTTGTTCCATTACCCATCATTTGCTTTAGGACTCAGGGCACGGCACCCTGTGCTCACTACAGGGCCAAGCTCAGAGAGCAGCCTACACAAATAGTCAGATGAATGAGTAAAAGAATTGTCCAAAGAAAGAAGACCTTTTGAGGCAGGTGTGGCCACTAAGCCTTGAGTCTCAGGATCTCTAGCTCCTGGCTGTGGGGCACTCTGAACCTCTCTTCCTCTTTTTTAGAACAGGCACAAATGATACCTGCTTCCCTTGGTTGCAGGGCAACTTGTCATTAATAATAAAATAGTGACAACAACAATATTAGCCACCACTTCTTGAGAACTTCCTCTGAGTTAGGTGCTTTTTATGAATCCTCACTGTAGTCCTATGAGGGAGGTGCTCTTCCCACTTTATGAAGGACTTGTCATGACTTAGGGATGATGAGCCTAGCTCAGAAAGTGGCAGCTGTAGCCTTTCTGTGTGCAGCAGGGTGGGGTGGGCTGTGTGGTGCCACGGGTGTCTGTGGAGTTCACAGCTGGGGTCAGAGCCCTGGCCACAATCCAGAATCCATGCCCACCTCGTCTCCTCCCCCAAGTGCTCAGGGTCACCTGAGTCTAGTGCTGGGAAGTTGGAGTCTTGGGCTCTGGTCCCACTTCTGCTTCTCACTGGCTCTGCCACCTGGGTCGGTCATTTCCTCTCCGTAGCCTCAGTTTATCCTATTGTAAAGTGAGAAATAGGGGTCAGATCCCTCCATCACCAAGATCTCTGACCACAAAGAAAGGCTTAGGGAAGTTCAGGAAAACAGGAAGCCTGTTTCTGAATTCCTGGCTTCTCTCTGCCCCCTGGTGGTTACTGGTAGCCTCGCACCCAGGAGAAAATGACAGCCTGAACACAGTGACTCCCAGGGACTAGGGGACCAGCTTTGTGACTCCTGCCAAAGTTCCCACCCCTTTGAGCCCCAACACCCATCTGTTAAATGGAGAAAATGACAGTATCAATGTCATCAGGATGTTGTGAGGATTAAGTGTATTAGTGAGTATGAAACTCTTGAGCCACACACTTAGAATATGCCCAATAAATGTTCATCATCATTTTCATCACCCCTTTTCCTCCTCCAGCTTCCCATGCAATCAGTCCTTAAGCCCTGCTGAACCTCTCTACTCCATAGACCAGGCCTCATCATCTCTCTCCTGGATTCTTCCTACAGTTTCACCACCTCCCACCACCAACTCTAGCACTCCTATGTCCCCTTTCAGCTGACCCCATCTACCCACACTCCAAGGCCAGACCTGCAAATTCTCCATCTTGGACAGTTGTTCAAGCCCCTCAAGTGGCCCTCGGGGACTCTGCCCACCTCTGTAGCCTCCATCACCTTTCGCCTTTCTGCTCCTGTGCTCTGACTATACCCAGCTCCTGGCATCCCTCCGCTCAGGCCCAGAGGTCCTGCCTCCCTCCCTGAAAGCTTATTTTAATGGTATTTATTTTCTTCCTGTTCCCCATTTCTGACTTAAACCCTTTCTAGGTCTCAGTTTCCTTATCTGCCAAATCAGACAGTTATGAGGATTAAAGAGATAATATTACTGAAGTGTTTGGCCTACACTTGACGGAAGCCAGGTGACTACAATCGGGATGGAGGATTCTGTCATCAGTGCGGTGGGGAGTCACATCTACCATTGGGATGGGGGCAGGCATGAGGTGTGATGAGCGCTTACAAGGCCTTACCACTGACCCAAACTCCAGCAGCAGTGGCACACTCAGCAGTAAGCTCAGATGAGGCCTCTGGATAGCACAGAGATTGGCCCCTCAGTGCGATCTCTCTCTCTCCATCCTCCGCAGGACTAGATGGAGAACAGGCCCTCTGCGTCCATGGCCCCAGGGAGCAAGCAGCACTGCAACCGAAGTGCTAACAGCCTTGACCCCAGTTTAAGAGGAAGGAGACATCTGAAATGAGGCCAACCCCTTCAAACCCTCTGCAGGGCTGAGGCCAGAGAAGTGGACCAGAGTCCTAGAGCTTGAATAGAAAGTAGGGCAGCCAGTGAGGGGAGGCTCTCCGCCATCCTCCAGGCCACTTAGGGAAACTGGGGTCAAGATTATTAGGAAAAATAATTTCCATAGGGTTATATAGACTAGAGCATTCATTAATTCAACACCTGAAAGTTCTGTTTCATGTTTTGGCTAACTAATATATTTTCGACAAAAAATCATATATAGAATGATATGCTTTAAGAAGTCTCCCACGACTTCTATCTACATTCCACCTCTTCCATCCCCTATAAGTAATCAATTTTATTAGTTTCTGTGTATCTTCTTCGTGTAAATAAAAACAGGAAGTATGAATATTCATTTTTATTTCACCCCCTTTGTACTCAAAAGAGGGCATTCTATGTTCTGCATTTTACCTTTTTCACTTAACAGTGTATGTTGCAGCTTAATCAGTTCAGTTCTTAGGTTTCTTGTTCTTTTATTCAGCTGTCTAGTCTTCCATTATGAGGCTGTTTTATAGTTTATTTATCCGTTTTCTTCCTACAATCGACCCTTAGGTTGTTCCCAGACTTTTGCCATCGCAAACAATACTGCAATGAATAGCCTTACATACACAGGGCTGATGAGTAGGCAAGATTATCCAGGTCATGGCTGTACTGGTTGTTAAAATATTGAACTACTGCTTGGCAAATAGCATGATGTAACTGTAACGATTGATAAACTTAATTAACGATATAGATTCTGTGATAAATTTTCGTTCAAGCTATGGTTGCAGGATGTTAAGACTTATCCAGTGGGTTTCCTGCCATACGGGCATTTGGACAATCAGAAATATTAGGACTAGCTGGGACTTCAATGAGTGTACAGTATGATTGTCCTGAGCCTTCTTTACAGAACACTCTGCATTTCCGAGAATCATCAGTTTATCATTGTCTAATTAACTACTTGCTGCTGCTTATAAATATTTTAGTTTTCACTAAGCTTCTATTGGTTTATTTTAATCTTGTAAATTTGGGTGAATGCAGTGCTTCAATATTTGCAAATTTAAGAAATATAATAAAACATTAAAAAACAAACACCAAAATGAAGAGACAAGAAATTCTGGATATTTCTTAATGTTTCTTTTAAATATCTTAAATATGAACCTTCTGTTTCTGGGAGGAGGAAGAAAGAAAGAATAACAATAATAATCAGTCACAGCCTGGAATATCTTTTATTACTGTGCCAAAATCTGAAGAGCCTAGAATATTTATCAGTATGCAAGAATCAGTATAAAATAAAACAAATAACTTGTATTTCTTGAATAAAAAACAACCTTATAGACTTCGATGTCAGGTTATGATCAATCCTATTCCTGAGGACAACTATAAAAGCTGGACAAAATCATTTAAAAATTATTCTACTTAACACCTGTGACTGGTTCAAAATATGTACATAAATTCAAGATATTCCTCTTTTTAAGAGGTAGAATCTAATTTCTCCTCCCTGGAGTATGAGTTGGACTTCAAGTGATGGTGAACGTTCAAATCATTAAAGAGACTGAGGTTTTCTCCTCACTTTTGCTCCTGGATTACTCATTCTGGGAGAAGCCAGCTGCCACATGATGAAGATACTCAAGCATTTGGCAAGGTCTACAAGGTGGAGAAGCAGGCCTCCTGCTGACAGTCAGCACGATCTTGCTGGCTGTGAGTGCGCCATCTTGGAAGTAGATCCTCCAGCCCCAGGCAGGCTATCAGACATCTGCACCCCAGCTGGCAGCCTGACCGCAACCTCTGGAATGACCCTGAGCAAGAACCACCCCGCTAAGCCACAACTGGATCCTGATTCTCAGAAATTGTATAAAGCAATAAATTTTAATTTAACAATATTTTAAGCAGATAAATTTAGTAGTAATTTGTTATTCAACAATAGATAACTAACACAAAGGCAGTACTGTGCTAACAAGTTAGTGAAGAATTACCAACTGGGGCAAGACTCTTGGGAGTGTAGAGGCTCAGGGCTGTGAGCCTTGTGTTGGGGGCTGCTTTTCCCTGAGCTGGCAGCTGAGGGGCTGAGCGGTACAGGAAGTCCTCACTTAAGGTTGTTGACAGTTTCTGTGATTTCAAGTGAAATGACATGTAGTGAAACAAATTTTACCATAGGTTAATTGATATAAATAAGAGTTAAGATGCTTTGGCATCTCGTGAACATTATAATGAAACAATACTGAATGGAATGATGCTATTTGAGGACTTGCTGTACTTCTACAAATTTTCAGGGGAAGTGGGACAGGATTTGGAGTCAAGGATCATCAAGGAGTGAAATACTCTCACTTTGAGCCAGAACCCTGAAAGGCTAAATTCTAGGAGTATGTAAGGATGAATGAGAAGTAGATTGATCCTCAGAGAGAATGCACCTCAGCTCCATATCATCGCAGTCACTGAAGTGGTGTTAAGGTGATCCCAGATTTCAAGCCCCTCCAGGTGCTGGGCAGAAGTGAAATAAGTTCTCTCTAGACTTACTCTCGGGAGGAAGGTAACACTACCCTAAGCCTGAAATTGTTTCTCTGAGGAATTTAGAAATACAGTGCTGAGCACATGCACATGTGTGCATACACGCATATGAGGAATACATAAGAAGTTAACATGAACAAACCCAGTAGAACCAATAGATAAGAAAAATGGACCCTCAGAGGCATCAGATATTGGAGTTATAGATGCAGACCTTTAAATAGCCCCCAAATGGAAGCAGTACAAATGTCCATCACCTGGTGAATGGGCAAACATAATGCAGTGTCTATACAATGGAATATTATTCGGCAATATAAAAGAATGAAGTACTGCTGCATGCCTACAACACTGATGAACCTCAAAAACATGTTAAGTGAAAGAAATCAGATGGAAAATTTCATATATTGCATGATTCCATTTGTGTGAAATGTCCAGAAAAGACAAATCTATAAAAAAGGAAAGTAGATGAGTGGTTGTCTAGGATTGGGAATGGGATTGGGGATAAACTGAAAATGGATATGACGTTTCTTTCTTTTGGGGGTGATGGAAATATTTGAAAATTCTATTGTGTGAGAGTTGCACAACTCTGTCACTGTACTAAAAATCATTCAATTGTACACTTAAGACAAGTGAATTTTGTGGTGTATAAATTATACCTCAATCAAGTGTTAAAAATAGATAAACAAGGAGAGCATTTGATTTAAGATGCTGAAAAAGAGAAATAAAACAAACCCCTAAAAATGGGAAAAAGGAAACAATAAAGGTAAATTCAGAAACCAAGGAAAGATAATAAAAAATTTGTTTAACCTGATATATTGAAAATAATTAATAAAATATATAAGGCTGCTGAGTTTATTTATCCAGAGGTGGGTTAATTATCATAGGAACCATGAATCCATTTACGGCTTAAACAAATGACTTTGGTTTCCAGTAACAAACATGTTTTATAAGCTTGTAGTCATTACATTCTTCACTGATGACAGGACTGCCATCTCAGTTGCAGGATCTGGCTTCTGTTGACTAGCTAGGCTGTACTCGCTTCTGTCCAAGCACTTCTCATGTATTATATCTTTGCATCCTCACAGCAGCCCAAAGAGGTACATATTATTATTATTACCCAAATTAACAGATGGGGATTGGGGTTCCCAGGGGCAGGAACCTTGGCAGAGTTCACAAAGCTAATCCCCAAGTCCCTGGGAGTCACTGTGTTCAGGCTGTCATTTTCTCCTGGGTACTGGTACCCACCATGGGGCAGAGAGAAGCCAGGAATTCAGAAACAGGCTTCCTGTTTTCCTGAACTTCCCTAAGCCTTTCTTTGTGGTCAGAGATCTTGGTGATGGAGGGATCTGACCCCTATTTCTCACTTTACAATAGGATAAACTGAGGCCATGGAGGGGTGGCAGAGCCAGTGAGAAGCAGAAGTGGGACCAGAGCCCAAGACTCCAACTTCCCAGCAGCTTTAACCTTGGCACTAGACTCAGGTGACCCTGAGCACTTGGGGGAGGAGACGAGGTGGGCATGGATTCTGGATTGTGGCCAGGGCTCTGACCCCAGCTGTGAACTCCACAGACACCCGTGGCACCACACAGCCCACCCCACCCTGCTGCACACAGAAAGGCTACAGCTGCCACTTTCTGAGCTAGGCTCATCATCCCTAAGTCATGACAAGTCCTTCATAAAGTGGGAAGAGCACCTCCCTCATAGGACTACAGTGAGGATTCATAAAAAGCACCTAACTCAGAGGAAGTTCTCAAGAAGTAGTGGCTAAATTATTATTGTTGTCACTATTTCACTATTAATGGCAAGTTGCTTGGTAACCAAGGGAAGCAGGTATCATTTGTGCCTGTTCTAAGGAAGAGCAAGAGAGGTTCAGAGTGTCCACAGCCAGCGAGCGAGTGGTGGAGCTGAAGACCCTGGGACTCCATGCCCTTATCCTGAGACAAATGAAGGGCAGATGTCATGCCATTAAGACAGCGCTCTACATTGGTACAATTATGATCCCATCTTACACACGAGAAGTCAGAGTCTGAGAGAAGTTAAATGTCACATAGCTGGTGTGGAGCTTCGCTAAGAGCTCCTGTCTGTCTGAATTCAGAGCCTGTGCTCTTAACTACTGTCTTAACTCAACCATTGCCCTCTTCTGCAGGGGTGCATAAGTTAATCAGTGCAGACGTTCTGTCATTAGGGTGTGTCTGTGTGCACAGTCAGCCATTGGACTGTAAGATGTCAGAGATACTCTATATCTGTTCCCTGCACTCTGCTTAATCCATTCTAGAGTGTGGTTTGAGTAAAAATGTGTAGACATTACTCGTGGTAACTTTTTTTTACTGTGATAAAATATACATAACAAAAATTACCACTTTAACCTTTTTTTTTTTTTTTTTTTTTTTACATCTATAGCACCTGATACTCCTAGGTGGTCTCCCATCCAAGTACTAACCAGGCCTGACCCTGCTTAGCTTCTGAGATCAGATGAGATCAGGCACAATCAGGGTGGCATGGCCACAGCATTTTAATCATTTTTTTGATGTATAGATCAGTGGCATTAAGTACATTCACATTGTTGTGCAACCATCGTCACCATCCATCACTAGAACTTTTCATCATCCCAAACTGAAATGCTATACCCATTAAAAAATAACTCTTTACTCCTGGCACCCCTAGCCCCTGGCAACTACTTACTGTCCCTGAATTTGACTACTCTAGGTATCCCATGTAAGTGAAACCATACAATATTTGTCCTTTTGTGTCTGGCTTCTTTAGCATATCTTCAAGGTTCATCCATGTTATAGGATGTGTCAGGATTTCTTTCCTTTTTAGGGCTGAATAATATTTAATAGTACATATACGCCATGCTTTGCTTATTCATTCATCTATGATTAATATTTATATTGTTTCTACCTTTTGGCTATTGTGAATAATGCTGCTGTGAACCTGAGTGTACAATTATCTATTCAATTCTGTGCTTTTAATTATTTCAGGTATACACCCAGGAGTGGAACTGCTGGATCATATGATAATTTTATGTTTAACTTTTTGAGGAGCCGCCATACTGTTTTTCACATCAGTTGTACCATTTTACATTCCCACCAGCAATGCATAAGGGTTTCAATTTCTCTACATCCTCTTCAACACCTGCTATTTTCCTCCTCCTTCTCCTCCTCCTCCTCCTCCTCCTTCTTCTTCTTCTTCTTCCTCATCCTCCTCCTCCTCTTCCTCCTCTTCCTCTTCCTTTTCCTCCTCCTCCTCCTTCTTTTAATAATAACCATCCTAATAGATGTAAAGGGGTATCTCATTGTGGTTTTGCTTTGCATTTCCCTAATTATTTGTAATGCTGAGCATCTTTTTGAGTGCTTATTGGCTGTCCATATAAATTCTTTGGAGAAATGTTTGCTTAAGTCCTTTGCCCATTTCTAAGTTGGTTATTTATTTTATCATTGTTGAGTTATAGGAGTTCTTTACACATTCTGGGTATTATAAAATAGGCGATTTGCAAATATTTTCTCTTACTAAGTGAGTTGCCTTTTTAATCTATCCATAGCATCCTTTGATGCACAAAAGTTTTAGATTTTGATAAAGTCCTTAAGTACAATTGATATATTTTTTTCTTTTGTTGCCTGTGTTTTTAGTGTCAGCACAACTTTTAACTGTATTTCTAACCATTCTAACATAGAGATCCCTCTCTATATAAAGTTCAAGCAATATTTCCCTTCAGTTGGGCCATTCATACAAAAGGGCGAGGTTTGTGTATTTTTCTCAGGCAGCACAAGTCAGAGACCCTGATGTTTTCATGCCAGTTCATGGACGTTTTGCAGGCCTTAGTGGACTGATTGTATAAGGTGGAGCTGCAGTTGGCCAAAAACCAGCCAGTGTGCACTGGGACCTCAACCTCGTAATGAACTTCATGGATGGCCAGAAGGTGAGGGTTGAGACCTGGGCTTCACGGAGGGCAAAGCCATTGGAACTTTTACCTATGTGTGCCTTCTAGGGGAGCAAGGAAATCTGAAAGAGCCTGGATCTCAGCTTGTCAGAGGGTGACTCCTTGCTCTGTGTGTTTAAACAAACTGTTGCCAAGATTCTATATTGGTCATAAAGAATTTACCAAAATTTGTTAGATCCAGATTTGGCACTGTGTAAGCTTCACTTGGAAAGGTTTCCCCACTCCTACCCCCACTCCCATCTTCAGTCCATTCATCTGTTGGTGTCTCTAATATGGGTCACGAAATAGATTTAATTTCATGTGGAAACCTTTAAAGATACCCACTTCCACTGAATCCCAAATACATGTGAGAATTTTTAACCATACTTATCAATATTTAGTATAACCTGGGCTTTCATGTTGAGCTGCATAGTGCCCTCCTGTTTAAGCAGGATCGATTCTGATGAAGCGACACTTTTTTCACTATCTTTGCTAATACCCTTTATCTTGAAGACTAGTTTACCTGATATTGATATAGCCACTCCAGCCTTCTTACACTTTTATTTTCATGATATATCTTTTTCTATCCATTTACTTTCAAACCATGTTTTTATATTTATAGTGCATCTCTTACAGATAGTTCATCGTTTGTTCTTGCATCCCCCGCTGAACTCATCTGTCAATCTCTGAATTTTAATTGGAGTATTTAGTTCATTAATAGGAAGTGACATGACACATTGGCTGGAGATTACCCATGAAGACAGGACCATATCATTACGTTTCTTTTTTTCTTCTTGCCATGCAAGCACACCTTGGGAACACGATGAGTTGGATTTTCCCAGCATCCTAGATGCAGCCAGCCAGGACAGCGAGTGAGGCACCTTTACGTTCCTCAGCAGTCATTTAATGAGGCATTATTATATACTCACCCCATGGCGGCCTCTGGTTTTGACACAATCATGACATAGGAACTCAGGACAGGATCCTGTGATAGGATTAAACAGGTCCTCAAATCACAAAATGCAAAGGTTAAAGGTGTCATTAATATTGTTGGATAATTTTCATTCCTGTAGTATGTTTCTTATGGAAAACTGTTCTCTCCACTCTTTTAAATTGCTGTTTCGTTTTCTATTCAATATAGAGTAGGTCTTAGTGATCATGAATTTAACCTTGTGGTTTCAGTAATAAAAAGTTGTGGATTTACATTTGTGGCTGGTGTGCAAGAAAACCAGTCACATAGCTAGAAAGTGAGACTGGCTGGCCACTGGCCCCACACGCCAACATAGCTTCAAGTTTCTGTTCATTGCCTCCCATGCAATAATGAACTATTCTTTTTTTTTTTAATATGTATATATATTTTTTTGAGGTGAGGCAACCCTTGGTTGACCTCACAGATTGCAAGGACTTTGTCAGCTTACAATCTTTTTTTTTATTTTTTATGCCTACAGCTCGTTGTCTTCCTAGGTGGTCTCTTATTCAATACTAACCAGGCCCGATCCTGTTTAGCTTTCGAGATCAGATGGGATCAGGCTCGTTCAGGGTAGCATGGCCATAGACTGAACTATTCTTAATAGAAGGATTCATGAAGGTTAGAGGCTACCCTTTTCTCAGAGACTAGCAAATTCAGCAAATATTTATTAAAACACTAAATGCAAGTCTGACATTGGGATCCAAAGTAAATTTGGATGACAGTCTCTCCTCAAGAAGTTCACAGTGGAGAGAGTGGAGTGAGCAAATATGTGAACAAATAAATGCCCTTCAGTTTGATAAAATGAGTGAGTTGGGAGGGGGAGAGATCTATCTACCCATGAAGGTGGAGAGGGCAATGGGAAGACAAGTTATTGCTTCAGCTGTATCTCAAAGAGAGGTTATACTGGACCAGGTGGGCAAAGGGGATCTGGACATTCTCAGTAAAGGAAACCACATGTGGCAATTAACAGAAATGTCAACACCAGGACAGGTGAGGGAGACCCAGGTAGTCCCATGTGACTGGAGCTAAATGTACTCTATTAGTGGTTAGATAAGACTGTGAAGAGAGGTCAGCAGCAAGGACCAGGTGACAGATGTCAGACTACTGAGCGCTGGGCATTTGATCACATAGTACCCTCCTGGTCCCCAAGATGTGGTCCTCACCATCCCAGCAATTATGGTCAAATGTGTTAGGAAGACATCAAGTTAAAGCCAAGTAGGTTTCTTTACTTCAGGACTTCCCAGAGCTCAATGACAATTGCATTAGGGTTCTCCTAAGGGAAATGTAGTGTATAGGATTTACCAAAATCCTTTTCGTAGGAAACTTCTCGAAAACCTCAGTTTGGGAAATTTTGCTGTTACCAGTGAAAGGCCATGGAAGGATTTTGAGCCATTTGTAGGTACAGATTTCTACTGAGAAGTGCAGTCTGCGGGTGAGGAGTGAGGGAGGAATGGGGAATAAGATGATAACCAAGGAGGCCAGTTAGTAGCCCCTTACAGTGTCCAGAGTGGAGGAGATACTGCCTGAACTAAGCAATGTAGGAGGATGTGGGGAGACTCCAGGGCTCAAGAAGCATTAGAACGTCATCAGTAGACCAAACTGCCATCAGGAGGGAGGGACCTGCATTGGCTCCCATGATTCTGGCTTTGACCGTGTCTAATCAGTGATTGGCTATAACTTCTGACCTCCAGGAGTAGGGTCTGTGCTGGAAGATTTTTGGGAGTCAGGCATGGCCTATGATGGCACTGAAGTCTCAGACGGATGAGCTCATCACCAGGTTGAAATCCTAAGAGGGAGAACAGGACTGAGGACAGAACTCAGAGGAAGTTCAGTGTTTAAGAAGAGGGTGGGAAGCAGCAAGGAGAAGCAGGAAAGAGGTATTCTAGGAGCTAAGGGAGGGGAGTGTTTCCAGAAGAGAGAAGTTGGTAATCTACTCCCCACCCCGTCCCACGTACACATTACAACAGTTGTTTTTACCTGTCACATTGGCAAAGATTTATTTATTTCTGTATTTAACAATAATACCTAGTGTTGGCAAGGGTGGAAAACGCCGAGGGCCTTCACTACTATGATGCTCAAAGGCGGTTCCCTGGAGCTCGATAAGGGCGCCACTGCTCCTTGGTGCACATCTCGCGCAACGCTGGATCAGCCGTGGAGTCCCTACCCGGCACAGCGACAGCCCGCGGTGCCCCGCAGCCACTGGAACGCCGCGCCTGTGGTGTCGGCCAAGAGCAAGCAGGAGCCAGGTTGGTGGGCGCTAGGAGTGCAGCGTCTGAGCCGGCGTCAGGGAAGGTGAAGCCCCCAGCAGTGTACGCAAGGGGACAGCGGGGAAGGCTCCGGGAGGCCGTCCAGGAGCTGCGGTAGCGGAGGACCTGGGCTCCGCTACTGCTGGCAGAGAAAGGGGCCCCAAGCTCC
>CM053502.1:21626595-21770842 GCA_028627145.1 Eidolon dupreanum | reverse complement strand
GGTGGTGGTGTATTTACTTCAGAGCTGTGCTTTTCTGTAACACATCTACACATAGCAATCCTTTGAGGGCAGCACTTGAATTCTCATTTGCCTGAAAGGCCTGAGGCATGTGCCCAGTTTTGCCCACGGTGGCCAGGGCTGTGGAACTTTGTGGTGTTCCAGAGGCACGGGGATCCCACTGTCTCGCTGAGGGCGTTCAGCACCCACCAAATGCCTCTTTCAGCAATTTGAACAGACTGTCCATTCTGGGTTTTCCTACTTATGGCAAGACCTTGTGCAAGCACTTGACCCACTTTTGTAAAAAATGTGTTTTTCATTTACTACAAAAATAATGCAATTTTGGAGGAAAGTTAAAAAAATAATTCAAATCACCATAGTTCTAGAATCAGATAAACACACTATTAATATTTTGTGAATTTAATTCATTTTTTTCTAGAATATACTTATATAGATGTTTACATATTATAGATAGGTATTTTGACAAAAGTGGTATACTGTGCTACATAAGTGCTTTGAGATATACTTTTCCCACTTTATGATACAGTGAAAATTTCCATTAATAAATATTTTTTAAAAACATGGTTTTCTAGTTTTTCATCACCTGAACTCTATGATACTCAGTTTTCACCATTAAAAAGTAGGTCCCACAAACCCTTTGTTGGAGGGTTGCTGTAAGGCTGCCGTGACTGACAAATGTACCATGCCAGCAGCATCTAGAGGCAGATATGCTGTTAGAGAAGAAACTCCAGCAGTAATAGGACTGATCCTAAGGCCACAACCCCTGGTCTTTGCCTTCGTGTAGCTGTGAGAGGGCCAGCACACGAATGGGGCCCAACCCTGGAGGAGCTGGTGAGGGAATGAGTCGGCAAAATTGAGCCCCACATCCTTAGCCCTGGCACTGGAGAAGCAGGAATGTGACAGGGAGGCCACCTAGGACAGGAGCCAGGCAGTCGCAGGAAAGCAGCTTTGCCCTTTAGCCTGCAGCAAAGGGCCCACGGTGCCCTGGGGTCCACTTCCCCCTGGGGTCCACTTCCCATAGGCCAGAGCACTCCTGAGAAAGGGGGGTCAGTGTTTCCCTGAGTAGCTGAACTAGGCAGCCAGGTTACTGCTCCCCAAGATCTGGGGCCTTCCTCCTACCTGGCAGAGTTGAGTCCCGTTTCCTCAAGTTTCTCACAAGGGTCCAGACCAATCATGGGGAGCAGGACTGTTTCCCCTGAGGGCCTTGGGCCTCCCTGCCATAGACTGAGCCTGTAGCCCAGTTAAACTCCCAGGACTCCATTATGATCTGGGGGTGGGAGACAGACTAAGCTTCTGGTCCCAGCTTTGCCATATTGTCCCAGGTGACCTTTGCAGTCACATCCTCTGAGCCTTGGTTTACTTCTGTACAGGGTTCTGGTGTGAACAGTGAGATGACACCTATAGACACTCCAGTAGAGCCCTGGGAAGGGCAGCAGCACCCAGTGACTCCAAACTTGCTAAGCTTTCTGACCTGCTCACTGGTCTCAACCTCCTTAGGCCATGAGGGAAGAACAGAAAGTGGCAGAGTCACCATCACAGGTGTCAGCCCTCTCTTGAGAGGCTGGCTGTGCTAAGTGCTTCAAATGCATCCTTTCCTGGTTCTTGAAAAAGCCCTGAAGTTGCTGTTATCATACCCGCTTCATAAAAGCTGCCTATGTTTGTGACTGAGCTGTGGCAGCTCTGGTGTACGCCAATGGGGCCAAGGGCTTGGACAGTCTCGTGGAAGCTCAGGGTAACTATGTGGTACATCCCAGCCACAAGGAAACAGAAAACTGACCAACTGCAGTACAGGGAGCTCAGCTGAGGGCAGGCAGTCCATTTGGTACATGGGAGCCAAAGGCAGGGCCAGGATGCCATCACTCCCCAGCAGGAGCTGTCCTGGGGTCACAGGACCAGAGGGCAGCAGGCCCCTCCTGCCTCCTGGCCCATTTAGAACTCAACTCAAAATGAAAAAGCCCAGCCCAGTGAAGTCTGAATCGCTTGAGTAACCTAACCCACAGGGAGATGCCCAGTGGCTATAGGGCTCAGTCCTTGCTCGGAGTCTTCCATAGGTGAGTGATCTTTAAAGCCACTTTGCCCACCAGAACATGGAGGGGAAGTGGAGAGAAGCCAGCCCAAGCAGTGGCTGCACACAGTAGGACCAGACTGCGAGCTAAGCATTCAGCATGGGGTGGGACCATTTGTCTCATTCAGAGGTCAGTAATTTTCTGTAAAGTTTCAGGTGGTAAATATTTTTATGTCAACTTGGGTAGGCCACGGTGTCGTTTTTAATCACACACCAGTCCAGATGTTGCTGCAAAGGTATTTTTCAAAACGTGATTAAATCAGTAGAGTTAAAGTAAAACAGATTACCCTCTATAATGTGGGTGGGCTTCATGCAATCAGCTGAAGGCCTCAAGAGAGAAAAGACTGAGGTCACCGTTGTTTCCTGGGATTTCTTTATCTGGTAAAACAAACTAGAATTTACTGTATCAGAAGGAATGTCCAGGAGCCACACTGGTGAGCCCAGGAGAAGCCCTGGCAGCAAAGGCCTCATATAAGGCAGGAGGAATTCTGCTTCTAGATAGCCTGTGGACTTGAACTGCAAATTCAATCCTTCCCTGGGTCTCCAGCCTGCTGGTCTGCCCTACAGATATCAGACCTGCCAGCTCCCACAATTGCAAAGCAATTCCTTAAAATGAATCTCTCCCTTTACACACACACACACACACACACACACACACACACACACTCTCTCTCTCTCTCTCTCTCTCTCTCTCTCTCTCTCTCTCTCTCTCTCTCTCTCTATTAATTCTGTGTATCTGGAAAATGCCAATATTGAGACTATTTAATGTCTGTTGCCAATTACTCAACAATAATGCTATAGTGAGGAAGCAGCCATAGACACTATATAAGCAATGGATGTGGCTGTTTCAATAAAACTTTATTCATAAAAAGTCAGCAGGCTGGATTAAGCCTGTGTAATGTGCTGACCTCCTGTCTGATAAATAAGCAAAGTACCTGGCATAGAGAAGGCAGTTTGAGTTATAAGTTTCATTTTTTAAATTCTGTAGAATAAAAATTAATAAATAAATGAATCATTGAGACTGATAAGTATGTTTGCTGGCTATGACTGAACAGCTTGAGTTTAGAAGTACAGGTAGCAGATGGGAACTTTCCCACTATCTTTGATTTCTGTTGTCTTGACAATGGTCTGACAAGGATATCTGTCTTGAAGATACATCCCCTGGCATCTCAGGGAATACTCCCATGGAAGGGAAAAAAAGCTGTGGGGAAGACACTACGCCCTACTCCCTCACCAGCCTACCTTGGCCATAGATGCAACCTGACATTTCCTAGGAACTAGCTGGAGGTAGCAGTACAGGAACTAGAATTTATTTTACCACAGGAAACATCCAGAAGACACACTGGTGGGCCCAGGAGAGGCCCTGGCAGCAAAGCTGCAACAGCCACACACAGCTGTCCGCAGTGGGGAGAGTGGCCTGGTGCCTGCGCTGGCTCCCAGGCCCACAGTCTCATTTGGGAAAGAGCCAGAGGAACCCAGGCCATGCCTGCAGAGGAGCTGCTTCAAGCTGACCTTGAGAAGGGCCATGACATAGAGCCCTGTTTAATGGGTCACCCTCGCATACTGGTTCCCTTGGCTGATTGCTCCTGGATACGCAGGGGAAGCGCAGAGAACGTGCCTCTCACACGTACTCCCCACAGTCGGAGATGATCACCGTCTGCTTTGGCTTTCCATCCTTGCTGCCCTGGGCCTTTGTGGGTGGAACAGAAAGGGGGAAACCAGAGGAGGGAGGGTAAAAATTAAAAGGTGGCTCAGGGACAGCCCCCAACTCCCAGCCTGAGCAGAGGCAGCCTCAGCCCCTCTCTCCAGGCCACAGGGCACCCACTCCAGCTCTCCCACCCGGGCTGGGCACCAAGGGCCAAGGCGGCTACCCACCTCAATCTGCCGCAAGACATCCAGGCCTTCTGTGACCTCTCCAAATACCACATGCTTGCCATCCAGCCAATCTGTTTTATCACACGTCAGGAAGAACTGGGAGCCATTGGTGTTTGGGCCAGAGTTGGCCATGGAGAGCAGGCCTGGGGGAGAGAAGGAGCTCGTCAGCTCCCTCCACCCGGGCTACTGGCCCTCAGAGGATGAATGTTTATACTGTCAACCACCCTTCAGCCAGGCAGACTCTGGGATGTACAGACCATGCGGATGCCTTGTCTTCCACCCAAATGATAGTCAATAAAATGATAATCAGCATTGTTTTAATCATTTTATACTAGTTTGTCTTTTCATTCATTCATTCAACAAATATTTATTGTCTACTTTGTAATCAGGCCCCTGCTAAACCCTGGGGACACTCGTCCCAGCTCTGGTTGAGTTCACAGTCTAGTGGAAAAATCACTCTGGAAAAATCACGCAGGAGAACTGCGCTGTGACAGCCACAATACAGTGAAGCCCACTGATACAGACATCTGTGCAGGGAATGAAAGCACAAAGGGTAGTCACATAAGAGTGTATGTGAATGTATCATGTAGGCTGGTGTCACTATCATGGAAGGCTTTCTGGTGGAGGTGCCATCTGAGTTTAGTCTAAAAGGCCCAGGTTTGGTGGGGCTGAGGGGCATGAGGAGCTGCAGCTCCCCTGTGGCGGTTTGAAAGCCCACTCATGGCTGGGCCTCTGCGCCGTGTGCTCCCTTTGGATGGGGACTGTGTCCCCTTCTACTCTCAGTGCCAGAGTAGAACAGGGTGTCTGACACATAACAGACCAGCCCTGGGAATATCTGTTTTAAATATTCGAATACTTATTGTGTGTTTACCATGTGTCAGACGCTGTTCCAGAGCACAATGGTGAAAAGAAAGCTGCGTCCTCATGAGGCTGACATTCTCAGAAGGGAGACAGAAAATCAATAAGAAAAACAAATTTGTAATATAATTTCAAGTAATAAGCATGATAAGAAATGAAGCTGACTAAAAAGAATGAGATGGTAGGAAAGCCCATTTAGAGGGGTCAGGGCAGGCCCCTCAGATGAGGTGACACGTGTGTGACACCTGAAGGAAGTGAGGGGTGAACCGTGTGGGAACCAGAGGAAGAATGCTCCAGGAGAGGACGCGGCATTTGCCGAGGCCCTGAGGGGGGTGAGCCCTGGGTGTGTGAGGAACAGCAGGACTGCGGTGGGGACAGGATGCACGGGGCAGAACGTGCAGTCAGCGATCATGGGGAGGTGCCAGGCCTCAGGTCGGTGGGCCCCACAGGACTGGATCCTACGGGTGATGTGGCCACGAGGGGCTGTCAGCAGAGCGATGTGATGAGACTTCTGTTTATAAGGCTTGCTCTGACTACCCCTCAGAGATTAGACTACGAGGGCGAAGAGGCAAGAGCAGGAACAGGGAGTGAGCGCGCAGGACCCTGGGGGTGGTGGTGGGGGTGGAGAGCGGCCAGACCAGGAGGTGATCTGAAGACAGGCGGATCTGATGTTTGGGAGGAGAGGGGTCAAGGATGAGTCCTAAGTTTTTGACTAATGGGCTCAGTGGACAGCGGTGTCACTGACTAAAACAGGGAAGGGGGAGAAGAGTTTGAGGGAGAAGAGCAAGAGCTATGAGGGCCTGAGAAGTGTGGGGTGTCCACAGGGAGAGGACAGGGAGGGACTGGCACAGAGACGGAAATGTGGGCAGATGAACTTGCAGATGTGACTGAGAGCCCTGAACCTGGAAGTCTGCCTGGGTCAGTGGTTCTCAATGGGGTCGGTCCTGTCCCCAGGGACCCCTTGGAAATTTAAATGTATTTTTGAATATCAGAAATATTATGGGCTGCTACTGGTGTTAGTGGGTTGGGAGGCCTGGAATGCTACATGTTCTGCAATATTTTACAAAATGAGAAATTGTCCCGTATCTTCTTAGACTTTGAAATGTCCTACCAGACAATGGTGTGGGTAGAAGATCTGTTTACAATTTTCTGCACCTAAAACCTAATTCCATCATACATTTAAGCCCAAAGTTTTTTGTTTTTGGCAACTACTATCAAGAGAATACTGTCCTCTGTTTAACTAAGAATTTAACCAACTGTATTTACCACTCCGTAAAATCATGTCACCAACAGTAATGCTACCCCTGGTGTCCAAGCTGCTGGTCCATACAGCTGCCTGCATTTCTAGTTGCTGCACCTAAATAATTCTTTGTCATCTGGTTTAGTTGTGCTTGAACATTTACCTATGGAAACCCAGATTCTTCTATTACAACTTATTTTCCTTCGATGTTTGTTTCTATCAACTTATTTTCCTTTGATGTTTGTTTCTATTAGTTACAGAATATTGATTTTTAAAACAATTATGTCAGGAGGTAGGATAATCATCTATGAATTCTGTTTCAGCAGAGTAAAGAGGGAGACTATAAGCTATCAGAAAAAGGGGGCAATGGGCTTCTATGGAGACAAAGACTGAGCTCTGGGCCACTTCTGTTTTTAGGGGTCAGGAAAAGGAAGAGAGCAAAGACTGAGAAAAAGCAATCAGATAAAAAGAAAACTAGAAGGGAGAGGAGTCCTGCCAGCCAAGTGAAGAAAGATTTAAGGAGCAGGGGTTAGTGGTGTAAATGCTGCTAGGGGGCAGAGTAACATGAGGCCAAGAGGTACCTGTTGGTAAGATGGAGAGGTGAGGCTAAAAGTCTGGCTAGAGGAGGATAGAGAGAACAGAAAGCAGGGAGTCTACACAACTTTTTCAAGAAGTTTTGCTTAGAAAAGGATGAGAGGCATGGGTGATAGCTAAGGGGGATATGAGTCAAAAGATGACTTTTTAAGATTGATACCACATGCTTTTATGATGGGCTGCTCTAGCAGAGCATGGGGATGGAGGATACAAGGCAGCAAGGGTGAACAACTGCAGAAGCCAGGTCCCTAACTAGGGACGAGGGGATGGGGTCTGGGCCACAAGCAGAGGGGCTGGTCTGGGGAAGACAGCCCATCCCAGGCCTCAGAGAGAAGTCAGAGCATGTGTGAAGAGATGTAGGAGGCTATCCATTAGTTGAGGCAGAGGGCAATGTGGAAGCTTCAGCAGTGAAGGAAGGAATGGAACCATCATCTCTGATTGGGACTGTGGATTAATGAGGAAAACCTAATAAGGCTGCCCAGGGGCCCTGAAGAATTGCAGTCAGAAATCTCAAGTGGGACCGTTCAGCGCAGTTCTGTGTTTCTTTAGTTGCTAGGGGACTAACCACTAAAATTTTTTACTGAGTAAGTCTGACAAAGAGAGATGGGCAGCGGGGTTGAGGCAACAAGAGCGAGCTTACAATGAGAGATCACAGAACTCAAGCTAGGATAACAGGGAGTATGGACATGGTGGAAAGATGGATAGTGAATGAACAGAAGCAAGCTTACTCTACTGTAGCCAGGCTGAACGCTTCTCCTCTGTGAACTGGTTGGGTCTCCTCCCGTCCCCTAACCCCTCAGCCAGAACCACAGCTCGTCATCCACCCTGCAGAGCCATACTGCCTCAGCCCCGCCCCACTAATGGGGTCCTACCTGGTCCTGTGTGTTTGAGGATAAAGTTCTCATCATCGAATTTCTTCCCGTAGATGGACTTGCCCCCAGTGCCATTGTGGTTGGTGAAATCACCGCCTTGGCACATGAACTGGGGGATGATGCGGTGGAAACTGCTCCCCTTGAAGCCAAAGCCCTTCTCGTGGGTACACAGGCAACGGAAATTCTCTGGGGTTGAGAAAGGACAATGTGTTCAGGTTAAAAACAAACAAACAAACAAATAAAACCTCCCTCTAACTAGACTTTGAAAACTATGTTACGTTTAAGTCTTCTTTTAAAATTTTTGTGATGTTGACATCTTAAAGGACTACATGAAATTCTGGTTAAAGGAGGAGTGAATACAGGCATTCTAGCTCGGCCCCATAATAAATTCACCAATTTGATAGAGTGATTTTAAAAAAAACAAACAGGATCTTAAAAAAAAACATGGGCAAATCTTTGTGACTTTGGATTTGGTAATGGTCCTTAAATATGACACTAAAAGCACTGGCACCAAAAGAAAAACAGATAAATTAGACTTCATCAAAATTAAAAACTTTTGTGCATCAAAGGACAATCTTAGAGTAGAAAGGCAACTCACAGAATGGGAGAAAATATCTGCAAATCACATCTGACAAGGGTTTAATACCCAGAACATATAATGAGCTCCTACAACTTAACAACAAAAAGGCAAACAACCCAATTAATAAATGGACAAAAGATTGGAATAATTCTCCAAAGAAGATATACAAATGGCCAATGAAGCACATGAAAAGATGCTCAACATTAGTCATTAGGGAAATGTAAATCAAAACCACAATGAGATACCACTTCACATCTACTAGGATGGCTATGATACACAAAAAATGACAAGTGGGAAAGGTTCTCAGGTTACAGGCTTATGAATATATTAGGCACCTGGATAATCCAGGTTATTCTCTTTATCTTCTGAAGTAGGGAGCCAATAGATAACGTCTAGCATGAAAAGACCAGGAAGCACCAACATAAATGTGTTATCTACCAATATTGAGATAAAAACCAAACATGTCAGCTAGGAGTTGAAATTGGCTGCCTCTGAAGAGCAGCACATGGTGTTGACAGTGAGCGAGGGTAGGAGGACAGCATCCGGGGACTGCGCAGCTGATTTCCACTGTTTTATCAAAATACACTTTGTGAAATTGACTTTATATGTCTATAAAATGAAATTTAGATTAAACAGAAGTCAATATTTAACAAACTGAAAAGAATACTCAAGAAACTGTTAGTTAACAGTATTCTAGAGAGGATTAGATGTAAATAGGAGAAAAAGACAAGTTTTAAATGTACTGTCTTCAATATTTTTGGAATCTATGTGTGAGATATTCTTTTTCTTTTTAAAACATATTTATTTATATTTTTTACAAAAATATTTAAAAATAGTAAACCAGCGCTTATAAAGCCTCAAAAACACCTGTTTTGAATAAATGTTACTAGATCTCAGGCTCAAATTTACTCAGGTCAGAAGCAATGTCAAGGGCTTAAGAACCAAGGCATCAAGAACCTTGGCAAGGCTCAGTACTCAGCCACCAGCTTCTTGGCCAACCTGACTAGAGTCCTGCTCACCTGCTGTCATGGGGACGACATCTGAACGCAGGAGCATCTGGATGCGGCCGGCTGGCTTGTTCCCAATCTTGATATCCATGTATACCTGAGGATTCGACCGGGCCTTTTTTGCAGTGGGCTCTCCCTGGGCGTGGAAGACATCATTAGGTTAGAGAGGACTCCTTGATTCTCCGAGTAGGACAGCGAGTACTCTTCTGAGCACACGCCCAGAGCCCAACTGCAGTGAGCAGGCTGGAGTGAGGTGCTGACAGGGAAGGCCTTGCGCCCTGATGGGGCTGCAGAAGGGAGAGGACATGGCCACAGCACCCAGCTGGACACCTAGGGAAAGGAGACCTCAGCACTACCCAGCTTGAGCCCTGCCCCGCAGGCATGTTATCTCATCACACTCGCCCTCAGACACCTCGGCTTGCTTCACCCTGCCCTACAGTCAGAGATCAACATGGCTTACAATACACAACTCTCCACATCTTCAAACCCCAGCAGGAGCCACTCACCTTGGTCCAGTTAAATGGATCCATATATGTAACATCACTTTCTTCTATGCTTGGCCCTGCATATCTATGGGGTGGCTACAATGGAAGCAAGGAGGGCAGCCTTCTGGCTTGGGCCAGAGTGCTCAGAAGACAATGGAGAAGGCTGGGGCCTTGCTTTACACCCTAAATAGATGAAGCTAGGCAGAGGACAAGGGGACATTTAATACAGCCATGACTTTTGTTCCAAAGAAAAAAGTCAAATGTTCATAATTTGTCTGTGGTTCAGTTTAACAAACATTCTGAGGTATCATGCTGGGCACTGAGGACACTATTACTGTCATTTGCTGCTAATAGCAGCAGTAGCATAGCAGTAGCAGCAAATACATGGCACTTGCTATGTACAGGGTACTATTCTAAATGTTCTAAGTATATTAGCTCATTTAGTCCTCATAATTACCCTTGAGATTAGGACAATTATCCCCGTTTTATAGATGGGGAACTAAGGCACAATGAAGTTCAGTAACTTGCCCAAGGTCACAGAGCTGGTAAGCGGTGAAGCTGGAATTCAAACCTAAACTATTCAATCTCCTCTCCCCAGTCCATGCTTTTTTGTCTTGTTTCTCAGTTTTATTTTTTCTTTTTTTGTATCCAGTCCATGCTCTTAATCACCTTACCCCACCTTAAACTTTTATTAACAAGATGCGTAATACAAAGCCCCTATCCTCAAAGTCTGCCGCCTAGAAAGGGAAAGGCAAAAAGCACTTGAGTCGCCTGTACAAAAGCAAAGATACACAGGGGAATACAGAGAATGTAAAGTGGGGACCACAATATAAAGAGGTGGAACTGAGGCTGGCGAGATGGGCAGCGTCAAGAACTTGGAGAGCCCCTCTGGACTTTATCTCATGGGACAGGTAACAGGGGAGTCACCAAAGGTCTCTGCAGGAGAGTCAGATAACATCATGTGCTTTAAAAAGATCATTCTAGCTGTCTTTATGAAAGACTGGAGGAGAGCAAGACTGCAGCCAGAAGACTAATTAGGAAGCTATTGAAATTATCCCAATGAGATGAGAGGCTAAACTGGGACAACGGAACAATTGGGCAAAGGGATTCAAGAAGATTTAAGAGAAAAACTTAGAACACGATGATGTATTTTCTCTATTTTAAAAAGGGGTCTAGGATGACCTGCAATTACTCCACTGACTGTGAGGGCCACTTATGTGCTCTGCTTTGCATCCAAATTTCTGGCTGAGGTCAACATGTGGATGGATGGTGGCAAATTAACAAGTTTGAGAACACAGGAAGAACAGGATTAGTGAAGGGAGGGCATCTACTTTAGATAAATTTAAGTTGCCTGTGAGACAGCAGCAATGTCTGAAGCTCAACACTAGACACAGAGACTAGGAAAGTTACAGCAGACCAGAGGCTGTGAAAAAATCAGACTGACTGCCACTGTTTGGCAGAGAGTAAAGAAAGATGCCATGAGCCAAAAAAGAAACCCAAAGCAACAACGAGAGAGAGATGCTGAGAATCAGGAAAAAGTGCCAAGGAGGGGTTCTCTGAAGAAAGGAGGACCTTGAACCTGTGTACAGATGGAAGGGATAGTACCATTATCTTGTCTTATCAGCCCTCAAAGACGGAACAGGAAGAACGTGAGCCTTGTGCCAAATGCTTCAGTGAAAGAGGAGGGCTGATCAGGAGGGATGAAGAGGAGCACTCACTACCAGTCCTCACCTCAGGCTTCCTCCTTGGCAGCCGCCAATCATGAAGCAGTACCCAAGCAGAGCTGAGAAGCTCATGATGCAGAGCACAAGGATGAAAGGCCTAAAACCTCTCTTTAGTTCACTCAATACTGCCTTCACCAAAGTACTGAGTTAATTTTTTATTCTCTTTGCTTTTGTATATATATTTGCAAATTTCCACAAGAGCTTAAAAAGTCTCCTGTGGTAAGTGCCAGCCTCTGCTCTAGAAGCACGCGCCTTCGAGCTCACCTCCTGGGTTTCTGCCTTGGGAGGCTCTGAGCCTTCTTCTTCTTT
This sequence comes from Eidolon dupreanum, assembly GCA_028627145.1. NCBI lineage: Eukaryota > Metazoa > Chordata > Mammalia > Chiroptera > Pteropodidae > Eidolon > Eidolon dupreanum. The sequence goes on along the minus strand of CM053502.1, from coordinate 21,759,215 downwards.
ATTCTCTTCCAGAGTCTTCCCAGAAAACTTCTTCAACCAGTCATCATCTGACCAAACTGAAGGGCAAGAATCAAACAAATGTTAAGAGATTTTAGCTATCGGGCAACTGCTAAGTGGAACACACTCAGCCAGAGGATTCTGCTCTGGGAACTCTAAAAGACAAGGAAAGTTCCTATTGGGAATTGTTGGCCCTGAAGTACAGCTCAGCAGGGCTAAGTGAAAAGCTATGCCAAACGGAAAAGTGTAGCCTTGCTGGTTCCAGCCCCTTGGTGAAGCATCCCAGGAACGAGAAAACTGGGAAAGATAAGAGATCAGGCAGAGTTTCTCTCATAATGGAAACAACTGCCCAGAGAAGCTCAAACTCTTTTCATTTACCACAAAGGTGGCATGTGCCCTTCGCCAACGTGAATCATCCTCTACTCCTGTCCACCAGGAGTAGCACTCAACACCTACTTCCATGTAAATAGGGAGCAAAAACGCAACTAAGGCCACACTGGAGGATATAATGGGGAATGTGTGCTCGTCCCCACTCACCTGGTCTGGAAGAGCCTTCCTTAATCCTCATTGGTTTGGCCAAATTGACACGAATTGTCCGTCCAAAGAGTTCAGATTCATTCTGAAAAGATTGAAAATCCAGCACCTGAAGTCAGACTGCTTTTCCATTTGCTTCTGATACATCTGAGACATGCTCATGACTTGTTCTCCCTTAATCCCTGAGCCCCTGACAGCAAATTTATCCGCCAAAAAGCAGCCCTTGGGTTGCAAGGAATTTCCTCCCTGGAGCCATCACACATCTTCTTTCTACAATACCAAGAACCATGCTAACAAAAGTAACTCCAGGTCCAGAGTGCTCTGAAATTATAAGTATAGTTTCCAAGTACCTGAACTCACCTTCAAAAGTCAAGGTCAGGTCTGAAATGGAGAGAAATAATCTCTATGAGAGCTGAGGAATATGTGTGGTTAAAGGGTAACAGAAACCAGGACTAGAGCAGAACCTGACTATGCAAGGATAGCTGGTACCAAGAATGGTCACTTAATATGAATCTACGTTAGAGCAGTGAAGAAAATTTCATGGTAAAGTGTAGAAAAAAGTTTGACTGGGACTTCATTGTGATGAAACAAAAAATAATAAAAATAAGTTTCTTATGGATAAAATTCAGGTTTAACTACACACTAATTTGTAGAACAAAGATGTAACAGGTGCTGATTAATTTGCAGTATTTTTTCCAACAAAATTCTATCAACACAGTATGACATTTCACACATCATAGCTGATATGAAAATCACAAGGATCTCAAAGAGGGCACAAACTCTCAAGAGCGTCATCATTTTCCCCAAGGACTTCTCCAGGACATTCAAGTCATTTGTGTCGGTAGCACCCCCATCATTATCCTTATTGAACTTTTCTTCTTAATTGTTAACCAGTCTAATGCTTCATGAAAAGAAATTCTGCCTCTTTTGCAAAATATAAAATTTCCCTGTGCAATTACTTTGCATAGTGTTTTCAATTTATTATCCTGTACATGGGGTAGCCAGTGAGAGATTAGCCAATAAAGATGACTAGGATTTATATTATTGTTAAATGGGGAAGGATGTTTGAGTAAGGATTAATCTTCTAAGTGTGTAATTCAGAATGAATATTTTCACATGACAATTTTTACTTCCCCATGCAACCTTGTAACTTCGGAGGTTCAGCAAACCAATATATGAACACGAACCCTCTGTACCACCAAAATAGCTTCAGTAAGAATGAAGATTCTCAGCCATACCATGTTGTCAATAGCTGCTGCAGCATCCTGCCAAGAAAAGACGAGGTATAAGTTTAGCTTCCTGCGGTGTCTAAACACTTACTCAGTAGCAAAAAAAAAAAAAAAAAAAAAAAAAAAAGGAAAAAGGAAAAGTCATTTCTACATTTACTGCCTAGGTTGTGCATGTGTCTAACAAAGAGCGCTTCCTAGATGACTTTAGAGCTGATGGTACAGCAATTAGCCATCTGGTGAAAGGCATAAGAAATAATCACCAGTGCTGCCAGGCAAGAATGTACGATGAGCAGGGCTGCAGGAGCTCTGCAGAGTAAAAGGGGCAGGACTTGGCAGGTCTGAGATGTGAACCACAGCCTAAAATTTAAGTAGGGGAAGTTTCTCTTCAAACAGCATTTCTTGTCTCTCTGGAAGCATCAGCATGAGGCCCAGAAACCTAACCAAATGGAGAACAGCTCCCTCTGTGATCAGTAATAACACTAACACAAGCCAAAGACGAAATACAGGTAATGCAGAATTTTCTCACCTCTGCCAACTCAAATTCAACAAAAGCAAATCCTCGGTGCTTTTCTGAAAAAAGGGAAAACAAAAACAAGTAATTACCATTTAGGGTAATGAGAAAAAACAGATGATCACAAGGAAAGTTGAAGCCGGTCACATGTCATATCTAGATATTAGAAATTCAACTCAATCACTATTTTGGAAAAAGAAATCTCATTCTTTAATTCTTTCTAGTTTAAACAGCATTTCAAGCAATATTAAGGTGTGTTTTTTAGTGAATATAGCTAAATAATGAACTATACTTTTAATCTTTAAAATAAGCATTCAATTCTAACAAAGCCAAATTAAAATCTTAACCTTTGCATGCAAAGCAACTAGAACAGTGAAGTCATTCAACCTATCAGATATTCATTCCAAATACATATTATGAGTATCAACTGTACATAAAGTATGAATCCTAAAACCCAAATAAGGATGCTCATTCTTTATTCTCAGGAAAATGCTGATCAACCTAGAAAGACCAAACACAGAAGGGTTAATTTAATTAACCAACTGACCTTAGAGAACCAATATAACCTTATTGTTTTTCACAGTTAAAGATCTTAGGCACAGAGAGTTGAAAGACCTTGCTAATTTAAAATCATGCAGGGTCAATGACTAAGCTGGATCTAAAATGCTGATCTTAAAAATGACAACAAAGGTAAAATAGACAACTGAACTGTAACTGTTATATCTATTAAAGGTAAACTTACCCAGGTGTGCAGAGGCCAAGTCCCCATGTTGGGGCTAGGCTTTCCAGCTGCTGAGAAGGGAGCGGGTGTGCTGGGGTACCCAGTAGGTAGTTTGAAACAACAGTCAGGTCCATTTTGAGCCCCATGTACCTCAAAATCTATCTTCCTACTGGGTTAAATTCTGCTTTATCTCAAATCCGACAGATGGGACTCTGCAAAGTTGTTACAGTTCACAATCACAAACCTCAAAACATCCCTTCTGCATCAAGATCACTGTCGTGCTGCCCTACTGAGGCACCCTTCAGAACTTTGGTGTATGCCAATCATATAATACACTGTAGTAGGACTTTAAAATTTTCTTTTAAGTTCTTTTCCCAGTAGGAGAATTCTGAACAGGAGAGACATTAAAAGGACTCACCTGTTTCATAATCTAGAGGAATCTGAATGTCTGTGATGTCTCCAAAAGGAATAAAAGCAGCATGAAGAACTTTGTCATCCACCTCCTCTGCAAGTCCACCTGCAAAGAAGCCAAAGGCCTTCTGAGCCACTGTCCTTCATTCTTTTGAGAAGTCCCTGCAGCACAGTTAGCATGCTCTAGGCAAGGGGAAGGGGTCGTTCCATCCAGTCTTTTGGGTACACACATAAGCATTCCTCTTATCTACTTCTTCACCTATACTTATGAAACACACTGCTCTGTTCACCCTTCTTGCAGACCCTCATCTAGCCCCAGGATGACTGAAACAGCCTCTTAACAGATCTCCCTCTCCTCCACACAGCCAATTAGAATGAGACCCTGAAGATTTTAACCCATCATTTCCCTGTTTAAACTCCTTCAGAGGTTTCCCACTGTCCTCAGGATAAGGTACAAACTCCTTAGCAGGCTCTTCATAACTGGAACCCTGACCACCTCCCCAGTCTCTTTCTCTCTACTCCCCCAATTCCCTAGGTTTCCCGAAGTGACCTACTTGCCCCCAAATGTAAGGCTCTTTCACACTTTGGGCTTTTGCTCTCGCAAACACACTTTCAGCAAACACACTTGCTCCTACTTTGGCTACCTGGCTAACTGCAGCTCATCAGCTCCGGCGTCACTGCATCCTGAAAGTTTGTTCTCGCCTCACCAGATGACATTTCTCCTCGCACCCAGGCCCATGTCATCATTGTTCGTCCTCATTAAAGCGTTTATCAAACTGCTGATGAGATTATTCTCACGTCTACCTGGCTAGTCTAGGAACCCCTTCCTTTAGGGTAAGGGCTGAGCTGAGCCATCGCTGCAAATTAATGTTTGTAAAATAAATGGGCGCGAGGATTTAGAGGTCCATAATATTCCTCTACCAATCCCCGGTGCCCAGGAGGCAAAGTGTTCCGGTTCGAGCTTAGTGGACTTGGAAAGGAGCGGAAAGATCACGTCTTGGGCTAACACCCTGAAGCAAACCAATACCGCCATAGATCCCGCCGAGAAAGCTGCTCGCCGCCCTCCGCGTCCAGCCCCACTGAAACCGGGTTCACCCAGACCCTGGCTAGCGCCCGCGCTTGCTCACCCACGTACAGCACACGTTTGGTAGCGGCCATCTTGCTCCCGCGCTCTCTCTCCGGAAGCAGACGTCCGCCCGCCCGCCCCCCTCCCATGGCCCCGCCCCCCCTCAACTCCTCCCCTCCTCTCCTCCCTGTCCCCGCGTCCGGATGCTCGTAGACCCCGCCCACTCCAGCGAGGGCCCAACCTGTCCTAGTGAGCATCAGGCGCAGCTGGAGGGTACCTTGCTGAGAGTAGCGGCGTGGTCCAGATGCTCCCGGCGCTCAGTGCTTTTGGAAAGAATCCTGGGCGGAATCAGCCGGGATCCGCAAATAATAAGTTAACATAAATAAACTACGGTCCGCGGGCCACCCCTGGTTGCCTGTTTTTGGACAGTCTGTAAGCTAGGAATGGTTTTTACAGGTTTACATACTTGGGAAAAAATTAAAAACAAGAATATCTCGTGACACGTGAAAATGTATGAAATTCAATGTCCATAAAGTTTTATGGGAACACAATCATGCTTATTCCTTTAAATATTATATGTGGCTGTTTTCACACTTACAAGGGCAGGAGACCTATGGCCCACAAGGCCTAAAATATTTACCATCTGGCTCTTTAGGAAAAAACTGTGCTGACTCTTAAAATAAACCAACTAATACATAAATCACAGATTGATATACATGGTAGAAAATAATGGGGCCACTTACTTTAGACAGAGCAGTGGATTAAGCTGAAATTGAAAGAAGGGGAGACAGAGAGAGCAGGAAGCAAGGGAAAGGATATCAGAAAGAGGAGACAGCTTCTAAACACCCAAGGAACTGAAAGGCCGAACCTGGGCTGACATGAAATCAGGCAGGAAAGGTGGGCAGAGGCCACAGCTGGCAGGGCCCTGTAAGCCATGTGGAGGCTTTGGGGGCTTTGAGAAGCTGGTCACATTTATGTTCTAAAATGGGCTCTCTCTGACTACCATGCCCAGAAAAGATTAGGGGGAAGCCTGGAGACTAGGAGGTTGATGCAACAAACTAGGAAAGAGTTGATGGTGGCTTTCTCCCTCCAGTCCTTACCTGGTCAAGGTTAGGACACCCCAAACATTCAATATCTGACTGCTGCCATTCAGAATGCCAGAAGAGGGCAGGAGAAAGGTAACAGTCCCTGAACAAATTCAGTCCACTGAGAGGGGAGTGCTGGAAATATGAAAAAACTATCTAAATTCTCAAATGTATATATTCATATATAATAAAATGCAATATGATGGGAAAGAGGAAATGAAATGAATACATACAGAACGTACCTGTTCTGTGTCAGTGATTCCACAGATTTTTAGTCCTCACAAACTTTTTTGGGTACTGATTATCACCCTATTTTACCCATCACACCCAATGAGCTCAAGTAATTTGTTCACAGTAGCAAATAACAACAGTGTTGAATTTGTTTATAGAATATACAAAGCTATAGTAACTGTCTTTAGTGGCAGTTTAGCTCTTTTCTAAAGACGTCATTAACTCCTTTGGAGGGATTCTCAAAAGTGACTGGGCCAAAGGATATGCATATCAAAGCAGTTACAATTATTATATAACATACTACCACCCTCTTAAAATATTCTGGTCTACTTCTTTGAGGTCAGTAATGATCTCAAGCCTAAAAGCAGTTCCCTGGAGGCTATGGAAAGTAGTCGTATCTTTTCACGTGGCATTAAGTTTTGGAAACCAATCTTTGGAGACTGTTAGGTAGGTGAAATGAATGGGAGAGTGGGATGCATGGGTTTCTGAAGGGAGATGTTGGACATCATGATCACAGTTAGCACAATTTGTATCTCTTTTTAAAATCCCTTTTCTTCTCCTAGAGAAAGAACATTTTGAGAGCGAGACCATGTCAGTTTACCACTGTAACTCTAGGTCACTGCACAAATCCTTGGCATTTAGAGGAGTTTTAATATCCGATGAATGAAGCAGAGAAAAGCTTCTTTCAAATAATGTTGAAATGGAAAATTCTATTCTTAGCATATTGGGTGCCTGGGCCTCCTTTGCAGAGACTGAATCACAGGACGTGGGCTGCCAACACTGGAGATACATTTATGTGGAACAACAGTCCAAGGTGCTAAGTGCCACACAGCAGCAGGAAGCCCTAAAAAAAAGAACAAGCCAAATTAAAGCCCATCGCTTTTAGCAACCACAGTTTCCAGGAGTTTTCCTTTAATTCAATGGTTGTCTCATGTAGACTGTTTGAAGGACTAGAAGCTATGACATTCTCTCAGCTAGCCAGGGACACTTATCTTCACTGGTAGTAGGAGGGACAGATGTCCAGGTCTGCCAGAACCTAGAGGTGGTGGGCACTTTTTCTGCTTTACACTGTCACTTCATGGCGCTAAATTCACCAATGCCCTAGACTTTAGTCCTAGGTATGGTAGATTCTATATTCTCAGGCAGTGATTCTGAACTTGAGCAGATATCAGAATCATCTGGAGGGCTTGTTAAAACAGATTTCTGGGCTCCGCTCCTGACTTGCTGATTTAGTAGGTCCAGGGTGGAGCTGGGAACTAACAAATTCCCAGGTGACATTGAAGCTGCTGGCTGGGGAGGCACACTTTGAGAACAATTTTTCAAAGAAAAGTCATGACATATCAAGAGCAGGGCAGTAGAAGCAGTCTATTACGGGTGTAAACAAAAGAGTTGTGTTGTCTGTATAGAATTTTCAGACAAGAATAAAACAACTAGAAAATTGGCCATGTTTTGTCATTCTCATATTTGAGCAACTCGAACAATATGAGTTGCAAAATATTCCTCCTGGGGAAAAAATTTTTTTTTAACAATTTAAGTTGAAACAATTACTACAAGTACTCTTGAATATGCCTCAAATTCATACATTTTATTATTTATTCTTAATAAATATTGTATTCTATGTAAAAGCTATCTTGGGAATTTAATAACACAGTTGGCCCCCAGCACACTTAGACTCAGCTACACACGCATATGTGGTAAGTTCTTGGTGGTTCAGAATGGTTTACGCTCCTTTCAAACTCAATCTGAGCACAGTTCATCTCTAACCCTTCTGTTACTACAGATTCTTACATTTAAACAGTATATTCAAAACAAGAAAAATAGGATATAGTTGTATGTGACTTTTTCTTTTCCAAATTATCTTTTTTTTCCTGGAGCGAAGTTGTAGGTGAGGTTAATAAGACAAAAAGATTTGCAAACAGTGGGATTCAGCCTTGAACAATGTACAGTAAAATATTAAACATTAAAACTGTCTCTTGGATTTGGCAATATTTCTTAAATAAGATATCCCAAGTGTAAGCAGCAAAGGGAATAGATAAATTAGACCTTGTCAAAATTAAAAATTCACCATCTTAAAGTGTATATTCACAAAGTTGTGCAACCATCACTGCTATCCAATTCTAGAACATTTCATCACCTCTAAAAGAAGCAACATACCTGTTAGCAGTCACTCTCTGTTACTCTTTCCCCCTAGGCCCTGGCAACCACTAATTCAGTTTCTGTCTGTATGGATTTGCCTATTTTGGACATTTCACATAAATGGAATAATACAAGATATGTTCTCTTGTGATTGGCTGTACCATTCTTTCCAGGATCCTCCATGTTATAGCATGTCTCAGAACTTCATTTCTTTTTATTGCCACATAATAATCTATTATACGAATATACCTCATTTTATTTACTCACTCATCAGTTGATGGACTATTAAATATCCATGTACAAATGTTTGTGTAGGCATATGATTTCAATTCTCTAGGAGTAGAATTGCTGGATCATGTAGTAATACTATGTTTAACTTCTCGAGGAACTACCTCTAAGTCTGGCTCTATCATTTACCAGCTATGTGACCAAAGGTAGATTATTTCATTGCTCTGTGGTTCAGGTATCTCTTCTGTAAAAGATGGGACAATAAAGGAATTTTTTTTTTTTGCTGATTTCCAAAGCAATTATTCCATTTTACATTGCCACCATCAGTATGTGAGGAGTCCGATCTCTCACATCCTTGCCACCACTTGTTATCACATGTCCTTTTCATTATGGCCATCATAGGTGGTGTGAAGTGGTATCTCATTTGGCTTTGATTTGTATTTGCCTGAATGCTAATGAGGTTGAGCATGACCATGATGTTTTTCTTATCCTGAGATTTGCTTGTACATATCATTAGGCTTTCTCCCTGCTACTGAGTTGTTTTCTCTTGTTGATTTATAAAGATTTTTCCAAACAGAGAGTTGATCATTCCTATATTACTTATTAGCATAGTCTAGTCCCTCCACTCCACCCCATAGGATCGATTGTGCTCTTTCTGCCATACATTGAGTCTCCAATATATTTGATCTGCGTCTAGGCTCTCTACCCCCTTAAACTAACGTGAAATAATTCTACCCCACTTAATTTCTGTAGTTTAATAATAAATCTTTATAGCTGGTATCTTTTTTTCCCTCAGAATTATCTTGGATATTCTTGGACATTAACTATTTTATATGAATTTTAGAATCCACTTAGCTAGTTACACAAAATATCTTGATAAATTTTTATTGAAATGAATTAAATTTGTATGTTTATTTTGAAGGAGAAGTGACATCTTTATGATAGTGAGTATTCCTTTCCATAAGCATGTTTTATCCTTTTATGTTCTTTTAATATCTTTAAAAATATTTTATATTTTCTTCTGCAAGGCCTACCACATCTTTTATAAGATCCATTCCTAGATACCGTACAGTTTTTATTGACATTGAGAAAGGTATCTTTTCACCTATTTATATCTTCTGGTTTCTTATTTCCATTTATAATAGTTTAGTGTTTTGGTATGTTGTTCTTGTACCTAGTAGCCCTGCCAAACTCTCTTATCAGCTCAAATAGTTTTTCTCTAGATTTTCTTGGATTTTCTAAATTGACAGTAATATAACCTGCAAATACAGACAATGTTGTTTCTTTCTAATTCTTATACCTGTTATTTATTTCTCTTACTACATTGGCTAGGACCTCCAGAATTATGGTGAACTGCAGTTGTGACAGAGAGCAATCTTACCTTGTTCCTGACTTAATAGAAACTCTTCCAAACTTTCATCTTAAGTATAAAGTTTAGATTTGGAGTAGATACCCTTTAATGGATTGAAATTTTCCCTGCTATTCCTAATTTGCTAAGAATTTTTATTATGAACCCATGTTCAGTTTTGTTGACTGATATTTCTGCATTTTTTAAAAGATCATATGATTTTCTCCTTTACTAGTTAATTGGCAAATCACAATAATAGATTAACTACTGTTAAATTATCCTTCTGTGAGTCAAAGGAAAATTAACATCGGGTCTGGTAGATGCATGCTTGCCTGACAGTTGGTCTTCCATAGTATGTTTCCTTGAAAACTGCAGAGTTAAGATAAATAGGAGATATTGCGTATGCCACCTTTGTTGTGTGCATGGGTTTAGAGGAGTTGTCAGTGGGCTTATACAACAAGAATGGTATAAAATATTGATGGGAAATAGAGACTGCAGCTTCTGTGAGTCAAGATGACCCACACACACCTAGGCTTTCCTGTGGTAGCTATACATATCTTGTGGGCGAGTGACAAAAGAACGTGTGTACTTGGATAGCTCCCGAGGAGATAAAAATACAGCATCTGCCACATTTCCCGCTTTGTATTCCAGATTTAAATCATTTGTGTCTCATAAGTCTGATTGTGAACCTGAACCCATAATCACAGCTGGGGTACTGCACCTCCCATTCTTGTGATCATGACATATCATTTTTTATTCACTGCTGGATTCTATTTACTAATAGTTTAAGATTTTTGCAAATACACTCATGATTTTGAAATAAAATTTCTTTTCTTATACTATCATCCCAGATTGCTTTTGCATTTGTAAATAAGTCCATAATCCTTATCTGCAGTTCCAAAATTCAAAAAGTTCTGAAACCTAGCAATAGGGTTTTATTTGTGGGGGGGGGGGGTATGTTTTAAGCAAACTCATTTGCAAGCAAATTCTCATCTAAACTGATATAAGGCTACTTATAGTTTTTATTTATCCTACTTAGTATGTTTTGCTGCAGTAATATTAACATATTTGATTGTGGGAGCTGGTCCAGACTGTGCTGGGGGTGTTATACACAGCTGACACACTCATAATCTTTCTAAACTCCAAAATCCCAAGAACGTTTCAAGCCTTCCCGGTTTTCTTCGAGAAAGCCTTATTTTGAAATTCAAAGACATTGGAGACGCTGAAGACCAATTGTTATTGGGTCATTTGATTTGCAGAAACTACTGGGTTTTTGGGTGGACTGTTGGGGAAGAAAAAGGCTTTTCCCTATTGTTTTTAGGGGGATTGTATTTAGTTTAGCTATGGAGGTCGTGTTTTAATTTTACCTCTAGGGGGCAGTATTGGATCATAAATTGGTATGCTTTTTAAAAAATCTGAAATAGATTAAAGAGTGCCCATTTATGTTTGTATTGTTTTCACACTTTACAGATGAGAAACCAAAGGCTTAGAAAAGCTAAGTAACTTGCTTATTTCACAGAAGTTCAAAATACCATAAGGCAGATCTGGGATTTTAACCTAGATCCTAACACTGTATTCTCAGTCTCTGGTTGTCTATCTATCTGTCTTTCTGTCAATCATCTACCTACCTACCTACCTACCTACCTACCAACCTGCCTACTTACCTACCTATCTCTTTCTTTGTTTGTCTCTCTCTCCCTCCCTGCCCTTTCTTTTCTGTAAAAGCACTATAGCAAAGTGGTTAAATGTACCAACTCTAAAGTCAACTTGTTTGATCAGGAAGGCTTGGCACATATGAATACTTGCAGGGCAGAGTAGTGTCAGGAAACTGATTTTCATGAAGAATGAATGACTGACCACACTTACCAAAGTCTGGCTATATCATTTACCAGCTGTGTCACTGAGGAAAGTTTACTTAATTGCTCTGTGGCTCAGTTTCCTCATCAGTAAAAATGAAATGATAAAGGATATTTTTGCTGAGTCTTGAGCATATGCAGATGGACTTACCTACCACATGATTCTGAGCCTGTGTTCCAAATAAAGTACAAGAAAGCAATTGGTTAGGGCCCCAGAATAAGGCACCAAAGTAACTGCTTCTTGGAGAACTAATCAGAATCAGCAAAACCAGCCTGACGATGAACTTGTTATATTTGTGATCTGTGCTTCAACTGTACTATTTGGATTCAACCTAATGGATTTATTGAGTCAATAGAGTTCCAAAAAATCACAAATGGAATTGGGACTCAGCTTTATTACAAACTAAAGCAGCCTGTGCTGACGAGCTTTAAAAGACTTGTTTAAACTAGCCAATCACTTCTCCTTATGAAACTGTGCCTTTTGTCCTTATCTTGTCTTTGGCCTGGGAGTCAGTCTTCATGGGGCCCGTTCTCCCTGTTTATCACCTATCCAAAAGGAAACCTTTCAGGCTAATCACTCAAGTTGTTTGCTAACATTCAGTCTGAAGATCCAATCCACACAGCCTAACTTCTGCATTGAATCAAGTGTTTCTGCCTTATCTGGCAACTCACTACATATCGGTATTTATTTTTCCTTTTATTTGGGATAATAGTTCCCATCTCATAAGATTGTTTTAATAATAAAACTGGATGGTACATGTAGGGCACTTAGAACAAAGCCTCAATAAGTGTTATTGCTATTAATTCAACAAACGTTTTTTGAATGCCAACTATGTCAGTCACCGTTCTCTGTTAGAAAGACACTAAGGTATGTGTATCAGGAAGGGCCCAATCAGGAGATGGAAATCACATTAGTTATCTGAGCAGAGAGAATTTAATCTAAAGAATTGTTACCTAGTTATAATTGACTGGTTAACTGATAAGGCAAGAAAAGAACAGTAAAGTATCTTAGAAGCAGCCCCTTCTTACCTGCAGGGGATAAGTTCAAAGATACCCAGTGGATGCCTGAAACTGTGGATAGTACCAAACCCTACATACACTATATTTGTTCCTGTACATACATACCTTTTCAATTAAAGAAAGCACTTTACAGCTTCTCTTTGGCATATCTGAATTGTCAGAATCACTATTCTTACACTTTGGGGTCACGATTAAGTAAAATAAGCGTTACTTGAACAGAAGCCCTGCATTGCAGCTACAGTCAATCTGAAAACCAAGACAGCTACTAAGTGACTAACATGGGGTAGTGTATGCAGTACGGATATGCTAAACAAAGCTGTTGAGGGGATTAAGAGGAATAAGAATACAAAATTGCTTTTGGATTTGGCAAAGTAGAGAACTTTTGTAGCCTGGACTGCCTTTAGATAGGAGACGAACACCTTTCCATTTTCATGGGAGCAGGAGAGATGGATACAGACAGGAGTGGTTTGTAAACTTGGTGATAGAAAGACAATGGAGTTCTTTTTTTCTAACAAAATGGCAATAAAATGACCTCATGAGTTGTGACAACTAGTCAAAAAAGGCATATGAGATCATCAAAATTCCATCAAACACATTTTAGGTAACATGAGCTGCAAAACCAACACTTGACATTGCGACTATAAAAAGGGCTTGTGTAACAGCTGTGATGGTGAGAAGAATCATCATGGATGTTTGCAATTCCATATCTCACCAGGTGAAAATCTCTAGTCATTTATAACTTCAGTAATGACCAGAGATGCTTATTAGTTGGGGTAATTAACATTAACTGCTGTAACAAACAACTCTGAAATGTAAATAACTTAACTTAATAGAAAGTTATTTTGAATTCATGTCACAGTCCCATGCAGGTTGGTGAGAGCTTTGCTCTGTATGGTCGGTCATTCAGAGACCCAGCCTTCTTCCACCTTAGGATTTTGCCTTCTTCTGGGTCCACAAATTCCTCTGCATTCAGCTGATAGATGGAGAAGAGAAAGGATCATGCGTGGGAGGTTTGTATAGGCCAGGCCTGGAGGACATGCATTCCACTTCCACACATATTCTGTTGGCCAGTTCTGTCATATGTTTATACCCCAGCAGCCCCAGCTGAGGTCTCCAGTGGACACCTGACATCAGGCATCTGACATGTGTGATATCTCCAGATAACTTTAGCACTCAGCTGTCAAATTTTCCATTTAAGCCCCAGACATAGAGGAACAGAAATAAGCCACCCCCCCACTATGCCCTGAATGAATCCCTACAATTGCATGAATTCTAATCCCTTAATTAAATTCCCTTTTCTATATTATTCACAGTGTTACTGCTTGTCTGATCCAACCCTGATTGATACAAACCATGAACTTTAACAGAACATAATTGCCATTCTGAACAGTACAAGTGCCACTTAAGCTGAGTACCTTCAATTATTAATATATTTTAAAATATCTCCCCCAGATTCAGGTTTTCATTTTTGATGTTTAAAAGAAATACTATCCAAACACCATTGTTTCTTTATCTTGGGTGTTCATCTTTAAAATGTTTCTATTAGATCTGAATCTTTTAAGAAAACAAAACCCTGCCCACTTACTACTTATTTAAATATTATAATGCACCAGCAATAAAACCAAACTAAAGGGTAAACTATTTAGAGGCCCTCATATGTGAGTAATCTGAGGATAAAGATAAACTAATGAGTCTTCTAAAGAACAAGAGTGCTTCATAAAGAATGAGCAATGCAGTGTGTGCTGTCTGCAGAGATGTGGGCGAAGTAGCAGACGGTGCCCTCAGCGTTTCTCAGAAGTGGTTATTTTAGGAGGCCCATTTATCAATGTTCAGGATGGCATTCAATGAACTGATGAGTTTATAGTATAACTTATATTTACAAATAATTAATTGTACTGTTACTGCGATTGCTACTTATCATTTGCCAACTCGTATGTTAGTATTTCAATATTTCACCAACCGTCCCAATCTTAACGGTGCATACCTCCTTAGCAGCCCTGTTTAGCAGTGCCTGCCACTTTGTAGGGGTGGATGGTGGGACCAAATTGGATGATTTAGTTAGAGGTCCTACTTGTAAATTTTTCTTTCAGAATTCAAATCGTAGAAGGCTTTTGTGTTCTTTTTAAACAGGAAACACATTTCCCTTGTACAGTCAAATCCTGTGTCCTCACCCTTTTCACATCTAGTTTATTCTGGGGGCTTTTTCTTTTTATTTAATCCTCCTTTATATTTATGTAATAGATATACATTATATATTATATTTAATTGAAGTATAAATGACATACAATATTATATTACTTTCAGGTATATAACATAATAAGTCAATACTTGTACATAGTATGAAATGATCATCACTATAAGTCTAATTTCTATCCATCACCATACATAGTTACAGAATTTTTTCTTGCGATGAGCACTTTTAACATTTACTTTTAGCAACTTTCAAATATGCAATACAGTATTATATATAATTATATATAACTATAGTCACCAGGCTGCACATTACATTCCCATGACATTTACTTTATAACTGGAAATTTGTATTTTTCTGGGGATCCTTTCTTTCCCACCCAGTGCTCTTCACCCAAGCACACCCACTATCCTGCTTTTACTTTTATTCCTTTGGCTTCCGGTTTCTCTGAACTTAAAATAAATAAGATGGACAAGTCAATAGTTCTTAAACTTTAGTGTACACAAAATATAGATTTCTAGTAGACATTACAGAGTTTTCAACTTTGAGACAGTGTGATATTCTCCAGGTCACTTTGAGCCATCTCCTTCTTTGGCCCCAGGCTAACTGTCTGCCTTCCAGATCTGGAGCCATATTCTCTAGCCCCACTCAGTAGAGTTGGACAGCCCAACTCTACTGCTATCCAACCAGGCAGTTGGTCTGCCCAACCAGGCAGACCCAGCCCAGATCACAAAGCCACCTAGGCTCAGCCAGAAAGTAGAACTTTCTTTAGGCACTGGAAAGCAGCTTCCATTTCTTGAGTCCCTGCTCTGTGCCCAACGCTGTGCTATGAATTTTTTCATGCATTAACTCATTTAATTCTGATGACAAATCTTATAATCTCAAGACCATCATTCATTCTGCTTCAGAGATGAGGACACCAAATATTAGTGACATCTCATCAGGGAGTGTAGGGCAAATTGGGATTCCAATCAGTAAAGTAGATCCACCTCCATCCTCCTCCCCCACCTCCAATGAGGGTAGACCTCATCCAATCCATGAAGGCCTGAGTAGAAGAAAAAGCTGAGAGAGAATTTGCTCTCTCTACCTGGCTATTTCCTTTCAGGGACATTGGTCTCCTCCTGCCTTTGGACTTGAATTAGGACCGAAATTTAATCTCTCCTCTCCCAGCATGCCAATTGTAGATCTTGGGATTTCTTAGCCTCCATAATTGTGAGAGTCATTTCTTATAATAAATATCTATATCAATATACACATATATGTGTATATATATATCCTCTTGGTTCAGTTCCTCATTCACGCTAGGCACATTTCAAGTGCTCAATAGCCACAAGTGACTAGTAGCTACCATATGGGGTAGCCTGGATATAGAATATTTCAATCATCATAAAAGGTTGTATTGGTCAGCACCGGACTATAAGATCTACCTTCTGCTACTCTCAGGAATTGACTACTCAAGGATACAATCTTTACCCTCTCTCCAGCTGGCATTGCCACCACATCTTCTCTCCCCAATGCTTTTTCCTACTTTGTTATGTTCCTCCTATTGCAGCATTGAGGTAGAGCAACATACTTTATGGGTAAGCTGAGATAAAACTGGGAAATAAGAGTCAGAATCCCTTTCCTGAGATACCCCAAAACTTCATGAGCTAATTCTTTGGGATCTCCCGCCAGAGCTCAGGGGAAGGGAACCATTTGGATATACCCATAAGGAACGAGGGGAGAGACTAGCATGTCTGTCTTTAAAGTCATAGTATTCCTCCTGCCTCAGTCCTCTTATAGAAATCTAGAGGCAGGGTAGAGAGATTCTTGGGCTGGTTTTGAAGTTGAGCCTCTCTCAGTAAACACTGCAGAAAGGTGGCTGAAACTACGATATTCAGTATCTGAATTTTTAGTATTTTACAGTCACTTATCTGCTTGCTCTCAACTTTGTCCTCATCCTACTATGCTCTGCTCTGTATAGGAAGGAGCTGGAAGTCTGCACACTACGTTTCTCAGATTTCTTTATCGACTGGCTTCCCATTAGGCTATGTCAACAAGAGGCACTGGTGGGACTTTTGAAGGCAAAAGGGAGAAGCCCAAGCCTTTTTTTTTTTTTTCTTTTTCCAGAAGTGGCAGGAGCAGCAGCTTCCACAGCAGCAGAAACAATAGGTGAGTGCAGGCTCCTGGGTTCCTGCTCAGGCAGTATTCTTCCGGAGGTTGCTACCATGGCAGGCACCATAGCAACCTCAGCAGCATGGTGCTCATGAATGCTGGCAGTCACAACAAGAGCAGCATGTGACTTCAGACCTCCAGACTGCAGCAAGATCGGGAGCTCCTGGTTTCCTGCAGGGCACCAGTGGAGGTGGTTCTAGTGGCAGCAGCAGCAGCTGCTGCAATTGACTTAGCAATGCAATGAGCACGGGCTCTGGATAGCATCGTTTCCCATTTTTTTCCCTTCAGCCTAGGGGTGGTAGTGGCTTCCTCCACTCTCTACCCTCTCTGTGCTGCCCCCAGGTGGCTGACTTGTGAACTGCATCACCTAAGCTTTTTTTGCCCTCTGGCTTCCAGTTGGGTTTGGCCACGAGTAGGAAAACGGCACATGGAAATAGAAGGAGGTCATGGTATTTATTCCATCCACCCTTAGTCTCCCTCTACCAGGCCACATATCTGCAGTGGCTGTGTTTCCTTAACTAAAGGTCTGCGCTCCCACGCAGGTCTCTCCTACAACTGCTCTGCTCCCTTCCCTTGCCCCTTGAGGCTTACAGCAGGTAATGATCTCCACTAGTGCTAGCCCCAGGGTGCTTGACAATACTTTGTTGATTTCTCTCAACTATACCTGTAGCTGCTAAAACAGGTCCCTTATCAACCCATCTTCAGTTATCTCTTTGAGTGCCATCTGTCTCCTGTCAGCATGCTGATAAGTATAGCTCGTATGGGTTTTTATAATTTAGAAACTTCTGTTGTCCTTGGTAGAAGCACCTACCTTTCCTACTCTGGGTACACAAGCCTTGGGAAGAGTTGACATTATCTCTCAGTTCTAGGAGTAGGCAAGTGACTCAGCCCTGGCCTCCTTCTATTTCCAAGCACTACATCTTCCTGTCAGGTTAGCAAAGACCCCAAATAAGGCCAATGAGAACCAGCGTAGGATGGTGACTAGCTGTGCCGGGGAAGAGAAACTCATTTTAAGTCCCAGAGTAGCCTTTTTGGTGGGACTCTAACCTGAGACTGTGTTGGCCTTGAGATGTTGGCAGATAGCTTGCCTTTATGTGGATCCTAAGAATATAGTTAACGTAGTAAAGCAAAGACCTCGAAAGAGGTCATATATTAATCACATTGTTTAAGCTTGAGTCAAGTCATCCCTAAAGTCCAATCTACTCCTGGGGTTTTCTCATACTTGAGCCACTACATTCTCTCTTTGCTTAACTCATTGCTGGCTAGATTTTCTGTCACTTGCAACCAAGAGTCATAAGTGATTGAGAAATATGCCAAAGTCATATGTGTTTCTTGCAAGTAAACAGAAATCACCTCTAGATAACTTAAGTTGGAAAGGAAGGAAGGAAGGAAACAAACAAACAAACAAACAAACAAATAAATTTGGGGGGAGGGATGTGAAGTGGTTTACAGAACCAAAGGAAATGCAGAGCAGGTCTTAGAAAGGGCATGAACCAGAGTGGTCCCTGGGAATTCAGATAGCAGGAATGAATGGACAGTGTCATCAGAGCACTGACCTAGAATAAACCAGTGATAACGGTCTACTACCTTGAATCACTTTATTCAAGATTCAGATTAGCTTGGGAAAGAAAGAGAGAAAATGAAAGAGAAAGGAGGAAAGAGAGTCCATTTGGCCTTAAATCTCATGTCTAATCTTTGTTCATGAAAAGGTGGGACACCTGGATTGATAGTCTTACCTAGACTGTACACAACCGGGTAATTTCCCAAAGCAAAATCTGTTCTAAGAACTTTGCATATTTATAAACTCATTTTAACCCTCAGAGTAGCCTTTTGAAATAGGTACTGTTATTATGCTTATCCCTACTTTACCAATGAGGAAATTGAGACACAGCAAGGTAAAGTAACTTCTCTTGCCTGTGGTCACATAGCTAAGTGATGAGCTGGGATGCAAACCCAGGCAGCCTGGCTCCAGAGTCTGTGCGTCTAATCCACTATGCTATAGGGCTTCACCAACAGGAGGAGAATGAAGGCAGGACAGGCAAAAACACAAGATCCCCTGCAGTTAATGCTCAAGGGAGGGATTAGGGGGCATTTCCATTCTCTCTCTCTCTCTCTCTCTTTTTAGCTACCATGTATTAACCAGACCAAAAAAAATTAAAATTGATTTCAATTTTGGAAAAAAAAATCTTGCTTAGCCAACAGAAGAAAGGGAAGGAGCCCAAAGCTGGTGATCTTACTCTCTCTCAGCCACAAAGAAGACTGTGAAATATCTAGGACCCAGGGGAATTCCAGCTGTCACCAGGCTGCACTAGCCAAGGCTGAGGAAACCCAGGGAGTGAGAAAGGTGTTATCCATCATAAAGGCATTGTTCAGGACCAGCAAGGAGAAGAATGCTAGCACTCTGGTGAAGCTAACTGATGTGGCCACCACTTACAGACCTCTGCTCTCACCCAAACCCTGCTGGGCTCATTTCTCTCAGTGCCCCTTTTTAGGGCCTTTCGTACAACCATACTGTTCTTTTTGCCATGCAGCCTGCTCTGCCCTCATTCTACAAGGCCTGCTCCTTCCACATTGTGGAACAGATATCCTCAAGCCTGAGAACAACAAGGCCACAACAATGCTCTAGAACTTAAACCTCATAACTCTGGCTCAGACTTAGCTGCAAAGCAGTGGAAACTCTGACTCTGTTCTGGACATGGCCCTTCCCCAGGAAACACAGGTCAGTCAATGGTTTAGAGTGTGGGCTCTGGATTCAGCTCTAGGTTGGCATCCCAACTCTGTTGCAAACAGGTTGCATTGCAGTGGGCAAGGTGTCTAACTTCTCTGAGCCTCCATCCACTGGCATGAAGGAAAATAATGATAATAGGGTGATGAATTTTAGTCCCTATGCACTAGAACAGCTGAACTGACTATTAAAACATCAAAATACTTTCATATTGACTAGTAAGTAGTTAGCAATAGCCCATGGGCCCCCACTTCCCTAGCTTGTCTCCAGCATGCTCCCCTTGATTTAGTAACTAAAGTGTTAACTCTTGGCAGAACAGAGACCTACTAAGTCCTTGCTCTAGTACTTGTGCCTGAATAGGGCTGTTATGTATTTTTAATATCACCCTTGGCAGTGGTCATCTCTGAGATTAAGTGAGGTGATGCAGATAAAGGACTTGGCAGAGAGCCTGGTACGTAGTGAAGCAACTCCATCAATGTCAGCTGTGATCGCTATAAACATCAAACCTAAAAAGCAAAGGCAGGATCAAGGTCAGGGTCTCAGATATTATGAGCAGGTGAAGATGGGTTTTAACTGACAGGTCAGGAATAGTAACAGGCCCTGAGATGATTCATGGGTGAGGCTGCATGGGTGGTCCTGCCTAGTTTAGAGTCAGAGCAGGACCAATATATCCTGCTTCACGGACTGCCCCTTACCTTCTTTCCCTTGCTTCCCTGAGATTCCTGGATCCCATGCTAGATTCTAGGGCTGGAGATGAGGATGTCAGAAGAAGCCACATATCAGTGCCCTTGCAGTTTAGGAGGGCTTTTCCTTGTGTTCACTACTACTAGATCTACTGCTATTATTGGAATCTCATGCCTTGTTTGCCTGAGAGAGAGAAGCTGCTCCCAGGAGGCTTGGCTTTGCCTTTCTAATGCCTTGAGATATCAGAAAGAATATTCCAATCCAAGGTCGTTCCCCTTAAGGAATTGAAGGATCTTAAAGAGAGGTAGTATTGAGTACTGGCTAGAAATGTAGGCTCTGTAGCCAGACTGCTTGGGTTCAAAACCCAGCTCTGCAGCTCTACTAGCTATGTGAATTTAGGCTAGTCACTTAACTGCTCTGAGCCTCAATTTCCTCATCTGTTAAATGGGAATAATAATAGTACCTGCCTCATAGAGCTCTTATGAGGAATAAACGAAGTGTTAAGATAATGCCTGACACAAAGTAAGTTCTCAGTATATGGTAGTTATTGTTAAGGAGCCTACAAGTGTAGTGGAACAGTCAGATTCATGCCCACATAATTCTGTTCAGGGCGGCAAATGGTCTTTCTTCAACTTGCTCCACTGGGCCTCCTGTACCAGCTCCCACATTTTACAGACTTGGAGGCCCAGAGAAGGTCTTACCCATGGTCATATGTGGTGACATTGGCAAAGATGGGACCTATTTTAGAGTTTCAGCTACCACTTCTAGCATCCCCACTCCCTCTGCCTCTCCTCACTTCTTCATGCCTTGGGTTAAAGTTCTCTAGGAGCAGGGATGAGTTCTTGCCCATTTCTGGGTCCCCAGGGTCTAAAGTAGAGAAGGTGCTAAGGAAGTGACAGAGTTAGGGCTTTCAAACACTTATCCCTCGTGAGTCACCAACCAAAGGGGCCAGGGATATGCCTGCTAATTGGAGCCCCAGGTGCTGTCATGCTGCTAGGGCCCCAGATAGAAGACAGAACCTGCAGGAGAGAGAGAGAGGGAGGGAGGGAGAGAGAGAGAGGAAGAGAGAGAGAGAGAGAGAGAGAGAGAGAGAGAGAGAGAGGGAGAAGGAGAGAGAGAGAGAGAGAGAGAGAGCGAGCAACCTGGTTCCTCTCTAGCGAGCCAGTCCGGGGAGTTTCTTAGACCAGCCAGAGAAGCCTCCTCCATTCTTGGTAGACGGGTCTTCTTCACCCACCATCGCCTCGCCCACCTCAACTTTTGCTCAATAGAAGCCCGCCTCTTCCCCCCTCCCCCTCTGCTCTTCTGCATCCCCGCTCCCATTTGACCAATCACTAGACGCCCCGCCCCACTTTTGACAGATGTCTAGTAGTCCCTCCCCCGCACGTGGCCCAGCCAGAGGCTGTCCTTTAGCCCCCATTTTAGAATAATAGGGTTCCTTCCCATAGCCTTGGATCGGGAACTCTCATCTTCCAGTGCAGTTGGGGCGGCCCGGCCAGGCTTTGGGGAGACCCCCAAGTGCGGGAAGGAGGTGTTCTGGAAGCCCTGAAACCTTCCAGACCCTCTCAGTGTAAACCGCCTCGGGTTTATGTCAACATCCGAGGCCGGAGACTGGCGGCGGCTGGGGACCGGCTCCGTCTATGGGACGGGAAAACAGGAGGCTGGGAAATGAAATGGAGTGGTCCATGGGGTAGGCGGAGGGATCCTTCAGGGGGACATCCTAACATGTTTTTGGGGGTCCGTGAGAAATAAGAAAGGCTGTCTGGGGAGGGCTTGGAATTAGGGACTGTAGGGAGCCCACGACTAGTGTGGGGCCACATAGAGGTTGAGAACTTCGCCATCCGTGCAGCGCCCTCCGCACCCACCCGCCCTCTTTTCCGTTCCACGGCGTGACGGGAGTGGGTGTGTTGAAGGGCTGTGATGCGAAGGCGTGAGCTGCTGACCACCCCATCTCTTTCCTCCCCCACTCAGCTTCTTGGCAGCTCCTCATCCCCTTCTTCCAATTTCGGGTGGGATATGGTGGGGGTCACATCTTGTGACTCATCCCCTCTTCCATCCCCACCCCCGCTGGGGCCCAGAAAAGGAAGGCTTAGAGACTCGGCTGTGGCTCTCCCGTTTCCATAGCAACCGTGAGATTGTTTTTGCGAATCCACTTCAATCTTCGATACTTTTCACCCCAGCCTATGGCCTGGGGTCTGAGACTCAGGGCGGGATACAGATGGGGGTACAGCCCTCCCCCATCCTCGCGACTCCAGTAAGGTCAGTGCCGGCTGGGCGCGCTCTGGCAGCCGGCCCTCACTGGCTACCCTGTACCCACCTGAAATCCCGCCTGCCACTCCGCCCCAGTGGAGCCAATCAAAGCGCAATCTGTCCGGGGTGAGGCGGGGCTTATGCAAATCGTGTCGGCTCCGAGAGACACATAGTGATACAAGAGCTGGGAGGCGGCTCCAGCGCGGACCTTGGAGAACCTGGCATCCAGCCCGCGAGCCATTCTCGGTCCCCGCGGCCCGCTGAGGCTCGGAGCCATCCAGCGACCCGGCGAGCGGCCTCAGGTAACGCGGGCGGGGCCGGGCGGAGGCCCTTGTTCTCTCCCCTTCCACTCTTTATTCCTTTCCTCGTCTCCTATCCCCTCTGATTCACCTCTCAGACCCGTATCATAGGTGGCAGCATCTAGGGATCCGCCCCTGGCCAGGAGACCTAACCCAAAGTCCAGGCTCTATGGGTCCCAGGAAAGGAGGCAGAGCTGCCTCCTTACTCCCAGCTCAGGTAAGAACAACCACTGCTCTGGCCCCCAACACACAGACACACACACACACACATCTGGAGATGTGATGTTGCCAGTGCAGCGGAGGCAAGTGTCACCTTCCCTCCTTTGGAGATAGGTAGTCCACCCAGCCCCATGGCAACCTCCCACCTCCACAGATAGTCCCCACCCACATCTCTCAGCCCCACCAGCAGCTTGCTGCATTTCACATCACAAGGTCCCTGCTCCCAAAGACAGCCTCCACCTCCACAGAAAGCCCACTCCCACTTCACATTGTCCTTTCCTTCTACCCGTCAAGCTGCCAGAGCTCACAGCTTACCTGGGGGGAGGGAAGAAGCTCCCCTCCCGCCCCCACCCCCCTTTCCCCAGTACTCCTCCTCCTGACACTCTCTCCAAAGCGCCCCCTCCCCTTTGTCTCGATGCTAGGCAGAGGCCCCACGTTTGGCCTCTTTTATCTTGGTCGGAGGACTACAGGGACTCTGCATCTCCTACCCACCCTTAGCAGACCACCCATATCTGTCAGTCACTGCTGCCAAGATGCCAGCCTCCTTCATTCCCCTCAGCCCTCATAGCCAAAGCACGAATTCTTCCCATTCACTAATCAAATATCTTTCTAATTCATACCCTCTCTGGCCTTTGTGAACCCAGTTACTCTCTCTCTCCTGTCTTCCTGCTGCTCTGCAGAGACTATGCCAAAACTCCAAGTGGACTGTGTCACTCTTTTCCCTAAGGTGGCCTGGACCTGGAGTGCAGAAGAGTTGGGTTCAAATCTTGCCCTTCCTCAGTGCTGTCTGACTTTGACCAAGTCACATCCCTCTCTGATCCTTCATGAAATGGGGAAGGAGTCAGAACAGAGGGTGGACTGGATGAGATGATCTTGAACAGCCTTCCAACACTGACACACTCTAATTCTGTGATTGATTATGAGAAAACAAGACCCCATTTCTCTTTCCCTGAACCATTAGGATGTTTCAGAAAGGAAGCCTCAGCGGCTTTAGATCTCAGCAAAGGAACATTACTTCTTACACAAGCCTAGATCCAGGCCACCCCCTCCCACACACTCTCCATGCCTGGGCCCCTCAGCTGTTGGGAGTCTCTCCTAGACCATTAACCCACATGGTATGGACAGCTCTGAGGCTGAGGTAGTCAACAGGGCCCACCATTTATCATCCTCTGCCTCTTGTTAAGAAGAAGGAGAAGACCTGGCTGCTGCTGCTGCTGCTGCTGCTGCTGCTGCTGCTGCTGCTGCTATGGCTGGCTGCTGCTTGGAGAAGAGCAAAGGAGAGGAAAAAGAAAAATCTCCTGACCAGAGAGCTGTTGTCACCATGGCAACAGTCTCAGCACCAGCTCCTCTGAAGCTGGGTGAGGGTGTGGGATTATTGCATCCCTCTGTCCCTTCCACCCTCTCTGCCACCTCCCCATTTGAAGCCCACAACCCTGATCCCTGCCTTCTGGGAGAAGCCTCTGGGCACAGAGGGGCAGCGGCTTTGTGTTTGGGGCAGTGCCAGCTTCCTCACAGCTGGCGGGCAGCCCTCAAGAGGTAAGCAGAGGAGCCTGCACATGGTCAGCAGGGTTACAGCACCAACAGAACATGCCCGCAGTGCATTCTGGCCTTTGCTTTGCCGCTGATGGACTTTACCTGACCTTGGGTGAACTCTTCCTTTCCCTGGGTCTGGCTTCCATCTTCTCTGAAGTGGGTGCAATGTCAGGAGAACATAGAGAAAACAGCCTGAGGCCATTCCACAGAGGAAGAAGGGGGTCCTGCCCACCAAGGATTATTCATTGAACATCCCTGGGTTCCAGGCACGGCCTTTAGGTCTCTACAGGACAGTTCTGTGCAGCCACAGAGGGCAGAGCCAGAACCCACGTGGGGCAGCTACCAGAGGGCAAACTTAGGAAATATGGGAAAAGTACTTACCTTCCTGTCCGAACTGCTCCAAAGTGGACTGGGTCATATTGGGAGAGAATAAGCTCTTTGCTATTGAGCAAAAAGACCTGGAAAACTTTTTTTTGGCTTAGGCAAGGGTTTAATGCAAAGGCCTCTCTCAAATCATGCTCCATCCAAGAATTCTAGAGCACCAGGTGAGGGTCAGAGAGCTTTGAAGTCTACATACTGTGGGGCTCAATTGCACAGTCTGGGTCTACTCATGTCTAAAATACTGTGCCCATGCTGCTGATTGTCCACCGTCCAGGCTGAGAGAGGCTGATCATAAGGAAGTGGGTTTCAGCAAGGCCCACAGGCTGGTTATAGCTGCATCAGCTCAGGAGAGAAAAGGATTTTAGGGGAGAGGAGAGCAACTAAGCAATAGGTGAGATTCTGACTGTGAAAAATTTGGCTTGAAAGGAGTATATAATTGTGAGAAGAGTGGAGGGCAGTAAAGCTAGACAGTCAGGTACCTTGACACCAGACTCTAGAAGATTTTGGAGTTTGAGGGGGCCTGTGGGCATTGCCACGTCTAGCTTACATTGCACTTCTGGGCAAAGCCAGAAAAGGCATTGCCTCCAAACAGAGAAATCAGAAGAAAGGCACTCCCTCTGAGACAGTTGAGCCCACAGGCATGGCTTGACAAGCAGCACCCCAGCTGGATTTCAGCCCATTGATTGTGCCCCTCGTCTTGACTATGGGGAAAGAGAGAATGTAGTGAAGGTCTAGGAGCACTTCAAAAGAAAGAACAATAGGACTTTGTGGCAAGTTGGACCCAGGGAAAAGGGAGAAAGGAAATCTAACTATGACCCTGCTGGCCATGTGCAGGCTCCTCTGGTTACCTCTTGAGTGCTGCCTTCCAGCTGTGAAGAAGCTGGCACTGCCCCAAACGCAAAGCCGTTGCCCCTCTGTGCCCAGAGGCTTCTCCCAGAGGGCAGGGATCAGAGTTGTGGGCTTCAAATGGGGAGGTGACAGAGAGAGAAGGATTGTCACAGGTTGAGGATGAGTCTGGCTGTAGATGTGCTGAGTTAGAGGTGCTGGTAGGCTACCCTGAAGCATCGATATTTCCCAGATATCTGACACTGTGGCCTGGAGTTCAGCAAGATGGTCCAAGGGGGAAGCCAAGAGGGAGATCAGAGCTATGGTTTTCCTGAAAGACAAGTAGAAGTGGGGAAGGCCTATAGTGGGTAAGAGAAGCCAGTATTTGGAGAGGGTGGACCAGGCAGTGGCATGGATTCAGCCTAGGAGCTCATCTGGGCCCTTCCTCTGACCTGCTGTCTAAGTCTGAGCCAATTTCTTCTTTCTCTGGGTTTTCACTAAAATAAGAAGATAATGTTAAAGGGCACTGCCAGCTTTGACTTGCTGATCTAAGAGCAGTAAAGGGAATAAGGAGAAATGAAGGAGGATGAATAATCCTTGGTGTGCCTGGGACCAAATGGGGGCAGGGAACAGTAATGACCCTAGGAGAGAGAGAATTGTGGGAAGCCAGCACAGGGCAGGGAGCAGAAAAGGGGCAGAAGGTGAGAGCCACACAGACTCTATGACACACACAGAGACTGTGTGTTCTGACAGATTTGCAGTCTCATACATTGATGTGCTCTCACCCCACACCCTGCCCCTTACACAGACACTCAGGCACATCCCACAGGAGACAGCGAAAGAGGCTCTGCCTGTCCCATCAGACACCTCCACCTCTGGGTTCTCTAGCTTCCTTGACTATACCCTGAGCCTTCAATGTGCTTTGGACTTGGGGAGGGGGCAGCTGGGTTTGGAGCCTGCCTCCTTCTGCCCATGGTATCCCAGAGGCATGCTTAACTCTGGTCCCAGTGCAACTTTTTTGGACCTTACTGTTCCAGGTTCCTGAAGACGGCATGCCTCCTCCCTGGCTTCTCCTAGGTGCATATAGGATTCCACATTCTCTGAGGATGATAGATGGGGGAAGATATTGCTACCTCCACTATTTCTTGATCTTTCTCATGGTTCAGTGGTGGAATGAGGCCTAGAAATATCCTGTAACTAACTTGAGGTCATGCAACAAGAGAAGGGGCATGGAACAGACCATTTCTGGTTGTTTAGTACCCAGAAGTAAAGATTAGAAGCCACATTGGCCTAGGGGAATTCCTTCTGATGCCCTGAGGGCTTCCTTTTCCAGGGTATCTTCATGACAGGCTCCCCTGAGGTTGGAGTCTGGTGCCCTTCCAAAGATTCCAGGCAGGTCAAAGTCACCACCCAGGCCTCAAGTTCTAGAGGGACATTCCTCCCATAATGTTCAGACAGAAGTGTCCACTCAGCCTTCAGGGCCTGGCAAGGCCTCACTCTGGTCAGGCTTCCTGGGGAGGGACTGTATGCACCTCTGTAAACACTTCATCTGGCATAGACTACCTGAGGGGCTCATATTCCAGCTGGGGACTGACTCTTCGTCCACCTTAAACTTGCTTCTCAGCTATACCACCTCCATCCACTTAGCCCTACATCTGAGAGCCTGCCTCAACTCCTCTATCCCTCTCACTCCTACATCCAAACAGTCACCAAGTCCTGCCAATGTCCTCTCCTGATATCTCTCAGTCCATCCCCAACTCTCCACAACTCCTAGGTTGATGTCATAATCTCTTGCTTGAATGCTGCAGGCCCCTCTCTGCTCACCCTACCTCCCCCATCCAGGTCATCTTGCATGTTGTAGCCAGAGGAAAAATTCTAAAACACATTCCTTCTCTCTGGGTGCCCAGCACCTAGTTCAGAACCTGCCATGTTGTTAGCATTCTGTAAGTGTTTGTGGAGTGAATACTATCTTCCTAGCCCTTGCTTTAAAATCCCAGTAGCTTCTCTCCTCCAGTAGAGGCTGACTCCTTGGCATGGATTGAAGGCTTTTAAAATCAGCCATCTACCTCTCTGATCCAATTATGAATTATTGAAGGTTGGTTCCTGTCTACTTTATCCACATCATTAGCACAGAGCCTAGCACACAGTCAGCCTCACTACATGCTCATGGAATGAACTAATGAAAAGCAGAAAGTAATCAGAGTCATCAATGCTACCAGCTAGGACTTCTTTTTTTGTACAGAGGAAGGAAGGAGAGAAGCTTCCTGCTGGGGTGGCCTAGAAGGCCTTAAGGAAGAACTTGGGAGATGGTGCCGGGGGACACATGGTAGTAGAGGAGCCTACAAGAGGCAGGCGAGGGCTGAGTGTGAAAGTTCTGAATAGCAATGAGAGAATTAAGACTCTATTCTATGGGTGTGGGGAGCTGTGGAAGGTGTAACCAGGAGAGGAGAGGATGAAGATTGTGGCATGTAGCACCTGTCAGTGAGAAAGAGAGCTGAGACCTGGAAGGCTAGAGATCCTGGGTGCCAAGAGAGAGAACCTGTGGGAAGAGAGGGAGGAGCCTGCTATAGAGGCCCTTTTAGGGGGTGGGGTAATTTAGGGGAAGGGACTGCCCCTTGTGCTGGTGGGGTGGAGAGGGGCGAGGAGGGGAGGCAGGAACTCCCATGGGAAGAGATGTGGTGAAGGATAGAGCCCAGCTGTAGGAAGATGAGACTTGTTGAGGGTGGCGCTGAGAGGTGGGTGACCCACCCTGCTGCGGAGAGATCCTGGCTGTGGGAATGTGGGTTTTGTTATGGGAGGGGGCAGCTGTGGAGACAGGGAACCCTGTCCTACAAGACTTAGAGGACCGCTGCTGGACCAATTCCAAGGAGCCTCCTGTCCCCCAGGCCCCGCCATGGGGAAGACCAACAGCAAGCTGGCCCCAGAGGTGCTGGAGGACCTGGTTCAGAACACCGAGTTCAGCGAACAGGAGCTGAAGCAGTGGTACAAAGGCTTCCTGAAGGACTGCCCCAGCGGCATCCTCAACCTGGAGGAGTTCCAGCAGCTCTACATCAAGGTGGGCGGGCCAGGGCGTGCGTGCGGGGGCGGGGCTAGGCACCCCAGGGGCCGGGCTGGGAGGGCCAGCTGTCACTGCGCCCCAACCCCTCGCGTTCCCGCCTCAGTTCTTTCCCTATGGCGACGCCTCCAAGTTTGCACAGCACGCTTTCCGCACCTTCGACAAGAACGGCGACGGCACCATCGACTTTCGGGAGTTCATCTGTGCTCTTTCAGTCACCTCACGCGGCAGCTTCGAGCAGAAACTCAACTGGGCCTTTGAGATGTACGACCTGGATGGAGACGGGCGCATCACGCGCCTGGAGATGCTGGAGATCATTGAGGTGCTCTGGGCGGATCCGAGGGGCCCGGGTGTGCTGGGGTGACCCACCCCCTGTCTTCGCTGCCAGTCCCCTCTCTGGCACTGCCCTCTCCAGCCACCCTCCTCTTGGGCCTCAGGAGCCTCTCCTTCCCTGCACCCCACCGCTCTGCCCATCCTGCCTCCCAGGATGGTTGGGCTTTCATGGTAGGACAGGCCCTGGGCTAAGTGCTTTACCTAACAACACTGGGGAGTAGGTACTGGCAGAAACACCATTTGCATATGAGGAAACATAGAAAGTAGTGGTTCATGATTCAAATCCAGGGAATCTGACTCCAGAGCCTAAATTCTCTTAACTCGTTATTCTTTCAACAAATATGTATTGAGTGCCTGACACATGCTAGGCACTGTTTAAAGTTCTTGCTTTCGTGGGACATTCCTTCCAGTGAGAAAATTTAAAAACAAGAACAATAACTGAACTATGCTATGTTAGGCAGTAAATGTTATGAAGAAGATAAGCAGAGCAAAGTAAGGGGAGAGAGAGCATTGGAGGAAAAGCAATTTTATATGAGGTGAAATGTGAGCAGCAACCTGAGTAAGGAGAAGGGGCTAACTCTCTGATGATTCTAACCCTCTAACCACACATATCTGCGGAGGAGTGTTCTAGGCACAGGGAACAATAAATGCAAAGACCCTGAGGTTAGATTGTATTTGCTGTGTTCAAGGAGTGGTTGGAAGGCCAGGGTGGAAGAGGGAAGTGAGCAAGGGGAGTGTGGTAGGAAGGAGGTCAGATAGGTAGCCAGGAGCTCAATTACTTAGCATCTCCCAATCTGAGGTAGAGACTTGAGTTTATTCTGAGTGTGATGGGAAGCCAATAAGGGCTCTCCTTTCTCTGTGTGGACAATAGACTGGGGGTTGGGAGGGCAGCAGAAGTAAGGAGACCAGTTAGGAGACTTCCACAGCAGCCCAGTCAGGAGCTGATGGAAGTGACAATCATGGAAGAACAGTCAGTAGAAGTGGTTGGATATAGGATTTATTGCAAACTTAAGGCTGACAAAGGTTGCTGAAGGTTTGGTTGTAGGTGTGAGAGGAGAGTCAAGAATGACAATGAGGTTTTTGGTCTGAACAACTAGAAGAATGAATTTGCTGTTTACTGAGATAGGGAATGCTGGGGGAGAAGCGGTTGGAGATGAAGAGCTGGGTTTTAGACAGATTAGTGTGAGATACTCATTAAATATCCAATCTTAATGACCATACATCACTTTCTAGTATCCTCACCATCTCCCAGTATTCTCCTTGCCCACCTCCAGACTCCCTTCTTTCACCCCCAATCCTCTCTCCCCCTTTTGAGTGTTCATGCCTCCTTCATTGCCTCACTAGGCTATCTACAAGATGGTGGGCACTGTGATCATGATGCGCATGAACCAGGATGGGCTCACACCTCAGCAGCGTGTGGACAAGATCTTCAAGAAGATGGACCAGGATAAAGATGACCAGATTACTCTGGAAGAGTTCAAGGAGGCGGCTAAGAGTGACCCATCCATTGTGCTGCTGCTGCAGTGTGATATGCAAAAGTAGAGAGTAGTGGCTGGTGAGGGGCAGGGCCCCTGGCCAGGAGAAGTGTGACCACCTCCCAACCCCATGACCTCTCTGGCTGGCCCTACCCTGGGAAGAGGAGGACTCCAGCCTCACTCTCTGGCCCACCCACCCCTCTTCCTAAGTCCTTGCTCCCCTCAGTCATGATCCTTGAGGGACCAGCTTACCCTGGAAAAGGGACAGATCCTCAGGTATCCTGTGGTCTAGCACCACCCCAGTCTTTGCCCAGAATCAACATCCACTGGGCATAGGGCAGTTGGCTTTTGCCCCTAGTGGCAGGATTAAGGAGGGTGGCTGGGATTCTGCTTTGAAATTCTGTTCTTCCTGGCATTATGCTTTATAGGATGTGGCCCTACAGACCCCAGTTAAAGGGCCAAATTGAGTTTGTCCTTTGCTGAGGACCCAGATCCCTTACAGGTGGTCTCTGCCCTGCCCCCTTCACTCTACCTGGCCCTTCTGGCCCCAGCCTTTGGAGCTTTCGTTCAGTCCTTTCTTCAGCTAACATTTATCGAACACCTGTTCAATGTCAGGCACCTCTAGGTGCTAAGGATACGGTAGTCTACAAGACACATTCTGTGCCCTCTGGAAGCTCGTAGAGTAATGAGGCAGACTTCCAGTGGTCAAGGTCTTAAATGGAGACCTCAAACACAGTTGAGTAGAAGGTAAAGAAAGGAACTATTAAATCTTTCCATTCAGCTCCACACAGAGATGCAGAAGGATGAAATGAAAAGTGTTCAGAAGTCTAGGAACCATGCGAATGGAATTTTTAAGAAAAAATAGAAACGTATGTAATATATTTTTAGTACCCTTTAAAAGAGCTAAAGTCATTTTGTTAGTTTAGGATATTAAAATGTACTTTATATTACTTGTTTTTTTGTAAGATGATCGAATGAATATAGAAAATGCTAATTTTCATGGGAAAAAAGAGCTGAGAAAAAAAGAGAGAAAATACCACTAAATTTACCAGATAACATTTTTTCTTACCTAGCTAAATGCTGAGCTGTCACCATTAGCAGCTTCTGCTGCTTCCTTTTTAATGATCTTTTTCAATTCAGTGAGCGACTCTGTTGTGCACTTACTCTGGTTAGGTGCTGACTTCAGAAACAGAAAAAATAAGGTTGGCAGAGAGTAAGACAGTACATTTCCCACATCTTGGTAGTTCCTTTCTGGATTCTTAGTTTCTAGGATGGGCTTGTTGTCTCACTGCTACAGAAGCGGAAGGAGCTAGAGGAGGACCACCTGGCTACTGTTAAGGCTGCCAGGCTGCAATGGACCAAATGACTAAAAATATACTGGGCATGCTCCATTTGAAAAGCTTTTCCTAACCCCAAATCCTAAACCTGCCAGATTATTCATCATATTCCAAGTGCACTGGTTTTGCTTTCCATTGTCTGCTTTCCGATTTTGGATCTATGAGCTATAGAGCTGCATGCTTTGACTGCCAGAAAATTCATCTTGCTTCTTCATCAAGTCTTTCACTTTATTTTCTCCTGTATTTGTGATCAGAAATTAGCTTTAATGTGTAGTGACAGTTGATTTCCTCTTGAACTGCTGGTGAAACAGTTTAGTACACAGGTGCTGTCAGCCCAGGGTGGGAGCAGGGAATGGTTGCTGAGTCAGGGGACGTGGGACTGTATCTGCAGGAAAACAATGAAGCACGCCTCTTACTGCTGTGTGCTCACCTGTCTGTCCTTCTCTGCAGGTGTAAACTCTTGGGGATGCTGACCTTTGGTCCCAAACTCTATTGGACCTTCCTTCTTGCTGCCCTTACTGGCCACTGGGTTTCCACTCTCTTTCTATCCTACCTATGACCAGCCATGTGGTAATGCTGGGGAATTCACATCTTCAGGCAGTAAGCAGCAGGTTTTTGTTCAGTAACACCTCAAAGGATCTTCTATTGCTTCAAAAGTTGGCCTTAGGTGTGTCTTGTGCTGTCAGTCAATACCACAGATACAGATGCTCAACAGCCTAGCTCAGCTGACATTTCCAGTGGAAGGATTTTTACAAAGTGGGGTTTCTATCCCCCAAACATTGAATCTAATCTAACTCCCAATCACACAGAACTTCATGGCTTTAAAAGTCTTGCCATCTACCCCATCTCATTCTATCCTCATAGCTGAGGGAAATGGGAATCTTCATTACCTTTCTTCAGTCTTGGAAACTGAAGCACAGAGGGGGAATCTTTTGCTTAAGAGCACAGAGTCAGGAGGTGGCACAGTGGCAAGACTTGAACCTAAGGGTCTAAGAAGATTTCTTCCCTTCAGAGTCTCTTCCCTGCTCATTTCTCTGACTCTGAGTTGTACATAGGTTGACTATGGGGCAAGCTAAGTTGATTTTGGTCTTTTACAAGCTTCCTGCTGAGAAATTTCTGGGGCCAGGGTCTTCTAAAAAGAAATAGAAGCTTGGTTGAAGTCCTCCCATTTTCAAGCATCTTGTTTTATGCTTCTGGGTAGCTCTGCTAATAAATTAATGCTGTCCTAGGAGGCCTCTGATTCAGAACCCTGGAAGTATCTTGCATTGTCTTTACTTTTATCTTCCTCCCTAAGAGAACTTTTTATTTCATCCAGCTAGTAGGCAAATCCAACCTGTGAAGGCATGTTTGATTACTCTAAGCTTCTGGACACATATCCCTAGTGATATTTGCTGGTCAGGACAAAGATTCTTATACAGCCCAAAAGTGCTGAACACTTAATGCCAGGCCAGGAACCAGGACCACCCTCTTGCTGTTGGGAGAAGCCACAGGTAGGCCAGGCCTTGCTCCCATGTGGTTCTGGATGTCCCAAGAACTGTGTGCTTGAGAGCTCCTGTGGTAGAGCACTGGTTCTGCTCTGAGAAAAGAAGCAGCCCTCCCATTTCTGCTCCAACTGAGAGGGACTTGTCACAGAACACAAGGTTCACAGAGACTAAAGATGACTCACATAGACTCAAAAATATATAGACAGTTAAAACACCGAGATATCCAAATTCTCCTTTGAAGTTCCATATCTTTCTATAACAGCTCTATGAATTGCAAGATCCCAGAATCTGCCTTCTAATTGTATTCTGTCTTCATTCAACCTTTTGGGCTAATTGATGAGCTCCTTATTTCTGCTCTTTAAAAACTATCAGCAAGGGCTACTTCAGATGGCCATTTCAGCCCTTTGAGCTATAGTCAGGATTATATAACTTACCTTAAATCAAAAGTTAAGAAAAAGGAAGCCCATAAGCAATGACACTGAGTCTTTTCCTGATGAGTCCCTAGAGGTAGAAATTAATCTTGCTGCAGAGACGGAGAAAAGAGAGGGAATAAGAGAATAAGCTGGGGTTTCTGGGCAGGGTAGTAAGCTGACACTGTAAATATTTTACACAAAAATTTACAAAAGCAACAAATATTTTCTGAAGATCCACCCTGGGTGAGGCTTTGTGCTGACTTTAGAGATCACTCTGGGGCAAGAATACATTTCTTACATATTTTATTCATCATTTTTAAAAAATATATAATTCAAATCCTGAAATTGAAGTGTCTCAGAAAAACAGATTTTCTTTCTGAAATTTTCAAGGTTTTCTATCTTTGCCAGAATGTGGGGGCAAAACTGGGCCTCCCAGGGTGTCTGGCCCTTTCTGCTTGGTGGAAGCTCCAGGATTGTGGAGGCCTAGGGAGGGAGGGGGGCTGGGTGGCAGAGGAGGGCCTCCCAAGTCATTCTCCAGCATAGCCCCCTATTCCCTTTAGAAGTATTATTCCTGGCTGTGCCCACAGTGACTGTCCTCACTGTTCAATCCTGTGCTATGTAGTGTGTTTTTTTTTTCACTGACAGTGAATAAAGGTGTGACTGTGTTGAGGGTTCCTACTCTTCTCTAAGCTGGGATAGGGCTGGGGTGAGGGGAAAAAGGGAGCTCACACAAGTGGGGCTAGTTCAGTAACTCCTCGGGGCTGAGGTCCTTGTTCTAGCAAGGACTCTGATTACATGGAACAGAGATCTATTTGATAGTTCGAAGGAAGGGGAAAGCAGATTACAAGGGACCCTAAAGGTGGAAAATTCAGAATGACTGGGACTTAAATGAACTAGCACTAACAATGGGGCCTCTCTCTTTTCTCTGGGCCACACAAGCTCTCATCTCCTTGGCAATATTTGCATCTGTGCTCTTTCTTTCATCTTCTCTTTAGACTTCCTTGGTTTACCAGTATAAAGTGGCTGTATCTCAAACTCTGTATGAAGACTCACCAGCAACTAACAACTCCTATCTGTGTCTCCTAGTTCCAGTTCTCAAGCAAGAGAATCTGATTGGTTCAGCTTAGCTTTCGGTGGGACCCCTTGGTCCAATAATCTATGGCCAGACCAAATGCTGATATGTGGGTTCTGTGGGCAGAGCAGTTCTCCAAAAAAGGAGCTAGCGGCAGCAGATAGTGGGGCTTAGTTTCTCCCTCTGTTCAGTGGAAGGCATCATTAAAGCCCAAATTGAATGGATGGTGGGCAGTGGAGAGAAAAGCCAAGAGCCAGAATTACAATGGTTCACATGGTACCCTTTGTACGAATTAGGAAAAGGCACCCGCTCTGAGTGGATGCATCCCCATGAGTGTGCAGCCAGACCAGTAGATGGTACGTTTGGACTAATTAGAAAAATATATCCCTTCTGAATACAGCCTTGTCATGCCAGGATGCACAGCTTGACAAGTGGAGTGTGGCCAGGATTTCAGGCCCCACCTGCCCTGCTGGTCAGAGGTTGTGTAGTATGTAATCTGTTATACCATCCACAGGAGTCTAGCCCTGAGCCCTCAGACCCCATACACAGACCCAAATATGATGGGTGTGGGGATGGGAGTTGGTGGTGAAATATTTCTTTTAGGATACTCCCCAACAGCCAGAGAGGCACTGTTCCCTGCGGGGGTTGGGGGCAGTGGCAGCTGGAGGCACCTATTTCCTCCTGAAACGCTCAATTACTTTTACAAGGGCTTTCTCAAGGACGCTTGGAGGGGGGTGGTTTTCTTGGCAGGAAGCAATTAGGACAGAGGAAGGAGGCTAACCTGGCCTAAGGGCAACCATGAACCTAAGGAGGTGACTCAGAAGTCTGAGAACTTGGGGCTGCTCTGCCCGGCTGAAGCCACACTGGGGGGATGGGAAGTCCTATCTTCTGCCTGCCTTGGAGTGCTTAGATCCTGGGTTACCATCTAAAAATTGCCCTCTAGGTCCTCACCATCTCTAGCCCAGGCTAGTTCACCTTCAGGATTGCCCTCTGTGCCATCTAGCTGCCCCTAAGAAACCAGAGAGATCTCCTTAAAGCACCAATCTGACAATGTCAACTTTTCAAAGTCTCCCCTCTGCCCTCAGTATGATAAGCTCCTTAAAAGTCCCTCAAGGCCCTGCTTGATCTGTTACCTACTGACCTCAGAAGCCTGTTCTTCCTCCTACCTGCCCCTGCTGCACCTTGCATTTGAGCTACCCTGAATTGCCCCCTGTTTCCCTAAGGGATCTCTTAGGATTCTGACCCTGTACACAAGCAATTGTACCTCCCCAGGCCACCCATTTTCCTATCTCAATGATCTTCTTCTCTGTGAAGGCCTCTCAGACCTCAAACAGCCCCTATGTGTACACAGTCCATCATAGCTGTCATACAGCTTCTCATGGGATTTCCTGTCAGCTTGGCTGGGCACACATTCAACTCTCCAAGTAAAGGCGCCTGGATGAGTTGAGACTTTGGATTGCAAGTGAACAAAACCCAACAAAAATGGAGGCTTATTGGCTCATGTAATTGGGAAGTTCAGGCACTGCTGGATTCAGAGGCTCAATATCGCACCCTCTTCCCTCCCTGCTTCTGCTTCTCTCTCTGTATGACCTCATTGTCCTCTCCAGATGAGCTTCTCCCATGATTTTTCACCTGCCACAGAGAATGATGGGTTCTCAGCTCACAGTCTCAAATTAATAACTTCAGAGAAGAAATAGCCAAGTCTCCTAGCATCCCTATGTAAGAATACAGAGAATAACCTGGCTGTGGTCATGTGCTCATCCTTGGCTCAATCACTACATCCAGGAAAATAGGGCTCTACAGTTAGTCAGGTCTAGGTCACATGCCTACTCCTGTAACAAGGGAGGTGGGGCGGGGGGGAGGGAGGGGCAGATAGATCTGGGCCTGTACTAGAAGAAGAAGGTGGGAAAGATGATGAGTCAAATAAAACCAATAGCCACCAACTTTGGGAGGGTGGTGGCATTTGTTTAAGCAATATGGAGAATCTCATGGAAATTTAGAGGTGGGTACTATAGCCCGGGCCTTAATTGGAACTTGGGAAGCTGTCAGGACCAGAGGCAGCTTCCTCTCAGGGCAGTGTGGTTTCCTGTTTGTGGGTTTTCTGCTATCCTCAGTACATCTTTACCCATTTTTATCTGGAATTGGCTCATTCTGCTCACAGAGTTTCTACCCCCTCTTAGTTTTATGTCAAACATAATTGCAGCTTGCTAAGCCTCACTCAGGTCTCTTGGGAGCCAACTAGATTTCACAGCATCCTCAGCTTCCATACCTGCAGTTGACTATCCAGCCTCTGTTTCCCAATTCAAAATTCTTGAGAAAGAGGAATCTGATTAGTCCAGCTCATCTTTACAACCCAGGCCGAACAGGTCAAAGGTCACTGGACAGCATGGGGATAGTTCATCTTTGTCTCAGGTACTCACTCTCAATCCAAATAACCTCTCTACACTCTAAGTCCTTCTTGTCCATAAGGAACCTGAGAATAATTCACCCTTTCCTAGAGTTTCGTTATTTATTTCTATGTAACAAGCCATCCTGAAATGTAATGCTCAGAACAATAATTTATTATTTTTCATGATTCTTTGGGTTGGCTAGGCTCAGCTGAGAGGTTTTATTGCTTCATGTGCTGTTGGCTGGAACAGCCAAGACAGCCTCACTCATATGTCTGGCAATTGGTGCCGACAGTAGCCTGGGAAACTGTTGCAGGAAGAGACACCCAGCAGAGGAATTTGGATGCTCAGACAACTTTGTTTAGAGGAAGGAGAATTTATTAGGCCGGCGGAGCGTGTGAGGTTAACAACTCCATGTACAAGCTCACTCTAGTTGGATTTATTACAGCTTATATACTTTTGCAATGTCTCTGCAAGGGGCTTGTGATTCCTTTGTCTGAGGTTTTACATGTCCTTCCTTACTCAGAGTGGGGAGGGGAAGGTTCGGGTGGGAGGGCTGTAGGGGAGGAATTTTTTAGACCCCTGGTCTTACAGGTCATTTGTCTTGTAGAGTCTGAGACCTCGGTGTTATCAGCACTATTATCAGATTCTTGAACGGGACTGCTAGCTTACAGACAGCGAGCAGCACTCATTGATGTCGTGCCTGCTCAGTGGGTTCCTTATCCAAAGGCTGAGCTCTAACTGTAACACAACAAACAGTTCCACACAGTCTTGACATTCATACACAGCAACAGAGATAAGGAAGGAGCAGGGGAATCCTTAGGTGGGGGATGCAGCTGTGGAAAACATGTTAACTGAAGAGCATAGGGCAGAATGGGGGAAGAGAGAGCAGTTTCAACCGGCTGAGTCAGTTATTTCTGCAGGCCCTTTCCTTTGCATTTTTTCCTCTCCTCTCTCAAAACCACTGCTCTCCACTGGCTTCTTATCCTCCAGGGCCTCTCTACCTCATCATGTGGCTTTTTCCACAAGGTAGTTCAGCTTCTTTACATTATATCTGGCTCCCAGGAAAACAAAAATGGAATCTGCAAGGCCTCTTAAGGCGTAAGCTCGGAAATTGTACAGGATCACATAGCATTCTATTAGTCAAAGTGAGATACCAGGTCAACTCAGATTCAACTCCACCTCTGGATGGGAGGAGTGTGAAAGTCACATTGCCAAATGGCAGGCAGGATGGGAGAGATTTGGGGATCATCTACAGAAACAATTTATCAAGCTTGGAGAAGGACAAGTCTAATCATACTTCCCCAATTCCAAAACTTTTTATTGTTATTATTTCCCCCCTTCTTCTCACAGAAGGTTTGGTTGGTTCCTCCTAGGACATGGTGGAGTCTGGGAAGTTCCCTCCATTCTGTACCCCATCCCAGGCAGATACTCTCCAGGCTAAACCAGTATTTCTTCTGCTGCTCCCACCCAACCCGTGCACACTTCTAGGTTCATACAGAGATGCCCCTTGTCTGCTTCCTGGCCTGTGCCTTGGGATAGGTGGCATTAGTGTCTGCACCCTGGGCTCTCCACCAATGAGGACAATGTCCTTAAATTCCAGGGTAATGGTCCAAGAGTCTTATTCCGAGGCTCCTTTTCCACCTTCCCTCCATCCAGCCGCTTCAAAGCCTTTAACTAACCACTTTAAGCTTGCAATTGGGACCTGGGAGTGGCCGCCCTCTGCTGGTCATCGAGGGCCCAGCAAGAACTCAAGTTCGGGGTCCCTAGGAGTCTACCCGGTCTGGGTGCTCCGCCAGATTCAGCGAAGCCTGGTCTCGCCACGGACTTTAGAGACCCTTCCGCCTTGGTGGGGAAGGGCCCTCCACTGTGTAACCGGGTAGGAGCGGGGTCCTGCTCGTGGACGGAGCTGTCCATCCACTACCTCCTCCCCCTCTGGGGGATCGACTAGGGTTTGAGGGAAGAGGACTCCGCTCAAGATCTCAGAGTCCTGGCATCGGAAGGGAAAGCAGGAGTTACCTTGGGAGCGTGGGGTGGCTAACGTTTCATTTTCTCCTTGAGATTTACCATCCTGGAAAAAATAGTTGTCAAGCCTCCCCTCTCTCCGTGCCCTTGAGCGCCTGTAAAGAACACCATCCCACAATCCCCAATCCGCAGCCGCAGGCAAACCCCGCTTCAGGCCCTCTTTTCTTGAGAGCCCAAGAAGCCAACCCCACCCCACCCCATTCACTTCGGGAGTGGGGCGGTCTGGGACGGAGAGCTCAGCTGTCCCCCGATACACATACAGCAGCAACACACTGGCAACCGAGAGGGCGATATTGGCATCCAGGTCCCCCACCCCGCCCCGCTGCGGGCTCGCACGCCCACACTCCTTGCAGCTGCCCGCCCCCTTCTCACGCTCGGGACGCGCCTCCCTCCTGCAGCCCAGCCCCGAGAGCTGCGTGTCTCCGCTGCCGCCCGTTCTGGCCCGGCTGGGTCACAGCCGGAGCATGGAGCCCGGGGAGCCCCTGGCGCCCGGCGAGCCCCGGCCAGGGGCAGAGGCCGCCGCAGCTCCCCGCTGGGAGGAAGCCAAGGCTTTCTACGAGAACCTCGCGCCCAAGAAGAAACCCAAATCGGTAAACACAAGGCATGGGCATGGGGGTAGGGTAGAGGAAAGGTCACCGGGGGAGGGGTCGTAAGCCCCCTGGAGAGGGACCTATGGCGCCTTTCGGGAAGGGTACGCAGCCCCTCAAGCACCAGAATGCTCCCAGCCATTGGCTCGGGCTCGGGTTTATTTTGGGAGCTCTGCTCCGGTGTTTTTTTTCCGGGGCTCGGGTTCCACGCCAGGATCCCCCTCCCCCATGCTGTGGTCAGGGCTCAGCTCGGGGCCGGTGGCTCAGCCCCTCCCGGAGCGGGCTGTATAGGGCGTGCGGGCAGCACTTGTTGGCAAAGCCGGTCAGGGGCGCCTGCGGAAGCGCCCTGGGCTCCAGTAACCGGACTCTGGAAACCCGGCTCCTTACTATGCGCTCCGGTTTCTGCCATGTGGGTACCGAGCTCCGGACCCGACCCTCTGCATTTGGGGTCTGGCCCAGGGCCTTGTGCCCCTGGTTCTGAGCTCCCAGCATGGACTCTGAGCCCCAGCTCCGGACTCTGCTCCTCCAGTAATGGGCACCATCATCCCCGCTATCCGCGTGTGGTCTCAGCCCTCTAGGACTCACACAGAAGAGAGAACTCTCCCCCATTGGAGAAGTTCTTGATGCCCTGGTTGGCTCCTGGGCTTTGTTCACTCTCGATTCGCAGATCTCGAGGACTTGGGGTAGACACTGAGAATAGAGGCTGGCTCGGAGCATCTTCCAAAGAACTCTGGCCTGACCTTAAAATGTCTGGCTACTTCCCTCCAAAGACCCTTCTCCAGGAGGCCCACCTGTCAACAGTCATTTTCTGCAGCACCGCCAGGCCTCTTCAGCAGTGATGGTACTGAGAGATGAGTTGGGCTGAGTGCCTGCCTCCGGAGCTCACACTGCGTTCAGGGAGACTCTGACTCGTGAAGTGCTAGGTGAAAGACCCTACAAGTGCAGTTGGAACAGAGAGGGAGTGACTGCCCACTAAGATAGGCTTTGTAGAGGTGGCATTTGAGCTGATCTTAAGTCTGAGTAGGCAGACTTTCCGAGGCAGGAAGGGAAAAAGGATGGGCAAAACACATGGAGATGCAGGATCTTTGGGAGAAGAGTTGGAGGGATGCAGGAGACCCAGGAAGGGCCTTGAGTGCCATGTTAAGGAGCCTAGACCTTATTCAGTGAGCTTAGGGTTTTTTAAAACTAGGTTCCATAGAGCCCCATGTTTCAGGAGGTCTGCACACATGTGAATGAAATTTATTTTCTTTCTTCTTTAGAGTATGTTTTAAACAATTAAACATGTGTAATAGAAAACTCACTCAAATGTGTTATGTGGACATTTTAGCACCTTAGAGACCACCAACACATTATAATTTATGCTGCAGGTTAATTTTTTTTTTTTTTTTTTTTTTTTTTTTAGCAAACCTCAGAATAAAGCTTTT
Organism: Eidolon dupreanum; assembly: GCA_028627145.1. Classification (NCBI taxonomy): domain Eukaryota; kingdom Metazoa; phylum Chordata; class Mammalia; order Chiroptera; family Pteropodidae; genus Eidolon; species Eidolon dupreanum. The sequence continues at coordinate 21,717,992 of CM053502.1, read as the reverse complement.
TCTGTGGTCTATTTAATAGAAGAGTACCTTGCGGTTGCTGACAATTATTGCTGAGTCTCTTGAGGTTTGTATTTAAGACAAAACAAAACAAACCCTTTACCATTTGCAACCACTAATTGGTGGGAATCAGGGTTTTCTCAATGCTGTGCAAAAACCACAAATGCAGAAACAAATTGACTAGATGATGAAGCTTAAGTCTGCACTGGCATTAACCCCTGGTTTCAAATTGTCATCGCCCAAACAACTGTGTTGTTTTCGTTGGTTAACAGTATAATAAATACTTCATGTACATGTAATGCATTTGGATTTGTAAAATAAATTTATATCAATAAGATATGGTAATATCTAGTTTATATATTGGGGTTTCTACCAAAACTTCATTTGAATAAAAAGGTCACCCTACTTTTTAAAAAATATGAAAACCATTAAGGAGCTATTGCAGGATTTTTCAGCAAGGGATTAACTTGGTCCCATTTTCATTTTAGAAAGATCACCCTGGGCAGTGTGGTGGATAAATTGGAGAAGATGTGTCTGGCAGCAGGCTGACCAGTGAGGAGACTGGTCCCTGTCTAAGGAGGAAGCTGGACTAATGTCATGGCCTGGGGGATAGGGAGGAGGGGTTGGATGTTCAAGACTAGGGGTGGTGGTGAGTGGAGCTCACCAATCCATTTTCTCTCAAATACCAAGGAACCAGGGAACTCAGGTCCAGTTGTCACTCATGACCTCTCTGTCAACCCCTGACTCTCACAGATCTCTGAGAGGCAAGGATCCTGGTGGCTTCCTGGCCCCTACTCCTTCCTGTAGTAGCCCCTCCTCCCACAGGCTATTTTGGGGGCTTTAGTCCTCAGGGGCCCAATCAGGGCCTGGCCTGAACTTATTCTCATTCCCAGGAGCCTGAGTGAAATATTCAAGCCCTGAAGGCCCATAGGAGGCCCTCACCTCATGGGGTCAGAGGACTTCCTCAGTACAGACCTATCTCTCCTAGTCTCCTCCAGCAGTTCTTTCCCCTCCAAGTCCTTCTAGAAATAACAGCTTTTGGCCATGCTCTTATCTTGGGCCCAGGAGGCAGAGTCATATCTGCCTAAATGCCTAAATGAGAGCTCCTCAGACAGGCTAGGTGGGGCTGGGCTCCTCTCCATTATCTCCCACATCCCTATCCCCAAGCCAGAGTAACCAGCCTGTCCCCCAGCCCCAGTGGAAGGCAGAGGGAGCTAGCAGTACCTGGCTTCCTGGAGGGCAGTGTTTCCAGGCTGAGTCCCTGGTCTTAGGTAAGGGTCTTTTTGACCCAGTTACCAGTATGGAATTTGGACTTCTTTCTGATTTCCGGAGGAACTGTCCCCAGGTGCACCTGACAACACATGACAGTGTGGCCTCCTTCTGCAGTTAGGTCCAGGCGGGTCTCTAAGTGCTTGCTTCTCCCCAGCCCCAGCCAGCCCCTTTTACCTGTTCCTTCAGCTCTGCCTGGAGCCCAGACCACCGCTCAACAATTCCAGATATAGATCCACTGGGATCCATATTTCCCATAGCATCTCATGTCCTCTAGGCCCTCAGTCTCTACCTTACTTGTGCAGTGTCAGAGCAGGCTGAGTGGGGAGGTGGGGTTCTGCCCTTGGAACCTCCATTCTGATGGAAAAGAGAACCCTGCCCTTAGACACCACAGTCTGAGGGTACCATGCCCCTCACCATTTCTCCCAAACCTTGAAAGAGCAGGCTGTGTGGGTGGAGTGTCCCAGGGAAGTGGCTAAAGTAGCAGGGGTTGAGGTCTTCTGGGAGCTATTGAGAAGGGACATATCAGGGGGACTGCCATGCGGAGAGAAGCCAGGCTAGAGGCTGGAGACTTGAGCTCTTATCTTGGCTCTGCCTTGACTTTGCTGTACGACCTAGAGTAATATTCTTCCTCTCTCTGAGCCTATTTTCACATCTGTAAAAGAAGGAAGTGGAGACTCCTGGAGCCAAGGCAGCTGAAATAGTTTTCTTGCAACGGCTCAAGGCGGGAGGGGATGGGATCTGGGCAGGTCAGGCAGAGGGGACCCAGAACACAGCAGTCTGGCAGGGACTGTAGGACAGAAAGTGAGGAGTGAGACCTTGGCTGGCTGCCTGGCCGGGAGTGACCGACCGGCTTGGGAACCTGCCTAAAGGGACTGGGAGGGCAGCTGGCTCTCTGTCCTTGAAGGGATGATGGTCTTGTCCCTGGGGCAGTAAGCCCAGGGGGCGGGTACAGCTCAACCCCTGTCCTGAAGGCCAACAAGCTTCCTGAGTTTATGAGAGTGGGTCTCCCTACTCCCCCAACCCCACCCTTATCATTTCTGGCCATCCCTCTCTTACACCTTTTCTTAAGGTTTTTTAACTTTACCTCTTTTCCTTGAAGGCTCACAGGTGCTGAGGGGCTTGGTAGGTACCCAGCCCAGGGACTAACAGACACATGGGGGTTGTCAGCAACTGGCAGAGTACTTGATCTGAGCCCCAGAAGAGAGGTGCCGGTTCTGCCACTGCCTTACACTGACCCTGAGGGCCACATACAGCACCTGGGGCAGATTACAAGTCAAATGCAAACTGAGGTCCACCTAACGAAATGAGCTTGGGGAACTCTCTGGTTGTCCATTTCTACTTTGAGGTTCTAAAGCCTCACTAGCCACTAGCCATTTGCAGCTATTTAAATTTAAATTGATTAAAATTAAATCCAATAAAAAATTCAGTTTCTCAGCCTCACTAGCCACATTTCAAGTCGCTCCATAGTCAGTGTAGCCACCTAGACAGCACTGGACGTTTCTATCATCACGGAAAGTTCTCTGGGACAGTGCTCTCTTAAAGGATGACACAAACCTCTGCCTTGGGACAGATCATGAGCTCTGTGGGGGGCAGGGATCACACCTGTCTTGTTTCCTGCCATGTCCTTAGCACAATGACTGTCACATGGTAATCACTCGATTTTGTCAACTGATTGGAACCCAGGCTTGACTCCAGAGAAAACAGAGGGGCCAGTGCATGGCCCGCAAGGCTATCCAAAGCAGGCCAGAATGCAAGGTCCATTTATGAGTCTTGCCCCCAATTTGAGACCCAGTGTCTTCATCTGTAAAGTGGGAATCATGGTCCCAGGACTGCTCAGGTCACAGAGATGTAGTGACACACTTTGGGTGTCTGTGAGTCCCTTGGGCACCCATATTCTCACCCTTCCCAGGAATTATAAAGGATCCAGCTGCTGTCTGTGATGGCATTCCCATCTCCATTCCACTCCGAGGCCCTCCTGGGGCCTTGAGGGAAGGGGAAGACCCTCTGCCATCTACTTTTTTTTCTCCTACTTTTATGGGCTCAACTGTACTCACACCCCCATGCCCTGGGCTCTGCTCATCTCTGTGAATGTACTGTGTATGTGCACACCTCTTCATGCCTTCCTTCACCCAACTCCTCTTCAAAGCTCTGCTCAAACACCTCCTCTCCCATGACAACTCCTTCTGAACCCCCATCATCAAGACTTTGTGTTCACCTGTGTTCTATGACTCATTTCAGTCTCTTTATATCTCTGTTTACCTATCTTTCTTTCCTGCTAGCCTGTGAGCTCTGAGGACAGCAGCCAAATCTCTTCCAGGACCACCTCCCAGGCAGAGCCCAGGTGCCTGGCACAAAGAACCAGAAAACATTTGCGAAATTTGCATCAGCCAAAAAATATTCTCTGAGCGCCTAATATATATATATATATATATATATATATATATATATATATATATATCAAGCAATTTGAACAAATTAGGGGACTGCACTGAAGTTTCTAGTTCATGTTAAATTTGTCATGGCAAATACCATTTCTCATTAAAGTATATAAAAGTTTAGAGGCATTAAAATTTTTTTGAGCACCTACTATGTGTTAGGTGCAGTTATAACCACTAGAGATACAATAAATGAACGATATAGGCATAGTTCCTGCTCCCTCAGAACTTAGACATGGTTCCTGCTTCCTCTCTAGAACTCTGTCTAGAAATAAAAATAATTAAATAATCAATTATAATTTTGTGTTAAATTTTACTGAAGAGGAAATAGGAAATAAGAAAATAGTAAAGGAAAAGGAAATAGGAGGGGTGGCAAACGCATGACTAGGGGGAAGGGAAGGATTCTAGAAGTGATATGTAGCTTTGAGACCCAAAGGTTGGGTAGAAGTTAGCTAGATGGAGAGTAAAGTAAAGAACAGGTTAGGCAGGGGAAACATCATGTGCAAAGGCTCAGAGAAAGAAGGGAAGGTGTGCTTGGGCGTGACAAAGGTCAAATTGAGCAAAGTGGGGTCATGAGAAGGTGAGAGTAGAGAGAGAGGTAGGTCCATCATGAAGGGCTTCCTATTCTATACTCAAGGCTACTGACTGGAATTGAGAAAAGTGGGTGCCACTGAGGGGAAGGAGGACATGGTCAGATCTGAACTTGAGAAAAAATCAGACGACAATACAGATGACAGATTGGAGGAGATGAGAGATGGCGATGGACTGCACTATGGTAGAGAAGACAGAAAGAAGTGGATGGAATCTAGTGGAACTGACAGGTTTTAGTGATTAGTTGAATGGGGAAAGCGAGTTGAGGAAAATGGAAGACTTGAAGTTGACTTCCAGGCTTTTGGTTTAGCTGATGAATGCTTGGTGGTGCCAAGCAGTAAAATGAGGAAGTGGGGAAGAGACTAGTTTTAGGGGTGGAGAGAGTGGTGAGAATTCAGCCTTGGTCATATTGAGTTTGAGTGTCTCTTAGTCAACTGGGGCAGATATATGAGTTGGGAGCTCAGGAGAAAGATCTCAGCTGGAGATAAATTTTCTTATATAATTGTCATGTCTCTAGGCACCATTTCTTCCTAAGGGCAAGTAGCTCTCATTTTATAATGGAAACCATCTGGAGACCATCTTGAGCTACATCTCTGGCTACATACACTGCATTCATTTTTTGTTGTGTCCAGATGACTGGCTTGATTGCAAACTCCACAAAGGCATGTCCTTCCTGTCCTGTTGTGCTCCTCCTCTTCCTCGGTCCCCAGGTGGGTCCTGCACAGAAGAGGTCCTGACCTACGTCTGCCCCTGCCAAGGCTGAGCCTCCTTAGGGCAGAGGCTGGGCCTGGGTCTTCTCCCTGCCACAGTACCCAGAAGGGCTGTCACAGGCCACTCACCTCAGGGGAGTGAGAGTGACAGCCCTTCCCCTGCACCCCCGGCAGCCCAAGCCTCAGAATGCAGTCACCATTGCTGTGTCTTCTCGAGCCTTGTTCCGCATGGATGAGGAGCAGCGGATCTACACAGAGCAGGGCGTGGAGGAGTACGTGCGCTACCAGCTAGAACATGAGAATGAGCCATTCAGCCCAGGGCCAGCCTTCCCCTTTGTGAAGGTAAGGGGCAGCCCCACTGCTAGCCACACGGTGCTTTTGTGGGGGTTAGACAAAAGCATTCTCATGAGTGTTTGAGTAAGGAAAAGGGATCCTTTGGGCTGATGTCCCCTGGCAACTTCAGGGGGACAGCCATTGTGGGAAGGAGAGGCCACCCCATCCTCCGCAGCCCCATGCAGGACACCAGCTTGGTGAGGGGAACTTGGGCTGAATCTCAGCCTCCACTCATCCTTTCTGCAAGGCAGCCCTGAGCAATAATCGACCCGCACAATGGCAGAGATTAGGAAGAGATGCTTCATGCCCATTGACCTCACCCCAAGCCTGGCCTCTGACCTCCCTGCTCCTCCCCCATTGGATCCCAGTTCACCAGTCCTCCCAACCCTGGCTACCAACTCCAGGTATAAATCCCTGAGGGTCTGAGCTGGAGGGTCCCCTCTCCCATCCAGGCTCTGGAGGCTGTGAACAGAAGGCTACGGGAGCTGTACCCAGACAGTGAGGACGTCTTCGACATCGTCCTAGTAACCAACAACCACGCTCAAGTGGGTGTTCGTCTCATCAACAGCATCAACCACTATGGTGAGCATGAAGAGTCTGGCCATGGGACACTCCTACCAGACACTCAGGGATGGGGCCACACCTCTTCAGGGTAAGGGCATACCAGCTAGAACCCCAAACCCAGCGGTGTGCTGGTCAAGTGGCTCTTTAAAATACAAACAAACAAACAAAAACCCAAAAAACAAAAAAAAAACCCTGATTTTAGCTTGCCATTTTCAGGATGTAAACATTCCCACTATGGCTACTTTCAAGCTATCAACAATTGAATGATCTAATTGGCTCAAAAAATTCTCGAATATTTAAGAGTCAGCTCTTGCAAGCTGGTACAAGCCAGCACCAGCACACCACTCCACAGGCCCCACTCCCTACGTGATTGGGCAGGGCACTTGCTGCCTCTGTGACTCAGTTTCTCTATCTGCAATGGGGTTAACAGGCTCATAAGGCTCCTGGGAAAAGCAGGTGCAGTCATCAGAATGAAGAATTTTTGTGGCTTAATTCATCTTCTTTATTGAAAGTAATAGACCCTCCAGAGCTAGCATAGACTGAAGAGAATAATCTCTTATTAGGTTACAGAGGTGTCTCTTAGAACCACATGACAAGAAGTAACTGGGCATACAAAAGCTTGATTACAAGTACTGGAAATCTCTCCTGGGCTCTTTTTCTCTCTGGTCCACATAAACCCTTATTTCTGCTTCTCTCAACAAGTCTGTTCCTTTTCTTCTTCTTTTTTTGTTTCCTGTCTCCTTCTCTCCTCAAACTAGGTTTCTCTGCTTTTCTCGAACATGACCAAAATTTATAAGTTAACAAGTATTTGTTTTAAGCAACCAAGAGAGTCTAGTGGCATTTTCAAGTCTGATTTCAAATTGCTAGGAGCAGGGGTGATATTCAAAACATCTAACCACCTCTGACGCAGGCACCAAGTAGTCAGGACAGACAGCACCTATAGTACTGGAGCAGGTCCTGAAGGACCCCTGCTGTGCAAGGCACTACCCCCTCCCACTGCGGGTCGTCCTGCATGAGGGGCTGGGTAGCTATGGGCTAATTCAACAGGCTCAGAGCAGCAGCTATTCACCAACCAGCAACTATTTTACAATCCGTGCAGACATGGGTACTAGGTAACTATCGACCCAGGCTGGGAGAGAATCTAATTGGTCCAACTTGGGTCAGGTGTCTGCTCCTTTCCAACCAGTTATGTCCAGGAGGGCCACTCATGGCTGGGGACTCACCTTTTGTAGTACTTTTGTAGTACTGACAAGAGGATGTTACTGTGAACCAGGCAATCGCTGCAGAGATGTAATCATCCTATGTCATGGATGAAGGATGGAGGGGCTTAGAGAGGGGACCGCTGACCTAAAATCACTCAGAGAATCACTCTACTACCCTACCACTACTCAGAACCACTGGACACAAGGGACCAGTCTAAGGCCCTAACAGTTAACTCAGACATCACCTGGATATTCTCTACCTCCTTCCCAGACCTGTTCATCGAGAGGTTCTGCATGACAGGTGGGAATAGCCCCATCTGCTACCTCAAAGCCTATCACACCAACCTCTACTTGTCAGCTGATGCAGAAAAAGTTCAGGAAGCTATTAATGAAGGTGAGTCAAACTAGAGAGAAAGAATATGGGGGACCTGGCAAAGAACGTCCCAAAGGTGGGAGGCTGGGTCCTAAAGCTCTGAGCAGGTGTTAGGGGTTGCCGTGGTAACTGGAAGGAGCATACCTTTCTTAATTCCTAAGACCTATTCTGTAAACTCAAAACAAGGCCCTACCTATTCTATTCATTTCTCTTCTATTCCATTCTCCCACCTCCTGCCCTCCCATATTAAAGATGTTTCTATTCATCAGTATCACCCAGCCTTCGGTCTCCATGGAAATCCTTCTTATAGCCCAGAAAGCTACTCCCTTCTAGGAATCTTCCAGGTCAGTTTTGATATCCTGTGTGATGATGGGCCTCCTCTGCACCTCTCTGGGCCACTAGGAAGGGAGATCAGTATCCAATTCAGCCTGAGCAGTGAGTAGGGTCTGGGAAATGGCCAGCATTCCAGCAGCTGGGCTGGCCAGTGCTGAGGTGAGGTTAGGAGACCCAGTCTCAAGTACTGACGAAGAAAATTTCCCTCCATGTGTCTTTCAAGGAGCAGTTTTGGGTGGTAGCCATAGCCTCGGTCCTCTGACAGGATGTGTGTTTCTATTGAATGTGGAAAAAAACAGGCCTACAGGGGAGGGAGGATGGCTCCATGGCCTGAGAGGGCTCCTCAGGCAGGCTTCTTTATCGACTAACAATATATTCACTTTTCTTCTTTCATGATGTCTTCTGCCTAGAAGCTGGCCTCTCTTTTCCCCTGATGCCTCACTCCTCTGATCTGCTTGGGGCTCCAAGAGGCTTTCTTTAACCATGAACCAGAGCCATTTCCCTACACAGATGTCACACCCTCTGGTTGGGGCCTTGGCACTTGCATGCTTGCCTCTGTATGTCTGCAATTTGAGCCCAGGCTAGAGTTCAGGGGATGGTCAGGAGGGAGGCCCTGCCCAGGGTGGGAGTGGTTCTGGTTCATCTTAGCTTCAGTGTTGGCAGAGCTGAGAGGTACCTGGCCTGATGCCCAGGGCCTGGTACGACTTATAGCATCCTCAGGCTAGTGAAGTTGCTGTGGGTTTGGCACTGCTCACTTCCCCCAAAGCTCTTCCTAAGCCTAGCCATTGTGATCCCAGATACCTGAAGAGCAGAATTTAAGTGGCCTTTGGAGAGATGAAGAGTAGTGAATGGACTAAACCAGCTGCCCAGGTCTCCAGCCTCTCAGCATTGGTCTGTTGTCCAGTGCTAGTCTAGAGCCTGGGTTCCCAACAGGTATATTTGACCTCCTGGAGAAGCCCGAGATTGCACATATAATTAGTGCTACCTTCCATGGCCACCCACATTGCCTCAAGGAACCCTGAATGGCCAGGCCACCCTGACTAGGGCATACCTGGGTGCTATTGTGGCAGTAGACTAAGGGTGCCCACACCAACCCCACTTCAGACTGCAGCCTGGGATCTCAGCCCCAGACAACTGAAACACCCTTAATTTCACTCTGGCTCAGAGCAGGTGAGCGACTTGCCAGAATCAACAGCAAGAGAGTGAGGCCAAGCTAGATCAGGACTCCTTCCTGGCTCCCCCATAGCTCTACATTAGGAGCCTGTGAGGAAATCCTGGAAGGACAGCAGTGGCCTGGGGGATCCCTTCTTCTAGGCAGGACTGACATTCAGCTGGACCATGCCAGCATGACCTTCCTAGATATTAAAGAATTGAGTCTTGAGTCCTCTAAGCACCCCCCTGTTCCCTGGGCCTCCCCTAGACCTTTTTAGTTGCTGCTTCACAAAGCAGCAACTAAAGGGAAACTCTGGCTTAGGCCAGGGCCCTCAGAGCCCCACTTGGAGAAAAGCCACAATCCATTCTTATTGGCCAGTTTTAAATATTCTAAATATTAGCCCTCGTTAGCTTTGCCTTGGGTCCTGGGTGAGGCAGATGGGGACAGGGATAGCCTGAGATAGCCTACTCTTGGTCCCAGGCAACTGAGATGGGTGTCAGGGGGGCCCTTATTGTCAGGATAAAGGCAGACAATCCTCACCTCTCTCTGCCCAGGGATCGCAGCTGCCACCATCTTCAGCCCCAGCAGGGACGTGGCTGTATCCCAGAGTCAGCTGCGTGTGGCCTTTGATGGGGACGCCGTGCTTTTCTCAGATGAGTCGGAGCGCATCGTCAAGGCCCACGGGCTGGACAGGTTCTTCGAGCATGAGAAGGCTCATGAGAATAAACCCTTGGCCCAGGTGCTTCACGTACTCCCCTGAATCCCCGAGTGGAGCGTGGTGGCTCCCCAGAACCTGCCCGTGACTGGAACCTCCAGCCCAGAACCAAACCCTGAGCTTGGCCCAGAATCCAGCCAGGTCCCTTTACCAAACTTCCAGCCCTCAACCCTCTCACCTGACTCCTGACTCCCCTCAGTGAGCTTCTTTTCCTTCACTGAGCCCCCACCCGTCTCACTGTAGTCCCATCTCCCTTTGAAGCCCCCATCCTCTCACTAAGCCCCTCTCTGAAGCCCCCACCTCCCCTTCGCAGCTCCTTTCTGAGGTTTCCGTCCCTTCTCCAGACTCCCCACCCCACTCTGAAAGCCTCACCCCCTCTCTCTCTCTGAAGCCACCAACCTCTCTCTGGAATCCTCACCCTCTCTCTGAGATGCTCCCACCTTTCTAAGTAGGGTCCACTCCCCTTAAGAAGATCCCGTTTCCCTCCCTGGAGGAAAGGAAAAGCTGGACTGGTGTCCCTCACTGGTGCAGCGAGATCCAGCTGGGTGCAGGGTCTGGAGCAGTCTCCCTGCTTTGAGTCACACCAGCCCTTCCCACCTCCTGCCATCCATTCCTTCGCCAAAGGCTCAGGGACCCTCGCTCTCCATTAGACTAATCGGAGCCTGCTCAGAGCCTCCCCAAGAGCAGACTGTGCCCTAGAGTCTGGGAGAAATTCCCTGGGGTTGGAGCTGTTGGGATCCTCCAGCCCTCCTGGTAGCTCTTATTTGTGCTTTTAACAAAAATCTGGGTGCTCAGTCATCCCAGAGCCCTCCCCTCTCCAAGAGCTCAACAGGCTCCAGTTGTGGCCCCTGAATAGTTATTTCACTTCCATTCTTGTTAATCCCCTCTGAAATCCTTGGGAATCAGGGTAGGACGATTTTCCCACTAAGCAGTAGGCAGGAGACCACTGCTTGCTCCAGTCACTCAGTAGGTAAGGGGTCTCCAAGACTGGAAGCTCACCTTTCCCGATTTCCAGCTACTATAGCAGTTTTCTTCTTCGTCATATGGTTCTTTAGTCCTGCGTCCTCATTAACCTTCATTGTTTAGGCCACTGTAGAGAGTAAATCCATTCTCTGACCCCAGAGAGCTGGAGCATGACTCCCTAAGCCAGTTACACATTGGTCTGTTTGTTCCAGTTGTTTGCAGCTGGAGTCCACTCTGCCTGGAAGTTCCCATGCCATAGTTATTAAATATTTTTAGTATCTTCCCTCCTGGTGAGCAGAGAAGACCACACTTACAGAGCTGCAGGACAGACACCCATGTACGTGGGGGGCACGTGGATGGACATACATAGTAACAGCTGCCCTGGTACAGCTATTCTGACACAGACATCTCCAATCACAGCTGTATGGACACCCAGACTGACATAGGTACCTACAGTTCCACCGATATACACAGCGGCCTGAGTTGACATAGCAGAACTGAAAGATTTGAAGATCCTGAGAAGTTTTTCCACCTCAAACAGCAAGATACTAGTTCTTTAGGGAGGAGCCCAGCTGGAGAGGGGGCAAATGTCTGGGAGAGGGATGGGCTCATAGTGTTCCTTTGCCTCCTCATAGGGCCCCTTAAAGGGCTTTCTGGAGGCACTGGGTAGGCTGCAGAAGAAGTTCTACTCCAAGGGCCTGCGCCTCGAGTGCCCGATCCGCACCTACTTGGTGACAGCACGCAGCGCAGCCAGTTCTGGGGCCCGGGCTCTCAAGACCCTGCGCAGCTGGGGCCTGGAGACCGACGAGGCCCTGTTCCTTGCAGGAGCGCCCAAGGGGCCCCTCCTCGAGAAGATCCGCCCACACATCTTCTTTGATGACCAGATGTTCCATGTGGCCGGAGCTCAGGAGATGGGCACAGTGGCCGCCCATGTGCCTTACGGTGTGGCACAGACACCCCGGCGGACTGCACCTACCAAGCAAACCCCAGCTGCACAGTAGCTGAGCCGCCAGCTTCACTGACCCACAGTGCTCCAGGCTTAGCTCCCTGTCATACTTTGACACGTCGTCCTGTGGACCCTTCTAGTTCCTCACTACTCTGTGCTGCTGCATGTCTGCCCGCATCCCTGTGAGTGAGGGGCTTGTCGGCAATTATGCAGACTGGGTCAGCATTCTCACCAACTTCTCCTTTTGCGCCAACACTGTGTCGTGATCCTGGTTAGGAAAGTAAGACTGCAGAATGGTTGGATAGCAGGGGAAAGTTGATGGGACTGTGGGTGGGAGGGTCAGAGAAGCCAAGATGTTTCAGAAAGGGTTTGGGATGAAAACTAGCTTAGTGTAATGCAAAGAACACTGCTTTGAGAGAGAAGGGATCTAGCCTCTAAGCTCTGTCCTGGCATTAACTGCATAACTTTAAGTAAGTCCCTCCCCTTCATAGGCCTCATTTTCCCCATCTTTTAGGTGGTTTTCAAACTCTCCTTTAGCTAAAGAAGCTTAGCTTTATAAGATTGCCCTCTTTGAAGGAAGCATCTGTGCCGGGGCTGCTGCTGGTCTATATGGCACCTTCATGCAGACTACAGAAAGACAGTGCCTCTCGCATGAATTATGAAAAGAAAGCCCTTCCTCTGGGCTGGCCCCAAGACTGCACTGGGGTATGCAGCTCACTTAGCAGGGGATAAGCAGGATTTCAGCCCTGACAGACTCCTCCGTCCAGAGGTCTTTGTCAAATGGGCAAAATATACAATCGTCCACAGCAACCCTACCTATAATTTCACAAGTTTAGAAACCTCTGGACAGGATGACCCACCTGTGATTCTCTAATCTAAGTCATCAGAGGTCAGCAACCAAGTCAGGGAGGGTCCGTGAAAAAAATGAGTTTAACCTGCACGCAAACTCTGGTCCAGCCAGCAGGGGGCACTGCAGGCTCTTCCTGGGGAGGAGCTTTAGTGGCAGCCTGCTCAGTGCTTCCTTTGCTTTTGCTTTTAGCCAAAGTTCGTTGTTCCTTTCTGCCAGCTCCCTCTCCTCAACCCTCACTCCCTCAATTATTGTATCCTGCTGTGTTGCCAAGTGGCTCTGCCAGTGGGGAAAGAGGCAGAGTACCAAGATTTACTGTTGTGGGTCCAGGGGAAGAAAGCTCAGTGGCTGAAGTGGGAGGTTGTCCAGGCTGAGTCCCAGGGGGACGGCCTGCTTGGGTGACATGGGAAATGTGAGGAGGTCTGGTCTGAGGCAGTGACCAGTTGGAGAGGAAGGAGCTGCAATGTGCATGAAAAGATTCTCCAGCTTTGGGATCGTGAATGGAGGTAACGAGCTCTCCATCACTGGGATGCTGTACAAGGGACACCCCTGAGGTACACCCGTGAATCCTCCACTCTTGCAGGAGCCCCTGCAGCCCTTCGTCACCACCTCCAAGGTAGAATTCTCACTGCTTGATGAGTCAGCACCCTCTGCTGACCAGCCTGGCTCTCTCTGGAGGGATAGTGGAGCATGGATGGCGGGTCCCTCAGAAAGACCCAGAGGTATGAGCAGACGTATGTGTGTGTGGGGTGGGGGTGGGGGGGCACTGACTGCCAGCTCCCAGGGGGGAACCCTAGTTGTGAGTAAGCAATTTGTGAAGGAAGCCAAAGGTATCATCAGAGGATGCAGGAAAGCTGAAACAATTGTGAGGTCAGGAAAAGGGGGTGAAGGGCCCCCCATGGCCTGACTTTGGCTTTTGAGGACTCAGCCCAAGGTCTGAATGGATACGGGTTCTGGCCAGTGTAGAGCAGTGCAGTAGTCGCAGAAAGATCATCCAAGAAGGAGAAAAAGTGAGAAGACAGAGGCGGTTCTCGAAATGAGCAATAGGTTGGGCCAGAACTGAAGTCCTGGGCTGGGGTTTCACTATCCCTGTTGGAGGCCATGGAGAGGCTTGTCCTGGTGAAGACGGGCAAGACTGCTGAGTGCCCAGGGCAGACTCCCAGCACTGACTGCCTTATCAGAGGAAGGGCAGGTGTTGAAGATATTTTTGCACAAGGTCATTTTTATCCACAGCCAGGATCTTTCTGGACAACAGAGGAAGTCTCAGGGCAGAGGGCCTGGTTTTAAGCTCCAAGCCCCGCCAGAGATACTGTGAGATCTAAGAACAGCATCGAGGAAAGAAAGTGAGAAAGAGAGCTCAACCCAAGTCGCCTTTGATCTTGGCCAACTGCAGAAATGCCTTCTGCCTCCTGTCCTTCTGAGTCACAATCACCCCCTTGGATGAGCCTCCAGGGCTCCCAGAGCCAGCTGGTAACCCTAATGGCATTAGGCTGTGTGGCCAGGGTGGACATGTGCACTGGGAAGGCAGCACCAGATGTCACCTAATTAAGATAAACCCTAGGGATTCTGGGAATCAAGAGGTCCTGCGCCCAGGGCCTAGTGATAAACACCACTGATTCTTTTAGGTCTCTCAAGAAGCAGGAAAATATGATGCTGGAAGCAGAAAGATAAGGTGCAATAAAAGCCTGAATTTCACTGGAGCCACCATTAATAGCCATACACAGCCCTGGGCAATGAGAGACAGTCAGGTTCAAATTCTATTATTGAAACTATAAATGAGCATCTTGGGCCTGGAAAAAAAAAAGCATTCAGAGGCCAGAATAAAAGGCCAGAAAACCTGGAGGCAAGCTTAGGCAGCAGCCAGACATACTTGATTGATTTAAGGGGTGATTGTTTAAGGAGGAGCATTTGCCAGGCAAATTAAAAAGCCAGGTGAGCACCCAAGCCCCAGGCCCAACCTGTTCTGCAGTGGAGGGCGGAGGGACCGCACCTCCTGACACACTGGACCCCCTTAGCCAAAAGAACCGCACCTCATCAAGTCCTGTAGAACACGTCCCGGGAAATGCTTGCCAACAAAGTCCCAGAACCAGTGGAAACTGCCGCTCAGCAGAAAAACAGAAGTGCTATTATTGTGTACTGACACTGCTAAGATCATTGCAAAACAGCACCCTCTCCTTCCTGAGAGCCCAATTAGAATGGTGGGGATGCAGCAGAAAATGCCAGAAGAAATCAAAACCAGCAAGAAGTTCAAATCCAAGATGGATCTGGCATTTTAATGATATTCAACTGGTATGCAGTACAGCCAAATCGGTGCTTCAAATATCGAACTATCTCCGTAACAATTGGTAAATAGCTTTGGCCTGAGTCCTTCAGTGCCCCTGAATGGCCTCAGTTGACTTGGCCCCTCCACTGTGACTGCTCCATCTTCCCACGATCCAGTAAAAGGGCTTCTAGAAGTCTTCTAGGAGGCTGCATCAGCACGACGGCCAGTGTCCCCTCCATTTAGTGGTACCCATGCTGATTTAGAGAAGTGAAGGAACTTTCCCAGTCACATAGCTAGTAAGTGCCAGTGTGGAGACTCAACCTCATGTCTGGCTGATGCTGGGATCCAGGCTCTTAACCATTTTACCATATGGCCCATACAGGTGCATAGAGGTAGCACTAGGAGCTTCATAACAAAGGAGTTCACCTGACAGTCATTTAACACATTGACCTGCATGTTGACCGAGTACATTTTTGTTATAGCTAAGAAGAATTTGAATTAGAGCCAAACATTTGCAGAGTTCCTGAAGTCCCTCAAACACCCTCAAGTTCTGTGGAACCCATTTTGAAGACTCTGAATTGGGCTAATGTAGGGCTAGCAAACTGTGGTTCCTTGGGCCAAATCAAGCCCACTACCTGTTTTTGTAAAGAAGCTTTCATGGGAACACAGCCACGCCCATTTGTTTATGTATGTCTTTGGCTGCTTTCACACGGTGAACTGTTTCAAGAGAGACTGCGGAGCTGAAAATATTCCTCTGGCCTTTACAGAAAAAAGTTTGCTGATTCCTGGGCTAAAGCAAACATCTCTAGCCTGCTTTTCGGTGAGAGAGACCAGCTCACATCCACTAAGCCCTTGGAGGCAGAGGCCGGTCAGGGAGCAGCACGTGGGGGCCGCGTGCTCATCTGTGGGCATCATTGGAGCTGCAGAGACTTGTAGGTGCTAAGTACCTTGACGTTAAACACAACAGATCCTGTCACCTGAGGATGTAAGATTTCAAATTTTGACCACTTTCAAGTGACCCATGTCCTGTTGTTATTTGAAATGTGATTGATGCACAGATTTGACTTGAGTGTGCCCTCCCAAGCTGATGGGTGAGGGGCAGGGAGCAGGACCCCTGTCTAGGGCTTAAGCCCTGTTGGCTGTCAAGCATTTACTTGGGGTGGTTTTGTTGCTCTTGACTTGTCTTTGCCCTCATGGGGTCTCTGAGACGTGATAAGTGCCAGTAGATGGACTGGCCTCAGCTACATTTGAGTTTTGGAAAAAGTGAAGTGCCCAGTGTGGACGTCAGTACTCAGATCTAACAAGCCATACATTCTCTGTGGAAAGAAGAACAAACTTCACAAAGATGGTTGCAGCAAGGGCTTAGCTGGCTCAGACGTTACTGATCAAGAGCAAGAGAAAACGCCAGTGAAAGTTGGAATGGCAGTTTTCTTGTGCTGTGAGGTTGTGATCAAGAGACACACATACCCTCATGTTGGGATTGTGGGGCAGAAATCTGCAGATATAGGAATTTACCAAGGTTCCAGAATTCACTGCAAGAATGGCAAGTGTGGAAGCCGTCCTACCTACAACCATGGTTGCTGTCTCTGTTCTGTCATGATACTCTTCTCTGCTAAGCTCAGACTTGGCCTCAGAATCCTTCTCAATCCAGTATTCCAGGCAGCCACTACCAGTGGGTTGGAGTTGGCATGAAAGTTGCAAACATATTTTGCCATCCTTGTTGGTGTTAGATGTTGTTTTCCATGGGGGCATGCAAGGCCCTGAATACTCATTCTCTAGTGCTGTGGTGCAACTCTGAGGATGCCAGGGTCTCACCCCACTCAGGCAGAACACAAAGAGGAAGGAGAATTGCAGCCAGCGGTTGGTGGTTTCCTTAGAAAGGGTGCCAGAGAAGCAGTTGCCTGGGCTTTCCCGGTTTTCAAGATAAGTGCAAACAGCCCTTGTACCAGTAGGTGGCACTGCAGGCCAGCACTCGGCTGCTCCTTGTAGTCCAGTTAGCGGTTTTATTCACTGGTTACTTTTCTGTCCTTCCATGGTACTTGGTGCTGTGCTGGACTCCTGCAAGTAGCTCAGCCAAAAAGTTCTTTAGGTGCTCTGAAAATGTTTGCTAAATGTACCCGTGTGACGAGCTGATTGCTCTTATCAACAACCACTGTGGTTTTATGTATGGACATGCTTATAAGTATGTACAGCAGGATAAAAACTGTGCATATATGCATGTTTGTGTGGGTGTGTGTAATGGGCCAGCTATCTCTGCTGACAACTCTGTATGTGTGTGTGTGTGTGTGTGTGTGTGTGTGTGCGTGCGCGTGCGCATGCGTGCAGGATGGTTATCTCTGTTGACTAAGCGTCCTGGGCCCCATGTACTGATGGCCAGTCCTGTTTCCTGGGACTAGTTCTGGCTATTCTTATCATCTCATGGGCATTTGCGCATGTGCAGTGTGGGGGCCACTTAGGCCCCTTATCTTTCTCTGGTCAACAAGGTCTTGGCTCCTAACACTCCACCTCCCACTCCTCCTCCCTGCAGCCTTGAGAAAGAAGTAGTAGAATCTGTGCTGGGACATTCCTTTTGGCTGCACCTGCCTTACCATCCCCACCTGTTTCTTCCCTCCCCCTGACAGTCCCTGGGCCAACATATACAGTTGGGCAGATTGTGCACTGCACAAATTCATATGGAGCCATTTACACTATGACATGAGTGGTGCCTCCTAGACACTTGCAAAACCTGCCAGATATACAGAGCTGCCCTGGTCATCTATGGCCGTGGATAGGAAAGCTTCCTTCTTCATGTCCCGCCCCCACCCCCGGCTCAGCCCAGTCTAGGCTGGGATTTCTTCCTCTGCTTGGGTGTTCTAGTCTGGCCTAGAAGTGACTTATCCTTGGCCTTGATCAGGAAGTATCTCCCTGATGGGCCACCCCTCAAAGGCCTTTGGGATTCAATTTATGAAAGTGAAATATGGCTGGCAACTTTTCAGTTACTCATCTGTAAGACAAAACAAAGCTCGGCAGACGGGTCACTGACTCCCACGCTGCTGGCCTGCGGTGCATATGCCTTCGTGGGCCGACTATTAAGATGTGTCTGTCATGGACTAGGGTAAAGGCCTCAGGGCTAGACTTAGAGCTGCCACCAAGAAGAAAATCATGAGGTCACCACAGATTGGTTGCCTGGGCCTGTTCCCAAACCCTGATGCCTCCAAGGTCCAGGCAGGAAACGAAAATAAGCAAAGAGGACCATACGGGGTCTTTAGTGAAATGGAAAACACATACTCTGTCATCTGACATGGTTGTTGCCGTGTGGGAATATGGGCTGGTGTTGCCAGATATCCCACCCCATTTTTCAAGAGAACCTGGAAATCTGGACTTTTAAATATTGGCAACCATTTAGAATTTGGAAAATACTGTGCATGCCAAATACAATACATCTTGTAGGCTAAATCTGGCCCTTGAGTCTCCAGTTCACATCCTCTGGCCCAGGCCCAGTGAACTGGGTTTTTCAGAACCAAGTAGCTGAGTTATATTACACTCACACTCACAGAGTTTTGGATTTTTAAGAGACTTTAAAGATAACCTAGTTCATTCTTGTGTGTTCTAAACTATGTACATACAAACTTTATTAATAGCACATATATCCTTAATTTCTAGTTTTCTACTTAAAAATATCTTGGCACCCACAATTTAGAACAAGATTTAAAATGAAGCCTCTACACATAGTGTGCTTGTCAGAAGCCCTATTTTATATCATTTGCTTTACGATAGTTCCATTCCTATCTTTTGCAACATGGGCTGCCCAGTCTTTCTTGTAACTTAACTTTCATGGGTTGCTTTTTGTGGACAATTTCCTAAGTGCCTCCTTAAATAGTTGGAGCATGTGCTTCTTCATCAATGAAACTTCCCTTGCCTGGGGATAAGACTGCCCATACTTTTCCCAGCTTCCCCCATCTTTGGTCCACTATCAGCCTTGCCCATGCCTCAGCTCTGTCTGGGTCTGCAGCATTTACCCATCACATGATAAAGGGTGCTATGTGCTTGTCAGTGTGGATTCCTTTCATATCTCATGCTTGTCTAATACCTTAATTTCACAACATGGGCCTCTGCTTCTTAAAAACTATTCCAATAAACAGAAGACTTCAAAAATAAACTTATATTATCTTGTTTTCCCCTTTCGTAACTATATTCACAAAACGGTTTATGGTCCCCTTAAGAAATGCCCATGAGAGCACACATAGTGAGCAGGCCCAGGATCGGTTCCATCCATGAGTACCATTATCTTTCTATAGACTCTCTCCCAGCCACATGAAGACTATCTTGAGGGGAGACTCTACGATGGACAGCAGCCTGAGCCAATCAGAATGCAAGCTTCCCCCAGCAGTGCTGTTGGCATGGACTCAGTGTTCCATCTGGAACTACCAGGGGTTGGAGGTTGGATGGAGTGGAAGGAAAAAGAGGAGTTAAGAAAGGATATGAGATGGAGGAGGAAGCGGGTGACTCAGACTCCAACCTCAGCCCTCACATAATTCCTCCTACCCCATAGGCCCCCTCCACAGTCCACCCAACCTAGGGTCAATACCTCTACACCAATCTGTCCACAACCCTCATTTCTCCAGCCACTCCCTTCACCTCCCTCTGCTGAGGCCCTGCCAGGGAGCATCTCAAACACAACTTCCTCAACTCAGCTCCCTTGGAACTGTATATCATGAAGAACAGATCACTTCCTCCCTTGAACAATATTTAAGTCCGTATTTCTTTCTTCCATACCCCAAAGGAGTATATCCAGTTTCATTTTGGTGTCCCCTAGCCCTAAGTGGGTGTCAATAAATGTGCTTATAATCAAATGATTGAATTCAGGGCTGATAAGAGCAGGCCAGCTATTTGCAGCAAATGTCATTTCAGAACTGCCATTCTGAGCAATGTTGTAAAATATTTTAAGTATCTTTTCAAAAAAGATTACCAAAGGATCACCTGTAGTTTATCTGGGTGGAAAACCAAAGGCATGGGAGTCTTAGTTATTTATTGCTATGTAACAAATTGCCCCTATATTTAGCAGCTTAAAACAACAAACATTTATTATGTTGCAGTCTCTGTGGGGCAGGAATCCAGGAGCAGCTGAGCTGAGTGGTTCTTGCTCAGAGTGTCTCATTAGATTGTTGTCAAGCTGTCAGCTGGGGCTGCAGTCATCCAAAGACTTGAGTGGGGCTGGCAATCCATTTCAGGATGGTGCACTCACGTGGCTGTTAGCAGGTAGCCTCAGTTCCTTGCCATGGGGTTGCCTGAGTGCCCTCATGACATAGCTGTTGGCTTCTCCCCAAGTAATTCAAGAGAATTACTTACTTTAAAAACCTGACTTTTATGATCCAGCCTTGGAAGTGACATTACATCACTTCTACCATGTTCTGTGGACCACACAGACCAACCAACCTGATAGAGTGTGGGAGTGGGCTATACAAGGGTGTGAACACCAGGAAGTGGAGCTAATCAGAGGACATCTTGAAGGTTGGCTCCCGCATATCATCATACCCCCATCAGCCTGGTATAACTCATTTCATCTAAGTTTATCTTAACCATTTGCCAACCTTCGTTCAAGACTAGACTCAAATGTGCCTCCTTGAATCTTGAACCTAAAGTCTCCCATCTTCCCACCCAGTCACCAGGGATAAGGAGAAATGTGACTCCTCATCCACTTCCTTCCTCATACCTCTCATCCAGCAGATTCCTTCAGGGATCCTGGGGACACCTACT
This sequence comes from Eidolon dupreanum, assembly GCA_028627145.1. NCBI lineage: Eukaryota > Metazoa > Chordata > Mammalia > Chiroptera > Pteropodidae > Eidolon > Eidolon dupreanum. Next base: position 21,697,559 of record CM053502.1, on the reverse strand, counting down.
TGGAAACGTCGTGAAAACATTGTGTTCTGAGATATCTTGGTCTCTCTGTGAAGTTTTTATGATGTCCTAGATTTAAACTCAAGACTTCGGGCTCCAGAGTGTGTATCTTAAGTGCTACACTATACTGATTCTCACATGTATATTTTTAAGATAAAACACACAGAAGAAAATTCGAGCTTACATTAAGTTAGTTTGAGTTATATTGTCCTGAACCTCAGGGACAGTACAAATAATTTTCCGCCATTTGGGTTACTCCATCCCAGGGAATAGTTTGAGGAATGGTCTTTAATAGGCACCTCTGCAAGAAGCAGAGCCATCTTTCCAGACACAAGAATACTGGTTCCTCTCATCCCACTGTGTTTAGATCTGAGAGGGGGAGGCATGAGTGAGATATTCTCATCTTCATCTTGCAAAGGTGAAAACCAAATCTTAGAGAGGGGAAGTAACTTGTCTGAGGATACACACTAGTAGATGCAGAAAGGAAATTTGATGCCAGGCTATTGTTCCAAATTCAGTGCTATTGCCTCTGCAACACCATATTTTCACCTGATTGCATCTGCATCTTCATTATTTCATTCATCTGGCAAAATCCCCTTAGGAGGCCTGTCAAGTTCCGGGTGGTTTAAAGCTCACTTAGTATATAGTGCAGTCACAGCCCAAGGGTGTGAACTTGTCACCTGCTTGCTGAGCTGGGTAACCTTGCAAAGCCCAAATCCTCTGCAGCTGCCAGGAGGGCACATCGCTCATGTTTGACTTCAAGAGAACTGGTTGCAAGGAGTGTCATTTGCCAACTGCCTCCAGCTGCTGCACCTTTGGATCTGCAGATAACATGCTTTCCCAGGGCTGCTTCTAGTCAGTGACTGGGCACGGTGAGGACATAAAAGCCAGGCTATTTCTGAACTACATGGAGCTCCTGTAATGGATGTGACTTTGGACCTGACCAAGCCTTTCATTCTCAGAGATGCATTGTCGTCTCAGGGTCTTCCTACCGAATCCTCCTTCTCCTTCTCTTTCACAGGGGTTAGATCTCCATCATGGTCAAAAGGCTCTTCCTGCTTACACCAGCTCCCTCCCTTTGTCCTTACGATAAATCTCTTATATCTCTGATTGGCCTTAGCCAATTGTCTCCTAGAAGACCTGAACTGACAGACCCTTTCTGCCATAGGGCCCTCACCCATTTGCTCCTCATGATAGCTTGTGCCCGATGGTTTTACAATCCTCCATCATTACTAAGTGGTAGGATAGAAATGTAGTTTCTTTGTTGACACCAGGGGACCTGTCGGAACCCAATTCCAGGATAGTTAGAAGTGAGGAGCAGCCCTTTCCAAGTCCAAGGCTCCCACTCAACCATGTTTTCCCTCAGCCCCATTATCACTTTCCAGCCTCCATATCCTCCTCTGCCTAAGAGGGGAAAAGGCCAGGGTCGGAGCTCCAAGTTGTAATCCAGTCTCTACTGCTGACTTCCTTCTGTGGGCTTCAGTTTTCCCCATCTATACAGCTCGACTTTGGCTTGGCTAGCCTGGGTAGGGGTAAAGGGACCATGCCTATTTGCGGGATTTAAGAAATGCCTTGGCAGCTGGTGAGGACTAAGCTACTTCCTCTGCCTATTAAGACCATACCAGAGGAGATGATAGGTGGAAAGCTCTACCTGGCAGCATCAGGGCAGGGGCAAGGTCTAAAGCTCTATACTGATTATGCTCAGACATCCAAAGGTTGTGGGGTGCTGTGCCTGGGCTCCTGAGAGTGGCTGTCAGAGGAGTAAGCAGGTAGTTGCAGTATGTTGAGGTCAGGCTGCCATAGAGGGACTCACAGGAGTACAAATGGGCAGTACGAGTACCCGAGGGAGGCTAGACAGGTTTCCTAGAGAGGGACTTTTGTGCTAGGCTTTGAAGGTTGAGTAGGAGTTTTCCAGATAGAGAAAGGGAAAGGTTTTCAAGGTGAACAGAATACAAACTCAGAAACAAAAATCTATATTATGTGTTCTAAAATGTATGAGAAACCGCAGAACTGGGATGGAGATCAGGGAAGTAGTGCCCGGACCATGAAGATCTCCAAGAAGGTCAAGATTCTACAGGCTTCACTGTTATACGTAGGAAGTAGATGCTAGTCTTATCTCTATTTTTGCAGATGAACAAACTGAGTTCCCAAGAGATGGAGATGTGTTCCAACAGTAATTCAATGGGTAGTGTCAGGATCCAGTCAGGTCTGGAAACCAGAAGCCAAGTCATTCTCTTCTTATTGGGTGGGTAATGCCAAGACTAGGCTCTCTCCCATCCCCACCCCCCGTTCCATGGCCATTTGACTTCAGGGAGCATGGTGTCCTCATTCCCTCCCCTCCCTCTACCCCCCAGTGTCCTTGTCCTGCTGACGTCATATACACATGGAAGAGATCTCTATGGAGATTCCAGAGAGGCCAGAGTGTGGGAACCAGGACAGATGCTGTAGGCGCTGCCCCATGGCTGAGAAGCCTCTGGAGCTTCTGGGCGCTGCCAAGGGGGGTCTGGAATGTGTCCGAGGCCTCTGGCTTCCTCCATTGCAGGCCATCCCCACCCCCAAGGACTGGGAAAGCTATGAAGGCTCTGATCACCTACCATTAGGGCCCTAGTCTCTGTGGGGCATCGTGCTGCCTGCATACAGGAGCAGGAGTGTGTGCGCATGGAGACAGCTGAGCCGGCCCAGCCATAGATGGTGTATGACCTTCATGAACTCTGCAGTCGAGGAATGGAGAAGGGAACCAAACCAATACTGTCCACTGCCTTCGCTGGAGAAGGAGCTCAGGAGTGTGTGTGTGTGTGTGTGTGTGTGTATGTGCGTGTGTGTGTGCGTGCGTGTGTGTGTGTGTGTGTGTGTGTTAGACAGATACAGACAGATGGTCCCACCACTACTCCCACCCCCGCAGGCCCCAGAGGTGGTTCTGCACCTCCTGTTCCACACATGTGGCTCTCAACAGCTGCACATTCCGTCAGTGACCAGCTGTGGCAGCAGCTGGGGAGGTGGGAAGTGAACGCTGATGGGTCCCAAGGGAGCAGGGGAGGAGGGCAAAGGGAGGACAGGAAGGGCCTGGGAGAACAGGGGTCAAGGAGGGGCTGAGGCAAGGAGGCTCAGATTGTTCTCAGGATTAAACAGCAAGCAAGAAAGTGGTGATGGGGATGCTTGACATCTGAGCAAGAGGCCCTGTAGTTGTGGGCCTTGGCACAGAGAGCCTGGGATGGGTGGTAAGTGGTGGGGGTTGGCGGGGGGGTATTCCAGGCAGGCCCAGAACACACTGGCTTGGTCTCAGCACATAAGTGAATGAACATAAGAGTACAAGAAAGAGTAAAGATCTGCATTGGAAAGATAAATTTGGGAGTCATTGGCTTATAGGAGGTAAAGCCATGGGAGTAAATGAGCCTCCTAAGGAGAAAATGCATGGAGATTGGCTTAGCCAAATGCTAACATTACCAAGCTCTCATTTAAACACCAGACACTGTTCTACACATTTTACCTCATTTAATCCTCACAACGAGCCTATAGAGTGAGTGGCTTTGTTATCATCTCATTTTACAGATGAGAAAACCAAGGCACAGAAACATTTCTCTTATCCTGGCTCGCCTCCTGCCTAGGGATGCTTCTGCCCCTCTCTGGATCTGTGTCCCCATACACAAAGGGAGGGATGAGGTCCCGCAAACAGAAAACTGAATGGTGCCCAGGTGTTCCAGCACCTCCCTGCCTCAGCACCGCTGCCCAGGAGGTGCCGGGATTCTGTCTGCTGTGACTTTGCTGTTTTCCCAGGGGCCAGGCACCACCTCCTCCATGGGGAAAGAAGAGGCCTTCAGCAGCCTGCCTTCCCAGCCCCCCTTCTTAGCACTAGTTACTCAGCCAATATTTATCAAACACCTACTATGTGCCAGACACTGCGAGGCACAAAGGAAATGACGATAAGCAAACCCAATGTGGTTCCTGCTTTTATGTGTCAAAGACAAACATAAATGATTGCATAATAATAACTACAAACTACTGCCCAGAGCACCTCTGTGCCAACCATCTTCTCTTCTGGGACCGCCCCAGGTACCTCCAACCACCCAGCAGAGGTCCCTGTTTCAGCATATAGCCCACCCGCAACCCAAACATTTGGAACCAAGGCCATGTCAGTTCGGTAATCTGATTACCAGCCCTGGGAGAAGACGGGGCTGACCTCATGTGGGAGTCAGGGATTGAGAAAATTCACTGGAGCTGAAAACTGCCCTTGAAAACTCTTTCTGCTCTCTCAGCTCCAGGTCAGGCCGGGTGGGGAAAGTGGAGCAGGTATAAGACCTCTCTCTGACTCTCTCCCTTTGGACTGAGGCTGGCTGCTACTCCCGGGTTCCTCAGGGCTCCCCTCTGCTTACTCCTAAGCTCCTCTCCATCAGCGAGCAAATCCCCCCTGAGGCCCTGCTGCCTGTGTGCCCTCTCACACTGACCCACACCTTCTCCAAACCTGCTTCTCCCTCCTCCGCCAGACACTTCCCAACTCATGGATATGCCCCCTGCTTCTGCCTCCTCCACTCATGCCAAGGCCTCTGTGACCTTGTAATGACACATCTTCCTCTTGGAGTCCCTGGACTGGTGACCAATCCCTTGTTCTTGGCCCTCTCTGGCCTTGGCCCCTTGTGCTCCATTCCTGCCCAAGTTTCCTCCTTCCCACAGTTTCTCTGGCTGTTCCCCAGGCTTCTATGCTGGATTCTCCTCCTATCTTGCTCTGTACTAGCTCCTTGAGATACTTCATATACCCCATGGCCCCAAATCTCTGCTCCTGCTTACTCATTGGCATTTTATTCTAAATGTGAGGGGAAGCCTATGGATGGTTCTAAGCAGGAAGTGACATGATCTGACCGATATTTTAAAGGACCATGACCAACTACTTGAAACACTCTTCTGCCTCCTGGAACACCCCCTCTTGCTATCTCCACCACCTTCCTGGCTATTCCTTCCCAGTCTCTTCTGACAGTTCTCTTTTTTCTGTTTATGTCTAAATTTTGGAGTTTCTCTAAATGAGTGATTTCTCCCCCAGAATATGTTTGGTATTATCTAGAGACATTCTTAATTGTCACAACTTAGGCAGGTACCACTGGCATTTAGTGGGTAGAGGCCAGGAATGCTGCTTAACATTCTACAATGCACAAAACAGCTCCACGTGATAAAGAATTTTTCAGCCCAAGATGTCAATCATGCTGAGGTTAAGAAACCCTGAACTAGATTAGCACTGTCTAATTGAAATAGAATGGGAACTGCATACACAATTAAATTTTTTCTAGTACCCACATTAAAAGTATTAAAAAGAAAACCAGTAAATTTTAATAATACATTTTATTTAATCCAAGATGTATAAAATATTATCATTTCAACAGGTAATCAGTATAAAAATACCAGTGCTTTTATTTTCTATATATATTTAAAATTCTCATTTAAAATTATTACACACACCAATTTAGACTAGCCGCACTTCAGGAGCTTAGTAGCTGCAAATGTCTTGTGGTTATTGTATTGATGGCATAGCTTTAGGCTCAGTACTAGATAGTTTAGCTTAATGATATTTGTTTTTTGTGAATTAAAAACTAATAGCAGATTTTTTAAAATTGTGGTAAATTATATAACATGAAAATTATTATTTCAATCATATTTTTGTGTACAATGCAGTACTAGTAAGTATATTCACAGTACATGCAATCATTACTAACATCCATCTTCCCCAACTGAAATTCTGTACCCATTAGACAATAACTTCCCATTTGCCCCTCCACCTTTCAATGTAAGAACACCCAAACCTGTAGAGAAAGCAACATCTCAAATGCTTCAGTTAGCTTAATGTTTAAGAGCTAGTCTATAGAAGATAATAAAGCCTAATGGTTTGGCTCTGGAACCAAATTGCCTTGTTGAATTCCAGCCCTTTCATTTACTACCTGCCCATCTTAACTAGAGTTATTCCACTTTTCTGTACCTTTGTTTCTCATTTGTAAAGTGGAGATGATAATAATATTACTACTTTATAGAGTTGTCAAGAATTAAATGAGTTAATACTTAGAAAAGAGTTTTAGGTGTTATAATGCTTACCAGATGTTAACTAGTCAGACTCCTGTCTCCATCCACACTTTCTCTCTTGGTAATCCATCTACTCTCATGGCTTTAAGTCCAACCTATTATCTAGTGACTTCCACATTTAAATACCCAGTGCAGAACTCTTTTCTGAGCTCCAGACCACCTAACTGTGCATCCTGTTTCAATGACCTGGAGCATTTCATATGAACAAACCCCACAACAGAGCCTTCCCCTGAAAATTCGTGCGTCTGGGGTGACCACCGGGGCCTCCTGGGGAAGCAGAAGCTGAAGGTAGTGACTGCTCGTGCCAGTTGTGTGTCAGTGTGTGTCAGTATGTTTGTGTACTTGGCCAAGTGGTTGTGACTGTGGACATGTGTAGAAGAGAGCACGGGAATATTCTTTCCCACAGCCATAATCAAGTGTCCCCAAGCAGGTCTTGCTGTGGGGGTGAAAGTGCAGTCATTCTCAGATGACCAATTCCACTGTTCAAATAAAGGGGTGGTTTCTTCTGGGTCCTGGTGGGTGAGTCAAAGGGAAGGACTTCTTTGACCCACCACATGAAGCCCACCTTCCCATCTCCTCCTCTCTGCCCATGAAGTCTCCTTCCAGGATGCTCCTATCTGCTTCCTTCTGAGCCTTAGGGCTCCTCCGAGGTACTGGCTCATGAGGATGGCAGGTGAATCTCAGAATCTTCTCTGAGCCCCCTCCCTAAGAAGCCTCACACTGAGTAAACAGTTTGATCTGTTAGGGAAGCTGCAGGGTGCCTTCCTGCCCCACTTTTGAGGCCAGTGCCACAGCTTCAGAATGAGCCCTCCAGGCACTCTTGACTTCCCATGATAGCTTCCTAGAGGCATCCCCTGCTCCACCATCACCCAGTCAGGTCTCCAGGGACCTTGGCCAGAGCCAGTCCTGCTCAGGCGGTGCAGCCACAACTTCAGCTGACCCTTTTGGGAATGACAGCCACTTCTCAAAGTTCTGACTACCTCCTCCCCAACACACACACACACACGCATTCCATTTGCTTTGGACCCCTATGAGAGAAACTGCTGGGGGATTCTTGTCAAGAATCAGGCCACAGCCACCCCCACCAACCTCACCAAACCGGACGCGTCTGCCGCCCCCAGAACCCCAGGAGGCAGAAGCTGGAGGGGTCGACCTTTGCAGAAGCTGGGGGCAGCGCGGAGTGGCGCCTCTACAGACAGGCGGCGCCCCGGGAGAATCAGGGACAGACTGGGTCCCCTGGCTTCCCTTGAGGGGAGGAGGTGGCTACAAGGGCACCTGCCCAAGGCCACCCAGCACGCGGCAGCCGAGCCGGACCTCCCAGCCGTCGATGGGGGCGGTGACCGCCCGGGGCCTTCCCACGCCTCGGCCGGCGCGTCACCGCGGGGGCGAGGGGCGCCGGGCCGCCCGGGGCTGCGGCTCAGGAAAGGGCCCTGGGAAAGGGCGGTGGCGGCGCCCCCGGGGCGGGGCCTGGGCGGGGCCTGGGCGGGGCCGGGGCGGGGCCGGGGCGGGGCCGACTTCCTAGCTATGAGGCAGCACAGCCCCGCGGAGACCTGGAAGCCTGCGCTCACCATGAAGCGGCCCAGGGAGCCGAGTGGCTCCGACGGCGAGTCCGACGGACCCATCGACGTGGGCCGCGAGGGCGAGCTTAGGTAAGGGCCGAGGTGGGGGACTGGGCGCGCCGACGGGCTCAGCGAGCGTGAGGACTCGTCCTCGATGTGGTCACGGGAGATGCAGGTGTGGTCGACGGCCCTCAGGTGCGTGTGTGGAAGTGGTGGGGGGGGGGGGAACTGGGCGTGTGCAGTGTGCCGTTACACGCACGAGTGCCTGGGGTTCTGTGCGCCCTTGGCCATTTAGGGCTCGGGATGGAGGTAGCGTTCAGCTTGCAGTTCTGATGTCCAGTTGTGATTTTCTGTTTAAGCGCCCTGAGGAGACTATTGGCAAGGAGTTTTCCCTGAAGCTCTTAGGAAAAACCCTTAGAGACTGTTGGCACCACACCCCCTGTCTGGAATTCGCTGACTATGCAGAATAATCGTACTTTCCCAGTTTTACTCAAACTTGAGTGCACTTTTCATATAGTACACAGAGAGCTTCCAGGGGAAGAAAGTCTCCCCTGCCTTCAACAAATTGGACTTTGGAATTAAGATTTCCGTATTGAAGAAAATAATAGCTGACTTGCCCATGGTCAGTACAAGGGCCTAGACTCCAATTCCAGTGCTCTTTCTACTACACCCTTCCTTGTCTTTCGCTCTCGGGACATATTCTGATCTGCTTCAAACCTGTAGAACAAACTACACATCTATAGTTTGGCTGCTTCCGGGTTTTGAGAACAACCTAATTCTTCAGGTTCCACATCTGTAATATGGGTGTAAATAATAGAAGCGACCAAATGGGAATATTGGGAAAATCAAATGAGATAGCATATGCCAAGGGCTTCACTGGGCCTAGCACATTGCAAATGCTTAATTAATGTCAGATGCCAAACACATGATACCCAGAACTCTGAAAGAGCTTCAGGGGCTGACTGGCAGTATGCAGGCCTGAGTCCCAGCTCCAAATCTGCTACCAATTCAACATGTGACCTTGGGCCATTGCTTTCCCTTTGTGAGCCTGTTTCCTCAGCAATAAAATAAAGGAGTACTGGGAGTGGGAAAGAGAGAGCTCTCTGAACTCTCCTAATTCATCCAAACCTGACTCCCTAGGATAGAACTGGAAGGGATATTCAGTTCATTCTTAGGGATATTTTTGAGCACATTTCAAAATTTCAGTGATCTCCATTTTTCTGAGACCAGGGGATCAATCACAAATCCTAGTAAAATGCCACCAGCTTTCAATTATTTATAGCTTATAATAGGAGGTAAGGCAATAGATATTTCTCTTGCATCCTGTACATTAGGTTTGGGGGTATACAATACAATTTCCTATGTAGCTTAGTAGCCTTTATAATTGTTTAGCAGAAACTGCACTTCAGAGAAGCAGTTCTCTGAGTCTATGCCTGCTAGGAGCAGGGGAAGGGCCTAACACCACATTGTGGTCCTAGAGAGGGGTCTCAAATTCAATGTCATTGGGTCCTCATGACTCAGAGGCATGGAATTGATGTCAGAGAGCTAGGCTGATCAAAACTGGCTTTGGTCTTTCAATAATTTCCAGCCTGGCCAGTGACCTACCAGGTCACACAAAGATTACGGACAGCATGGAAGATGGAAGGAGAGACAGACTGTGGGTTGTGAAGACACCCAAGCAGGGAGAGGTCACTTACAACTAGAAATGACAGTGTGGACTTCTTGAAGGTGGTGGCATTTGGGCTGTAGCCTGAAGGATTAGTGAGCTGTTTTTTTGTTTGTTTGTTTTTTGCTTTTCTTATATAGCATTTTGTCCTTTCAGCCACAGCCCATTTTTAGAGACTGTCTCAATCCTTAGAGGAGCAGATCCCATCAGAGGAGAGAAAGCAGTTGGCCATCTGGCAGAGCTGACTTATAGACCTCTCTTTGTAGCACTCTCCAAAGGGCCCTCCCCTCCAGCAGACATCAATACTTCAATTCAGGGAGCCTGAACGATGCCTGCTGTGGCCCAGACCCTGGGCTGGGCGTGGGGGGCCCAGATGTATCCTGCTTCAGCCTCTGCCCTCAGGGAACTCTCAGAGAAGAAGAGCTTAGTGTACAAAGACAGCCAGATAAACAGTGGCAAGGGCCACGGGACTGGGGCAGTCAGCCTCCTTGGGGTCAGAGGCAGGGCGCAAACCCCCACACTCAGAGCCATGAGAGTAAAGAGCATAGAGTGTTCCATGTCGCTGTGGGCATCTGCCTGGTGGTGATATCCTGCCCCATCCGTGGAAATTGCCCATAGAACTCCTATCTGAACCTAGCCCCCTGACATGCTGGGGCCCAAATGAGAATATAGCCTCTCCTCTTCCCCTCTGCAAACATTTAATGAGCAGCTGTCACATGTGAGGCACTAGGTCAGGGTCTGTGGATTGTTCCTACATGATTTAAGGCACATGGTGGTCTTTGAAGTCAGATGGACCTAAGTTTGATTCTTACTACCATTAACTTGGGCATTTTTGAACCTCAGTTTTCTCCTTTACAAAATGGGGGAGCTAATTCCTACCTCATAGGGTAAGGCTTCAATGAGGTAATGAACCTAAAGTGCATAGCTCCCTGCTTTGACACAAGGTAACTTCCAATTAATGCTGTTCTCTAAGGGGTCACCATTCAGTTGGAGGGTACATGATCATGAGGCATCATAGTCTAATGAAAAGACTAGAAGCCTGAAAACTGGACTTATTGGGCATGATTCTTAACTCTTTGTGTCTCTGTTGCTACATTTATCAAATGATTATTTTTCCTAAATGTGAAATGGACCCAATAATACTTAACTCACAGGGCTATTATGCAATAAACAAGACAAGTTAATATGGATGTTCTGTCTAGAACAAAAAGTACTGGCTATGTGATATACAAGATAGGACAATGAATACTTGAGGTACACTGGGAAGAACACTGGATTAAATGCCAGTAGACTTGGCTCTAGTTCTGGAATTTCCTCTAATTTGCTGTGTGGCCTGGAACAGATCCCTTTCCTTCTCTGAATTTCCTCATTTTACTAGTGGTCTCAGTGATCTCTGAGATTCTTTCATTGGGGACTTTGGTTGATGTAAAATGAGTAGAATTATCTACAAGGGCTCCAAAGGGGCATTCCCAAGGGGAAACTGAGGATGAGTGCTGAGGGTGGTCAGGACTGGTAGTCAGACCACCTAGAAAACTTAGTCTACCTCAAGAGACCACCCCAGAATTCTGGCTAGGGACCACTCGAGGCCTATGGAGCAGATCTTGGTGGTCAACATATCTTCTCTGGGTCCCTGAAAATCTGCCTTATTTTCAGATTCTTGGCCAAGAAGTTCTCACACCTCCTCTCAATATTAGGGCCAGATCATGGCCTGGAAGTGAGCTCAGGCTGAGCTTTTGGGAGCTTTAAGGATAAGGGGACTGGAGGGCTATTCAGACAGGCAGGAAATAGAAATTAAGAGGGAAAACAATGCTGAATTTGGAGCCAGAAGACATGGATTCCTGTGTTGGCTTTGCTCCTCAGCAGCTGCATAAGCTGGGCAACCTGCCTTAGCTCCGCAAGCCTCAGCATCCTCATCTGTAAAATGGGGTTTTTGTTAGGCTCACAGGCAGGAAATGTATATAGCAATGCCAAGAAAACTGTGAAGTGATGTTTGCCTGTGAGACAGGGAGTGGGGTGGGGGTGAGGGGATAATACTGCGAAGAATGAGGGACTAGGAAGCTGGAAAAAGGAATGGCAGAGCCTCCTGCCCTGAAAGGGGTGCATCAGCCTCCAACAGATGGTCCCTGAGGAAGGATCAGGCTGAAAGGCAGTGACGTGCACAATGATAACCTAATACCCCTAGAGACGCTTTGTCCAGCCTGGGGGGACAAAGGCTGGGTTTCTCAGTATACCTTGGCTCTTAGGGCTTGTCTCGAGTGAAGCTCTGTAAACAAGCTGCCCTACAGATCACAGGATCTGACCATCTGATCCCTGGACCTAGCTTGCTGGCCCATCTCTCCCAGGAGCTTTCACTGGTCTCTTACCAGCCCTTCTTGTCCAGATGTTTGGATGTAGATATCCTCTTCCAGATGTGGCTGGACAAAGCCAGGAGCTTAGCAGCAGAATCTGACAAATGTTGATCTGGTCTCTCCTTCAACCTTTTCTCTTTGAGCAGTTGATGAAAATGATCCAGACTCTGATGCCAAACGGGTAGTCACTGGGGCTGGGACCCTCCTGCCCTCATCCCACAAAGGCCTAGGACATAGATTTTATGGTGCCAGCTCTCTGTTCCCAGTAATGCCAAAGATGAGGGCAGGAGGAGGGAGCTCAACCATAAGCTCTGCCACGTTCCAAGCACTTGCTGAGTACAGGGGCTACAACACCGAAATGAGACAGACATGGTTCATGGCCTCATGGAGCTTACAGACTTGTTGGAGAGATAGTCATTAATCAAATAATCATGTAACTATAAAACAACAAATGTGTAATAACTGCTGTGAATGCAGGATGCTGGGAGAGTATAGAGTAAGGGATACCTCGTGGAAAGGGGGATGTCAGAAAAAGCTCCCCCAGGAAGGTGACATTTGAGTTGAGACCTGAAAGGTGGTATAAGTTATTAGGCAAAGGAGCTGGGGCTTGGGGGTGGGAAGATGGGATGGACCAGAGAATTCTAGGCTAGGGGAACAGTATGTGCAACCACAGGAACAAGTTAGCATAATCACAGGCTGGAGCACATGGCGCAAAAGGGAGTTGAGTCTGAAAGGTGACAGGGGCCAGCTGGACTAGCTGAAAGATAGTGGCCTTGATCCTAAAATCATTGGGAAGTCCCTAAAGAGTTTTAAGAGAGTGATGAGATCAGATTTACATTTAAATGATCCCTCTGCCTGGTTGTAGAGGGTGACAGAGGTGCAAAGGGACCCAAACAACAGACTCTTGCAGTTGTCCAGATGAAAGGCGATAGAGGCTTGGTCCTGAGAGCAGCAGTGGAGATGAGGACAGATGTGGGGTGTATTTTAGACATGGAACGAGTAGATTTTGACAAAGTGGGGTGAGGACTGAATCAGAATCAGAGATGGTGGCCAGGTGTCCATCTTGCAGAACCGGGAGCTGGGTTGGCGTTCCTGAGATGGGAACTCAGGGGGAAGTGGAGAAGCTTTAGGCGAGCGGAGGCAAGCTCATGGGCTCCTAAGATGTGTGGCATTTTCCATTTGAAATGGCAGGGGAGTCCCTTTGTCTAAAGTTACCTGTTGATATGGTGCCTCCCCATGGGAGCTGCTCCTCTGGAGGGTGGGGCCTAGCTGACCTATCCAGTCCAGCCTGGGCCTGAATGGGACCTCTCCGGTGTTGGCCAAATGAATGATCCTCGGTGCAACCCATCGAATTCCCTCCGTTCCGAAAGGGCCTCTGAAGCAGGAAACCTTTAAGAGGGCGAGCAGTTGGGCCGGGGAGGATTTGGGTCAGTCTGGGCAGGAAAAGCCCTCGAGAGCGGAGCCTCTTCCCTGTGATGGGAGCTTCTGGGCTGCGAGCAAACATCCATCCTTTAGCCAGGCTTGCGAAAGGAAGGCCGTAGTGAGGCGGGGTGGGGCCTTCTGGGGGAAGCCAGGGCAGTGTCCCGAGAGTCAGAGAGGGGCCTGTGACCCAGATGCCGCTCCCCCTTGCCCCCAGCCGTGCTGCGTGGGAGGCGGCGGCAGCTGCAGCCCCGGCGGAGGGCGGGCGGCCGGCGCGCCGGGCCCGTGGGAAGCGGCGGCATCTGCTCTTTCCACGCTCGTTCCCAGCGGCTCCCTCTGAAACCCAACCCGCCGGCCCAGCCCCGCCGCCGCTGGCCCGTGCCCTCGCCCGCCCCGCCTGGGGATCGGTTTGCAGGAGCCAGAGTGGCCGGCTGCGGTTCCCAACACCCGCCCTCTGGCCGCACTGAAGAGGGGAGTGGGGCAGGGGCAAGAGCCAAGGCCACCCACCCCCATCCCAGGGGCCCTAGCCGCCCCTGGGGCAGGAAACCAAGTGCAAGGGAGGACTTGGCTCAGGGAGAAATGGGTTCCTGGGAGAAGGGGAGAGAATGTCCCCTCCCACGCCTGCCCTGCACCTCCTCCCCCGCCTGCCCTGCACCTCCTCCCTCGCTTGGGAGACCACAGCCGCCCAGGAGGGGGCTGTGCCCGCCTACGAGGTCACCCCGGGCCAGGGAGATGATCCCCCATCTCTGAAGAATTTGCTTTTCTCTTCCTCTCCAGCCAGATGGCCAGGCCGCTATCTACCCCCAGCCCTTCGCAGATGCAAGCCAGGAAGAAACGCAGAGGGGTGAGTGTCTCAGCAGAGTTGCCCAACAGAGGTTTATCCTGGGTCCCCAGGGGCCTGGTCTGGAGAACCCTGGTCAGAGACATCACCTCATGCTAGACTGCCTGAGTTCAAGTCCTGGCTCTGCCAGTAGCTTGTGGGGGTGATTTTGAGCAAGACACTTAACCTCTCTGTGCCTCGTTTCTTCAACTGTGTAACTGAAATAATGATAGTATGTACCTCAAAATGTTGTTTTGAAGATTAAGTGAATTAATGTAATACACTTAGAACAGTACCTGACACACAGTTAGCCATTATTATTTATTCCAGCCTTTCTCTTCTTCTAATAAAGCCTGGAACTTTCATTTTCTATGTGCCAAGGAATGAGTGAGGAGGACAGGAAAAGGAAGAACCCCTGCTTGCTCTTTGCCATCTTATCCCAGCCCCACTTTTCCCCCAAGATGCAGCTGTGCTTCTGCACTGGGAGCTCAGAGACCTGGGATCTGACAGAGACAAGCCCTGCCACTCACTAACCATAAAACCTTAGGCAAACCACCTCTGTCCAGCCCTCATTTTCTTTACTGATGAAATGGGGGTCATAATTTCTGCACTGCTAGCAGCATTCTGCTACCAGTACTGTGAGCTGAGAATGAGATGGTGTGAATGAAAAGCTTTGGCAGCTGGAGAGGGCAATGCCTATGACTCCTTAGACCTCATGACCTAGCACCTGAAGGGGTACCACTGGCCCAGAGGGGGCCTCCAAGGCCTGCCCCAGTGCTATGGCAGGTGCCTCTGTTCTGATTGGTTGGTGCCCTACTATACCAATAGTTAAACATGTTGAAGATTCTTCCCCCTACAGACCCAGACAAGAGATCTGAATTCTACTCCCAGTTTTGCACATCCTTGCTGCGTGACCTTAAACAAATCATTGCCCCTCTCTGAGCCTCGGTTTCCTCCTCCATAAAGTAAGAATAGATTTATCTTCCTCACAAAAATATTATGAGAGAAGATATGAGTCAATGTCCATCGAGGCATGTCGGAAATTCATGAAGTGGCTTTGTACAACTTCTCGTCATCATTTTTTAGATCATAGAGAAACGGCGCCGAGACCGCATCAACAGCAGCCTTTCTGAATTGCGGCGCTTGGTCCCCACTGCCTTTGAGAAGCAGGTATGTGACATTGCTGATTGTGCTAGAGGAAAGGCTGTTTGAATGGCAGATAAGGTTCATGTCTCATGGCATCTCTTATTGACTAGTAGCAGCTGCCCAAAGTGCCATGATAGCATTTACTGTTATCTGTCACCAGCCAGGGATAAGGAGAATGGAAATTTATACTTTCTGAGGTATCTCAGGTGTTATAGCTTTATGTCCATCATCCCATTGAATTGAACCCTCAAAATGACCGTGAAGGACAGAGATTATTATGCCCATTGCACAGGTAAGGAAACTGAAGCACGGAGAGGTGAAGTAACTTATACTGGGTCACACAACTAATAAATAAAGCGCCTTATTCCTCTGCACAACTCACATTTTCAGAGCTATTTGAAAGTGGAACAGGCTGCTTAGGTAGTGAGCACTCTGCCATTGATCATGTTGGGGCGGAGGGATAATAGCGAGAAGTCAGACAATTGAATCAATCAGACAGCCTCAAGGATTCTCACCCTCTGTTCCAAGGCATGGTCATAAGTCATGTGACTTCCTTTATGCTGGTGAAAACAAGTTAGTCATTCCACAGACTCACTAAAGCCTTCATAAGACCAGCCATGGATTAGACCTGCTATCTGTCCTCAAGGGACTCATGTGGAGTCTGACCCTTAGGTTTCACCTGGGAAACTGGGCGATGTCGGAGGCTTAGAAGGCATTTCCCAAGAGAGAATAGAAGAAGAGCAAGTGCTTTAAGGGTGAGATGAGCTAGACTTGGGAGTGGTGAATGTGAAGCTGGATCCTCAGCAGAGCTGGTCTAAGAGGCGGGTAGGCATGCAGGAGTGGCATTCTGGTGATGGTGAATGAAGCCACAGAGATAACAAGACCCTCTGGGGAATGTGCAGAGCGTGAAAGTGAGACAACACCCATTGGGAACACCATCGTTTTAAGGGACAAGCAGAGTAAGAGGCAAGGTGAAAGGAGGACCAAGAAAAAGTGGTGTCATGGAAGTCAAGGGAGGAGGGGTTCCAGGAAGGATGGTCAGCAGTACAGTGGACAAGTGGACTAACACAAGACTCAAAGAGAATTTATTGGATTCGGAGACGTTGGCCAAAGCAGAAGCCCAGTTACAGACAGTAGTGGTGTGGGAGGAAAATGAGAAAATTGAGACAGTGAGTACTAATGGCACTGTGCGGGGGAAGTAAGTGACAGAGTTCAGCTGGGGGACTTCACCCTTCTGTCTCCCCTACACACAGGGCTCCTCCAAGCTGGAGAAAGCTGAGGTCCTGCAGATGACGGTAGATCACTTGAAAATGCTCCACGCCACTGGTGGGACAGGTACTGATGCTCTATTTTCCTGGGAATCATTCATGCTGCCAGTATTTTGGGGCTCGGCCCTGGGGATACACTGGTGAGCAAAGTAGAAGTGGTCCCTGCCCTCTTGGAGCTCACAGTCTATAGAGAGACTGAAGCAAATGCAGGTGGAACATTTGTAAAGTTTGTCTTATTTTTCAGCATCTTCTTCTCCACCCTCAGTGTCTCCATTTGTTCCAACCCTTTCCTCAACTCTACTCCTTCTAGCCTATACCTTGGAGGAGGTTTTCTCCAACAGACTATTACTACTGACCTTACCCCCCAGGACCTCATTAAGCATTAGCCTGAATGAGCTCATTCTCACTGGGATCCTGATGGAACGAGCCTGCCTGAGATTTTTAGCCACAGGTGGTTCACTGGCATGCCTATCCACTGGTCTAGCCTTCTGAGCTATAGTGTCATTGGCAGTACTGGGCTGATATGTCATGCCCACAGCTGAAGATCAGTAGTGGGATTGCAGTAAACTACAAATGCAACTCCTTCCGTTATTTGGAGCTAGTTTATTACAATAGACTCATGCAACTGTGGCTTTAAACTCTGAACAAATAGAAATTTTGTCTACATGAAGCCTCTCTGTGTATTTTGGAAATTTCACAGTAGGGGGAAACCTTGAAAGCTCCAGAGACTCGGCCACAAAAACCTAAGTCCTAAAACCTTAACCTGCTCCCTTTGGAGGGGACAGTCACATTTTATGTGGCCCAACCTGGTGCTCCTCAGTGTGCAGCACTGTCACCCATGAGCAGGCAGAGTTGTGGGTCGCACCCCAGAGACTCTGAGGCAGTGGGTGTGGATTAGAGTTTAGGAATTTACAAGATTAGCAAGCTCACCTGATGACCCTGATGCAGGTGGTCGCTCTGAGAACTTCTGCCAGAGGAACTCACGGTCAACAGTGCAAACTTCTGTCTCTCAACAACCAGTGGGGGAGATATTCCAAACTACATTTGCGGCCATCCAATTAAAAGGAAAATTGTGACTAATATTTGGGTAGCATTTGTACTTTCAAAATGCTTTGACTAACGTTATCTCATTTGGTTCTCTCAAGAACCTCGTAAATGGGGCTGCTGTCTTCCCTATCTTCTGGCTAAGGGTTAATGGGAAAACAGAATAGTGGTTGAGAGCACTGGCTTTGGACTTGAATCCTGGCTCTACTACAATTTATCTTTATGACCTTGGACAAATGATTTAACTTCTCTATGCCTCAGTTTCCTCATCTCTACAATAGGAATAATGAAAGGGTTTTATGAAAATTAATACAATACAATGAATACAATTAAGACAACATTGTCTTCATAGAATTGTCTTAATAAAATTAAGACAATACAAATTAAGTGCTTAGTAAGAAGTCAACAAATGCTAGTTAAAAAAGAACAGTGAACACAGAAGGTGAAGGGTTTTACTTGAAGTCAGCACAGCTTAGTATACTACAGAGCCAATATACTTGCCAAGGAGGCCTGACTCCAAATATCATCTCCTGTCCAGCTGTCCCTCTATGGCGGCCTCAGCCATGAACCAGATGTTTACTGCCATAGTCATGAGGCCTATGCTCACCCAGGCTGTTCTGTCTCTGCCCAGAAGGTGGTTGAGAGAAGGGCTGATATAAGGAGGCAGTGCGAATACATCTGTGGGTAGTCCACCTGATCATTCCTCACTGACATCAGCCAAACAGAGGGTCCCCAGCCCGATGGCAGTAGCTGAGGACCAAAGAGGGGTCCTGCTTTCCAGACTGTACTTTGGGCTAGAGGACAAACTGTAATTCCTGTAGGGGCCAAGCCAGTAATATAAATGATAGCTAATTTTTAATTTACTGAGCATTTCCATGGGCTATTTTGTTTCACCCTCACAATTCTCTGTAGCAGGTACTGTTATATGTCCATTCTATAGCTAAAGAAATTGAAGCAAAGAGAGATTAAGAGACTTGTCCACCATCAGGCAGATAGTGAAATGGCAAAACTGGGATTTGGACTCAGCTCTGCTGGCCACCAAGGACCTCAGGCTTCACTGTTTCACTATGCAGCCTTCTCCAAGGGGTCCCCCAGCCTCTGCCCATGTCAGCAGGCAGAATTGGTCTCCACCTCCATGTGCACAGCCCTTGCACATCCGGCAACTGTCTACTTAAATGACATCTTGATCACAGAGTTTCTTCTTTGTATTAGTCATGAATTGTGCTGAAAACAATACATTTCATAATTCTTCGTGATTTAGTGAACTCGTTTGATTCTCATAACCCACCCTCTCTACCCCAGTAGGATGATGATTCTCACTTTACAGGTGGGGAGACTGGGAATCAGAGAGGTGAGGGGTCATGCCCAAGGGAGCGAGTCGGAGAGGCAGGTCCAGAACTCAGACAGACTGCTTCCAGCCTCGGTAGGTGTCCCCTGCCAGGCATGCCCTCATCATGCCTCACTTTGCAGGATTTTTCGATGCCCGAGCCCTGGCTGTCGACTTCCGGAGCATCGGTTTCCGGGAGTGCCTCACTGAAGTCATCAGGTACCTGGGGGTCCTGGAAGGGCCCAGCAGCCGTGCGGACCCCGTCCGGATTCGCCTTCTCTCCCACCTCAACAGCTATGCAGCCGAGATGGAGCCTTCACCCACACCCACCGGGCCCTTGGCCTTTCCTGCCTGGCCCTGGTCCTTCTTCCATAGCTGTCCAGGGCTGTCAGTCCCAAGCAGCCAGCTCGCCATCCTAGGAAGAGTACCCGGCCCCGTCCTCCCCAGCGCCTCCTCTCTTGTGTACCCCATCCCAGCCCTCCGAGCCACTCCTGTGCGCAGAGCCACTGGCACCGTCCTGCCAGCCCGGAGGAATTTGCTGCCCAGTCGAGGGGCGCCTTCTACCCGGAGGGCCCGCCCTCTGGAGAGGCCAGCTGTCCCCCTGCCCATGGCCTCCAACAACAGGGCTGCCAGGAGCAGCCACATGGCACCCCTCCTGCGGTCTTCTTCCCCCTCACCCCCTGGAGTTACAGGGTCCCCTGCTTATGCAGCTGTTCCTGCCCCCAGGCTCTCTTCCCCGGGGCCAGCTGGGAGGCCCACAGGAGCTGTGCTCTGCCACTCCTGGGTCTCCGAAATCACAGAAGTCGGGGCCTTCTGAGCTGGCTTTCCCCACAGGAGTGAGGAGAGCTCCTTTTGCAGGAGCTCTAAAAGTGGCACTACCTTTTCTGCCCTGCCTCCTGGACTGGCTCATGTATGAAGGTGTCTTCTCCTGACAGAGACCCCCTCCTCCTTTGGCCTATCTCCCCTCCTCACTGCTCATCCAAGCTTGTCCACCCAGATCTCCTGGAGCTGTTTTGATCTCAGAAGCTGGTCTAGCTTCTTACCTGGACAGATGAGTGCCCAGACCACTTTCCTACTCCAGTATGCATGGGGCAGCTGGCATGAATCTCAGCTCTGAGAACAAAGATTTGACCTAAAAGGTACAATAGCCTGAGGCTAGCTGCTTCCTTAGAGAGATCAGACCCCAACCAGGAGCAATGACTGACTGGGTACAGCCTTCCAAGGCCCAAGGAAACAGAACATGGTGTCTGCCTCACTTCCTGAGACAATAAGAGAGCAGGGGCCACAAAGAGGTCTCCTGAGAACCCTGTCTGCCCCTGTCCACCTGTCTTCGGCCCACCACATTGCAGTGAACCACAGGATGGACCTTTGTCTACCACGGCCAGAGCCTGGGGGTTGGAGGCCCAGCTGGGCCTGTTCCTGCCCTCTTCCCAGCTTCAGACACCCACCTTCCAGCTGACCAACAGTTCCCTGCACACAGCTGGGAGGTTTCCTGGCAGCAGTTAGGCTCCATGACAGGATGTCCTAACCTCCAGGCCTGGGACAGCACTCACAGACAGAAGCCAGGATCCAACAGAGAGCCCTCTCGCACCATTACCATCCTCCAGGCATGTGGTCCCTATTGGTTGCACAGTGTGGAGAGCTATATTCCCACGTGATGGCGCCCAGAGAGGAATCCTCTTGGGATTCAGCACCAGACACTTGTACTGCCTGGTTTGCATCCGGCTCATGGAGCCCAGACTGTTAGGACAGCCAAGGGCTGTCAGGCTAGACAAAAATAACTGCAAGGAGGGGCAAGAGGAAGGACTGTCAGGCAGCTTGGCCCTGCAAGGTCACACAGTGGGTCGAGGGCCTGAGATCCTTTTCACCCAGGATTCCATGCAGCTGGCTTTGCTCAGAGGCCATTTCATTACCCATCTCCAACTCAGGCCACTTTTCCTCTAACAGAGGGAACAAATATCCCGGCTGCCATTCCCGGTGGAAGATCAGAGGCCGGACAAGATTGGAGCAGACCAAGGACTGATGTTCAGCGGGACCAGTGTTTCCAGACCCGCTGTAAAATGTAGAAACACTCCTGTGCTCATTGGCAAATACCTGCTTCCCCTGAGTGCCCCACTGCACCAAGCGCCTTTGCCCCCAGGACCTTGTTATGCCTGGCCGACCTAAGGCCATGAGGTCCCCCAGCTGGCAGTTCGTTCTCTGGTGCTTATTCCATACTCGTTATTAAATATTTTTTGAAAGTCACTCCTGGGAAGATTCTCCCATCTCCACGCTTCGGTGAAACGACCTTCCTTAGAAGCTGAATTGAGGAGACTCAATGGGCTCAAAAGTGGAGTTTGTAAAAACCCTGGGGAAAAAGGGCTCTTTCAGAGAAGTGAGTCAGAGGGCAGAGATCATTTAAATGACCCAGAAAGCTCTTTTGAAAAGGCAAATTCCTCAGGAGGCATAAAGAGCTAAGTAATTCTTTCACTTCTCAGTGTTAGTTCTATCAGATTGCTGCCCTTCTGGGCCCATCTGTGTTGTGCAGCAGTGAGGAGAGAGGGAGTCACTGGCCTGGGGTGCTCCCTCCCCCTCTTCCTCTTCTCCCTCCCTATCTCAGGTGGTGGCTCACTGCTCCCAAGGTATCAAGTCAGTGCTACAGTCCTGACAACTTCCTAGCTTGAGAATCCAGCATTTACTCACTGGTGCTGTGGGAAGCCTGGTTCCATGTTTCCAGCACCCAATTCCAAAAGAATCTGTTCACATCGTTGAATGAGGTGGGATAGCCCAGAACTTTCAGCATCTTAGTTGATCTCAGGTTTATTCTCCTGAGACATTGTGGGGGGAAAGGTGACTGGATGTGTTTGTTTCCGTGGTTGAGAATTTGTACCTTTTGTTTATATTTCCGAGCTGATACCTTCGACTCCTACCCCATTGCTGGGGTTGTTGCAGACATCAAATAAAGTTTAGTTCTTCTGGAAACTTCTGAGTGATTCTACTTCTTCAATATCTGGAGTCCGTCCACTTCTCTCTGGACCCACAGCCATCCCCCTGGTCTGGCCATAGTCACCTAACCCCCAGATCACTGCCCTCTATAGGTCGCCTTCCTCCTCTCTTGCTTCGTCAATCAGTTCTCAACAGCAACCAGAGAGAGCTTTAAACATGCAAAACATATCATATCAACTCTGGTTTAAAACCCTTACTCCTTTACCCTATTAGTCCAAAGATAAAATCCAAGCTTTTCCTCTTCTGGTTTCAACCTCACTTCCAGCCTCATTTCTTGCCAATCTCAACCTTGCTTCCTGTGCTTCCGCCACTCTGGCCCACCTTCATTCATTTCCTTAACATTCCAACTATGTTGCCACCTCCCAGACTTTGCATATGCTGTTCCCTTGCCCAGAATGCTCTTCCCCTACCCTTTGCATGCCCTCTTCATACCCTCAGGCCTTGGCTTAAAGGTCACCTCCTCAGAGAGGCCTTTCTGACTACTATGCTTGAACAGTTAACTTGTCTCAAAGTTCCCTATTCCTTCCCTTCATAAGGAACTTGCCATTGCACATCCACTTATGTGTGTACTTGTTAGTTAACCGTCTCTCTCACCAGCATGGAAGCTCTGTGAGGCCAGGACCATGGCTGGTTTGCTCTCTACCCTATATCTGGAGTCAAGCACTGCGCCTGGCTCAAAGTTGGTGTTAAATAAACATTTGTTGAATAAATGAACTGGGGAGGCAAGGAATCTTCCGGACTCAGGCTGCTGGATCATCGTACAAGGCCCCTGTAGATGTGAACCTTTGACCAACTTTGGGGGGAGGCTGGAGAGTGAAGTGAGAGCCAGGGCCAGGGGACTGGAAGTTCTGACCAATGGTGAGGAGGCACTGGCCAAAGAAGAGTGTGAGTATGCTGGCCCTGGAATGCACGTGACAACTGAGAACAGGCAGGCGTCCCTGCCAGCAGGTATTGTTCTCTACTCTTGGCCTGGTTCTTAGCGATGGATTTGGCTTGCAACAAATCCAACAAACATTCACAGAGGTCTGCTCTGAGCCAGGCGAAGCACGGCCGAGCCAGAGGTGACAGGGACACTGTCACCTAAGGTTGTGTACCCTTTAAGTGACAGTTTGGTGAAGTGAAAGTGGAGAAAGAGGTCTATTGAGATGGCTGAGGGGACACAGAGGGGGTATCTGCCACTGCTTGGGGTGGTCATGGGGGAGGGAGTGCTGGCAGGAAGGCTTCCTGGAGGAGGATGAAGGGAGGCATTCTAACAGCAGAGGGAACTGTATATGCAAAGACCTGGAGACTGAGCTCTGGAAGTTGGCTTTAAGTTGAGCAGGCCCTCCACCACAGAGAAAAAGGTAGGCTAGTCTGGGCACTGAAGCCAGACTTCCTGGGTTTAGTCTCCATTTCTGTCACTTATGAGGGTTGTGGCCTTGGGCAAATTAACACCCTGAATCTCAACTTTTTCATCTTTAAAATGGGAATGATGCAGTAACGGCTACTGTTAACTGAGCGTTACCCACGTACCAGACATCGTACTAAATGCTTTTCTTGGAATGTACCCATTTTACAGATGAGGAAACTGAGCCAAGGCACTGTCTCCTCAGCTTAGGTGAGAAGTAAATGGGGTAAAACACATAAAGCCCTCGGTACCATACCTGGGTCATATGAAATGCTCAGTCAGTCGTAACCATTCATGCCATTAATGGAATGAGGCTGGATCCAAACTGTGAAAGTCCTCAGTGCCATGCAGAGTTGGGCTTCAGCCTTTAGGTGATGGAATCCATGGAAGGTTTTGCCAGGCAAATGCCAAGGTCAGAACTTTTTTAGGAAACACCCGCTTGGAGTGGTGTGCACGGCTGACTAGGAGGAGGAGTATTCAGACTTAAGCCCACCTCTTTGTTAGAAATACCTAGATGCTTTTTAAAAAGATCAGTGCCCAGGCCCCAGAGATAATGATTTAACGTATGCAGGGGGTCTTGGGCACCCCATAAGGAGGTGTAAGGAAAAGAGTCAGGATTTCTTTCCTAATTAAGGTCAATTTCCATTCAGTAGATGAATTGAACTTCAGCTTGTGAGGATGAAAAGGGCTGACATTTTCGGAGAAGTGAAGCAGAAATTAATTTCGACAAGGGCATCTCTGTCCCCCAGCCCCAGCACTCCCTATTCCACTTCCATGCTCTGTTTTCGGCCATCTTCGTTACTCCTACTAAGAAAAACACAAAATTTTTCTTATTTTGTTTATTGTTGATCTCCCTCCCTAGAAACTGCAGAAGGCAGGGATGTCTCTGTGTGGGTGTGGTTGTTCGACCCCTACCTACAATAGTGGCATTAGACAATAGCAGTCAATAAATATTGGTTGAGTTAATAACAATAGCTCAAATTTATTAAGTACTAAGTGCCAGATGCTGTTCCAAACACTTTTCATGTATCACCTCATTTCACTTTTCCAATAGTTTTATGAGGTGAATCCTAACATCCCCATAGACAGATGAGAAAACAGGTGTAGGACTCTCATGGCGCTAGTGAGTAAGTGATGGAGCCAGAATTTTAATTCAAATGGTCTGGCTTCAGAGACTGAATTCTTAGCCACTTTGCTACGGTGCTCTCAAATGAGTGAATGAATGAATGAATGAATGAAAAGGAATTAAAGAAGAGTAATAGTTTATTGTACTCATACAAGAAACAATGGATTTTAGGGTCAGATAGATTCGGGTTAAAATTCCAGATTTTCTATGTATTTAAATACATGATTTGGACAAGTTTCTGAGCGTCTCTAAATCTCAAGGTCTTTACGGGCAAAATAGGAAAAATCTACCTTTTTATCTACCAAATGTTAGCATTTATCATATTGGCCCCATTCTTGATCCATTACTGTCCTCTAGTGGTCAGTTGAAATAATGACTTCGTAATGGTTATGCTAAATCCAAAATTTCTAAATAGTGTAGTCCCAAAGCCTGCAGTTTCTTCAGATAAAACAGACTGTGGTTCTTGGTTCCTTTAGTCTCCTGGACCCTATTAGTCTTCAGGGACTAAGGGAAGATCAGGCTTCCTCAAAGGGAAACAGGAAGGACTAGCCCCATGTGGGTCCCTGCAGGGCAGAATGGCTCCAAAGAAATGATCCTAATGAAAAATAGGTTAGCCCAATACCCCATCTGAACGAACACACAAAAAGGATAATACACTTGATAGATCACATAGTTGAGTTTTCCAGGCCTTAAAACAACATATTCTCCTTATGTGGTAGTTAATTTTATGTGTCTACTTGACTGGGCTATGGGGTGCCCAGATATTTGGTCAGACATTATTCTGGATGTATCTATGGGATTATTTTTGGATAAGATTAACAGTTAAATTGGTTGACTGAGTAAGCAGATTGCACTCCATAAGGTGGTGGGCCTCATTCAGTCGGTTGAAGATCTGAACAAAACCAAAGGCTGAGTAAGAGGGAACTTGGCCTGATTGATGCATTGGGCTGGAACATTAGTCTTTTATGACCCTCTTACTCAAATCGAAACATCTGATCTTTCTGGGTCTTGAGCTTGCTGACTTTTGGAAAGTTACACCATCAGTTCTCTGGCTCTCAGGCCTTCAGACTCAGAGTGGAACTACACATCAGCTTTCCTGGGTCTTTAGTTTGCAACTGTAGATTTTGGGACTTCTCAGTTTCCATAATTATGTAAGCCAGTTTCTTGTAATAAGTCTTTCTCTCTTTTTCTTCTCTGTCTCTCTGCACACACACACACACACACACATTCTATTGGTTCTGTTTCTCTGGAGAACGCTGACTAATATATCCTATTTTATACAAATTATTTTAGGGGATGGAAAAAAGGGAAAGCTACCTAACTCATTTTCTGGTACTAATATAACCTTAACATAAAGCCCAGGCAAGGGAAATTAAAGGTCAGAACACTGTAGAATAAGCTTAGTTATGATTATAGATGCAAATATCCTAAATAATAAAGCAAAAAACAAAAACATTTTATATAAAAATATAGAAATGTTTAGTAGATTTTAACCAAAAATGTAAGAATGATTTAACACCAGGAAAACAATTCCTGTATTCTGAAACTTAATACATTAAAAGATTAAAAGCACGTGATCACTTTAATAAATGCATTAAAATCACTCGATGAAATTGAACACTCATTTTTTCCCTTAATCTTGTCAAATTAAGATTAGTTGAGTAATACATCAACCTGATAAAGATATTTACCAGATACATAGACATCATACTTAAGGATGAAATTCTATTATTCCTATAACAATCAAAAACAAGAGAAGAATGTTCTCTATTCACAATTTTGCTGGCATTTCTAGCTAATGTAATAAAATAATAGAAAAAAATGAGAGTTTTAAAAAATAGAAAGGACTGCTTCTAAGGGACATGTGCATCCATATGTTCACTGCAGTATTATTTACAATAGCCAAGATATGAAGGCAATCTAGGTATCCATGAGTGGATGAATGGATATAGAAGAGGTGGTACATATATCTAGTGGCATATTACTCAGCTATAAAAAAGAATGAACTCTTGTCATCTGCAAAAACATGGATGGATCTAGAGTGTATTATGCTGAGTAAAGTAAGTCAAAGAAAGACAAATGTCATATGATTTCACTTATATATGAAATCTAGAAAACAGGATAAATGGACAAATATCAGAAACAAGCTCATAGATACAGAAAGCATTTTGATGGTTGCTGGATTAGGGATTAGGGAGAAGAGTGAAGGGAGGAGGAGGTAAGAGGTACAGATTGGTAGTTATAGAATAGTCATAGGAATGCAGAGTATAGCATGGGGAATATAGTCAGTAGTATTGTAATAACTCTGTTTGGTGTCAGATGGATGCTGGATTTATCAGGATGCTCACTTTGTATATTATATAAGTATCTAATCACTGTGTTGTATACCTAAAACTATATAATATTGTATGTCAACTATAAATGAAAAATATAAAAATTATTTTAAAAAGAAAAGAAGAGTTAACACAATCCTTAACATGTGAGTTATTTTTTATCTAGAATATAAATAAATCTCAATGCAAAATATTAAAACTAATATGAATATTTAGCAGAATTGCTGAGTACTAGATCATCCTATATAAATGAATAGCATTCTTATTGAATGCCTATGAGATTAGCAACAAGAAAACAAAAAAATATAATCAAAAGATACCATTTCCAATAGCAACAAAAATTATAAGACACCTAAGAATATACATAACAAAAAACTGCTAGATCTTTCCTCAGAAAACTGTAAAACTTTTTTATGTAAAAGAATACAAAACTAAACACTCTTATATGATTCAGCAATTGTACTCGTTGGTATTTATCCAAATGAACTGAAAATTTATGTCCATTCAAAAGCCTGCACACAAATGTTTATAGAAGCTTTATTTATTTTCGGCAAAACTTGGAAACAATCGAGATGTCCTTCAGTTGGTGAATGGAAAACTGGTACATCCAGACAATGGAATATTATTTAGCTCTAAAAAGAAACAAGCTATCAAGCCATGAAAAGACATAGAGAAAACTTAAATGCATATTACTAAGGGAAAGAAGTAAATTTGAAAATGCTACATACTATATGATTCCAACTGTATGATGTTCTAGAAAAGGTAAAACCAGGAAGACAGTAAAAAAGTCAGTGGTTGCTTGGGTTTAGGGATGGAAAGGATAGGGATAGGGAGAACACAGAGAATTTTTATGGCAGTGAAACTATTCTATGATATTATAATGATTGATACATGTCAATGTACATTTGCCAAAACCCATAACATGTACATCAAGAGTGAACTCCGGTGTAAACTATGGATTTGGGTGATAATGATGTGTCAATATAAGTCCATCAATTTTAACAATTTTACATTCTGGTGCAGGATATGCAGATGTGTGGATGTTGATAGTGGATGAAGCTGTTCATGTAAGGAGGCTAGGGATATATGAGAAGTCTCCATACTTTCTGCTCAATTTTACAATAAATCTAAAACTGCTCTAAAAAAATAAAGTCTATTTTAAAAAGTAAAAGAAGACCTACATAAATGAAAATATATCATTTGTTCATGAATGGGAATACTCAATATAGTAATGATTCCAGGGAACCTGCACATAAATCTATGATTTCAAAGCTATTCCAATAAAAAGCCTAACGGGGTTTTTCATGGAACTAGACAAACCGATTTCAAATCCATGTGGAAATATAAAGGTCCAAGAATAGCCAGGAAAATAGCAAAAAGGAAAAGAAGGAAGGAAGGAAGGAAGGAAGGAAGGAAGGAAGGAAGGAAGGAAGGAAGGAAGGAAGGAAAGAAAGAAAACAAGGAAAGAAGGAAGGGAAAAAATGAAAGAAAAAATAACTGGAAATAAAGGAAATACTAATGTGAATTAAAACTACACAACCATTGGTAAGTAAAAATCAAAGTCTGATAATAACAACCGTTGATGGTGAGGATTTGTGGAAACTCATAAGCTGCCAATGAAAGTGTAATTGATACCACCATGCAGAGAGAAATTTGACATTTTGAAAAGTTGTATTCCCTACAACTCAGCAATTACTCTAGAGAAAGTCTCCCAGATGCGTGCCCCAGGAGACATTGTCAAGGCTGTTTGAGGCAGCACTGCTAGTAGAAAAAAGTGCATCACCTGCAATGTGCCTACCAGTAGAAAAATTAACTACAGCATGTTCCTCCAATAAAAGACAACTGAACAGTTAAAAGAAATGAACCAGATCTACATGTATCAATAGAATGCTGAGTGAGTCAACAAGGTGTGGAAATATAGCTACAGTATGAGGAAATTTAGGAAAATATTTTAAAATCACATTCTGTTTTTTTTATTATTATTAAGATAACAATCACACGACAAAATTCACCATTTTAACCATTTTAAAGTATATACTCAGTGGTTTTTATTATGTTTTCAGCGTTGTGCAACCACCATAACCATCTAATTTACAGCATTTTTCTCACCCCAAAAAGCAGCCACATATCTACTAACAAGTCAGTGGTCATTCCTCCTTCCTCAACATTCAGGCCCTGGCAACCACTTATCTTTCTGTCTTTACGGATTTGCCTAATCTGCATATATGAAATCATACATTATGTTGCCTTTTGTGTCTGCCTTCTTTCACTTATGTTTTCAAGGCTGGTCCATATTAGCATGGAGTAGCACTGAATTTCTTTTTATTGCTTAATAATAGTCTATTATATGGATATACCACACTTCATTCACTCATCAGTTGATGAACATTTGGGTTGTTTCTACTTTTTGGCTATTATAAATAAGGAGGTTGCTATCAACATACATTCTGTTTTGTGCCCAGAAGTAGATTAGGAGGAACTATCAGATTAATAATAACAACTGCTCCTGGGAATGAAAAGGAGGAAGAGGAATTGGTTGGAGAGAGGAACAAAGGGACTTTCAGCTTTATCTGATATGTTCTATTTATTTTATGTAAAAAAAAAGTATGCCTGGAGCAAAAATATTAACCATTGATTATACTAGGTGATGAGCACAGGGTGTTCATTACATTATTCTCTGGTCTTTTCTAAATAATTTTTAAAAATTTTAATTAAAACATATATTTTGGACCTAAACCTTCCTATAGAAAAGATCTGGCATCAGGGGACCATGATATCAGAAGAAAGCAAACATTGAGGAGTAGGGAAAACCCAGGAGAAGGAGGCCAAGCACAAGGCCTGGGAGGAACAGCTGGGGGCCCTCAGAAATTTGGAGCAGAAGCTCCTGACCTTGCCTGTCTGTCTCTCCAAAGAGCCCCCAGGAAGAGGGCCCAGATCTGGTCTCTATGACCCTGGTAGCAGAGCCAGGACCAGGTTGAGGGAGAGAAACTGAGACCCCATCTCTCCTTCCTTCTTGGCCATGCTTCTGGAAGGAGTCATCCACTCCCCCACCTCACCCCCATTGTACTCACTTCCCAGTTTCCTCAACCCTCTACTCAGGACCAGCTACATAATTTGTGAGGCCTGATGTAACATGACAATGTGGGCCTCTTATTCAAGGGCTGGTGCCAAGGTGATTCCTAATTCCACAGGGGAAGACACAAGCTGGAGGGGCCTCTAGGTCCAGTCACTGAGTTCATTCATTTGCTCATACATGTCTGCATTCATTCATTCATTCATTCAAATGAATATCTGGCACTGTGGTAGGTGCCAGGCATACAATGATAAGACACAGTCCAGCTTCAAGAAGCTTACATTCTAGCGAGGGCCACAGATTTAATCCCAGACACAAAATAGATTATCAGAAAGTGCAGGAAGGACAAGTAGACAGGCCTGTGAAATAATCACACCAGGGATCCTGACCACAATATACCCAGCCCACACCCCAGGAGAGAGTAAAGCTGGAGTGGAGATCTGAAAAATGAGTGGACATTATCTTAGCAAAAGATGGGGGAGTAGTGGAGGGGATGAGGCTGGGAAGATGAGCAGGTGGTATTTTCAAGGCCTTGCAAGCCAGTATAGCTAGAGCCAGAGAGAGAGGGACAGAGAGGCTCATGTGAGGCTGAAGTGGGGCCTGGATCATTCGAGTATCCCTTTCATGGGACTCTGCTTATACTGATATTTCCTTAAAAATTTCCTTTAAATTGGCTTCCTTTATATCCATATCCTAAGCAAGAATATTCATGAAATCAAAAGATTGACATATCATTCATATTTTTCCTAATATAGCTAATACATTAAAAAAATGCTCTTCCACGTTTTACCTCAAATCATCCCCCCTTACTACCTCAGTTTGGAAAAGACGTAAAGGGTCATAAGAAGCCTGTAACAGGATTTCAGCTAGTGAGGCTGGTGACATGATCTCATTTACATTTTTGAAAAATTATTCTGGTTGTCACATGCCGCGTGGATGTCAGGGGTGTAGGAGGGAAATGGATGAGGAGGAGCCATGGGAATCTTCAGGGAGGGGAGCTTAGCCTTCCCACTGAGACCCCTACAAGCCCCACCCTCCACTCAAACCAAAATCTTTCTTTTATCTCCCTTTGCTGATTCGAGGCCTTTCCAGATAAGTGGATTCTTCTGTGATCCTCCCATCTCAGTATCAGTCCCAGGACTTCAGAAATTCCAGACAGTGTGTCCTACGAGAGCCCAGTTCCGTGGGCCCATCAAGCTGGCCACATTTAGGACTTTCGGGTCATGTCCAATCAGGCCCTGTGGTCTCCAATCCAACAAGGGCTCCCACAGCTGATCACTCTGTGCACGTTCAGAAACTAAGTGGGTTACGTGGTTTTTGTCATCTAAATGACTCGTAAACCTACATGGAGAATCTGGAGAATAAGAAGGGCACCATCCAGGGAATGTGGGTCCCAGGAGAGGTCCCAGCTAGTGCAAAGGTCCTAGAGGGGAAAAGGGCCAGTGCTGCAGGAGTGCATGAAGTAAGCCAGGGAGGAGCGCTTCCAGAAGAGCCTGGAGATGGTGACCCTTCGTCTAACCTAGGGGAGGGTCAATGAGGAAATCTCATTCCTCTGTCACAACTTAATCCCTCTACCAGAGCCCCAGATCCCACTCTTTCTCATTCCTTGGAGACTTTGTCTTATGATTCTTTACTCCATCTGGGATCTTCCACCTCTTCTATTGGCTCATCTCCTCCAGCAAGGAACACCGGTAGTCACCGCCATCTTAAAAACACTCCCTGGATGGATTTATGGTTTGAAATCCCATCCAGCTGGCACCACTGTCACTGCTCCCACCTCGCTGTCTGGATACTCCCCAGTCATCCTCACTGGCCCTTCAATGTGGGCATTCCCCTGAGTTTCAGTGCTCTCCCTTCTCCCTCCACTGATTTCTTCCATTATACTTATGCTAATGACTCATGAACCTATATGGTCATTTGTTCATTCAACCAAAATTTATGGAATACTTGCTCTATGCCAGACGTTGTGCCAGGTGGGGATATGATGGTGAACAGGACAGACATTGTCCCTTGACTTGGTGCAATTTGTAGTCTAGTAAGGTGAACAAACTACAATTGGCAGACAATGATATGGGCTGTGAAGGAAATTGGCAGTGGTGGTGATGCTGCTGTAGACAGGATAGTCATGAAAGGCCTTTGCGGGGAGGTAGTATTTAAGGGTACACCTAAAGAATACTAATGAGCCAGGCAGAGGGGAACTGGGGAATAGCCTTCCAAGCAGAGTGGAGAGCAAGTGCAAGGGCCCTGAAATGGGCAGGGCAAGGAACAGGAAGAAGGGCAGTGCAGCTGGAGCTGCATAAACAAGGCATGAAATAGGACGAGATTGCAGAGAAAGGCATCAATTAGTGCAGGGCCTTGAAAGCCATCATAAAGAGTCTGTGCGTTATTTTGAGACCAATGAGGTATCTTGGAGGGTTTTACATAAGGGAAAGGATTGTTTAAAGTCTACTCCTACTGTTTTTCAAGTGCCTACAGCTCAAAGGAACCAACATGCCAAAGTGGCATATTCTGCTACCCTTCACATTCAATCACCAACTCCTTCTGACTCTACTTCTTAAATTTCTAAGATGCATCTTTTTTTTTTTTGTCTGTTTCTGCTGCCACTGTCCTATTTTGGGTTCTATTAAATTGCCTCTTCATGAGTACCCTATTCTCAACCTATCAATAACCAATGTTGTAGTTGGATGGGCTCTTGCGGTTCTCATTGTGATTACAAGATGCCCTTTAGCAATAACCATCAGGAGACTTTGAAAAAATAAAGGTTTATTACTTACAGGACCTGGGAATTACATGGCATACCTGGGAACACACAGTGAGTTGAGGGGGGCATGAGCTTGCAAGGGCCTGGGGTTCTGCTTTTATGAGGTTGAAGGTAGAGGCCTAGGGTTTCACAGGCTCATTCTTCTTTTAAAAATTATTTTTAAAGGTTTTTTTCTCAATTACATTTGACATACAATATTATATTAGTTTCAGGTGTGTGACATAGTGGTTAAACATTTATATAACTTACGAAGTGATCACCCTAAGTCTAGTAGTACCCATCTGACACTATACACAGTTATTACAATGTTATTGACTGTATTCCTCATACTGTACTTTGCATCCCTGTGACTGTTTTTATAACTAGCAATTTGTATTTCTTAATTCCTTCACTTTTTAAATCCACCTCTCTAACCCCTCTTCCATCTGGCAATAATCAAAATGTTCTCTGTATCTATGAGTTGATTTCTGTTTTGCTTGTTTGTTTATTTTGCCTTTTAGATTCCACATATACGTGAAATCATACAGTAATTGCTTTTCTCTGACTTATTTCACTTAACATAATACCCTTTAGGTCTACCCATGTTGTTGCAAATGGCAAGATTTCATTCTTTTTTATGGCCAAGTAATATTCCATTGTATGCATGTACCATATCTTCTTTATGTTGGCTATTGTAAATAATGCTGCAATGAAGAACATAGGGATGCATATGTCTTTTCCATGTTAGTGTTTTAGATTTCTTCAGATAAATACCCAAAAGTGGAATTACTGGGTCATATGGTAGCTTTATTTTTAACTTTTTGAGGAAGTTCCATACTGTTTTCCATAGCGGCTACACCAATTTGTAAAACAATCAACAGTGTACAAAGGTTTCTTTCTCTCCATATCGTCACCAACATGTTGTTTTTTGATTTATTGATGATAGCCATTCCAATAGGTGTGAGGTGATATCTCATTGTGGTTTTAATTTGCATTTCCCTGACGATTAGTGATGTCAAGCATCTTTTCACATGTCTATTGGCCACCTGTATATCCTCTTTGGAGAAATGTCAATTGAAGTCCTCTGCTCATTTTTAATCAGATCTTTTGTCTTTTGGGTGTTAAGTTGAACATGGGCTCACTCTTAACTGGGGAATTTAAAATGTAAGAGTGGAAATTCAAAGAGTAAAAACAAGTGGTGCAAATGTTCAACTATTGAAACCCACCAAGATCTCTAAAACAAAGGAGACTCAGCTGGGGGAGGCAGCCTGGTTCTTTAGTCATGTGGGTGGCAATGTGTTTATTTGAGACAGCTATCTTCGAAGTAAAAGCCTGGGCAATCAGAGCTTAAACCAGGTACCTGCATTACAAAAAAGAAAAAAAGAAAATAACTGTCAAGATTTACACTGTATACCCTCCTCTCCATTCTTATTGGTTGAAATGTGTCCCCCTCCTTCCACAAAAGCTCACTCTTTACTGGTGTAGAAGTCCTAGCCCCCAGTTTTTCAGGATGTGACCTCGTTTAGAAATAGGGTCACTGCAGATGAAATTAGTTAACATGAGGTCATGATGGAGTAGGGTAGTCCCCTAATCCAATATAATTAGAGTCCTTATATAAAGAGAGAAGATGACGTGAAGACAGAAACACAGGGAGAATGCTACGCAAAGAGAGATTTGAGTGATGCATCCTCAAGTCAAGGAACACGGAAGACCACTGACAAGTCACCAGAAGCTAGGAAGAGGCAAAGATGGATTCTGCTGCAGGTTTCAGAAGGAGCACGGCTGCTGGCAACTTAATTTCAAACTACTAGGCTCCAAAACTGTGACAATAAATTTCTGGGTTTTTAAGCCACCCAGTTTGTGGTACTTTGTTATAGTAGCCCCAGGAAACTAATACACTCGTTATTTCAAACTTTAGACCAGCCACCTGAGAGAAACTTCTACCACCCAGGGAATAAAGTTTAACATCCCTAGGTATATGGCATGAAAGACACTTTAAGATCTGATCCTTTATCCACACTCCCAATTTTATTTCCTACCATTCTATAAAGTTATCAACATTAAACCACTTTTAATTCTCTTAACAGATTTCCTCCTCTGCGTTATTTGCATGGAATGTCTTCTACTAAGGGTTCCATCTGCTTGGTAAATGTCTATTCTTTCAAAGCCAAGATCAGTCAACTTATAAAGACATGGAAATGGTTAATAACATAAACATCCTGTCAACACAATAGATACCATTTTTTACCTATAAAATTGAGGAAATTGTTTGAAATTGATGATATTCAGAAGCTGGCAAAGATGAAGAAAACTGGGTCTTTTCATGCATGTCTCCTGGGAGACAACAAACTTTTGGAAAATTCCCAGTAGTGCCTCTTAAAATTTAAAATACACATACTCATAGACCCACTGTTGAAACTTTATCCAGCCCAAATAAAAGCCCTGGTGATTAGGGTAAAGATGTTTGTGGCAATATTTTGTTGTGGTCCCCAACCTGAAAACAAAGGGAGTGTCTATGAGTAGAGAATGGTTCAGTGAATTATGGTTCACCCTATTGACAAGAGCGGGAACAAGCTGGGTTGACTTGAGTGCATGCCAAGTCACACATCACACAATGCTAAGCATATGTACACCGGTATGATCACAGTGATTCCATGGGGAGGGGAGAAATTTGCCTTTATCTTTATTCTCTTCCTTAGAGTTTGGCTTATTTCAATAAGCAAGCATTACTTTTTAGTTCAAAAGAAAAAATAAGCTATACCACAAAAAAACAGAAAGGCTCAGATGTCCCCTTTTGGAGAGCCATTTTCTGGAGTTTTCAGTTAGTTAATTATTCCTCTCTTGCACTTATAGTGTGTCCTCTCCCAGGCATTTATCATGCTGTGATGGAACTTATTTGTTTGCATGTCTTCCTCTCATGCTATTCATCTCTTCTCCCCATGTCTAGCATACATAGCTGTCAGATAATTATTGGATGGATGAATGGATGGAAGGATGGATGGATGGATGGATGGATGGATGGATGGATGGATGGGCAAGTTACTTCTCTCACTTACGATCTGCCTAACATGTTATCTGCACCTCATTCAGATATCAGAGTTCATTAACTTTTGGATTCTTTTATCTCTTATGCCTGTGTCATTTCCTTCATTAGACTGTGAGCTGCTTGAGGGCGGGTCTATATCTGCTCCATGGCAGCTTCTCTGGCAGAGCTTTTATACACATGGTTTTATTGAGTGTTCACAGTTCTTTGAGGCAGACACTTTTTTATATATATACCATCTTCACTGAGTTATAATTCACAAACCATACAATTCACTCATTTAAAGTGTGCAATTCAATGGTTTTTAGTATATGCACAGAGCTGTACAATCATCATCACAATCAACTTAAAACACTATTATCACCCCAAAATAAAATACTCTATCTATTAGCTGTGACTCCCCCATTTCCTCCCAGTCTCCTCCCACTCCAAGGCCTAAGAATCACTAGTTTACTTTCCATCTTTATGGATTTGCCTCTTTAGAATATTTCATGTAAATGAAACCCTACAATATGTAGTCTTTTATGACTGGCTTCTTTCACTTAGCATGATGTTTTCAAGGTTTTTGTAGCATGTACCAGTACTTTTTGTAAAATTGCTGAATAATATTGCATTGTATGGATATCACAATTACCTGGGGCCAGTGCAGGGCAGAGTGGGCAGTCCACTGGGCACAATAGAATGGAGATTTTCAAACTTTATTGAAGATCTTGATAAAATGCAGATTCTCCTTCAGTAGGCAAGGGATGGACTTGAGGTTCTGCATTGCTAAGATGCTCTCAGATGATATTGGGGGATGCAGAGAATTTCTATCAGAAGGGCTGGGAATTTGGGTCTCTTTCTCATAAAAGACACTCAAATAGCTTTAACCCTGCAGGCTGCCAAGATGACTGCCTTCTGGGTGGGTGAGTTCTTTCCAGACATCAGATTTCAAATGAGAAGTTAGCACAGTGAGTGTGAATTAGAACAAGAGTAGCTGGCTACTTTTGAGGGATGATTTCGTCCAGCTCTGAGTGGAACCTCTGAATCTTCCTTCTTTTCTCTGGGCCTGTTTCTGTGTCAGAGCCCAACCATGGGTCAGGAAGCCAAATTGCCACACAGAGCCACCCTGGGCAGCATGCACATCCCCATCCCTCTAATGTGCCCCTCTCCCTGCTTATGACCATCAGACTTTTATGACAGCTTCCTCTTCCCAAGTGCTCAGAAACTGGGTGGCTGACCATGCTTCTTGTTAACATGAAATGAATCAGTGGGTGTGAACTGCTTTAACTGTAAAGGCCATCTGCAAGAGGCAGGATTGTTAAATTTGTGGCACATGGTCTGTGTGTTAATTTGGGTTCTCCAAGAAGCAGATAACAAGAGGGAATAAAGTGTGTCTGAGCCTACTGGGAAAATGCATGTGAAGGATAAAGGGTGTGAAACTAGAAGTAGGCAGGGAGAAACTTTAGACCATGATGTAGGTCTGCTCCCTGTGCTAGAAGAATGGGAAAGAAGGATTAGGTAGAAAGAGCTTCAGACTACAGAGAAGTTTTGAGAAAATGTTGGCCAGATAGATGGCAAGTCTTATTGGGATAGCCATAGAGAGTTCCATGCCAAGCAGGAATAGGCCAGCACTCAGACCTCCACCATGCTTATCATTAGCTAGAGCAGCCTGGGGAAGTACTGCCCTTGGGTAAACAAGATGGTGGAGACAAAGGGGCAACAGCTGTCAATGGAGCATACTCCCACAGCAGGTCCCCTTGAAGGAGTTAGGAGCAGCATGCTTCCATGGCTTTTGATTTTCTACCAGCTACCAGTTGAAGGCCTTAAAGTCACTCGACCTCCCAAGCCTCATTTTCCTCATTTGCAAAGTGATGATAGCACTGACTTTCATGACTGTTGTGAAGATTGAATGAAATGATGTGTGTAAGCCTCAATAAACATTAGTTATCATTATTTTTAGTATTATTTTAGACAACATGAGAGTTAGAGCAAGAAAAAACTTAAATCTCAACCCACTTGCCAGTTGTGTGATCTTGGCCAGTTACTCTACAGGGCTTAGAATAGCGCCTTGCATATAGGAAACACTTTGCAGAATTAGCTGTTAACATCATTATTTCCAAATACTATTATTGGATCAATTACTCTGAGAAATGCCACAGTCTAGAATGGCATTCAAAGACTTCTGCAGGATCTCAACTCTGCTTTCCAGTTTCCTTCCCCACTACACACACACACACACACACACACACACACACACACACACACTGCCCTAAGTTCTAGCCTCACTGGGCTGCTCACAGCAATCTTGAAAATATCATGTTATAATAATGTCTTATATTATCCACTGTCTGTCAAATGCTTATTGTATGCCTGACACTGTGTAAAGGTTTGCATATACCATCTCATATTATTTCTATTCTACCAATGAGGAAACTGAGGCCCAGGAGTGTGAAATGACTTACCCCAAGCTAATAAATGGCTTGTCTATCTCTGGACTTCTGTTTGTAGAATGCTTCCCCAGCTTCTATTCCATTTCTACCTTCCAAAACACTCCATTGGCACTTCCTTCAGGAAGGCTTCCTTGATCCTTACCCTTGGTACAGATAATTGCTACCTTGGTGCCTGGGGCTCCTGTCTCTGGCACCTACCTCTATAGGCACTATGTTGTAATAATTGATCTGAAAGTCACTTGTTCCCACCAGATTGTGACCAGTTTCAGGGAAGGGATAATGTCTTGTCCATCCTGTAGCCAGCATCCAGCCTGGGGCCATGAATTGGAAGACACAATTATGAATCTTCTCATTTATGCCCTTGACCTCCACAGATTATGGTTTTTTTTTAGGTCAGATCCAGCTTTAAATACCATGGTCTTTGGTCACGTCACACACTTGTTTAGTACTGGTTTGAGGTACTAAATGATGTCTGACACATAGTAGGTGCTCATCATAGTAGCTGGTTTATTCTTTGCATTTCCTGACTAACTATAAAGGCCAGCGAGGGGCCAGGCAGATTCACAGCTCTCAATGTTGGAAGGACAGGAAGGAAAGAATGCCTTCTCTCTAGTGGGCAGGTACTGGCCCCTCTTCCACAAAGGGCTTACTGAGTCCATCATACAGATGGCAGAGGCCCAGAAACGTGACTACAGCTATCCAAAGTTTGCAGCCTGTTTTGGTGCCTCAATCAAATCTCTTAAGATCTCAAAGACCCTGTCTGTGAACTAAGAAGGGTCTTCCTTCCTGAGGGGCAGGACAATTTTTGCTTATAGGAAACTGAGCTTTTGTAGGTAGAATTGGCCTCTTGCTGGGAGGATGGGGCAGGGTTTCCCCTGTTTGTACCTTCAAAAAGTCTCTAGATTCAAAGTGCTTTTCACAAATTTTACACATACACATACACATTTGCTTGTTTCTTATCTCTTTCTTCAGTAAGGGCAGGTTGCTTTGTGAATATTTAGCTCACAGTTCTGTCTCTCACACTACCTAAAGCAGGGAGAGCCTGGCTCTTAGGAATACCACATTGTGTTGAATGACTAATGAATCCAAAATGCAAAGCTTTTACATTTCTGCTATACTGCAAAATCCTCAGCTGCAGACCTACACCTGCAACTGTCTTCTCCCTTTGAAGGTTTTTCTTCTTCTTCTTCTTCCCAACTCTAGACATTCTTTCTCTTGACACATTATATCATCTATCAAGTACAGACCCACAGAGAGTAGGTTCCACCCCCCAGTGAAACAAAATATTGCATTCCTTCCATCCCCAGCCAAGGCAGATTTGTGCTGATGTGCTCAGGCCTCCTTCCAGATCACTGGCCTAGCAATTTGTCATTCTTCCCACCCTGCTTTTAGCCATGATCAGGTTTGTTTGGATTTTGCAGACCTGGAGTCCAGGTGGCTCCTTTGGTGGCTTTGCATACTTTTCCCTTTTAAGATTAAGTAATAACC
Source organism: Eidolon dupreanum (assembly GCA_028627145.1). NCBI lineage: Eukaryota > Metazoa > Chordata > Mammalia > Chiroptera > Pteropodidae > Eidolon > Eidolon dupreanum. The sequence continues at coordinate 21,658,298 of CM053502.1, read as the reverse complement.
TTGTGTTTGGATGTGGGGAATCTAATTTTTTTTATTTTCTAAAAGTGTCGGAACCACTTTGACTCTTACTCTCTCAATTCCCACATCCAATCAATCACGAATTATACTAAATTAAAAAAAATTAAGCCACCTTCTCCAATTTACTGGCCATCACCATGCAGGTCTCCTGGCATCCACCCTCTAATTCTTTTTCATTCTGCAACCAGAGAGATTTTTTTAAAAAAAGTAATTTGAGCCAAGGCACTTCCCTCTTAAAATCCTTCAGGTCTGCCCTTTGATCTTAGGATAAAGTCCAAACTGTTTCAAGTCTCCAGAAGCAGACTGTCTTTTCCTCCTGCAGCCCCACAGTTTGTCTTGCAGGCTCCCCTCTCTGCTTCCATGCCACCCATCCCCCTCAAGACCTTTACACAGGCTGTTCTCCCTGTGTTTACTTAGGTAACTCCTCTTTCCTAGTATGATGTGGCTTAATAATAACAATTACTATTTACACAAACGACTGATGTGTATTTATGTGTATTAGCTAATTCTCATAGTAAGCCTACTAAATGAGTACCTTTATTAGTTTACTTAAAGATTGGAAATCTGACAGAGATGTGAACTAGCTTGCTCGAAGTCATACAGATAACAAGCTCTCCCGCTAGTCAGCTGCATGAGGACAGGGACTGTGTGGGCTCTGCTCATGGGTACCTAGTATTCATTTGTTTATTTAACAAGTATTTATTGAACATTTAGTATGTGCCGTGTTAGGCACTGTTCTAGGTTCCTGCTCTCGTGAAGCTTATATACAGTGGAGAAAAGACAGACACCAAACAGGTAAACACATGTACGGACAACATAATTTCAGATAGTAATAAGAGCCTTAAGGATGAGGAGACAGGATGATGTTGAAGGGCTTTAGAACAGGCCCCCTGAAGATATGCCACTTTGGCACATGAATTATTTTGAGCTGAAGGCAGTTGAGACCCTGTGGACTCACAAGAAACTTTTCCCTCCTCCCTTAAAGAATTTCAATTAGGGGTCTTGCCCCGTAATAAGAGTTATCACCAGAACTAACTTTTTATGACCTATGTATAGCCTAGGGCAAACTTCTGATTACTGAACATCTGCTCTTCTAATCATCCTGCTAATGAGCTTGCTCCCTTCTGAAGTCTCAAGGCACCTTACTTCATCACCTTTATCTCAGAATGTCATATATACCTCATTTTCCCTTTCTTGCTCTTAACCTCTCATGTATGTGAGGTCCATCACTCTCTCATGTATGTGGGTTTCCATATGTACATTGTAATTAAATTTGTTTATTGTTCTCTTTTTAATCTATCTCATGTCAATTTAATTATTAGACCAGCTGAAAAGACCTAGAAAAGGAGAGGAAAGTTCCTTTCTCCCCCAGAGTTGGTGCTGTGAGCAGGATACCTCACTGGCTGTGCATTGCTCACCCCAAACTGCTACAGTAGAAAGATCCTGGGACATCTAACATGAGCTGGCAAAGAAAGGTAAGAATTCTTGCCAAACCAGACTCCTGGCTCTGTACCTGCAGAGTTCAGTGGAAGCAGAGTGATAAGAGTCCTTTTATTTTTCCATGTGTAAATTCAGATTAGCAGGGAAAAATATTTTGGAACTAGTTTCCTTGAGCTTAGTGACTTTTGGTTATTTGGTATGAGTACTCTCAGTTTTTATTGATCTTTTCCTCCCAAAGATGGGCACTGTTGTGTCCGTTATGTTGTTTGTCTTGTTCTATGTTTTGAGAGCTTGGTTTTGACCTTCTCTTTGTTCTCTGCCATCCGGAATGTGCACATATTGGTGTGCGTTTGGCAGCCAGTCAAACAGACAGGGGAATTCATGTTACAATTTTTGCATAATTTGTTAGCAAGAAAAATAACTCAGTATGATGAAGTCTTCATAAATAATCTAGATATAATTAAGAAAAAGTAAATTAAATCGATGTAAATAGTTTTTTAGGTGAACTCTTGAGCAACAATTACATTTTATGTGTACTTAAAAATGGTTTCCTTAAAAAAAAAAAAAAATGGTTTCCTAAATCTCTTTAGTAACTTGAAACTTTAAAGTTTGCTAAATTAAATCATATGATGGAAATTCATTAACTATCCAGATCATTTCCAAATAAGATAAAATAGTGAAATATTAACTACTGAACATAGGTTTACCTACTTTTGTCTACTTATTACAGAGAAACTAAAGAAATTTGGGTTTGTTAGTAAGCATGTCTTCTATTTCACTGAAAGATTGTACTATGAAAAAGCATGTATTTCTAAAAGTCATGGAATGTATTTATACATTTATTAATCTAAAGAATACTGGTATAACAAATAGTTTACAATTACTTCTTTGTTTTCACTAGAAATTAAGGTTTCTAAGGGTTAAAAATTCTAATTAACATGGAGGGAAATAATATATATTCAGTAATGGAAGAGTGTGGAAATACACTTTTGAGGGAATTAAAAGAAAATGGTTTGTCCTAAAATACACTGGTTATTTCTGAATGAGTAAGAGAACCAGAGAAAACCTAAAAGGAGCAAGGAAAGTTGTAGGTTAGTGAAAAGAAATCTTGAGAAATTGTATATGTGATCAAGCTGGATAAGATTGCATAAATTTGTTAGAAGTGTTTTTTTTAAAGCTTTAATATCAATAGTATTCTCAAGCTTAATATGATTTCATCTGCTAAAAAGAGAACGTTTTCTTGGACTGTTGGTCTGCTCTTGATAAGACACTGTGAAAAGTTTTCTGCCAAGAAAGCAAAGATTTTGTGTTTTATCAAAATAACTTTGTGTTTTATATTGTCTTAATCAGATCTGAAAACTGAAACTTCTCAATAGTAAGAGCTACATTTTGTAGTTGAAATTCTCTAGTTGATTTTTACGCAAAGGAAGGAGCAACAGAAGCTATAAAGATTGTGGTACATGTGAATGAAGTCCATTCTGCTTCTGCAAAAATGACCTCTCAGTGCCAGACTTTTGCTATCTTGATGCCCATTAATATGACAACAGTCTGCTCCTGGATCACAGAAATGAAGGTAGGTAAACAATGGCTATAAGTTAAACAAATAGGGTTTTGGGAGACCCAAGACAGCTGCCTGGTTCTTTCAGGCTCCCTAGCAAACCCCTTTCTTTCTTTCTTTTTTTTTTTTCTGCTTTACTTTATCCACCATAGTGTATTTAAGCTGGAGTCCACTCAACTGCCACTTAGTGTGTTATTAATATGCTTTTGTTGTATGTATGTTTTCCAGATGGATTGACACCTTGCCCTGCCACAAGGCTGATGCTCTCACAGTGGCAAAGAAACTGTTAGAATACACTTTGGGTATACTTTCCACAATCTCTAGTGATGGAGGCACCCACTTCACTGAGTAAATCATACAAGCCTTGACAGGAAGCCTTGCAAACTTCTTGGAATTATCACTGACTCTATCTCCCTTAATCACCAGGCAAAGTCTACAGGACTAATGGAAAAATTGGATTCAAGCAGAACAAGTCTTAATTACATGGCATTGAATGAACTGATGAGGATGATTATAATTTTTATGACTTTTTGTTTGAAACATTTCTGGCTTTTTCTTTTTCCAGATATAAGGAAACCTTTCCTCTTAAACTATGACTTAGAGCAATTTGGTAAATTACACTTTTGTAAGCATAATTGAAACATTTCTCTTTTTCTTCTTACTTGGTCCCTCCAGAATTCAGAAACTCTCAGTGAGTATTCTTATTTTCGTGGCAATATTATTTGCATAAATTCAATACAAATCTATTTTCCTTGTAGCAGGACACAATTGGAAACTGGGTATATTACCAAGGCTTTGACTGGAATATCATATTTGAGAGAGACATGCATAGGCTCAGATATTACCAAGCAGCTTTAAGGAATTAAGATTGACTAATGGAAGCCAATAAAACCCTCAGAAATATCGGCCAGCCTGGTATTTTGATTACAGTGTTCCCAGTAGCCTTACCAGGTGAGTAAAGTAGGTCACTTACTGGAAGGTGCAGGAAACTCAAGATATTTTGGGGACCTAGGGAAGAGAGGAATTAATCCAAATCTAAAGGTACTGTAGGCGAAGTCTGATGGCAAGTCCTTGGCTTGCCTTTTCTGGCCTCAAGAGACCTTTTAAAGTTCAGTTTGTAGATTCCTTATGAGAAATTCCAGCAAAGAAGATTTAAAAGAGCCTATATAATCAACTGCTATTCTTGTATTTATACAAACAACAGGCCAAGTTTATTGAAACTAGACTTATTTTGCTAACAAATTCGTCTTAATCTGGCAATCTGTGGTAAAAATGGGTGTGATTTTAGAGTTTCAGTAATACGCTTTGTAGATATTACATTCTAGTGCTGTTCACTGTCTTTTTGAGGTTTTTGTTTTCTACCTATAAACTGACTGGATGCTGAATCTTTCTAGTTTACTCCAATAACTGGCGATGACTCTGCAAACTAACATTTCCAATGTTTCTGCCACCCTTCTAACTTGGAATCATTAAGAACTAAAACTGCCCTTTGCCAAAGCCATGCAAGCTAAAGTTAAACAACTCGATGTTAACTTCAGAGGAATCACCACAACAGCTCGTCTATGCACAATCTTTGTGCCTATGCAGAAAAATCACTGGAAACATTCAAACTGTAAATCAGGAAAATCTAACAGATTATCACTGCCTGCCCTCACTCCATATGAGGATGCTTTGAGCCAGACATCTCAAATTCTTCTTGACTGGCTGCCTTGAGAACTCAGAAACTGTGATTATAGTCTGCTCCAAGCATTAACCATTATTTTGTTTGTTTGTTTGTTTGTTTACATAGAGATGCCTCTATGCTTGTTTCAATAAACTTGGCCTGTTATTTGTATAAATACAACAAGAATAGCAGTTGATCATACATATCATAGGCCTAAGTTTACAAGCCCACCTGCATCACTGCTTCCTGAAATGACACACGACTGTTTAACTGAACTGACCTATTCTCAAAACTGAGACTGGTTTAGTGAGATATGGAACAATCTATTAAACCCAAGTCCTGGAATGTGAAAATTCTCAGGAATTTCAAATTCAGGACTAAAGTCATTCAAAATAGGATTCTCCAAGATGTGCCCTGTGGTGTATGAATTATTCTGAGCTGAAGGCAATCAAGACCCTGTGGGTTCATGAGAATTTTTATCCACTTCTCTTAAAGAATTTAAATTGAGGGCCCTGCCCATAATAAGTGTTATTATCAGAAATAACTTTTTATGACCTATCTGAAGGGTAGGCAAACATCTAATCACTGAACATCTTCTCTTATCATCCTGCAAATGACTCTCTTCCCCTATGAAGCCCCAAGACATCATATCTCATCCTTAGCTCAGAATGTCATATATACCTCTGTCTCTGAATCTCTCATGTATGTGGGCGTCTCTGACTCTCTCATGTATGTGGGGTTTCTATAAATATACATACAATTAAATTTATTTTCTTTTTAATCTATCTCATGTCAATTTAATTATTAGACCAGCTAAAATAAAATTTCTTTCTCCCCGCAGTCTAGACATTAACTCCTTTTTACATAGAAACAGAAAATATTTCTGCGCCCTAAATGTCAACTAATTTTCCAGAAATACCACTGCCATGTAACTAGAGGGATGATTGTATTTTGTTTTAGAAAGCTTTACCAAAATTATCTTTGCAGAAAATCCCATCACTCATGGATACTATTGCATTTGTAGCTTTCGATGCCTGAGGATTCTACCTCTGCTGGTATTCTGAAACTTCAGAATGTCTTCTATATTTGGGCACAAACATTTACATATTGGAACACCTATTATATAATTATAATTTATTTTGTCATCTTTAGCTTACAGTTAAGCCATTCATTGTTTATAAACACTATGCGTGGGTTAAATTATCTATGGGATCTATTCCTGAAGGGCGGGTTGGTTTTCAATCCAGTACCCATGTGGCCCCCGACTCTTGGGTCTGGCACAGGTTCCCGCGGAGCGGTCCTCCGCGCGCCAGGGGTCGCTGTGGCGCTCCGACCCGCGCCAGGTCGCTCTCGCGTGGCCGCCCCGCCTCGGGCCCCCGGGCCGAGTGGGCGGGCACGACTGCGCCCAGGTCGCGAGGCGCCCTTCGACCAGCAGCGCCCGGGGCGGGCGGGTATAAATGGAGCGGTGGCTCCCCCAGCCGCCTCTCTCCGCCCCGGGTCGCCGCAGCTTCTGCTGCTTTCGGGCTCAGTAGCCTGAAGAAAAAAAGAGAAAAAGATAAAAAAAAACCCGAAAACGCTTTAAAATCTGAAAAAAAAAGGAAAAGAGAGAAAGAAAAAGCGAATCCTCCTCTGGAGAACCCGCAGGGAAGTCACTTTTGCACGCTTCCGGCCTGCCCGCACCCGCTGCCCCCGCTGTCGCACCTGGGCGTCTTTCAGTCCCCGTCCATCGGTCCGGTGGTGAGCCGCCCGCGTCCACGCGCCTCCGCTCCGGCCACCCGTCCGCGCCGCGTGGCAGCCCCGCGCCCCCGCCCCCCGCGCGCCGGCCTCCCCGCGCACCACGTGTCCGCGCTGCCCTTCGCGGTCCGGCGTGGAGGCGGCTGCGCGCTCAGCCCCCCGGGCTCGCCGAGTCGGCACTGACAAATATTTTGTTTCCCTCTTCCCCTGGCTGCTGTAATCGTAAACCGCCAGGAGCCCGAGGCCTATATTTATAAAGAAACGCGTGTTCTGGAGGCCGCGTGGGCACCGTTTGGTTGCCGCTTGAAGAATTTTTATAATTTGGAGGGGAGTCTTCATTTTAATTTTATTTTTTTTTAAATTTGGAGCTTCAGACCAGGACAGCTGAAAATTACAGACTCCCAGGGAGGGCCATATTGTTTTTGAGAGCCTTTTGTCTGCGGTCTTGCAGTCTCGAGCGAGCTGTCCCTGAACTCCTCTGCCCGCTCCTGTCTCTGAGCCTACTCCAGCTTCTCTCCGCTTCACTCTGCCACCTGTGAGCCGCGGCCCGGGCCCGGCTCCGAGAAGAGCCCCTTTTGTCCTGTGTGGTTCCTGTAAGAAGTCCTCCTGGCGGGGCTTGGGGTAGTGGGGGCTGGGGAGATGAATGCTGCAGCCAGCAGCTACCCCATGGCCTCCCTGTACGTGGGTGACCTGCACTCGGACGTCACCGAGGCCATGCTGTATGAAAAGTTCAGTCCTGCTGGGCCTGTGCTGTCCATCCGGGTCTGCCGCGATATGATCACCCGCCGTTCCCTGGGTTATGCCTACGTCAACTTCCAGCAGCCTGCTGATGGTGAGTAGAGCTGTGTCTACAAAATCGCGGGATCCCATGGTCCCTAGGAGTCATCCTCTCTGCAGGTCCCTACCCCCCATGGAGGGCATCATGACAGTACGTTGCCACAGAAGCCATAGTAGGGAACAGGATGCAGGGGTTGAGAACACGGGATCCTGGCATCAGATGACCAGAATTTCAGTCTTGCTTCTACCACTTGCTAACTGGGTGACCTTGGGCTAATCAGTGGTGGCAGTGGGGTTGGAGCCCATGGAGACGGTATAACGGTTCCAGAGGGAAGTTACTGTCATTTCATGGTGTATGTGGTCCTGCTTCAGTGGGGCTGGGTTGTTAGAGACACTTGCTGGTCAGTGGGCATGGGCTCATGCCCCTTACAGGCCTGCCAGAAAGGCAGGACGATTGAAATAATTCCTGCAAAAATTTTACATTGCAAAGCTGCTGCCCTGTGCTCTATCTTTACTCTGGACTAAGAGTCTGTTTGACTTGGTGCTAATAAGGGGTCTTTCAGGGCAGGTAGGAAGCAGAGAAACATTTCTGTGCATTAAACTTGAGCAGGCACTTATGTTAATACCACAAAAGCAGCTTGTGCCAGGCCAGCTCCCTGGTTTGTGTGTTTGCTACTGGGATATGTTCTCTGGACGAAACCCTAGGCTGTGGAGAATGGTCTCCAGGTAGTCTGGGGAAGTGAGGTTTGAAAATCTGGACTGGTAGGTATTATTGTCTCACCTGTGAACAGTGCTTTCTGCTGGTGAAAACCATCCCATCTGAAGAAAAGACTCCTGAGAAGGAAAAGGAACTGTAAAAGGTTGGAGGCTAAGCTGGGACTACTAGTGCAGTGTTCTGCGAGCCCAAATTGGACCTTAGTTTAGAGTGGCGAGGTATGCTGCAGGCCTGGCAGGAGTGAGGCCAGAGGAAACCTAATCAGGAGCTGCACGTGACTCCAGATTAAAAAGGAACAACTGTAGAGATCATTACTGGGAGAAACAAGTCATTCTGTGGCAAAGGATCTCTATGTCTCTATTTTTGTCCCCACTTTGTTAACTGTTGGTGAAGCACAGAGAATATCACTTGCCCAGGATGCAACTAAGACCAGAGAATTCGACTTGTTGAGAGACTTGGGGCACAAGGCAGTGCTCCCACCAATTCAGTGTACTCTGAGCTGACTTGTGTCTGGCCACAGGGCACAAAGAAGGTAGCTGAGTGTGACCTTTTTACGAGGAGTAGTGGGTACATTGGCTTTTGTCTTCTTTCTTGACTCTTCTGAACAAAAGTCTTGTCACTTAAAGATAGTAGCAGAAGCCATTGGTCAGTGTGTGTGCCAACACATACCTCTGCAGGACCTTTCCTTGCTATAAATAAGTGCAACCAGATTTGTCAGACTAAGCCGACTTGCTTTCTGCAGTGCTGTCTGGAAATAGAAGAGGAGCTGTGTTGAAATGGGTTCCTTTGCTTCTAATTAATGAAACAGTTTGGGGTTCCAGGCTTTAGCTTTCAGCTGGCTGTCACAAACAAACTCTTCTGTGCCTGGGCTTTTCCTGACTTGAATCTGCCCTGTCTCCCTTTTCCTGACCTCCTCCCCTCCCACACTGAGGAGCCCACTTGAGGAAGGTGGGAGAAGTAGTAGGAAATGAGTGAAAAGAAGATACTCCCTTGGCTGGCTGGGCAGCTAAGTCTGTAGAATGGCAGTTAGGGAATTTTGTCCCCGTTTTAGGTGGGATGGTGCCTTGAGGCCGGAAACCCCCCAACCCCATCCCTTGATGGAGCACATTCTGGGAGAAAACATTACAAAAGGGAAAGTAGCCACCAGCTCTGGGTCCTTGTTACTACCAGTGACGAGAAGTGTTTCGGCCAGCAGGGGATGATGCATTTTAGCTTCTTGTCCTTTAAATGGTCTCCACGGAGCACACATGGGAACCTAAGGAAACAAGGCCCTGGATGGAAAACTTGGTTGGGCACAGCATTCAAAGTCCTGGAATTCCACAGAAATCAGATTAAGGGTTCAGAAGACCTGGAAATCAGGTGCAGAGCCTACCTGCACTGTCTACTTAGGCAGAAAGGTGTTGCCTTTTTCTTTGATAATACTAAGACCATTTCTACGTGTGACCATTAGTATTTATCATTTTGGTGATGGAGACTTTTTTGTCTGAGTCAATTTTTGTTATCAAATTGAAAATATAAAACTGGGCTGAATTCAGGGATTGTACATTTTTCCTGATCAGTTGCTCACATGTTTTGCTTTTGTCATTTGTCTCATAGACAGATGATAGCTAGTTGATAATTTTGATGCAATACCTTACTGAAAAAAGAATCAGAAAATCTGGTATTAGTTTTTTAATCACTAGTTAGCTATACCTCTTAGACACCTGGACATGTTTGTTCATTTTATAAAATGGACTTCACCCATTCCACCATGACATAGATAGGCTGTAATGTCTTTTTATAAATGATTTTAAAAAGCTTAGTCAAATACGAGGTACTGTTGTTTCACTTTTTGCAGTTTCAGTTACCCACAGTCAACTATAGTCTGAAAATATTAAATGGAAAATTCTAGAAATAATTCATAGTTTAAAACTGTGTGCCATTCTGAGTAGCGTGATGAAATCTTGCGCCATCCTGCCTGGGACGAGTCATCCTTTGTCTAGCATATCCATGCTCTCTATACTACCTGCCAGTTAGTCACTTAGCTGTCTCAGTTATCAGATTGGATCTACTGAGGGTATGCAGTGCTTGTGTTCAAGTAACCCTTATTTTACTTAATAACAGCCCCAAAATGCAAGAGTAGTGATGTGGGCAATTCAGATATGCTAAAGAGAAGCCATAAATACTTTAAGTTCTTTCTTTAAGTACAGTACAATAAGGTATTTTAAGACAGACTCCATTCTTAGAACTTTCATTACAGTATATTGTGATTGTCCTTTTTATTGTTAATCACTTTGCCTAAAAAAATTTCATCATGTAGGTATGCATAGGAAAAAGCATGATAAATATAAAGTTTGGTACTATCCTCGGTTTTAGGCATCCATTGGGGGTCTTGGAACACATATCCCACCACTGAATTATCATTTGATCCTGGTGCCATAAAGCCAGTTAGATGATTTAGTCTAATCCCCTTAGTGGGGTTGAGACTTCTGCCATGAAAGAGTATAATTGGCTAGAACTTATTCTACCCTTAGTAGCAACATAGGCTAGAGAAATCTGATGCCCTTTAATTATGAGTTGCCTTTTATCAGAGTGATTACCTTGAAAAGTCCTGGAGTTACCTGTTCCTGGGATGGTGGCAGTCATGTGAGGTGACGTTTTAGATCCTTGACTGAAATGTGTTTCTCTTGCAGCTGAACGGGCCTTGGATACCATGAACTTTGATGTGATTAAGGGAAAGCCAATCCGCATCATGTGGTCTCAGAGGGATCCCTCTTTGAGAAAATCTGGTGTGGGGAATGTCTTCATCAAAAACTTGGACAAATCTATAGATAACAAGGCACTTTATGATACTTTTTCTGCTTTTGGAAACATTCTGTCCTGCAAGGTAAACATTGATTAAATGATTTCATCAGGTCAATTATTGCATCCTGAAAACAAAGTAAATACTAAATGGGAAACGGCCTTGGAATTGAGTGGCCGGCTATAGCAATTTTCAAAATGCTTAGAAATGGCTATGAAAACCTAAAAGTTCCCTGTAGGTAATCTCGTGCCACAATTCAGCATAACCAGCAGGTGCTTTTATGTCTTATGTTTGTTCTTCTGCCTGAAATATCCTTCCTGTCTTCTAACTTTGGAAAGCAGTAAAAGGTTTCTCTTTGGGGGTGGGGGTGGGGCAGGGAGGACCAGAACAGGGCCTCTGGTTTCCAGGAAGCTGTACATAGTCATTTTAGAAGTACAAATTCACCCTCTTCTTGCTCCGTGCACCTGTTTATGTATAGAATTTCATACACTTGTGTGGTAATCATTCACATGTCTGACTCCACACTAGACTAAAATCTGTTGTGGGCTTAGAAAATGGTGTGTCTTTCTGCAGCAGATCTGTCAATGTTTTTTAATAAAATAAGAAAACATTTGGAATATAAAGGGCCCAGTAGCGGGCTACCATTTGTAAATGGAACATTACTGGGTCCCTGGTGCTGTGCTGAGTTAGGGAAACCTTACCTGCTGTAGTCTCTTGCTGTTTGACCATGGGTGGGCTAGAGGCCTCAGACACAGGAGACCCAGAGTAGGAGACCACATGGTTCTCCAATCTCTGGAGCTGCCCAGTGACACTAAAGTGGCCTGCCTTGTATTTGACAGGTGGTGTGTGATGAGAACGGCTCTAAGGGTTATGCCTTTGTCCACTTCGAGACCCAAGAGGCTGCCGACAAGGCCATTGAGAAGATGAACGGCATGCTCCTCAATGACCGCAAAGTGTGAGTGTCCCAGTCCGGAGCAACAGCCATCGCATGAGCCAGCCGTGGCCCCACCTCGGTATTAACTGGCACACACAAGGCGGCTACTGGTTCTCTCGGCCCAAGTGTGGCCTGCTCCTACCTCTCCACTCCAGGGCTGGTGAGTCTCCCTGCCGAGCTGTGGCAGCCCTTTTGACTCGCCAAGGTGGGCTTCCTGCCCAAGCCATGGCCTGCCTGCTGCCTCTCCCTTAAAAGCATCCAACTGTGGGTTTTGTGAGCATTGGCAACTGGGGCTGGCTGGAAGACAGCTCTAAGCCCACTCTGAGCAGGGGTCTTGGCCAGCGGCAGAGTGGAGAGGGCCCTGGACTGACCAGGAGCTGTATACTAGCTATGTGACCTTGGCCTTTCTGTGACTCATGTCTGTCCATGGGGTCACTTGCTAGGGGTTGATGCCAAATTGTCCCCAGATCTCCATTTGGCGAACTTACGACTCAGTGGCCTTCTGATACAAGATTGGCTCCCCAGTAAACTGATTACAATGAAAAATCTTGTCCCGTTGTAGAAGATACTGTTGATAATAGACCTTGTTGCTTTAGTGTGAATATTGCAGAATGGAGGAGGGGATCTTAGCTAAGCCATGCAGGGAGAGAAGGGACAATAAGTCTTGGCTATAACAAGAAAAAATCATTTGTCTTTTGTGTTGTCGAACAGACCAGGGGATGGGTCGCATTGATTATGTGTATGTGCCCAGGGTGGTCAATTCTTGCAAAGATATCACTAGAAAGACATCTAAAGATTTTCAATATATGGATACATTTTTCTGTTAAGTGTAAATAACACCAAAATGAATAAAGTGAAAAATTAAAGGCAGTTCATTCCAACAATTTCACTCCTAGGATTAACCACTGTTAACAGTTTGGTTTGTATCCTTCCAGACCTTTTCTATGCATTTACATAGATGCACAGAAATGAACGTATTAAAAACATGGTCTTCAGGTTTCTTCACGAAGGCAGTGTGATGTGGTAGGAGTAGCCCTGGTCTGAGCCAGGAACCCTGGGGCTGATCCCTGCAGGACAGTCCTGCCTCTTTCTCTTTCTGCGGGGAGTTGGGCATCTCTGAGCTTGCTCTCTTGGTGGTTGGGTGGGGATTCATGTGTTTTAACTTATCCTGTCAGCCCTTAACCTGCATTCTTTTGGGCCCCTGGAAATCATGTTTTATTCCTTAGAATGATCACCTTTTTATGGTTTCTTTTTAGGTTTGTGGGCAGATTCAAGTCTCGGAAAGAGCGGGAAGCTGAGCTTGGAGCCAAAGCCAAGGAATTCACCAATGTGTATATCAAAAACTTTGGAGAAGAAGTGGATGATGAAAGTCTGAAGGAGCTGTTCAGCCAGTTTGGTAAGTCAGGTCCTTTGCCCTGTGCGTCTGCTTTCACAGTCCACCCGACCTGGAATTCATCTGTTTTTACTTAAGAGATGAGGGCACTTAGACTCATGAGTAAAATACCTTGCACAACAAAGGTCACAGGATAGATAAGAATAGACTCCAAGCCTCTGCTCTTGGCTTCATCCTACCTCGTTCAAGCCCTAAGGCCATCTCAGCAGCTTGGTCAGAATTAGAAGGCCAGGCATGTTGCCTCTTTCTTAAAAGTCCATCTGGGTTCAGCAAGAGGTTGCTCCTGTGGGCCCCTGGAGAAGCCTTCTTTCCTTAAGCTGTGGTAGAGATGGTGTTCTAATAGTTCTGTCCTTTGGTAATAGGTAAGACCTTAAGTGTCAAGGTGATGAGAGATCCCAGTGGGAAATCCAAAGGCTTTGGCTTTGTGAGTTATGAAAAACACGAGGATGCCAATAAGGTGAGAGTACAATGAAGGTTGGGAAAAATTTGTAGGAAGTGGTCCCAGAGTGTGGGGACGGCCGTGCTAACACAGCATGGAGCTGGAAATATCTGAGTATCTAGTAGTGATGCACAATTACTATACTCTGGAATTATTTTCTTAAGGGGTTTTACATGTTAACATATCAGTTTACTGTTTTCAAAACACTTAGCACATACCTGTTACTTTAGCTGTTCAACCTTATAGGTTGAACATAAGAGGCATTTGTTCCCATTCATAAATGAGGGTACTAAGGGCCAGAGAGTTGATTTGTTAGCAGGTCAGCAGCTTCTTGTGGGTGAAGCATTGTGCTAAGCCCCCAATATATATCACTTAATGCCCACAAAAGAACTTGAGAAATCTAGTGCAGATTATCAAGCTAGGCTCTTGCCTACCATGCTTGTATTTATACAACTGTTATTTCCCTATATTATTTGGACTAATAACCCATTTAAATATTAGTCCCATTTTACTGATCAGGAAGTATAGATTTGCTTAGCTGACTTCAGAGACAGAGTGAAGTTAGTTTTTAGCCCTGTAGGGAAGATTTCTTTCTTGGACTATTTGGTGGGACATGCAGACCTCCAGATCAAGGCCCCTGCCACTGCATTTTGTTTTAAAGATACTTATTTCCTCTTTAGGCTGTGGAAGAGATGAATGGAAAAGAAATCAGTGGGAAAGTCATTTTTGTAGGCCGTGCACAAAAAAAAGTGGAACGGCAGGCCGAGTTAAAACGGAAATTTGAACAGCTGAAACAAGAGAGAATTAGTCGGTACCAGGTGAGAGGTGGTCTTGGCCCAGCCTACCAGTGGGATTTACTGTGAAATATAGCAAAGCACCCTTAATGTTTAGCAGGCTTACTCTTTGGAGATTTGGAGCCAGTTCTTCCTCTCATTTCTCCCAAGATTGTCAGGTTTAAAAGGATATGCCCACCAGGTACAGCAGAAATTCTACGACAAAAACCAAAGAGATTAATTTTATTCGTTTAGGGACTCCAGTCTGGAATCCTCAATCTGTTCTTAATTATGTGGGTTTTTTTTTTTTTTTTTTTTTTTAACTTAAACGATACCTCTTTGGAATGGTGACAAGTAGAGCTCTGCTGGGGTGAGTGGTCAGCCAGAGCATCTATGAGGAAAGGTGATAATAGCCTATGAATGCATTGATGCTCCTGTCAGAATCTGAGGGACAGTAGTTTCTCAACTTCAAGCCTGCATCAGAATCCCCTGCATGGCTTGTTAAAACCCAGATTGCTGGGCTTCAGGGTTTTTGATTCATTAGATTTGGATTCTGGCCTGAGAATTTACATTTCAATTAAGTATTCAAAGATACTGATGCTGCTGGTCTGGGGACCACATTTTGAGAACCACTGTCTTGGGGAGTATATGAGGGTATAGAAGTGTAACTAACAGTGATCCTTCTGCTGCAGGGGGTGAATCTCTACATTAAGAACTTGGATGACACCATTGATGATGAGAAGTTAAGGAAAGAGTTTTCTCCTTTTGGATCCATCACTAGTGCTAAGGTATTTTATATTGAGGTTTTGAGATTGAAAGCAGAAGTTGTATAATCTTTTAGCAATTTATTGGCATTTGTTTGATTGAAGGGATAGGATCTAAGTTATGTTCATTTTTGAGAGTAACTACCAAATTAATCTAGCAAATTCCTCCTGGCATTTAATTACCCATTTGAATGTATGTTCTGCAGAATGAGAATTCATTGGATCATTACTATGCTCTCTCCCAAGCACTGGACTATGGAGATTAATCTGACCTGGTCCCTCTCTGCACCTGAATCTTTCCCATTCTTTGCTGCTTTGTGCTGGTGTGGGGACAGATGGTGCTACAGTAAGAGCAGAGGAAATCCAGACGGGTTGTTTTCCATTTGCTTGGGGCCTGTCTCTACAACTCTGCCACACTATCCCTGAACAAAGGTATTTTGAGGATTTTAAAGTCAAGGAATTTTGGTCCTTGAGCAAGAGAATACTGATTACATGAGGATAGTGTACTACGTGTCCTTGGCTCTTAGTGTGATGAGAACTGATGGCATCTGAAAGTTTTTAGTCCTGCTCAGCAGAGGTGCAATAGATGTCACAAAGTCCTTTAGGTGATGAGGAGGGAGGCCAACTGGGTCAGTAAAGACTCTAGGCGACCATGCCCTGGCCCTTAGCTTAAGTCACTCTCAGCCTGGAAGCAGCAGCATCAGTGTATCAGGGAATTGATCAGAGGTTGCCCTGTGGGATGTTTCTAGTTTCTTGCCCTTTCTTATCACCCCCTTGACTGGCTTCCATCAGTGCAAGGAATGCTAGTTTCTCCTTGCTTATCAGCACAGTAGTCAAGTTGACATTTGTAAGAAGCGGGCAAAAGAACCATATCTTGAAATTTCACAGGCACTGTTTTCAAGATCAAGGTGTCACACACATACTTTATTGGCTCACCTTATTAGTAGAGAGTTATTGGTTTGATACACATCTTTACTTCCACATCCTCCACTTCAGGAGGCTCTCTAGGCAGTGAGTTAAGACAAACATAATGGTGCCAAGAACATAGTCATATTGCTATCAATGCTTCTGAAGAGGTAGGCTAGGGAAAGCAATAAATAACATTTTCAGGTGAGAAAAAGAGCTATTTGAACAACCAACTATCTAGAAAAAGAGTGCCTGAACCAGTAGACAGGTGGCTTTGTAGCTATTTACCTTAGTGTATAGCACGACATTGAGGCTCAGAGAAGGCAAGTTAAGTGATTTATTAAGGTAGTACAGCTTAGAAATTGCAGAGCTGGGTCTAGAATCCAACTGTCTCCCAGCTGGTCATTTTTCTGCTCTGTTATTCCCATTGAATTAATGGTGGCAGTCATTGGTTTTAACTTCAAAAGCATATTCTAATTGTGCTAAGAACTTATTAAAGTTTTATTCACTAAAGCCTTAGGCAGATGAGTTCTGCACTTAAATTGCTTGATAATACTGTTCAGCTCTCTGTGGGTACCCAGATGTAGCTATACTGCTAGGTATCAGGAAACATCTTTGGGTTCCTGTTGTAACCATTAGCCATATCATAGTGTTTGGGAACTTTTCTTTTAAACGCTTATAGCACCTGGTCTTCCTAGGTGGTCTCCCATCCAAGTACTAACCAGGCCAACCTTGCTTAGCTTCCTAGATTAGACAAGGTCAGGCATGTTCAGGGTGGCATTGCTGTAGACTTGTGTTTGGGAACTTTAGAATCACCTGGGTATCTAACAAAGAAAATGCCTAGGTCCTGCCCTTAGAGAGTCGTGACTTAATTGGCCTGGAGTACATGCCGGGACAGGGCTGAGAACCCCTCTTCTAGAAATGGTGATTCTTGCAGCAGAACCCAGGTTTTCTGGCTCTTAATAGCTGCCCCAACATAGAACACCTTTTTCTTAAGAAGCTGGTCTCTTCTTGTAGGTAATGCTAGAGGATGGGAGAAGCAAAGGGTTTGGCTTTGTCTGCTTCTCATCTCCTGAAGAGGCAACCAAAGCGGTCACTGAGATGAATGGACGCATCGTGGGCTCCAAGCCACTGTATGTTGCCCTGGCCCAGAGGAAGGAAGAGCGAAAGGCTCACCTGACCAACCAATATATGCAACGGGTGGCCGGAATGAGAGCCCTCCCTGCCAATGCTATCTTAAATCAATTCCAGCCTGCAGCTGGTGGCTACTTTGTGCCAGCAGTTCCACAGGTGGGTCTGCTATATGTTCATGGTTCTTTGGAGCCTGCCCACTCACAATAGCTTGTGTAGTCTGCAGTAGTTGGGAGAGGGGTTATGGGATATCAGAATTCTAGAATGTTAGAGTAAGGGTCCTTAAGGTAAAATGAGGAAAGACTTATTCATGGTCACACATACAGGCAAGGGTGAAGAATCCCCACTGACTGACCTTGCCCCCAAGCCTTTGAGTAGAGAGGCTCTACCCAAATAATTAGCCAAGGCCTGGTAGTGAGTTGAAGTATTTCTCTAGTGTGGACTCAGGTCCTTAAAATGAAGAGGCTTGGGTGTTCTTTCTTACAGGCTCAGGGAAGACCTCCATATTATACACCTAACCAGTTAGCACAGATGAGGCCTAATCCACGCTGGCAGCAAGGTGGGAGACCTCAAGGTAGGTGGTGGGGAACAGGGATTTGATCACCCAGGATATATCTACCTTGGCCTCCCCTGCCTCTCCTCGCTCCCTCTGAGGTGCAGCCTAGGTTCTGACCCACATCCTTCATCAGCATTGTGCAATTTTTGTCTTTCACCAGGCTTCCAAGGAATGCCAAGTGCTATACGCCAGTCTGGGCCTCGTCCAACTCTTCGCCATCTGGCTCCAACTGGTAATGCTCCGGCCTCTCGTGGCCTCCCTACTACCGCTCAGAGAGTCGGTGAGCAAACTGGCATTGAGAAGTATGGCCTGGGGAGGAGGGAGTCAGGATAACTAGGCTTTGCCCAGGGCTGGTCGCTTTGCTGGGCTCATCTTCTAGCCCTGGTTTTGTAATCTTAGCTGTGTGCTTAGGTAGGTACTTAAGGGGCAAAGAAATAACATCCTAGGAGTGTTGGTTACTTTTAAGAGTCCTTGCTCATCGGTGACATGTGTGAAAGAGGTTTATTGTAAAACTCTCTTAGCTGTATGACTACAGAGGCTGCCCGTTCTTTTGGGTGGACTTGGAAAAGTTAAGGAAATTGTGTTTTTTTTTCAGACTGTGTTCTGTATTCTGAGAGGTGGAAAGTTGTATGTTATCTGTTGGCTGTTCCTTAAAAGTAGCAGTAGAGGCCCTATGTATGATGTGTTGTGTGAACATGCTTTGGAATTTCTTCTTCCGTGGGACGTGGCCAGTTGGACATCTGCTGCCAACACTGATGTGCATTTGCTGGTCTGTTGTAGGGTCTGAGTGCCCGGACCGCTTGGCTATGGACTTTGGTGGGGCTGGTGCCGCCCAGCAAGGGCTGACTGACAGCTGCCAGTCTGGAGGTGGTATTGGATGCACACAGAATGGGGAAAGATGGGATTTGACGGGTCTTTGCCCAGACTGATGGGCTTTAATTTTACTTGTTTTTTTCCTAAGGTGTTCCTACAGCGGTGCAGAACTTAGCACCTCGTACTGCTGTGGCCACCGCTGCTCCTCGGGCTGTTGCACCTTACAAGTATGCCTCCAGTGTCCGCAGCCCTCACCCTGCCATACAGCCTCTGCAGGTGAGGTCCACCACATAGAACACTAAAAGGATTTCCCCTGTTGCCACACTATTTAAAAGATGCCTTGCTTTGATTTCTTCAATAGGTATTAAGTGCCTGCTCTGTGTCAGGGTGCTGTGTCCTGTGTGATGACACTGCCCTTGAGGAGCTCTAGTGGGAGAGAAGGCTTGAAAGTGTTCTTCCCAGTAACAGGTCACTCAGAAATGCCCCAGAAGAGATGTCCCGTGATTCCTGCTCTCCTTTTTACAATATACATGTGCTCATGCAGCTCTTTGAGCTTTCATTTCACTTTCACCTCCACAGGCCTAGTTAGTTGATCCTTAGCTGCTCTTCAAGATGATCAGTACATTAAGGCAGAAAAGAACTTCACCTTTCAGAAAAGTTCAGCTTTAGAGGTGTTGAGTTGGGGTCAAGGAGTTGGACCCAGATAGCAGATTTTCTAAGCTGGAACCTGCTATCTCTGGAGCTATGCCTTCCAGGCAAGCCAAGGTGCAACTAGTTTGTTGAAAAGCTTAGTAGCACTTTGCTTGGACTGGCCACACTCAGCCTCGTGATCGATCCATGAGCTGCTTTCTCCTGCTCCATGCCTTGCATGTTGAGGGTTCTCAAGCATTTGATATAATAACATTTGCTACAGTAAAATGATATGGGATTTAATTATAAATGGTTTGACAATCACACCCTTTGACCCAGTCTCTACTGGGAATTCACCCTAGAGGAAAACTAATTTTCAGGAAAAGGCTACACATACAGATGTTCTCTGTATCTTATTTATTAACAAGGTTTCAAATTCTTGGGTAACCTTGGGTAAATTATAAGCATTGTAGGTTTTTTTGTTTCTCTTCCCTTCTAATAGCATGCTGTTACTGTAATTGGTTGTTTTATGCTCACACCATTGTGTCCCTCACCTCACCTTGTCCATCCCTCGAGACTACAGTTAGTTCCTTGATGGCAATTATAGACCTCCATCTCTTTCACACAGAGTTTCAGATGTTGAATGGTCAGGCTCTTGACCACTGTTAAGTTTCCTTTCCTTCATGCTAACCCACTGCCTCTCCTGGTTCCCAGGCACCTCAGCCTGCAGTCCATGTGCAGGGCCAGGAGCCCCTGACTGCCTCCATGCTGGCTGCAGCACCCCCCCAAGAACAGAAGCAAATGCTGGGTGAGTGACCTATGTGCTTACGAAAGGGGCCAGAGCCTGGTACTGACCTGGACACTAGTGTCCATTCTTTACTGAGATTAGACCTGGTTTTTACTTCAGTATCTTCCCACAGGAGAACGTTTGTTCCCACTCATCCAAACCATGCATTCAAATTTGGCTGGAAAGATTACGGGAATGCTGTTAGAGATTGACAACTCCGAGCTGCTGCACATGCTAGAGTCCCCCGAGTCTCTCCGCTCCAAGGTGAGCCAATTGGTCCTTGGACCCTGTGGCTTAAGCTCAGGGGGAGGATGACAGATAGCCTTGGACCCCAGGAGTGGCAGAGAGAACGGGTTACTGTAGTGTAGGTATTTGAGAAAGTGATCACCAGGAGAAGGGATGGAGGGGCTCTCCTTAGTTGTCACTGACCACCTAGAGATTTCTCACAGGTGGATGAAGCTGTGGCGGTTCTACAGGCTCATCATGCCAAGAAAGAAGCTGCCCAGAAGGTGGGCGCTGTTGCTGCTGCTACCTCTTAGACAAGGAAAAACCGTATGTCTGGCTATTTTTGTTTTCTGCAATGGTTTTGATTTGTGGACATTGTGTAAAGATTAGGGACAATGTGTAAAGCCATGTTTCTGCCATTTAACCTGATAACTTGGGCAGGCTGTCACTTGGGGTTTTCCTGTCATCTGAATGAGTTAATATGGAGAAAAGTACAGATTGTGAATTATAAGAAACAAACAATAGTTTTCTCAATAAAGAGCATGTAGTTAGGAGTTCTGTATAGCTTATCCTTTCTTGATGGTTATAAGCAGACTTCTCAAGAATCACCTTTTTTGTTCTGGAATGATGACATATACCAATGTTGCAAACATCCTACAGCTGCATTTCTATGAGCGTCTTCCTGGTTTGGCTTGAGATTGGTGAGGTCAGCCATTGCTTAGCTCTGGGAACACAGTGGTCACAGGACTTGATGTCAGAGTGGGAGAAACAGACACACACTTGACCACAGTTACAGGGTATGTTCCAGTCGACTTCTGGACTTGGGAACCATGGCCCCTATCTGCAGGGGACTGGGTGAGTGAAGCTTAGCTAAGACCTCTGACAAGGACAAGCAAGTGCCTCCAGATGGGGAGAGAACCAAGTGAGCAGAGGCAAAGGGAAAAGTATATGTGGTAAGGGCCAGAACTGCCATCGAGGTTTGGGTTGACTTGGCATAGCAATGGCCTCTTGGACTGTCATTTGGAATTTTAAGCAAGAGAATTGTAAAACGAGATGCATTGAGCACAAGATGGCCTGGAAGCATGAGGGGTGGGCCCTTACAGACCATAGCTAACCTCAAAGTCAGTGGTTCTCAACCAAGAGTGCCCCCTCAGGACATCTGCCAATGTCAGGAGACATTCTGGGTTCTCATGACTGGTGATGTGTCTCTGGCATCTAGTGAGGAGAGGCCAGGGATGCTGCTAAACATTTTATCTACACTGTACAGGAGCCGGCCCCAACAGATTTTATCTCGGCCAGAATGTCAGACCTGAGGTTGAGAAACCCTGCTCTACAATACCTCCTTTTATCAGCCAGAGATTTCAGTGAATCTCTGAGGTTCTTTTGATTATTTGTATTGGTGCTTTTCTTTTCAGGATTCTAAAGCCAAATAACCCCTCATGGAATTCAGCTCAAGGTTTGAAGACTTCCTAGCTTGTCCTATGGACCTCAACACCAAGAACCACAAATTGCAAATTTAATAGGTCATTTTGTATCAAAAGGTCAATTATGAAGCACCTAGAATTTTTCAATTAAAAGAATATATCCTCTGGGTTCTGCTGTGACCCAGACAGTGTTAACTTTTTTTTTCTATTGTGGGTTTTGATCCCCCCCCCTGCCAAATTGGTTTTATTTCATGTACCCAAGTCTTAAGTTTCTCAATAAAGAAAAAAATCTCCATAAAACTGCCTCTGTCTTATCTGTTTTACTCTGACCACACTGTTTTATCCTAGAAATCTGTTCTCACTGGAAGTAATTTTAAAATGTAAATAGGATCAAAGGAAGTTCTGTATAGCCTAGCATCCTTTCCTGACTGTTATAAGCAAGCTATTTTGGGTTAGCTAGGTGTGCAGACCAGTCCCATTGCATTTTATTAGAGAACATTTGTATTGGCCACCATTTAACTTAATGGAACAGGAGTCTGATCACAGCAGACCTTGGGTCTAATGCAAAGTTGGCACATTTCTGGACATAATGATGAGATATGCATAAGCTGGCCCATCCCTCCTTGATGTATTGGGGCGTTGTCAATCCCCTTTATCTTCAGGACAGTTTGTCCTACGTACAGATCAGGAGGTCCAGTCACCCAGATTCTACAACTAGTTTCTTTTGGCAGGTTGTGGAAGGCTTAGGAGATAGGTCTGAGTGACGAAAGCAAACAAGTGGTGAAGTCCGAAGTGTTTTGTGGTTCCTTTAGTCTTCAAAATGACCATAACCTGGCTAAGGTCAACCAGTCTACTTGCCCTCCCTGTCCTCCAGGAACACTTCCTTTTCCCCTTGAGCTTGGCAGGCAGTCCTTCCGCAGGTCCTTACGCAGCCCCTTTCCTTGGAATGTTCTTCCTTTTTGGAGGTCTCCCCTTTTACTTAAGGTCTGGCCCCCCCTTAACTAATGTAAAGGCGCAATTTACATTGATCCACCCCATTTCCTAATGACCATGGTTACCGCGGCTGTAGCTAGCAGGACCTGGTCTCACGCGGCAGCATCTGCGCTAGCCGGCAAGAGGGCGGGGCTCGGGTGCTGGCTTCCGGCGGAAGAGCCGTGGGGGCAAGATGGCTGCCTCCAAGAGGTACTCTACGTGGGAGACCCGGTATGGGGGCTTCACTGGCGAGGCCTCGATTGAATTGAGATTGGGGGTGACCCTAGGTAGTACGCAGCGTCCCAGGCCGGTCTCTTATGGGGCTTTACCCCTTGAGCCTGGGAGCGGCGCTCGCGACCTATCGGCTTTGCCGGTCCTAGCGCTGCCCAGACCCCTTTTCCCTCTGACCCCGTACCCAGAAAAGTAGTGATGATTGTTATTATGACCTCAGACCGCACCCCAAACTTTAATTCCTATTTATTCCTTAAATTTCGCAGACTTGTCTCCTTAGATGAAGGCATTCCCAGGATAGCTGGGGAATTATGGAAGCAGCCTCACTGTGGGGATTGGTGAACACTACGATGTAATTGTATGACTGATAGTCATACAATTGAAGAGGGTCGGTTGAAGAGGGTCAGGCCAGGGCTTTCAGGGAAAGACCATTACATCCGGAAAGGTGAGGGCAAGCATCCTGGAGGCACTGAGGCTAGAGCTGGCTGTGAAATATCAGGAGGTAGGCAGGCATCCAGAATGGGAGCAAGGCTGTTGTCTGAATGGAGAGCAGCAAGAGCAAAAGCCTAGAAAGGTGAAGTGGTCAAGCAGTTGAGGCAAATAGTTTGTGCTGGAAAAGTGAGGGGAAAAGAGGCTAGAGAGGTGGTCAGGGCTCAGGTTATGAAGGTCTTACATGCCATCTTAAGGAATTTGTGGGCATTGGTGAGCCTTTGGGAATATTAAGCAGGGTAGTGATGTAATCAGGTTTGCACTTTCTTGGAATCATTCTAGTGGCTGTATAGCGGAGCGAGAGAAACTGGAGGTGGTGAGCCCATATTTAGGAAGCTGTGATAATGATCTGGTGCTAGATGTAGATCTAAAGAGGGGTGGGGAGAAGTAATTTTGTATACTCGAAAGATTGTAGGGACCCCTCCTTTTCTTCCCTGTGGCTGTCTTGCTAACATTTTTGCAGCAGCATTACCAAGAGTGCAGAGGACATTAGTTCAGAAGTTGCTTGGTGTCTTTGCAGGTTGACTTGCAGAGTTGGATGACAAAGTTCTTCATGCTGCTTTTATTCCTTTTGAAGACATCACAGATATTCAGATTCCACTGGACTGTAAAACAGGTCAGTCAGTCTTTTCAGTGTCTCACATTCAGATTCCTAATGCCAAGGAAAGAACTTGAGAAAAAATGTTAAGTCATGCACTCTGTGTATATTTGGTATATAATGAAATTCAGGATAATGTCTCTGTAGGTCAGCATCACTGGGATCTTGGAGATGGAAAACGATTGTTTTGAGGACAACAAAACCAGGATGGTGGTATGACTGGACAGAAATTTACAGAGATTGACAATCTGTTGGATTTGAGGAAAGGCTTTCTCCACATTGGAACTATTTGGGGGTTTTGATTTCTGTTCATTTAATATATAAACTCTGTAGTAAGAATCAGTAAGAAGATAGGAAAATCTTAAAAAATCTGGATGATGTTTAATACCATCTGCTTGGTAGCTGTACCCCCCACCGTATCTGCTGACCAGACTTCCCGTCTTGCCAGCTGTAATTTTAAATAGCAGAGGGCAGCAGGAAAGCTCATCCTCAACAGTGGAGTCTTGGCTGCTGCTCACTTGGGTGAGTTTTCCTTCAGTTAATATCCCAGATAGAATACATGTTTCTATTTGATCCTTGGTTGTTATTTTTTAAGATAGGGGTTCTAGCCACTTTGTGTGTGACACTTAAACTCTCTGAGCCCTAAGTTCTTCAGTTCTAAAATAAAATGGTAAGACCGGCTTTTGGGGTGCCCTTCTACCTCTAGTTCTATAAATTAGTAACTCCTATTGCTCTTGTTCTCTCCCAACTAAAATAACTTTTTCTGAAGACAAGCACTGTGCTCCATTTTTAGTAGTTACCTGAATTGTGAGGTCAGTGCTCTGTATGGTTAATGTTCAATTGGAATGAATAATTGTTAGACGAACAACTTTTTCTACTTTCTATAAGTCTTGTAAACTAAGATTATCAGAATGCTTGGAAAGTAACTTAAGGCTTAAATTCTGTAGTGGTAGAATTGGATACTACAAAGTTTAAAAATGTAGTCACTGTTTAGGTATATTGACTTAAACAAGATAACTTTAATATTTCTGGAAGCTTTGCTAACTAAACCAAGAAAAATATAAAAATTATATTTTTAATTTTTAAATGACATCTAGATATAGCATATTTCCCCCTATTGCCTACATACGTAGAAAACCATCAAGGATTTGCTTTTGTTGAATTTGAGTTGGCAGAAGAAATTTTCCCTGTTTAATATTTGACTAGTGAGTGTTGCTGTTGTCTTTGGTAACAAAAGATGCCACTCTTCATTTGGGTGGATTAAAACAACAGAAATTTATTTACACAGCTCTGGAGGCTAGATGTCCAAAATCAAGGTATTAGCAGGGCCATGCTCCCTTTGAAGGCTCTGAGTAGAATCTTTTCTGGTGGCTCCTGCCAATCCTTGGCATCCCTTGGATTGTAACTGCATCACTCCAGTCTCTGCCCCGATCTTCACATGGCCTTCTTCCCTGCATGTGTGTGTGTCTTCTCTTCTTGTAAAGACACCACTCATTGGATTTAGGGCCCATCCTAATCCAGTATGACCTCATCTTAACTAACTATACTTGCAAAGACCCTATTTCTAAATAAGATCACATTCTGAGGCTTAGGTAGATGTAAAATTAGGGGGACACTATTCAATCCTCTATAGTGACTTGGTGGTAACATTTGCCAAGAGACAGGAAATTCTAATTGAGGGAAGGCCTACCAGGCCTGGCTCAAAGTTCTCCTCATGAAGTCAGCATGTGGAAGACAGGCCCTACAGAGCCTTCTGACCTGGCATTGCTAGTTCCTGTTCCCTGTGTATTTCCTCTGTCTCTGTAACCTGGGCACATGTCACATACCAGCAGTTAATACATATTTTTTGTTAAATATGTACATATAGTCTAGGCAGGAAGGAAGGGAAAATGTATCTTTTCCTGTGCTTGTGATACTGAGTTTTTATTTAAATGCTAAACTAACTACCAGAAGAGTTGAACTGCAAATTGAACTGCATACATGAACCTTTCCCTTGTTTTCTTCTGGCAGGATGCTGCAGCTGCTATTGACAACACGGTATGGCTGATAATCTTTGCTTTTTACTAAAGTTGTTATTTGGTGCTACTTTACAGTACATAGGATCATCATGCACACACTGTGTTTCCAGTGTCCGCAGTTTCAAAGTTCTATAGGAAGCAAAAGTTGTCATTATTTGAAAGTATTCATTATCCACTGGCTATGTATGAAACTAATTCTTATTCAGACATCCTCCCTATTTAACATTTGTATAATTACCAACCATCTTTGTTAGCTAGTCTCTCCCTGATTGTTTTGTATCTATATCAGGGATCAGGAAAGTACAGTCCATGAGCCAGATCCATCCTGCAGCTGTTTTTGTGTGGCCTATGAGCTAAATGGTTCTTATATTTTTAAAGGGTTGTGGGGGAAAAAAAAAAGACTGCAGCAGAGGCTGTAGGTAGCCCACAAAGCTTAAAATATTTACTATCTAACCCTTTTCGGAAAGTTTGTTGACCTTTAGTCTAAGGAAAATACTGCAAATAGAGTGTAAATTAATTGCAAGATAAAATTTTAAATCTCGCATAAGAGGCAAGGTTTCAGGAAGTGCCTGAAAGTGATTATGGAAAACTGCTGTCATTGGCTCTAATCCATTGAAAAGTGACACTCTTGTAAAGTTAAATCCACTAACAACTGAGGAGTATGACAGGTTGGATGCTTCAAAAGGAAATTATTTGAATTTCTATTGCTGCTGTGACAAATCAGCACCAATTTGGTGGATTACCCAATACAAATGTGTTATCTTACAGTTCTAGGCATCAGAAGTCCAAAATAGGTTCTCTCTGAGCTAAAATCAAGGTGTCAGTAGGGCTGCGTTCCTTGTGGAGGCTCTAGGGGAGATTCTAGAGATCGACCACATCCCTTGGCTTTCAGCCCCTCCTATCTTCAAGCCAGCAATAGCCAGGCGAGTCTTTCTCACACTGTCACTCTGAAACTAGGTGCCTTCCTCTTCATGAGGAGCCCTTCCCACTTCGACAAGGCCTGGGACTTACCTTTTGGCTTCACGTAGTCCTCCTTATCTCATCCACCTCTGCTAAGACCTGGACTTGAAGGTTTGACATTTCCCAGTGAGAACTCTCCCTGCCCTGGGAGTTCCTAAGAGCTAACTGCAGCCTGTGAGAGCCATTTAGTGTGTCTGTTTTGCTGGCCAAAGCTGCAAAGAACTGGACATAGCTAATTAGCTGGATGGTAGCTTGAATCTCTTATATTCCTTTGATTCTTTCTCTTCAGTTTAGTCAGATAACGACTGGTTGAAGAATTTTTCTGGGAAGACTAGAAGAGAGTAAAGAAAAAAGGTGAAGAGTTTCCCAAAGCAGAAATGCAGGAGATGGGATTGGAGGCTGTGCTTCCAGAGGAGAGGCTGGCACAGCCACCCAGGGCACTTCTCTTGTGGGTGATGTTGGGTGAATTGAATGGAGAAGCTTTGGGTTTCTCATCCGTGTAGGGCACTAGGTGTGCTTGGGGATTTGTGATTGCTACTGAACAAGGGGATGTCTGAGATGAGAAAGGATAGTGGGTGACCCTTATCACCGGCATCCACCATCCTTCTTATCTTTCCTGTCCCTTTCTGAAGACCTTGGCACCAGGCTCACAGTCTTCCTATTGCTGCCCTGATTCCAGGGAGGCCCCTCCCCTCAGTCTGCATCCAGGTGCAGGCTCTCCCTGCCTCAGCACTTTCTTCGGCTTTTTGATACACTGACTTTTGCTTCTCAGGATAATTCAGGGGCTCCTTCTCTCTCCTGAACAGTTGTGTTTTTCTATTTTCCTTCCTCAGCCCTTCTCTCCACACTGTTTTTGTGCAGTTTCAGCCACTTTTGTCCCCTGTCTGTGGTTATCACAATCATTCAATATTCTGATGATTTCCTGGTCTCTAGTCCTAACCCTGACGTCTCTCTCCTGAGTCACATATTTCTGCCTGAATGTCTCAGTCGTGATAAAGCACATCCCAAGTAAATTTTATCTTTCCTTTCACTCTGGTCTTCCTGTGTCCTTGATATTAGTTAATCTTTTTGTCTTCCACAGTCACCCAAACTAGAAATCTCAGTGTTGTCTTAGACTCCCTCATTATATTTCATGCCTAATAACATTGCTATAGCCTGCTAGTTTTATCTTTTAAGTCTTCCTGAATCTCTACTCTCTTGTTTTGTTCCTGCCACATTTTCTTGGCTTAACTTCTCTCATCTCTCCTGTGAATAATGACAGTAGCTTCCTAACTGGTCTCCCTGCCCCAGGCCTTGCCTTCCTGTCCTGAGCATAGATCTGATGATACCGCTCTCAAGTATTCTAGGGACCCTTCATCTATAGGATTGAGTCCATGCTCCGTCCTGAAAGAAGGGCTCCCCATGTTCTGACCCTGCTCATTTCTACATTGTATCCCATTTTATATTCTAGGAAACAAGAATTTGTCATTACCTATAAATCTTCATATTTTTGCGTAAGCAGTTCCTTTGCCTAACATGCCCTTCCCAGCTTTTTTATCTGGCTAATTCCTACTCATCTTTCATAACTGAGCTTAGTTGCTACCTTCTCCAGGAAACTTTTGAGAACCCTCCAAATGAGTGAGATAGGGTCTCGTTTGGGCTTCCATGACCTCTGAGCTTCTGGAGTACCCTCTATCCTAGCATTTACTGCATTGTTTTGACATTACTTATTTAGTAAATATTTATTGCTCAAATGCCAGGCACTGTTCTAAGTGCTTTGCAAATATTTAATACTATTGAGAATCTTTTGAGATAAGTACTATTATTATTCTCAATTCTAGGGGACAAAACTGGAGCACAGTGAGGTCAAATAACTTGTCAAACCTTACTCAGTTTATAAGTGGTGGAGCTGAGATTTGAAGAAAGGCTGTATTGGTCTCGGATCTGTGTGCCTCTCACAGTTGTGGCCACCCTCCCCCACTGGAGAGCCAATTCACCAGGGGTAAGAACCGTATCTTTTTGCTTAATAAACCCAGTGCTTGGTCTGATAGTTCAATACCTATATGTTGACCTATCCACACTACAAAGAGGTCAGAGTCAATAGAGTTTTCCATATCAAATAAATGGGAAGGTTTGTATTGAATGTGTTATTTACCTACTCAGCCTTGTCTACTTGGAGCACAAAGCAAAGCCCAACCTCCTCCATTGTCTTCTGAGCACTTAGACCCAAATAGGAAGGCCACTCTCTTCTCTTCCATTTCAGCCAATCTATGACTATGTAGGGTTAGGCTCAGAGGAAGAAGGTTAATGGGTCCATTTAACTGGACCAAGATGAGTGGCTCGTGCTGGGGTTTGAAGATGTTGAGAGTTGTGTATTGTGGGCCAGGAAAATGTTATTCTGTGACTGCAGGGCAGGGTGAAGCAAGCTGAGGTGTCTGAGGGCAAGTATGATGAGATAACATGCTTGCGGGGCAGGGCTCAAGTTGGGTAGTGCTGAGGTCTCCTTCTCTAGGTGTCCAGCTGGGTGCTGTGGCCATGGCCTCTCCCTTCTGCAGCCCCATCAGGGCCCAAGGCCTTCCCTGTCAGCACCTCACTCCAGCCTGCTCACTGCAGTTGGGCTCTGGGCTTGTGCTCAGAAGAGTACTCGCTGTCCTACTCAGGGAGTCAAGGAGTCCTCTCTAACCAAATGATGTCTTCCACACCTAGGGAGAGCCCACTGCAAAAAAGACCCGGTTGAATCCTCAGGTGTACATACATGGACATCAAGATTGGGAACAAGCCAGCCGTCCACATCCAGATGCTCCTGTGTTCAGATGTCACCCCAATGACAGCAGGTGAGCAGGACTCCAGTCAGGTGGGCCAGGAAGCTGGTGGCTAAGCAAGCTGGGGAGGAAGCTACGTGGAATCCTGGGCCCTTGACACTCTAGCTGGGTCTATTTGAGGCATCTTAGATCCCAGCATCTAGTAACAAATAGGGCAAAGCAGGAATTTTTGAAGCTCTATAAAGGCTTAGGACCATTAGAAAGAATAAGCAGTTGAAGTTATCAATTGTTTAAATTACCTTCTGGTTTGGTTTTATTGGCTTTTTTTTGTGATAATTTTATTTTGATATATTTTCAAACAGATACATAAAATAAGAATTCTATAAGACTAGTATGAGGAACTCTCATATGTCCTTTATCCATTTATTAATTTACTTTTTGCCTCCTATACTTTATTATTTTATTTATTTACATATTTTTTTCCAACCTATACCAGTTGAGAGGAAGTTGAAGACATTATATCCCTTGACTCCTAAACCCTTTAGTGTATTTCCTGAAAACAAGATTATTTCCTTATGTGATCGCACAACTGTCAAAATCAGGAAATTTAACATCAGTACAACACTTAACTAATCTTCAGGCCACATTCAGATTTCATCGGTTACCACTATATTGTCCTTTATAGTAGTTTTATCAATTTTTCTTTCTTGACTGGGATTCACATGTTGCATTTAGTGATCGAGTCTATTTAGTCTCGGTTTTTCATTGTCTTTCTTGATATTGACATCTTTGAAGAGGACAAACCAGTTGTTTTAAGATTGTTTTTCAATTTATCTTTGTCTGGTACTTCCTCATGATTAGATTTAGATTATGTATTTTGGCAGGAATACCGCAGAAGAATGTTATTTCTTTGTTAGTGCAGTGCATCGTGTAAAGAGGTACTTGATGCCACTTCCAATATTTGTGATGTTAACTTAGATCACTTGGTTAAGGAGATCTCTGCCAAGTTTTTCCTGGAAAGTTATTATTCTTAAGGTTGTAAATTAAAAGCCAAATTTTTTTTCCCCCTCACTATCTGCAGCCCATCTCCCAGAGGTAACTACTATTTATTGACAGTTTTTATGTTTCACATTTTCTTAAATATGTTACTGCTACTTGATTTTATTTTTAGTTTTTGGCTGTTTTAGGTTAGTTTTTCTGGTAAACAGACTCATGGGGATTTGCATGAAAGAAGTTTATTGGAAATTGGTCTAGAACAACTCTTAACACTTGTAATTTTTTTCCTTACATTTAGATATGTGATCCATTTGGAATTTATTCTTGCAATGGGATGAGGTATGGGTCTAATTTCACCTCTTTCAAATGTTTATTAATTTGTTTCCACACCAATTTGTAAAATGTCTCTCTTTGCCCTGGTGATATTAAGATGCCAACATCTGTGAAATACCGAATTTCCACATATTCCTGAGTCTGCATCTGGACTGTTTGTTCTTTTGTCCGGTCTATTCAGTCTATTTGTGTACCAGTATCACACTTAAACATTTAATTCAAATAAACATAACATGTATTTTTTTAGATTCTGAGAACTAGAGTGTTAACTATCCAGTTAGATATTTTTTTACTTCAGCACCTTGTCCTTTCTCAACCCCAGAGAATTTCCGTTGCCTGTACACCCACGAGAAGGGCTTTGGCTTCAAGGGGAGCAGCTTCCACCACATCATCCCCCAGTTCATGTGCCAGGGCGGCGATTTCACCAGCTACAGTGGCACTGGGGGCAAGTCCATCTACTGGGGGCGAGAAGTTCGATGATGAGAACTTTATCCTCAAACACACAGGACCAGGTGGGACCTGATTAGTGAGTGGTGATGATTGGGGCCAGGCTGGGGCAGGATGGCTATGCAGGGTGGATGACAGGCTGTGGTTCAGGCTCAGGAGTCAGGGGTCTGGAAGAGACACAGCTAGTACACAGAGGAGAAGCGTTCAGCCTGGCTAGAGCTTTAGGCTTATCAAGGTTTTTTTTTTTTTTTTTTTTTTTTTTTTTTTTTTTTTTTTTTTTTTTTTTTTTTTTTTTTTTTTTTTTTGCTTATTCAAGTTCATGTTTGCCTCCTTTTAAGAGGAAGAGGCCTAGTAGCCTGGTTCTGCTGCTATAGTGATGTGTTGTCATTGTTTTTGTAACTATTTTGTGTAATTTAAAGCTTACAGAACGGTTACAAGAATAGAACAAGCACCCCC